>CM034710.1:111190120-111211065 GCA_020142125.1 Phrynosoma platyrhinos
GGTAATACACCTGTAAATAAATTGGATTATGGCCAGTTTGGAAGGGGGAATTACTCCAAAATTTGGGGTTGGGGGGGTTAGGTTGCTTCAGGAGCCACACACTGGGGTCCCAACATGCTGCCCATGGGACACACTACAAATCCAACATTTTTCTCATCCCGATCTACCCAATATATTCTTTTCCATTTCCACACAGGTCAGCCAAGGAGTCCATAATGTTCTCAATCATTAACAATAAACCCCCAAATTGCTATCCTCTCCAAATCCAAGTCAAAGTTTTTGTTTTGTTTTGTTTTGCAGCACTGCAAAACCTAAGATTTTCACAATCATCTTCCCTAAGAGTGGATCTGATATATCCAAGCAGCATTGCTAGTTAACTTCATCTTAATCCAATTTTACCTTTTTCATCCTAAATCTGTGCCAAAGTTTTGCAATCATTTTGTGGCATTTTGAATCATCATCCAGACATATGTAATTGATAGATCTGGTGGGCATCCTTACTGAGCATCCAAAAGCCACCATTGCAACCTATTGCAAGAGTGATTCCAACAGCACCAGGCCTTTGCTTTTCTGATGGCATGGCAGCAGTGACTTATCCCCAGCAGAGAGACTGAATATGGAACAGTTATTGATCCGTAATTCTGCATTGACTGTGCACATTTCTGTCCAGTAAACGTGGGTCCTGAACAAACATGTAACATGCATTCCTCCACAGAATAATTCCTCCATAACACTTTGAGACATATGCATATTGTGGAAAATTATCCAAGTCTCACTAATGTATTTTTTCTTCTTGAAAGAGTTTCCTGGCTGTTGGGAACCCTTTTTTTTTTTTTTTTTTTAAATAAAATCTGAAAATGAATAGGTGCAAATATTCTTTCCATCTCTACTCTAGCTGTTTGAAACTTCAAGTCATCACAGACAGCATGGTGAAATGTTCAGGGGTTATGGGAGTTGGGGTATGTGTTAGGAGAAAGTGAAGATATCAAATAGGTAAATAAATACAAAATAACCATCTGTAGATCTAAGCCTGAGAGCCACTGATCTAGGTGAGTGCAATTTCAGCCAGCCAATGCTTGACCCCCATAGGGGATTTCAGACTCCAAGAAGGAATCAGAGCGCAAGTTCCATGAAGTGGCTTTTTCAATTCTCCACTGGAAGCGTGTGGCAGGCATGGGAACTGAATCTGATGATCTACATCTCAGACTGCTCCATTTGACCATCTTTCCTTTGTGTTGCACAGAAAAGAGAGAAAATCTTACTAAACAAAGGGCTTATATATTACATATGCCTGACAGGCAGTTGCATGGAAGGTGCTCAAAGCACTAGTCAGGGAGAGAATAAGGGGAATAACAATTTAATTAGGAAAAGTCAGCATGGATTCACAAAAGGGAATTCGTGCTTAACAAACGATAATGGGATTTCCGGAGCTGTAATAAAAACTGCTGACAGAGAAAAGAGATAGCTCCAATTTACCTGGATTTTTATGCAGACACTTTAAAGTATGCAAAGGGGGTTGTTCTTCCCTCCTTTCTCATCCTCTGTGAGATTGATAGGACTATGAAAAATCATAGGAACAATTCTCTACAGCCACACCCTGCATTAAAAAACAATGCTATAGGAATAAAGAGCCAGTTTCCTTCCAGCCTCTGTGCCTACTGTAGACCATCTCAGGGAAATGAAGCAATGTGTCTCAAGTAGCTGCTGTCAACAATGACATGGCATGCATAAGACTGTCATTATTATTTTGGTCATTTTCATTATGATAAATATCGCATAATAACAATGTCATTCATATGCTGCCATATAATAATTTTCTCTGAGTGGCTTTCAGTAAAAAGCATTAAAAGTGATTTTGTTGTTGGTATGTGCTGTCAATTTTATTACAATTTCTGATGATCCTATGAGAGGTCATCAAGACACCCTGTTGTTAACAGGCCTGATCAGATTTTACAAACCAAGGGTTGTGGCTTCCTTCATTGAGTCAATCTACCTATAATGTGGTCTTCTTCTTTTCCTGCTGTCAACTAAACATTATTATTATTTCCCATGAGTCATATAATCTCATATGTCCAAAATATGATAGCCTCATTTAAATTATTTTGGCTTCTAGTGAGAATGTAGGCTCAGTTTGCTCTCAGATCCATTTATTTGGCAGTGCCCGGTACCTGTAGAACAATCATCCAGAATTATACGGTATTTCAAATGGGTTGATTTTCCCTCCTACTGGCTCTCTTCATTGTCCAGCTTTTACATCCCTATATGGAAATCAGGAAAATTTGGGGCATGGATGATACTGACGTTTTGTATGTAATGACATTATCTTTACACGTGAGGCTATTACCTAGCTGCCTTTCCAAGTGAAAGAGTGAAGCAGTCTTTGTCAGAGAATCTAAAGACCTCATAAAACTACAAATCCTAGAATTCCCTAGTATGCTGGTACAGCCCTTAAAATGGTGTCAAACTGCATTATTTCCACAGTGTAGATGCACCCTGGGATAAAATCAAGTTTATTATCCAAGGGGTATTGCAAATACAGGTCCCATTAAGTTGGTTGCAAATAAATCAGATCAAAAACAATGAAGTGAAGTTAGTCATGACTGGATCCAGTCTTGGGAACTTCTCTAATTCAGGTGTGTCTCCCCCCCCCCCCCCCCCCCCCCCCCCATGATCTGTGGCTTTCCAGCATTATCTTTTCTCTGGTCACATATCATCCCCTCTAAAATATTATCAGCAATGCTCTTTGAAGTTATGGCTTCAAGAAAGGAGTGTGCTAGAGAACACAGAAGAAACCATACAGCTGGTTGGTAGCCATGGAGATGCTTCCAATCAACTTTCACTGTGCCATTCACTTGTTTGAGAAGTAGGGCCTCAAGATGTCAAAAGCATCGAAACTGATGCTTTTCAAAGGTGGATCCTCATATGGAAGACTATACTTCCCAACATTCCTGTCCATTGTCCTTACTGGCTGGCATTCCTAGGAGCTGAAGTCCAACAACAACTTAAGAGGTAATCATGAACCACTGTTACACATGTTCTGCAAAGCAGCAGTGATAACTCTGGATAAAAAGCCAGTGAGAAAAACCTCCACTTTTCCATTTAAACTGTCACAAGTGGAGCATAGATGCAGTTATGAATCATAACCCCTCTTCCTGATTGAGCTAAATCACTTCATGCAGTCCAATAGCTGTCTGGCATCAAAACTCTGCCCAGAATTAAGGGAATGATAATTGACTTCAAAGAAGAAAAGAACTTGCCTGAGCATCAGAAAGAAATGACAAATGTGAGTGCAACATGTAGGGCTGTGACTAGAGGAGAGTCACTAGGATTAGTATTAGGATCAATTTTGTTCACTTTATATATCAAGCAAGAAGAAGCAGTAAGTGGATTACCCTTGCTGCCGACAGAAAGTGCTAGGGCAGTCAAAACAAAGGAGGAGGGTGACCAAATTCAGCAGAAAGGAGCGAGATAAGTAGCTTATGAAATTCAAAGTACGTAAAGTAAGGTAATGAGTCTGGAAATGAAGTGGGGGGAAGGGAGAGAAATAAAAGCCCTAGCAAGGGGGGGGGAGATGGAATAGACATTCAATAGTAATATATGTGAAGCATTCGGCCAGAGCAGATCTGAGATTAGAGGAAAAGATGGCTGTAGCTCTATTAGCAAAAGTGCTGAGTAGAGCAGTGAGGCAGTGTGATGTCTTGGGATGGTGTGGAAATAACTTGCTTCACAATAACAGAATGACAGGCAATAAAGAGGGGGGCCCATATGCTGCAAAAGTGTCAGGACTGCAGACATAATATTGGCTATTTACATCCACCTACGCATTACCATTGTATAACATTAAAGAGCATGTTATAGGGATGCTATAACACAGTTAGGCTGTGGGAGTGAATTGTGGAGGAAATCCTTTGGCTAGAACTGCTGGACATCCCCTGGGGAAACAAACACGAGATGAAAAAGAGAGGGCTGCCTTAAGGTATGGCATTCACATTCCCGAAGTGAAGCAGAGGGGATAGTTACTACAAGGCAGGCTGAGCTCATTACAAATGGAAGGGCATAGCATTGTGAACTCCAGGGAAGGGCCAGATACCAGAGGAATTTAGGCAGAGCTTTTCAATAGAACAAATGAGCCAAGGAACTTAACAGAGGGCAACAGCACTAGGCCCAACAGAGGTAAACAGCTTTAGAAAGCATCTGACATGTACTTTTCAAAAGGGGATCTTTCAGTGAAGTATAGGTGCAGCTATTAACCTCTCAAGAAAGGGCCAAGACATTGATTTCTCAGGTCCACCCATAATATCCATCTCCTGTATCAAATGACCATGAGAGATACTCATGCCAGAAAAAGCATTTTTGTTTTGTTTTTGGCTCTCAATTTTTATAGGGACTAAATGAGGGCATCTCTATAAGAGGTAGTTTTCTTCTAAAACTTTCAATTCTGTCTTTACCCTTTTTTGAAAGCCATATGTATAAAGGCCATTATCTAAGATGTCTATGCAGATACATGGCAGGAAGGAGAACAGGTGGACTATTTCACGTGCATGAAATCAGTGATATTGGATTCAGTCCTAGCTGCAAAGCCTGAACCAGACTGATCAGTGGCATCATTAGGGTTGTCACCCAGTGAAGTAATGCATAGTGTCACCACACCTATACAGAATCCTTAGTAATGTTTTTTGTACTGTTGTTGTTGTTGTTGTTGTTAGGTGCATTACAAATCATATGCTCAGTCTAAACGTATTTACATTAGGGGTAGGCAACCTTTCTCCTTTAAGGGCCGAGGGACTTCAGCTCCCAGAATCCCAGGAGCTATCGGCCAACATGGGACTATTGGCCAACATGGCTGAGGCTTCTGGGAGCTGAAGTCCCTCGGCCCTTAAAGGAGAAAGGTTGCCTACCCTTGATTTACATGAACATAGTTTCATGTAGTTAAAGTGAAAATTTGGAAAGATGTCATATTTTAAAATAATAGGGGGGAGGGGGGGTTATTGTATATAATGTATGCTTGTTTTAAATTGTAAGCCGCCCAGATTGGTTCGCCATGGGGCGGGGTAAAAATAAATTTTATTATTTATTATTATTATTATAATTTTTAAAATTAATTTTTAAAATTAAAAAATATTAAAATTAAATTTCAAATTTTCAAAATTTGTAAAAATATGATCCTCTCCTTCCTCCTCCCACTGCGCCTTGCCCCACTCACACCATCTCTTCAGCATTTTAAAGAGATGCAGGTGAATACCATGACCTATTTCTACCAAAAGACAGATGTTTGGGGAGCAGTGGTCTCACCTCCCCCCCCCCTTAGGGTGTCATCTGGTTCAGCACTCCCTACTGATACCCCTGGGGCTGATGATGTCATGCCCTGCCTGGAGGAGCATGAGGAGGATAAGGAGGATGAGCCAGAACCTCCTCTGGGACCTGAGCCTGCAGCTGTGGAGTCTCAGCCTAGCCCTAATTCTGCTTTGCCAACTCCAGCAGAGCCTCCAGCAGAGCCTGTGGTCTCCCAGGAGGTTCTGCAGCCAAGCCTCCCAGCAGCAGAACCTTCAAATATGGAGGAGGATCAAGGGACAATACCTACCTTCAGCCAGCTTTGGTGCCAGAAATTATCTTAGCTTCCTAGTGAAAGCCTCTGGCTCTCCTTGTTCCTTGGCCTGAACCTTTGACTCTTGGACTGCAGACTTATCTTGAACTTCTGGAACCCTTGACCTTTGGACTACCTTGTCACTCTGAATCTCTGGAATCTTAGACCTTCGGACTGCTTGACCATTCTCTGGCTGGACCTTTGGATTGGTAAAAAGGACCTTTGCATTCTTGTTATTCATTAGCAAAATACTTTTGTTACCTTCAATCCTCACAAGAAGCTGTTATCAGCACTCTTGGCAGCTTTCCTGGACAGATGAGTCCAACAACAGAAAAAAGTTATATACTTGTAGTGGATACTTGTGGTGGATGACTTCAGAATGTTGGAGGGAGGCATTGGAGATTATCACATGGGGAATGGGATGTACCTGTCTCATCCATCCCATGTGATTGTGCAAGGGACTTTCATGTGACACTGAGCTTATCTGGACATTGACCCATCTGGAAAGTGTGAGTGATGGTGATCGCATGGAATCCTTTTAAATAACATCACACTGATTTTGTCATTGTCCTGTCATTGAAGTGGCATTGCCCTGGCATTTTACATTAACAGAAGTTCGTGTTAATGCAGTGCCACTTCAATGACAGGATCAGTGCATACAATATGAAAGGCTTTCACATGCAGTCCTCCCCCCCCCCCATGGATGAGATAAGGATGGGAGAGCAATCCTGTCCCTATCCTGTGTGAGTGTGATAATCTCCATTGTCATCTGCTGCTTGTCTAGGCTTCAACAGCCATACCCACCCATTCCTGAAAACTGACAAATGTTATTTCTCTCTGAAGGCTATTTCAAGCATAACACAGGTGTATGGGGATCATACTTTTATGTCATTTTTTCTCAGTCTGGAGGAAAACCTGTGGTTCTCTTTGGGGAGTGTGGTCGGTCAATGACATTCATGGGTTGCACTTTGCCAATTCCAGCTATAGGACATAATGCCAGACTTCAGAAGATCAAGAATCATTTACTCAATATAAGGAACAGAATGTGATTTTCAAATGTGTAGCCATGACCCAGTCTCATGTTACATCTTATAAGTCAAAATAAGCTCATATGCTCCCAAAGCTATACCCAGCCATGTATGCATAATTACTTCTCCCATCAATTCTAACAGTATTTATTGTTATTTATTAAATAAAATAAATAAATTGCTGTTGTCCTTTCCAATTTATGGCAATCCTAAGGCAAATCTATCACGAGATATTCTTGGCAAGATTTTGTTCAGAAGAGCTTTGCCATTGTTTTCCTCTAAGACTGAGAGAGTGTGACTTTCCCAAGGTCACTCAGTGGATTTTAATGGCCAAAAAGGGATTCAAACCATGGTCTCTTTGAGTCCTGGTCCAACACTCAAATCATGCTGGTTCTAAATGCAACACATTACAAACCATAGAATCAACACTAGAGGGAGTGGAAGGTAGACTCAAATGACTTGCATGTGGTAAATGGTCAACCCCCAGAACTTCTTACACTAGTGACTCTTTTTAAAAAGAGAAACCACTGATAAAAAAAGAGTCAGGACCTTGGGAACAAAAAAGGAAACTAATGGATAAGAAGCAAAGAAGCTATTCTATTAGACATTTTTGACCTTGCAGTGTTGAAATGGGACTGCACCTTCTGCCACAGTGTTCCTCTCATCTTGAAATAAATGTTTGCCGAACTGTGAAAAACAAGCTATTGACCATATTTCTGTCAGAGCAAATTCATATTTGGCTGTGCATTATCACCATGAATTTCTTGTTTGCATCAGAGGCTTTTGGATTAAAAAAAAAAAGGGAGGGGTAAAAAGAAAGAAAGAAAGAAACAGCTTTAGTAGATAGTCGTCAATCAATTTTAGTTTGGAAAAATCTTGATCTTTCTCATTGGAGCCTGCCAATCTAGCTTGCAATACCAACACCCATCAGTGGTGCTCACTGGGACATGCCTAATGATAGTCTTGCTTTCCCTTGAGCTTGGAGAGAGGTTTCTAAAACACAACTGTGCCCTACATAATGTGTGTGAGAGAGACATCAAGGGAATTCTAGTCCTTAGTGAACTTCAAGTACAAACCCAGGCTGTTCTCTTCTATCTTGTTCTGAGTCAATCTAAATGCATTACAGACCACAGAGTCACAAACTGTATTTGATTATTTATAACCATAAAATAAATGGAATAATTTGGGACTTGTGAATTTCTTCTTCTTCAACTGCTACAGATAAGGCATGGAACAGCAAACTCCCTCATGAAATACATGATTAATGTGTGCTGAATTTATAACAACCTGGTATCTGGCAGCCATTGAGAAGCTGCTCAGAACTTGTGCCTTGCCATTCTTCTCCTTGTATATCACACAATTTTAAATGCAACTTTCTGATAAGCCAAATCAGATCAACTAAATGTATACACTTGAAAGGAAGAGTCCCCATTATCATTATAATCATTATAATCATTATGGTTTTTTTTCTGAACAATTTTCAGTCCTAAAGATACAGACCACATTTCTATAATGCACCCAATGATCGGCACCTAATGATCAGCTATAAAGACAAAGATGATATATCTAAGCATTAGAAAATATTCCTGGACATTAGTCTGCCAAGATGAAAGAAAGATGTGGGATTGACTGATGTGTCCATCAGTCAGAGGTTTCCCATGATTACAGCAACCTATATAGTCTGGACTAAGCTACATCAAAGTCCTAATTAGGAAGATGTGAATGTCTAAGCCAACTACATAGCAGTGGCTATGAGACTAATATCTTTTCTCTTGAGTTCTAGCAGATGCATAAAATATATGTAGTAGATAGTATTGATGCTTTTCTGCCAGGTTTGCCATGATGTATTCTTCTCTTGTATAGAACAAAACAAAGCAAACCCTTCCTTATTCCTCAGCACTGGGCAGGCAGTTTTTCCTAATTAGCTTGCTGTAATTCTGCAGTGTGAATATTGAAATGATAAAGGAAAAATGATCTGATCACCTTTATTCTTTTGTAAAATATTCCAGGTTTAGATGTAATTTTTCAAGCTTCTACAGCCATTGGATTTCCATAGGAAGGGAGTGAGTTGTGATATTTCATGTGTTGAGTAGAACAGTGAAAAATACTCATCCTACCTATGCACATATGGACAATTTATACAACAGGTTTGGGAAGCAAATGACCTTTCAGATAATGTTGGACTACAAATCCCAGTTGTTTCAGCTAGCAATATCAATGGAAAGGAAGGCTGGGAGTTGCAGTCTAGCAACAATTGGAGGACCACATGATTCCCACCCTTGAGAATTACTAACACCATGAATAAATACATCACGAATTAAACTGTTACTCTTATATTCCCTTTTATCATCAACAAACCAAATATATCACAGATTTAGTCCAAAACACAAAAATATTAGTACAGTTTTACAAACACACACTGGGTGGGTAAATCAAGCTTGGAGTTTGATTGCTAGTTCCAAGAAGAGTGCACACACTGACTCCATTGTTGAATATTAAGTCAACATGTCTACTAGCTAGTCCCAAGTAGAATACACTCAACATTTAATTGTTGAATGTTAGGTCAACACTTATATCACTCCTATTGCTTCAGTGGGTCTACTGTAATGAGGCTAACAATAGGATTGAAGCTGTAATGTTTCTCATCTTCTTAAGCACAGACTCTTAGACTGGGAAAATTCTGGAGTCTCATATTCTCTCTCTCTTCTTCCCACTCCTCTTTCATCCCCAGTCTACTTGTCTTTGAGAATCCATTTTGCTGTAGCAATATAATCACTGCATTGGGCTACCAGCATGTTCTGCAAGGCACTGCACTTTGTTTTGAACAAGAGAAATCTCTAAAAGCAATGACTTCTATAATGCATTATACATTATCCATTTGTGTTGGGGGAGAGAGGTGGAGATTATTACTTCAGCATTGTGTCATGACTAGGCAAATGATAAGGGTCATAATTCAGTTGAGTTCAAACTACAATCAAGGCCAAGTTATTACTAAAGCCTTCAAAAGCAATGCCCAGATTGTTTTCCTGAGAAGTCAAAGCACAGGATGTACTTAAATCTAAAGCAAACCAGATTGATCACTATGATCCTCATTCTCTTCGCTACAGTTTTACATAAGGAATGATAGAACCCCATTGTTTCACAACTGGACATGCACCATTTGGAAACCATCTCTGCTTCCTTTATAGTACATACAGAAAATGTTTTATAGTAAGCAGCCTACCATGGGGGGAGGTTGTTTTGTAAGAGGTAATTTTGAAAAGATATAATATCCTCCAGTCTTTTAAGAGGAAGATACCATACTAGGACTAATGTACTAGTTTTTCAAACTGTTTATGCTAAGTATATTAATCATAGTTATAAGTGCTAAGATGTTAGAATTTGGAGAGAGAAAAGGGGGGAATGGAAAGAAAGAAAGAAATGTAGATTGTTAATAAATTATGTCACTATAAAAAGCTCCTCATAAATATAATGAAATTTGGACCAGTACTGACAAGGAGGAAGTTTGGATGAATGTTTTAGTATGTAAGTATGAAGGTACAAGTAAGTGTAGTAGAGAAAAAAGGATGAGAATAGAAGGTTTCTGAATGAAGAACAGGAGGAAAAGGTAAAAGAAAGTGAGAATGGAGGAAATAATGAAGGAATGAGATGGGAAGAATTGATAAGAAGATTAGATAAAGGGAGCTAGGAGGATGAATATAGGGTGAATATTATAAGATTTGAAGAAGAAATGTATCTGAAATTGAAGAATGATAGTAAGTCAGAACTAGTATGTGTGTGTGTGTGTGTGTGTGTGTGTGTGTGTATATATATATATATATATGAATAAAATACCAATTTGAAGGAAAAAGAAAGTAATCTGTGTAGTTCTTTCCAAATCTGAAAACAAAATGCAGCATAAACTGATGTGAGGTATTGCTTAAACCTGCATATTATCAAAAAGGCTTTTTTTAAATGAAAGGGGCATGTCCTTTTTGTATCACACATATTTCATAAGAAAATAAGAAGAGTACTGATGCATAAAACCAAACACATATTTTCTGTTCTTGTTATTGATGTTGTTGTGTGCCTTCAACTAACTTAGGGCAAAGCTAAGGCAACCCTATTACAGGGTTTTCTTGGCAAGGTTTGTTCAGAGGAGGTTTGCCATTGCCTTCATCTGAGGCTGAGATTATGTAACTTGCCCAAGGTCACCCAGTGGGTTTCATGGCTGAGCTGGGAACCAAACCCTGGTCTCCAGAGCTGTAGTCCAACACTCAAACCACTACACCACTCTGGCTCTCTTGTTCTGTTCATAAAGTAGCCATATAGATCACTATAAACAAAACATTTGTGACATATTATATTCCATTAATATTCCCTGTAAAACATCCCACTTCTTTTTTTAAGCTGTTGCTGGATTGTGGTTATCTCTCATGGTCCTTCCCCATTGGCTATCCTTATGCAAACTAGAGTGACTGAGACCTTCAGTCTAAAAAAATGGGAAGCCTATTTGGGTATTTTGTCCACCACTTTTTAAAAATGCTATCCATCTTGGTAGCCATCATTAACTCTTATGGTAGCATGTAAAGAGATCTTGTAGCACCTTTGAGACTAACTGAAAAAAAGTTGTCAGCATGAGCTTTCGTAGACTTCAGTTTACTTCCTCAGATGCTTTTCTATATCTTTAAATTCTTTAAATTCTACTCTTTATCTTTAAATTCTACTCTTATGGTATAGTTTAACTATGTGCTATGTGGAGAAGTGAATGGTTTTGTCTGTTCTAAGCCTCCCACCACTCACCTTCATTGAATGACTCCAAATTATCCACCTCAACTCATCCACACCTTGAATAATTTTATACCCCTCTACCACATCCAGGGTGCCAGCCTAAATAACCTAATGGAGCCAAATTCCATCTGATCTTGGAAGATCAGGGTCAGCTCTGGTTAGTACTTGGATGTGAGACTGTCAATGAATGCCAGGTGCTGTAGGCTATAGTTCAGAGGAAGGAGCTGGAAATACCACCTCTGAGTATTCCTTAACTAAGAAAACCCTATTAAAATCATGGGGTCACCACAAGTCTCCAGGCAACTTGAAAGGACATGCACATATAATTTCTGGGAGAGGGCATGATGAGTATGAACTTTTGTGGCTTTTTTCCTAACCTAAAGAGTCACAAATATTGTGACCTTGACAGTTTTAATGACTGCAATTTTGTTTTTCTTTTCATTTCTTGCACCTCAACTGCAGGTGATTGTGACCGAATGTTGATAACACACAAAGAGAATCCTGTATCTTTGATGTGTTACTTACGAATTTTCAAACCTTTTTCATTTTTTGAAGGTTGCTGCAACTGAAAGTGAGCTGTTATGTTGTAACTTTTTTATTAATTATATTTTGAAGGTTTCTGAAACACATGTTGCGACTTAACCTTCTTCTCTGAATCCCTGTGCTCCTTCATGAGGGATATCTTTTTTGTTGTTGTTGTTGGAGAGGAGGTGAGATAAAAAGCCTTTAAAGCAAAAGATGAAACAGTATGAATAATATTCCTAAGTGCTTGAAATGGACTGTGCTCTTTGCTATGGATACCAATAGGCAGGTGAAAAGAAAGTTAAATTGAAAAGGGGCTACAAAGGTGATAGTCCTTTAGAAATACAGATTCTTTCATTTATTGCCAGAAATAATTAGCACTTTGCTAATATCTCTTAATGGTCACTTTATTTTAGAAAGCTGTACAGAGACATAATAGAGTATAGAAAATGAATTCTGCAAAACAGCTTTATTGGGATTACCTTGATAAAATATCCAGGGACATTACAGAGAGGGGGAAAGTATAAACCCTGAAGGAAGCAAGACCTTTATAGTTGATGATAGAACAGAAAAATTTGCCTGGATAAAGATAATGTGATAAGCAACAAGGAAAGATAGATAATGCAAACAAAACCTCCCAGCACTGTGATTTCCTAGCAAGATAAATTGTGACAGAAATATACATTGGGAAAGCTAGCTTTGTCTGACAGGGGATCCAGGTGGAAACGGGTTTTTACTAGGTGTTCATTTTTGCTGTTAAATCTAAGCCTCTCTTCTCCCTGAAGAAAGAGTGGAGGGGGGAGGTTTTAAGTGAGAAGACCATAGCTAGTGTGTGAGTGCGTGTTGAGGGTGTGTGTGTGTGGAATCACCAGTTCTGGAACTTGTAAATCCCTACTCACTTAAATGTTTATATGGTCCCTTATATAAAATTCCCTTGGTACCATAACTAAATCCAGTTGCTAGCTCCAACTCAACTAGATCCACTGAATCAATGGAATGTACATAAATGTCAACTTATCAAGAAAGCACATAACTAGTTTGGACTAACAATTGGATTTAGATTTAGTTGTATCTTCAATACTATGAGCTCCTGGCTCCTGAAACCAAGATGGGGGATTAAGAGCAGTGCTTCTTAAGCTATCTAATGTGGAGGACTGGCATGGTACCTGTTCCCCCCCCCCCAGTGTACCAGGAACAGGTATTATATTGATGCTCATTGACTACAACCACCAGGGGCCAGCAGCCAATGGCTTGGGGACTGGCAAGGGACCACCATCTTGAGTAGCCTTCCTTTAGAGCATGTGAGAGAAGTAGAAAGGTTAGTGGACAAGACCTTTAGGGATATCTGAGTTGTATATCAGTTCCAAGTGACAGCTCCTATGCAGTTAAAGAAAATGCAGGTCTTGAAGAAGTAAGGAGTCACCCTGGAGGGGAGGAAAACAACCTCTTTGAAGGGTTTCATTTCTCGATAGATATCCTCCCATGCAAAAAGTATGCTTCCAAAGCTAGGGGTGTTTGAGCAATGGGAACTCAAATCATGAGAGACATAGGGAACTGGGTTTGTGACAGGACACATAGACCACATAGTGAATTTCCTACTGGTGCAATGGTTGCAGACATCACATGTTGTCTAGATACCTTCACAGACAGTGCTGGGGTAGAATCAGTATTCAGGGTGCTATTATGGGATAAAGGAAGTCTTCTTATGTATTAGTAACTGGTTGCAGAACAATAACTAAAGAATACTGGTCTATTCTAGACAGACAGTACAAATTCCAGCATACTATCCATTCTAGTATGGAACTAGAAATCCCTTTTTGTCACAAAGCCATCCTGGGTGATCTTCAGAGAATAACTGTCATTCAGCAAAACCTCAGCTTCCACTGAGGTTTTCAGTGGACAAAGAAAAAGGTCTGTAATCTGAGACACATTATCTGGGGGTTTGTAACATTTGATACCTCCCCTGCTTCACCAACCAATTCATTCAGTCAGGAGGCATAACTTTACTTTTACCTTTATGCCATTTGGAAATGATGCTACTATGAATACTTTATATAAATGCGTTATATAAGACACTGCCTTATATAAAATATCCCTAGGCTTGAACCTTTATTCTTCATAGAAATCTGATAAAGTTGCAGGTATCGCTTGCATTGCATAATATTTTGGTCCTGTTATTTGCAAGCTTATTTTCTTCTATAGCCACGAAAATATTCATCATCATTGTAATATAACACTTCAAGTATCTGATGAATGACTTTCCATTTCATCTAGTTATCACTTTGCTTCAAAACTGGATTATGTTACTCCAGAATGGAAAGCCACACATTAAAGGTAATGGTCTTATTTGCTACTTGGCTGTTGTTTTTTTAAACTAATAAGGGTCAAGATCGTTATTTTTAAATACTTTAATGACAACAATGGTAACATCAGGCCATTAAATATGAGTTTGCAGGAGTTGGGCAGAGCAGTTGAGCACAGGGAGTCTTAGAGATGTCTCATCAGCAGGGTCACCATGGGTTGAGATTGATGTGAGGGCAGTAGGGGTTTTGGTAAAAGCAACTGATCTGATGCAGGTTAATATATATGTTACATGCACTTTGTTGTTGTGTGCCTTCAAGTCATTTTTGACCCTAAGGTGAACCTCATGGTTTTCTGGAGTGAGAGTGTGTGATTTGCCCAAGGTCACCCAATGAGTTTCCATGGCTGAGCAGGGAATTGAACCCTTGTCTCCAGAGCCATAGTTCAGTGCTCCAACCACTACAACATGGTGGCTGTCATTACATGCACTACTCATGTAATGTACTCATGTAAAAATTTAGTATGAAAGTAACAACTGATGTATGTTGTTGTTGTTGTTGATGATGATGATGATGATTGATGATTACTTTTGTCTCCATGGTTCAACAGCTTCTAGAGGCACAACAGTGATCCAAACTGTGGTTGGTCCAAAGACAAGTATTTCGTGTATTTCATTTTTATACAAATATTTGTAAATTTCTTCATAAATTTGACCAAAAATGTGTATTTTTTTTAAAGGTGTAAGAGAAAGGGAAACATACAGATCATAAATCCAAGAAGAGGTGTTTGAAACTGCTTTAACTGCCCTGGCTCAATGCTAGGGAATTCTGGGAATTGTAGCTTTGTGAGACATTTATGGCGGAGCAAAACAGGTATTAAAAGTAATACATGAAAAATTTCACAGACTAGAAATATTCCTAGTTGTAGTACAGTTTTAGTATGTGGGTGCATGGTTAAATGAGCCACAGAAGTATTGTATAGGTTTCATGTCTCACAGTAAGTATTGTATAGGTTTCACATCCTACAGACTCATACTCATACCACTCACAGTTACACAAGACTAAAGTAATTCAGTGCAGCAGAAGTGGTATTACTGGAATGCACCACATACAAACCCTTTGCTGAATTGCGTCTCACAAACATCCCTGAGGGTAACACAACTAATTTAAGCAATCCATCTTATATCTGCCTGATGCTAGCTCCATATGTCACACATGGGCATCTGCTAGTCTTTTCTCTCAACAATAGATACTGTTTTGTTGCTTCCTCCTGTTTGTTTCAATAACCGTTTTCCCTTTCTGTGTTACAATTTTCAAGAGAACAGCCAGTGTGTTTGCTTGAATCATAATCTACCTTTGTCTCAAAACTAGGATACACAGCTGTCTAACAGACCCCTCCCTACACACACACAATATTGTCAAAAGAAAATTATACAAATTATAATATTAATATGCAATTGGAATGTAAAAGCAGTTGAAAAACATACCGCTAAATGGTATGGCACTTCTTTGGGAGGGGGTTTTTTCTCAGCAGTTAGTGAATTGCCAAAAATCATGTGAATACAAACATTTTTGCCTGCCAACTGAAGGCTAATGAAGCGGGGGCATGCTGGGTCTCCCTTGAAAGAAGGTGTCACAGTGTGCCACAGTTTCAATGTGCCCAGAATCAGTTTGCTTACACAAGTAACCTTCTGGCTTGGGTGCTAAGCTGGAGAGGGGTGGAGGCATCTTTGGGGTTCCTGATGTAAACAATGGATAGAGGGTGAACAGTAGAAAGCTAGCTAGGAAAGGAGGAAGAGGAATCCTGTGCCAATATCCTCTTATGCAATAGACTTTCATGTACATCACATACAGGGAGCTAGATACACAAGGAGATGGACCATATCCATAGTTAGGACTTGGATGGAGTGAGGTCATGGAATCAATTGAGTACTGAAGCATGTCTCAAAATTAATTTTATTGCAATAGGAATGGACCTACAATTCAATGTTTGTGTTTCCTCAGGTCCATAAAGTCCAAAAGAATGTAATAAATATCTAGAAGATACTAATTTACAACAATAAATCCTTTCCAGAATTGTGCCAGAATTTTATTTCTTTTAAAAATCCATTTTCTTGAATAAGCAGAAGTGTGAGACATCTTAATCTGATACCATTGCAGCATTGGCTGCTTTGCTGGTAATTACAAATGGTTTTGCATTATGGAAGAGGAGGGTGGGAATGGTACCCTAGAGTGCTTTTCTTAGTCCCTTATTATTTTGCATGCTGACAGTTGTATTCTATGCTTCATCTGAAGGCAGACTTCTTTCAAGCCAGAACAGCTCTACTACTTCTTCTGAACACAAGTTACTCACCTACCCACAATTAGAACAATCTTGTTTCTTGCTGGGTTTCTCTGAAATGAGAGGCAGCAGGGCTTCACACAGCAATAAAAACTCATGATCACAGGGGATGGAAAGTGTGCCAGGCTAGGATTCTTCCTGCTGTTTCTATAAGATTTCCTAATTTCAAAATTGTGTGAAAAATAATGGAGAAAGTATAGCATGAGAATTTCAGCTCGTTTCTGATGCTATTTTTTGCTTTAGACTGTTGTGTTCCAACTATTCTATTAAACTTTTCTCTTGAACAAGCAGCAGCAATCAGACTTTGGTTTCTTTGTGTGGTTTTACACTTCAGGACTTTTGTAGACTAGTCTGCTCCATCCTCCTAGACACAATTTAAGGTACTATTTTGGTGCTAGCCATTCCTACATAACTAATAAATGCCCACCTATCCACCTACCTTTTATTTATCTCTGAGATCTTTACTGCTAAACTCAGTTTCTTTGACAGTACAGTGGGCCCTTGATATCCACTGGGGTTTGATTCCAAAATCCTTGGATGCTCAAGTCCCATTGCATACAATTTTCAGCAACCTTTTCAGCAACTGCTCCCAGTTTATGGAATGGCCTGCCGGACGAGATCCGTCATATCACCACCTTAAACAGCTTTTAAAAAGCTGTTAAGATGGAGCTCTTCCAGCAGGCTTTTCCTGAATAGATATCCTGGCTGCAAGAGTTAGTCCACCTTTTCCCCATTCTCTGCCACAGTTATTGTTATTTGTTTGTTCTGTGTCACTGCGACTTATTTTAAGTATGTTTTAAATTGTTTTAGTGTTTAATACTATTTTAAGGGGTGGGTGGGTCCTTGGGATTTGTACTGCAATATTTGCTTATTGGAATTAAAAAAAATATTTTCAAGTTGTGGATGGTTAAATCTGTGGATACAGAACACTGCCTGTATGTAAAGAGAAATATGGAAGACACCAGTTTCTTTCTCATCTTGAACTGCTATCTCCAAGACATCTACCAGACTCACAAGTAGAAGTATTGTAAGGGATTTGATCCATGAGATTTCAAAAATAATTATTTGAAACAATATCCTATGCTGGGAGAAAGGCAGGATATAAATACAATACAATACAATAAATATATTTTTCATACTGATTTGACAATATTGTAAATTCTACCAAAGTTGTAATGTGACACCATTATACCATCCTGAACCCACCTGATCTCATGTAATTTTGGAAGTGAAGTAGGGTTGGGCTTGGTTAGCACTTGAATGAGAGATGACCAGAGAACATTAGCATTCTTCAGTTAAAGCCAGAAAGCATCTTGCCTGAAAGTCTGGAGGCTTATACACATACTTTGTCCCATACATTTCTGGAATATTCATTTTGTGGAATGTTTTCTCCAGAATTTCAGGATCAATATTATTATTATTTAAAGAGGGCAGAAGCATCTGCCTGAAAAGAAAAAAGGATGGGGGGAGGAGAGAAGGAGGACCTTTTGAATTGGAGCTATTACCATCTGTTGACAGAATTTCTACATGTTTGTACAGCATAGGCAACTGGTAGCTTTCAGGTCAGGAGGTATGAATCCTCTCTGGGGTTTAGCCTTAACTATCACACAGTTAATTAAATCATCTTACCTGATCCAGTTTAAATTTTAAATCGGGCAGCATCCAAACCCTATTGCAAAGATTCTGTCACCAAAATCGCTATCCAAATGCAGCCCGGGTCCATCCCTGCTCTCAGGGTGCTCAGCATGGCTCTTTTCAAAGCTGGGAGTTTTCTGACTTGAGAAAATGACCACTGGAGTGCCCCTGGGAGCGGGGATGGACCTGGGATGGACCCGGGCAGAGATTTCAGTGGCAAAACTATTGTGATGCCACCCAATTTAAAATTTAAACCAGATCAGGTAAGGCAATTTAATTAACTGTGCCATAAGCTCCTTTAAAGGAGTCGTCCATGCTGCCAACACCTATGACCCAACTAGTTTCATCACCATGGACAGCTCATTTAATGTTCAGTTTAGAACGCAAAGCAGATTCACTGGCTGTGCAGCCTATCTACTGTTGTACAGGAAACTCACAGCTGAAAAATGAAAAAGGTTCTGATAAGTGGAAGAGCTATTTAAATAGGCATCCACAAGCATGTTTTTTTCAGAGCTTGTTACATTTTGGACTACACTTCTCAGAATCCCCTAGTCACTGAGAGATGTAGCAAATCACTGAGAGATGTAGTAGAAAGTAATGTCTGGGGCCCTGTTTTTGAGATGGTTGCTAGGAGCCCTGAATCAGATTGGGGATATCGTACTTGAAACAGAACATAGAAAAGTTACATTTTGCAGAATTCAATCAGTAGGTTGGCCAAGATGGTGAATGAACTTAGAGAGATACAATCCCAAAGTAACTTTTCCAAACTCTGGCTAGGAAAAAACCAATTACTTCTTTCATTTCATTTATTTCCCCCAATGTGAGATTGTATGCATTTATGAACTGCTGGACCTGCTCCCCTTCCCCACAGCCATTCCCTTCTCCTTTTGTGTCATGTCTTTTTAGACTGTAAGCCTGAGGGCAGGGAACCATCTAATTAACAATTTGTAAGCTGCTCTACATAAATATAAATAAATGTTACATTCAAACAATAAGCTATATACAAATGGACTGAGAGAGTGAGAATGGGCACAGACCTGACCCACCCTCTTTCTGCAATAAGTCATCTGCAAAGGTCTCAGGTTGCAAAGGAATCATAATCATTGGTGTTTCTGATAAGCAAGAGATCTGCTGCTTACATAGTCAGAGATGCATATATACATGGCTCTTCATTAAAAAGCATGCCTTGTTATTACAATTAAAAAAATCTTTACTCCTTTCCTGCCTCACAAGAAGCCTCTCAAATAGTCATGAAGAAATGACATGTATTTATTAATCTTGTAATAAGAAAGCTCAGCTCCCCTGAAGTCAACGTGAACCACTTTTCACAGAACAATTACAATGCCTTCTTCTAATGCAAATCAGCAGCATGCATTCTGCCTTCCCCAATTAAAGTGCCCCCTGCCTAAGACCTAGTTGAAGCCATTTTCCCCTTTTTCTTCTCCCTTTCTTCTTTTTTTTCCAAAGAAAATCTTCTTTCTGTGGGGGATAACTGACAAGAAGAAGATAGTTCCAAGGACAAGAAGAAAGGATCAAGCTGAGAGATTATTGAAAGTCTAGCTTGAGTATTTAAAAAGAATGAAGAACTCAGATGGAGTCATAAGTAATAGCCTGACCTGAGCAAACTTTATGTTTCAGCTTTGGTTCTTAATCCTATGAACCTAGTTATACAACCTAGTTATGCATCTTTACTCAGAAATAAGTCCTACTGAGTTCAATGGAAACCTATGCCCAATTAAGTGTGTATAGGATGCTCAATTAATCATATACAAATCAGATCTGTTTCAAAAATGCCACTGAAATATGTTTCTATATCTGTTCAGTAGATTAAGAAAAGAAACTCACTTCTCTTCAAAGTTCTTCTGAGATTTTCTCTTGCTTGTATCAGACTCAAGCATGCTTTTTGGAGAAGTCACAGGGAAATCTATAGCAGCAATGTGATTCTTTGCTCTCCAAAAAATAATTAGGGGAAAATGTCTGAATGGGGTAATAATAATCCTGGGAGGAAAACCAGGGAGGAGGCGGTCCTCTTGCCGCCGCCACCACCACCACCACCACACCAGCGGCGGAGAAAGGGCCTGGGAGAAAGGCAGGGGCAGGGAGAGTCTATTTAGCCTGCCCCACTTACCAGCACCTCAGCAGATGAGATCCATCTTATTACCATGCTTACTGCCTTTAAAAAGGCAGTGAAGATGGATCTCTTCCGGCAGGCCTTCCTGGAATAACATCTGCCCTAGGGAGATGAGCTTTTAGCTTCCAGTTTTATCCTGTCCTTATTGTGCTTGATCTTTTATTGATTAATTGTTGTTTTTATTGCGTTAAGCATTTTAATCTTTTTCTAGTTTAATCCCGTTTTAAGGGGTTGGGAGGGTTGGATTGGGGGATGAGGGAATGCTTTAAATTTGCCTGTTTTAAATGTTGTAACCCGCCTTGATTGTTGTGCAGAGGGGCGGGCTATAAATAATAATAATAATAATAATAATAATAATAATAATAATATCAGTTAGGGGCTCTGCAGATGGTGCAAAGCACCATCTTGGAGCCTGGGGAGGGGAGGGGGCAGATGGACGCCGGACACCCCAACCCCTTCCCGAGGATGTCATCAGGGTGTGTGCTGTTCTGCACGGTAAGCACCCTGATGACGTTCTCCCGGCGCAGCCTCCGCACTCGCTGTGCCGGAAGAGACACAGAAGAGGCATGTGGTGCCTCTTCCAGCGCCCTTTCTGGCGCTTCAGGAAGGAGCGTCATTTTGGTGCTCCTTTCTC
>CM034710.1:111220336-111235234 GCA_020142125.1 Phrynosoma platyrhinos
TCTTTAAAGCCCCATAGCTACAGTAAGGTCAGTAGAATCCCATTCTTTCCCTAGTCAAGGTTATTGCATTGTTTACTGCAGATGTGCTGCTGCAAACCAACACTGAAAGTCTATTTTTCTCCACAGCCCTCCCTCACCATCCTACCAGTGCCAATATTGCAAAAGTGGGGTGGAAAGACCCTTACATCTAGCCAAAGACATGAAAAGGGAATGGGGTCTAGTCTCCCATATAAAGATCTTGTAAAAAGGATCTTCTTTGTCAGAGGCTTTGTTAACTAATGTATGCTTGTACTGCTGACTTTAGTGACTGAACAATGGATCTTGTTTTTTAGGCTTCTCCAATCTAGTAAGGATTCTTGACGTGGTAAAGAACAGGAACTTTTTTTGCTGGGCTTACAGAAAGAAAAGTACATCAGCTATGCCAAATATCCTGCAGCAATAAATCTAAGCTATGTTCCTTGAAAATATCCGAGTCTGATTATTCCTTCCAAAGAAAACACTAGATTGGAGAGACTGAAAAAAAATGGACAACACAGGTTGGACCCCAGCCATTTGAGGTGATGTTTTAGCCCTTGTTACCCAGCCAACCCTTCATGAGTAAGTATGAAAAAATTGACACTTGGCAGAACGATACAAACCAAATAATGATTGCCTTACTCCTACAGTCAGGCCCTTTTGCAATACATTAGACACACCTTAAATTTTTATCACATAGTTTTGTTTCCCAGGGAAAATAAGTCAGAATGATTCCCCCTACATATACAATTTGTAGGGATTTCTGTTCATTTTTAAGAGCAAATAAAACTGTTTTGCACTGAGTTGAATGATTGCTTCATCTAACTCAGGAGTTTTTCACACAGCTTAAAAAATCCAGCTTACCTTTCCCAGTTAGACTCCTCTTCGGAGATGCAGCCAAGTATTATCACACCAATAGTTGTCACCGAACTCCCAGCTTGGAAAAATGGCTGCCAAAGCACACCTGGAACCCAGGCTGCACCCAGGCTGCACTCGACTGGCACAATTGGTGGCGACTATTGGTGTGATAATACCCGGCTGCATCCCAGAAGAGGATTCAAACTGGGAAAAGTAAGCTGGGTTTTTTAGCTGTGCGAAAAACTTCTCAGTATTAGGGCTGATTGGCAGTGGTTTTGAGGGCTTCAGCCAGAAGAGTTTCACAATTCCCTACATGCATTTGTCAAAACCTGAACTTGCAAACTTCTACATGCAAAACAGGTGTTCTGAGATTGAACTATGACCTTTTCCATAATGTTCATGTGTAGGAAGTTTTTGTTCTGCCCTGTGAGACATCATAGTTGAGCAGGGTAAGAAGGGAAAGAATCAAGAAGGCATCCTTGTGTTAGAAAAGTCTTAAATGCAGAGGAGAAAACCATAAATAATCCCATGCATAAATGCCCCATGCCTCATCAAGTACTCAACTGGAAGAACCATATAGAATTAGAATCATGGCGACTTCTCCCTTGGTTATCTGGAACTAGTCTGGACAAACCAAGCTAATTTCCCAAAAAAAGGAGGAACAGTAGGAACAGAAGGGATATTAAATATGAGGCTTGTACTACAAGGGTGAATTAAAAGAGGTTTAGTAAGTCACACCATATTTGCTAACAGGCTTGAAACTCTGGGACTTTTGTTAAATTAGAAAGGACAGTCAAGACATTTTTCAGCTCTTACAGACTTCTCTCTTCCATGTGAGCTTAACTGTTGCTCTCATATTAGCTTTCTCTTTCTCTCTGTGTGTGTGTGTGTGTGTGAATTTTCCCAGCACTAGCTTTATAGTAAACCTGCTCTTAGTAAAGATAAATGCTACTTCTACTGGTATGTTGATGGGAAGCAACAGAGCTGTCTGTTTAGATTTTATTTGATGGCATGTCTGTGGAGACTGTCATGATGAGTATCTGCAATTTAAAATTTACCACTGCATCATTTGGTGGTGAAAAACAGGAGACTGCTGTTACACAAGAGAAGTAGAATATTAAGCACTGGTGTAGGTATATTGCAAACAGGTTTGAAGAGCTATAGCACTCCATGTCACATGGACACCATATAAGATATCATTCTTCATTAATTTTCTTCTTGGAGAAAGCAATGAGTAATTTTTGCAATGTTTACCTGCTTTGAGAAAGCCTTTGAAAACCATGCAATTTGTGAAGGCTATTTGTAATTCAGGATATATTCTATGCCAAATTTTGGGTATAGCTGTATTGCCTAAAAAAACAGCATTTTTTGCACAAGAAACCATTTTCTGCTGAGTTTTCTTCCCATCGGGGTTTCTCAATACATGAAAAACATGTTTTTCAACCATTTTCCAAAAAATTTGGAATATTCTTCCCATCCTTAATACTACACAGTCTGTGTTTTTAAAAGCTAGAGCAACCTTGAGAAGTAGGACCCAGTAGGTCAGAGTGTATCTAACCTTGTAGACTTTCAGCAATAAACAATCCAATCAATGAAATGAACCCAGCACATGAATATTAACATTACATGTTAATGTTTACAGTTTCTTAAATACAAGTCTCTAAAATATAGTGAGTTCATCACACCCATCACAAGCTACCTTTTGCCAACAAGGAGGGTGATGGGATTTTCAGAGCAGATCAAAGTTATTTCTGTTGTTGATTCCTTTCACATTTGCTGCATTTGGCTAATTAACATCAACCCTTACTAACTGCTCTTACCAAAAAAGACTCTTTCATTCTTTCTTTCTTTCTCCCCTCCTTCATTCCTTCCCTCCTTAAAAGTATTTGTGTATTTCCAGATAGATAACCATGTGCTGAAAGTGATATACAACAGATGAACACCTTCTTTAAAAAACAGATTAAAACCATTTAAAAGCCATTGAAATCAATAGGCATGAGTAACTTCAGCCCTTCTCTTCTCAGTGGTTCTGTTCCAAGTGTAGTTATATTTGGATGCAACCAGTGAATTCATTGTGTCCAGAAGGACACAAAGGTGAAAAATTCAGGCTTCATAATTAAAATTCAGTAAACCTTTATTCATAATTATAGGTCCAGTCCAGAGACATTCATTGTCAAAAATAAATAGTAAGCATTAGCATTGTCTAATTAGACTATGTACAATTTCAAATTTATGGCGGGTTCAGTTCCCATTTGTTATAATTGATAAACACCTTTGCCCTCCTTACTCCCATAACTCTCCTTTGGTCTTGTTACAGATAGATTCTTTTCACAGGAACAATCTTGAACAGGCTTGATTCATGTCTGTCTCCTTTCCAGCATATCTCCTATATCTGAGATAATTTTGTCTCTGCAGTAGCCATTTGTATTGTATAACCCCTCACACCAACTTGTATGGCAGGAACCATGCATTTGCAACTCCTGAAAGAGTTAAGAGTTCAGTAGAGGTTCAGGGCCATGGCTCAGTAGTAGAACTCATGGTCTCAACTGAAGTCGGCAGCATTTTCTGGGAGGGTTAGTAAAGTATATTGTCTGGGTTAGTAAAGTATATTGTCTGAAGGCTCAGACCACTACTGCCGTTTGACTAGTTCAGGGTGCATTTAAATTGTAGAAATAATGCCATGGCTCCTTCTTACAGAATCATGGGAATTATAGTTTTGTGAAGCACCAGCACACTTTGGCAAAAAACGTTAAAGACCTTGTAAAACTACAAATCCCAGGATTTCATGGGATTGTGCTATAGCACAATCAAACCTCATTATTTCTACTGTGTGGCTGCACCCTTAGATGCACCAAGAGTGTTAGTATAAAGCACCATCTTGTGTTTCAGTGAGATGGCATGCTTCAAGCTCTGTTTGTGGTACCATGGATAATTGTCCAGTTTACACACACAACTCCTCACTTTCTGTTTCAAAGTTAGACTATAACATTGCATCAAGTGAGCCAAACGTAGCAACTGCAAATGTCTGTCTTTTCTGATCACTAATTTAGGACCCCATAGAGGTTGCCTAATTTCAAGCCCTGTTGTCATGTTGGGTTGAAATATTCACATTGTTCTACACTGGGATCACAGTTGTTTGTTTTCAACGTAGAGAACAAATGTAACATTAAATATCATTGACTGCTTCATTGAGCAGCTTTTCCTGGCTTGCACTGTAAACACAACTAGTTTCTATTGTGACTGGTTCTTGATTGAACTAATCATGCATACAGAATCATAATTCAGCAATGGGAATTAAATTATCAAGTAAATTTGGGGCTCTTGTCACTTATCATTACTCATGCTGAAAACAAAACCAAAGGAAAAAAATTGTGTGCATGTATGTATGTTTCTAATGGAATGTTCTTTACAGAGTTCACAGACAAGTGGACAAACCTCTGTGGGGGTAAATAAATATAAAGACACAGGAGAGGTTGCTAACCAAATGGGAAGATGTAGAAGTATGCAAATGATAAATGTAAGCAAAGTTAGAGCTCTCCAAAGATCAAGTCTTCAGTGAATTGTGGAAATTATTTCTTCAAGCAGATCACCTCCACAGAGCATGGCTTTTCGTTGCCTACACAATTTGTTACGTGGCTTGAATCACATATCGCTATTCTTGTCTTCATCTGGGGCAAAAAAGTCTGTCATGTCCCTCTGACAGAGACGTCCAATACTACAAAGGCCTCTGCTTCCATCTTATTGTTTCATAACCAGAGGTGATGTAGTGGCAAAAGTGGAGATTGTTTAATAGGATTTTATTTTTATTTTTTAAAAAAAGAGTTTTTATTCCCAGAGAATGAGCCAAGATTAATCAAAAGGAACACTGCAGGTTAGATCGACATCACACTGCTTGGAAAGGATATTCTAGTGTAATGGTATTACAATAAATAGGATTGACTTAAATACAAAATAGGATTGAATCTATTCTAAACAGAATGCAAGGCATTACACAGCAGAGACAAGACCTGTGGAATTAATATGCATTAGACAACACAATGCTTTCAAATAAGAAAGCTCCCTTTCAAATAAGAAAACACAATGCTTTCAAATAAGATAAATCCCTCAAAATGGAAGGATTTATTAGAGCAACGAGAACATCCTGCAAACAGGCAGACAGTAAAATGCCCTCTAAGTAGAGATATAAGGCAGTATATTTAGCTTAAAGGTAAAGGCATTCCCCATTGACAAGGTTGTCAAGTCGTGTTACTAAGCCCAAGAGCCAGTGTTGTCAGAGACTACTCTGTGATCATGGGGCCAGCATGATTGCACAGAATGCTGTTTACCTTCCCACTGAAGTGCTACCTATTTATCTACTTGTATTTGCATGCTTTTGAACTGTTAAAATGGCAGAAGCTGGGACTAGTTATGGGAGCTCATCCCATCATGCAGCACCCGGGCCTCGAACTGCCAACCTGCCGATCTTGCAATCAACAGAATCAGCATCTTAACCACTTCAGCTGCTGCATCCCTATATTAGATTAGTGCCGATTTTTCTTTTCCTGCTACACAGAGGTTGCTCTTGTTTCTCTGTTTTTGCCTTTTCCACCTGGCAGACTGGAACTGCAGTCCCTCAAAAGGTCCTTCCTTAGTCCTTCTGAAATTCCCCTCTTTATATATGTGTGTGGCATATAGATCATCCTGTCTCTCAGACTGCCCTCTGGTGGGTGGGTGGGGGAAGCTGTTCCATTTCTTTGCAGAATTCAACTGACAATCCATTCAGTGCCAGCATGAGCATTGGAAAGATGGCACCATCTCGTTCTTCACATCAGGCAACAAAATGCCTCAGGCCAGACCTAGGATATTAAGAGCAGAAAAGGCACATGTGTAGATACAAGAACTTTGCATTCTGACTGGCTTTTGGTCACGAATTTGAGATCCTCAGGAGAGGTCCCTGTTGCGTGCCCCACCATTCAATGAAGCTAGGTTTGTGCATAGATGTGGCAGAGCTTCCTCTGTAACAGGATCTCAGCTGCGAAACCTCCTCTCAAGGAAAGTCAAGATGCCTCCAACTCTTCTGCATTTCCTGTTTTATTACACTCAGTTGCTAGTCTTTAATATTATGGCTGACCACCCTGGCTATTCTTGTTGTCTATGGTTTAAAATAATTTGTAAGGGGTGGGTTTAGTCTGTTTTGAAAGTTTTTATTCAATTGGTTATGACTAGCCATTCATGTCAAGGGGAAACTTTTACCTTTATTTAATGTTATAAATGTTTTTAAAATTTATTTTACTTTGCCTTGGGGGCCCTGGTGATTGAGAGGAAATATAGGTTTCAATCAATCAACTGTTGAGGAGTTTTACCATACAAGATTTTTATTTATTTTTGAGACTTTTAAAAAATTGTGAATGATTTTAATCTAGCCAATCTAATCAATTTTAGATCTTAATCTAATCTGGAGAGTGTCCTGAGGAGGGTGATCTAAATGGTCAAAGGTCTGGAAACCATGCTCTATGAGGAGCAACTTAGGGAGCTGAGTATGTTTAGCTTGGAGAAGAGAAGATTAAGGGGTGACATGATATCCATGCTTAAATATCTGAAGGGATGTCATACTGAAGATGGAGCAAGCTTGTTTTCTGATGCTCCAGAGACTAGGACAGGGAGCAACAGATTCAAGCCACATGAAAAGAGATTCCACCTAAAAATTAGGAAGAACTTCCTGACAGTAAGAGCTGTTTGACAGTGGAACACACTGCCTCAGGAGATGGTGGAGTCTCCTTCTTTGGAGAGTTTTAAACTGAGGCTGGATGGCCATCTGTCAGGAGTGCTTTGATTGTGTATTCCTGCATGGCAGGAGGTTGGACTGGATGACCCTTGTGGTCTCTTCCAACTCTACGATTCTATGATTCTAATAGCGTTTTAATATTTGAATTTGTATTTTAACTGTATTTTGCTCAAACTTGTGAACTATTTTCAGTCCCACTTTGGGGAGAAAGGCAGGATATAAGTCAACAAAGTAAACAGAGGGCTGACACAGATGGCCAAAAATGGGACCACTGTGGGACTAAAAACTCATCGTCGAGGTGCAGCAACCCCATGCCATGCCCCAACCCAACATTTTCCTGGTGCAAAGAGAAGCAGCACAAAGCCACTTCTTTTTGCACTGGGAAAAAGGCACCTTTGCCTACATGGTGGTGGTTTTTCCGTGCCTCTGTGGCATGTGGTGTCTAACTACCTTGCTGCCAGAGCACTGAAAAGTTGCCCCCATGTAGTTGCTCAGGCTGCTTTAAAGTGGCCTCACAGCAGCTTGGGAGCATGCATCATGCATATGCCACACACCCCAGCTGCCAGAAGCTGGCATATTGTGCCAGTCTGTACAGGCCCAGAGTTGTAGAGTCATAGACCATGTCTGCACTGACCAGGATATTTCAGGGCTGGTCTATATCTTGACCCCAAAACTGCCCAAATTTCCCTCAGTTACCTGGCCCTCCATTCCCGCACCACCATGGCTGTCTGCACAGGAGTCCCATGAAGCTATCCAGTGCATCTGCAGCTGCAGTGGGTTCCTCGCTTCTGAAGTCAGAATAAGGCACCCAGGCTTGATCATATAGGCTAGATGTGTTGCTCTGACCTCACAGTAAGCAATCCATGGCAGTGTAGACCCACCAAGTGACTCAATGGGAGCCCCATGAAGACTGCCACCATATTGCAAGAATAAAGGGCTCCACATTTTCCCAGAAGATCCAGAATAACAGATGCGTCTTTTTTTAAAAAAAAAAAATTAATGATGTTTTAGCCTGATTCTGGTGCGGAATGTGCCAGACATGATCCAGACTGCTTGCACCAGAACTGGGATTTGAGTTGAGTTGAACAGGATGACACCAGAATAGGGGAGGAAACACGACTTTTGGGCTATGCAAACAAGGCCATAAATACTCTTTGTATAAGCATACCATAATGAATATTATTGGTCCCCTTGCAGTTTAAAAAGCAGATTGAAAATGTAATGAAACCAAATCCTTGGCAATTATATTTTAAAGAGCCGGGAGACAAAAAAACATTGAAATAGTACCAAAGTATGATCATACTGTGTTAACTAGAGCTGTTTCTGGCACATGGCAAAACTGCTGTTGTTGGTGGTTTTTTGTTTGTTTGTTTGTTTGTTTGTATTTTGTAATTTTACTCGTGTTAAACTAAAAGTAGGTAACAGAACTTGGAGTGGCTGTCTAGTTCTATGAACCATAGGACAGATGTTTTGATGTGTTAAGGAGACTTGAATAGAAAGTTGAGAAATCAATTTGAACCTGAATGACACCCACCTCCCTTCCCAGAAAGATAAATACAGTATATCTGGCTGAGATAAACCTCATCTTATGCAAATGGCATATAGCTGAACTGTAACAGGAAACAACTTGTTCATAAAATGAAGTCCAATTTCTATTATAACTGAATGCACACAGATCATAACAGATGCAGGGAGTGCTATTTAAAATAGTAATTTAAGGCCAATTGTTTATTTAATTATTTTAAATTACAGCCCATCTCATCCACAAAGCCTGGGGCATTATACAGCTTAGGTTTAAAATGTGCATTTGTAAAATACTTCAGAATAAAATGAAACAAGAATGGAGCATATAAAATCAGGAATATGAAAGCCTTGCTGTCATAATATTAAACACTAGACAGGAGATTTTACAAACCTACTAAAATATTATTATCTTTTGGCTTTTTTCAGTCTCCACACCATTTTCAGTCTCAGTCACCATTACAGAAACACCTTTCTTCACTCTTTTGCTACCCATTGATATGGAATGCATGAAGAGACCTACAAGAAGTTAACAGCTAATCCCACATCCTGGTTGGCATCTGATCAATGTTAATTTAAAGGAATTAATGCACATGTTCTTAACCCATTTTAATGGGAGACCTTATGTGCATACATACTTGCCATTCTGGCTCCAGCTGATTGTGTACCAGCTGTGGGCATAGCTAGGTCCATGTGGCAGTGGAATCTGGGGCATTAGAAGCCTTTTCACCCATTCAACTGCCTGAAGTGGGCTATAATCACTCTATTAACTTTATCACACTAAAATCAAATTAGACATGTTTCTAAATCTGCCCCCCAACCGAACTATGAGTCCTGGTTCTGGCTGGGAATAGGTGGATAAGGTAGAATAGTAGAATCAGTAGGAGAAAGATTTAACATATAAATATAGTAGATAATTTTGCAAGTTTGGGCCCATACCTGCACATGTGTAGAGGCCTTTGACATGGCAATCAGCTCTGTGATACCATCAGACTGAATTGTCAGTGAGGTACAAACAAATGCACTGTGTGGCTATTCCTCAAGCTAGAAAGCATCATATCTGATTTAAAAGAAAAAATGGTACTATGAAAACATAAGCTACATCTACACTACGAATTAATGCAGTTTGACACCACCTTAACTTCCATGGCTCAATAATATGGAATTCTGAGATTTATCATAGCAGTTAAAGTGGTGTCAAACTGCATTATTTTTGCAGTGTAGATTCAGCCAAAGTCAGCACTTATAAAGAAAGATGCAGTTGTAACAGCCACATTGCACAATCATTTAAAATATTTGTTAAAAGGAAAATAAAAGACTCCTACATTAAGCTGCAGCATAGTAGTAAAATCTGAAGTACAGGCCCTCACCATTTCAATCTCTATAGTAACATTCCTCCAGAAACTCCAAGAGCTGCATTGATCTGAAACAATTCTTATCTCTTTTAAAAAATTTTTTTACCAAGAACAGATCTTCCATAAATCCACATACTTTTGATTACATGAAGGACAACTCACTGCAATACAGTTGGCCCTCCGTTTTTGTGGGGGATCAGTTCTGGACACACCCCCCCCATGAAAGTGGGGACTCACCAATATTCATGTCTCATAGGGGGCATGCCCCATTGATTTCAATGGATGTCTCCCGTCTGTCAATATACAAAACTGTGGATTTGAAGTCCGCAAGAACAGAGAGGTGATTGTACATCACTGCTGGGCAAATCCTTTTATCCCTGCAGTAATAATGTCATACCTACTGATGAAAAAGTCTTGGATCTTTGACTTTCTGTTCACCATCATAATCAGATATAAAGAATGCTCACAAATTTTCTTCAATGAGAATGAATGACTTCACCCATTGAGACACTTTACCAGTTTAAAAATGGTCAAAATGGTCAATTGCTGAGAGATTTTCCACATTCAAGGACTTTCTAGTAAAAAATAATAATAATTGTTTGAGCAAACAAGTCTCCCTTTATGTATGTTAAATCAAAAACAGGTTGGATAAACCCCAACATTTTAATGCAAAAAAAAAAAAAAACCACGAAAAACAGTGTATTTTGTGTAATAGATGCTATTTTCTGTGCAAAATCTTGTTGTTGCTTTGCCAAACCAAAGCTATTTTGCACATTTTTTTTTTTTGCAAAAAAAGGTCAATGTTGTGATAAATGAGGAAACAATGGACAAAAATAATTTGCATCTTGCCCACTGGAGATAAAACTTTTGAAATGATTCATTCTTGCCTATAAGAATGTATTAAATGCAGATTCAAATCGCTGTTCTCCTCCATGTCAGCATCAGCATCGTCCCCCACATCATCATCAACAAAGCAATTTCTACACTGCTTCCCATATTTAACCATACCATGAAACAATATTTGTTATTGTTAACTGCCCTTGAGTCAATCTCGATCCATGGCAACCCTGTGGATGAGACATCTCCAAGACTCCCACTGTTCTGCTTAGTTCCTGCAAACTCATACCCCTGACCTTCTTAATAGAGACCATCCATCTAGCATGCAGCCTTCCTCTCTTTCTACTTCCCTCCACCTTTCCTAGCATTATTTTTACCAATAAGTTGTGCCTTCTCATGATGCATCTGAAGTACAACAGCTTCAGTTTTGTCATTTTGGCTTCCAGAGAGATTTCTGGCTTGATCTGCTCTAGGATCCATATGTCTATCTTTTTGGCTTTCCACAGGATCCTCAGCACTCTTCTTCAGCCCCACATCCCAAATGAATTGATTCCCCCCCTCCTTTCTTCTTTCTTATCTGTCCAGCTCTCACATCCATACATGGTTATAAGGAATACAATGTACTAGAACAACATGCTAGAACAGAAAAAAGTGACAATGAAAACCACTGGACACTTTACATAAAGATATTTAAAAGATCCCAAATCCTTGATAAGCTCCATTGATTTAACAAATCTACCAACTCGACTTCGGGAAATATAATCTATTAAAACAATAATCAATTAAACATTTTAAATCAGATCATTATGCTTTTTGTTGTTGTTGTTGTTGTTGTTGCTGTTGTTGTGTGCCTTCAAGTCATTTCCAACTTATGGTGACCCTAAGACAACACTATAATGGGGCTTTCTTGGCAAGCTTCTTCGGATGCGGCTTGTCACATTATGATTATAAGTCCAAGATGTTCTTAACCTCTAATATTTAAAACTACAAGGGAAGAAACAGCTATGTCAAGATTCTGGAACTGGCTTAGGAATATTCATGTTTTCCTCAAAGGTAAACATGCATCTCTCTGCAGTTTCCAAATGACAGTATAAGAACATGTTTCAGCCCAGAGTGACATACAGCAGTACTCCCTGTCATATAAATATAACATGGGAAACAGCCACAAGCATTCAGCAAGTTTTAGAAGCATAAAATTATTGCTGAATATACATCAATAGGCTGCATCAATAGTTTCATTTACATTAGCTTGTCTCCACACAGAGGCTGTGAAACTTCAATATGAAAATGATGTCAGTTTGTAAAACACAAAGCCAGATATTGCCATCAGAACATTCCCTCCAGTTCTACTTATCATCTACTCTTATGGATTTTTAATATGTATAGCTTTCTTACTTTTCAAGTTCTACTAGGCTTCCCTCCTGTGAGGTAAGCCATGATTACTCTCACTTGACAGCTAGCATACCCTTCAACCATCCTGGTTTAGGAGGGACAGCCCCAGGCAATCCTCTGCCAGCCCACTTTTCAGCTGCTTTTAAAATATCCCAGTTTCTCTCTCCTCTTCCTCTTCTTCTTCCTTTGCCCTCACCTTACTTCAGTTACAGCAGTATGATTTCAAAGTATAAAAGTAGTTTGAAACTTTATACTCAGTTAACTCGGGGTGGGGTGGGGAGAGGATGAGTTAGAAACTTGTCCTTGCCAATAGACTTAGGTAAAAGCAAACTACTTCAGCATCTCCTAGTTTGTCTGTTCTTCCTCATTAATACTTTTTTGCCATCTTGACCATACTCCAATGTTCCTTGGCCACATGCATCCTGGTTTTCATCTATGAAATGTTAGAAAGTATGCAGCTAGACAGAGTGCCAGAATTGTATAGAGGTTGGAACATTAGACTATAGCTCTGGAGATCAAGGTTCAAATCTCCACCCAGCCATGGAAACCCAGTAGGCTCATTTACAAATAAATCAGTTTGCAATCTGAATTGGTGAATCAGTTTAACAGCGGAGCGTGGTTCACACTACATTTGCCCTGATCACATTTTCTTGTTGTAAAACAATGTCGTTCACATTGACTATGAATTAATTCAAAATCAGTGGGTCGCTGATCGCTGATCATGTCATAGGAAATCGATTCCGATCCACATCTCGTTCATACTTGTGCTGAATCGATTTATTGCAAAAAGACAAGGGAAAAAAATGAGCATAAAAACGATGCATGTGAAATGGGTCTAGCACAGGGGCCCTCTTGCCAAGCCACTTCAGGGATTCGGCTCAAGTGCGAACAAGGATCATTTGAACCACTGCAAACTGGTTAGCAAACCAGTTTATAACATAGTGGGAATGAGGCCTAGATGATCTTGGGCAAGTCACATTCTCTCAGTCTCAGAGGAAAATAAAGACAACATGTTCCACCAAGAAAACCTCATGTGAGTCATCTTAGAGTTATCACAGGTCAGAAATGACTTGAAGGCACACAACAGCAGATGCAGCTAGGTACCTAGATTTTGAGACATGATGGACTAGTAGATCCACTGATGCTGTCTAAGGTCTAAGATCTCTGCATGACAGACATAATACATTTTGACACTGCTTTAACTGTTAGTTAAAGCCAGTTAAAGCCTGGGATTTGTAGTTTGTTGTGACACCAGAGTTCTCTGACAGAGAAGATTAAATATCCCACAAAATACAACATTCTATAGCATTGAGCCATGACAGCTAAAGTGGTGTCAAACTGCATTATTTCTGCAGTGCTGATTAGACTTTAGCCATTTTTAAAATCTCTGACCCACTGTGATTTTAAATCTTATGTCTTGGATGTCATGGTGTTCTTCTCTCTTCAAGTAAGAGGTCCTTATCTCATCACAATTTACCTATGCTTTGCTATACAGTGTAGGAAAAACATACATTATCTGTTACAGAGAGATTACACACACACAAGAAGATATATACTCTCTGACTAAAAGCATCTTTTATCACTGTTGTCTGATACACAAACTGCAGCCTTAGTCTGAGGGAAAGCAGGGATGATGGTGAAATTTGTGAGGCCTGAATTTTTTTATAAATTTAGCAAATCTCTGCCAAATCTGTAAATGCACTGAAAGTCACTTGCATAATGGAATCTACAGTTTTTCAAATTCTGTTGTCCAGTTTGCAACTCAAAAACAAAAATAAAGACAGACAGAGTGATAAGAAAACTATGTTGCAGTCCAGTTTTCTACTCCTGATAGAGGTAGTTATGAGAATGCTGGACTATGGCTGATGAGCCCCAGATTCAAATCTCCCCTTGGCTATGAAAATCACTGCTTAACCATTGGCCAGCCTCTGTCTCCCACATTATCACCCCACAAGGTTGTTGTACAGACGAAATGGAAGGAGGACCTTGTATACCATCTTGAGGTTCTTAGCAGAAATATTTGTTTAATCAGTAAACAAATAACAAATCCAAATGTATGATTTTTATTTTTATTTTTGACAGCAATTTCCAGAATCTCCAGTAGCCATGTTGTGTGGTGGATTCTGTGAGTTTCAGTCCAAGAAAAGTGATTCCCCCCACAAGCCCTGGAATAAATAACAATAACAGATGTTGGCATGGAGAATCTATTTAGTGTGAAGAATTAGAGCAGATGATCTAAATGTCCCTTGTGTGTTTATAGATTAGTTTCCAAGTCTATCATGATTTTTTTTCTTTTACAAAACTCCTAGAGAAGAATATTCTAGAACTTCCCTTGATATGTAACCCCAAAACCTGACCCAAATCACTCAAGTCAATGGACATTTTTCATTAACCATGGCAAATTAATGAACTACAAATTAGCAAAATGCAAATGAGTGGGATGAGGCATGCTGAATTATTCAAATTATCCATCCTAATCTGTATTTAAAATGTGAGACTACACATTCAAATCCTTGTCATAGGACCTATACTGGATTTGGTTCACAAATTTTAAAAGCTGTATTTATTCAACCTAATTCACAGATGATGCTTGCCATTTTGTGTTTTGCTCCAGCAAGGCATATTTATAAAAGAAGGACCATAAGAGCCAATGAATTCTGAATGCATGTAAGCAACAGATATGAGAGTGGGAAGTCTCTCTTTTATACTGTCCAAAGTCCTTATACTAGGATAGGGGAAATTCCCATGTGTTTGTCAAGCTACATGAATTAATGTCTCCTGTTCATCACAGATTTGAACAAAACTGCGAAGGGGTAATTGTGCTGGCCATACAGCAAAGTATAATTACATCCAAAATTCACAAACAGTGATACCTTTATTGGACCAATCAAAATGCAGGCTATTGAAGCTCCACTGGCATCTTCATAAGGCAAAGGTGTTAAAATCATACAGGAGAAATTAAAATGTGATGACATTAGAGTCACAGGCCTACATTTTGTCAAGATGTTGTTGTTATCACTTAAAATGGTATGGAGGGATATCCATATAGACAGAGGCCACTCTTTTCTTTTGGCCATGTGAGCTTTGGGAGACAAAGAGTCATAAAGTCCAGGAAATAAAATGTATATTCCATTAGCAACACCAGTGTGGTGTAGT
>CM034710.1:111263286-111280405 GCA_020142125.1 Phrynosoma platyrhinos
GGTGGGATCATGTGAAAATGGCTGTGGGAGCCAAGAAATGGTTGCCTGCCACTTGTTTGGGCCAGAGACCCCCCCAAGACCTGCGTAAATGGCTGGGTGGCTGGGGAAATGGCTGCCCATCACCCACATGGCTAGAGACCCATGTCCTGAGGCCTGGAGCAGCACCCATGTGGACCCAAGAAGTGCCTGCACGGGGCGGGAAGCCAACCAGGTGTCACCCCCTTCTAGGGTGTCACCTGGTGTGACCTGAACACACACACACACACCCCAATGACACTACTGATCTAAAGTCCTAGACAACTCCTTCCAGACAATTCCTTTTCATGCAGAAGACATGTGTGGTTTTTACTCCAGAAGACTGCTATCAGTTTGGAACTCAAATTTTAATGCAGATTTTTATAGCTACTACATACATTTTGGGGTTGTGCTAACTTTCTTGGAGTATATGAAACAGAAATTTGGGACACAACTCAAAATAAGACAAATAAGTGAGGAGACAATATTATATATACCTGGAAATGTAACCCATCCGTACATTTTGCATTGATTTGTGCACATTGTGTGTGGGGTTTTTTTTAAATTTAGTTTCATTGCTTTAAAAGTTAATTAATAACAATGTTCTCCTGGGGCTTCATACAGGATTTTAAACAAATGACAAAGATAAATGGATGTGGCTTTGGCTTGGGTTTACAGTATTTAAGCTGAAAGCAGGGCACAGATATTAGCATGATGCCAACGTGATATCTAATCCAAGATGATAAGGTTCTGGCATTTATTTTTTTCAAAGGTCAGAGGTGTCCTGGAGATACAGATCTGAAGAAAGTTAATCCTAGTCAGTATCCAGCAGAATAAAAATGTTTCGAAAGAGACCCATTCCTTAGAAGATGCTCCACCTTGAGAAAACAATTTATATAAGAAACAAAAGCATTACAGTATTTTCTAGCCTTACAGCGACCTTTTAACAGTAACCAAATTTACATATGATAGCTGCAGTCTCTGTAGCTGTACACATGAAAACTCCTGTACTCTCTTGGAAGCTTCACTCAACTATGGTTTGTTGTTTGAATGACCTGATCTGAGCCTCAGACTTACATGTTTCACCTTTCCCTCTATTCCTCCCATGCAGAATGGAAGCTTTCGCTCAGGGGTAGGCAACCTTTTTGAGCTGGGGGCCGGGTTGCTGTCCCTCAGACAATTGGGTGGCCGAAGCACCAAAAAGTAAATAAATAAATAAATAAATATAAAAAATTTAAAAATATGTATGCACACTCTCTCAGCCCCAGAAAAGCCATGGCAAAACCCTTGTGGAGATTTTGCCAAGAAAACCCCAAGAACAAGTAATAACAACAATAATCAATATCATCATGGTGGGCGACAGGGGGCGGTGGCGGTGGCGGCAGCGGCGGCAGGACCAGCCTGGAGCCGGTCCAAAGGCCTCGTGGGGGGGTCCATCCAGCCCCCGGGCCTTAGGTTACCTACTCCTGCTTTCGCTCCTTTTGACTAACCATAGTATATCATTTTAGCAAAACTCAAGCCATGATTAGTTTCAGCTATAGTTTTATTAAAGAAGCCAGTATCAAATCTTGATTTATGAAGCTGACTTGTTTCAATAAACTGTAATTAAGGATAATCACATTTGAGGTTTCACATGTCATACTGAACTGTGATTAATTAAAAATGGAAACAAAAACTTCCTGGACTTCAACCCTACCCAAATCTTCTAGGAGGACTTTCTCTTACTTCCACCACTATCACAAACCTGTCTGGTGAGGACATCTGACAAGGCTTTATAGCTGGTACTCTTTCTGCTCTCTTTCCACCACCCAGTAAAAATACTTTTTATTTAAACAGGTTTTTGGTGGTTAACTGGTCATACAATCATACTTTTTATCATTTTTAGCTGTACTCTTTTGTTTGTTTGTTTGTTTGTTTGTTTGACTTATGTGCCACCTTTCTCCCAGAGATGGACACAAGATGACTCACAAAAGGAATCAATTTGTTGTAATCTTTGCTGTGAGCTACCTTTAGATACATGTTGGGGAAAAATAAATACAGCCTGAGTCTTCCTTATCCAAAACACTTGGGACCAGGAGTTGGGGTTTCAGAGTTTGTTGGGTTTTTTGTTTTTGTTTTTTGTTTTTTTGGATTTTGGAATACTTATATGCATATCTGTATCTAATGAGATATCTTGATGGTATCCAAACACAAAATTAATTTATGTTTCATATACGTCTTATACACATAGCCTTAAGGTAATTTTATACAATATTTTTAATAATTTTGTGCATGAAACAAAGTTTATGTAGGGTGAACTATCAGAAAGCAAAGGTGTCACTATCTCAGACAGCCACATGGACAATTTTGGACTTTGGAGTATTTTGGATTTCTGAATTCCTAATAATGGAGACTCAACTTATAAATACGGTAAATACAAACACTTCTTAAGACAAAACTGTGGGGAGGAGAGGGGAGGCTGCTTTGTGGTTTTCTCAGGTCATTCTCCCCATGATAAAACACAGCATATTTTATAGATCCATTCAAACACAGCAGGTACTACAGATAACCATTTTTGCTTGTTTGTCAACTCTACACACATGGAATCTTACACAAGCATTAATTTTCAAGTTCTAATACAAATTAAGGTGACATTAGCCCATTCTGCTGCAAAATTGGAAGATAGTTTTATTTAAAAACAAAATTAAGTTTCTGTTCCAAGCCTCAGTTTGAACATGATACTGCAGAGGTTTAAACTCTCAGTATGCTGCACTGTTGGCTATGCTAGTAAGGGCCATTGAGAGCTCATTCTTGTCATTGTTTTTGTTTTTAACTTCTGTATATTTTAATTTTAAAATAGCTTGAGTTTTGCTAGGGAAAAGAAGAAGTTTTTGTTTTTTTAAAAAAATATCCAGAACTGTTTGTTCTTTGTAAAGCAACTGGCTGTGGTTTTCAATAAACTTGTTCTTCCCTAAGATCTTGGTAACAATAATTTCTTGGCAATGCTGGTTGGGAGATTCTTTACCAAGTTCTGATAACTTTTCCAAGTTCTTGTTTATAACATTAGCTAAATAAAAGATAAATAGTGGTGCTATTCTGCTGGGAGTTTCTGGGACGTATAATCAAAAAAAGTAACTTTTGTACGCTTTGTGCTCCCCAGATCTGATTACTCTCAGTATATCCATGGTCTCTTGGTACAACATTGCTTCATGTTATGACATTCCAATTCTTTGGGGAAAATAAACTGATTCAGAAGGCAGCAGGCATATTGAGCAATGTTATGGAGAATACGTGTATGTAAATGTGGCTTATTTGCATGATTTTCACTGGCGAAAGAGTTAGGATTATTTTGGTAAGACGCTGTGACCAGACATCATGATTATTATCATTGTCCAATTAAAGTATACGCATACCATTTGTTGCTAAACATGAGGAATCCCTAGACTGCAGATGGATTTAGGTTAGCATTATGTTTCTTTGGGGGGTTGGGGGGTTGGTTGGGATTCATGAACCATGTCAGGAATAAGCAATTATTAGTGTACTCTCAGTGTTTCCTGTCAGAATATCTATTAGACAAAGAAAAGTTGCTATCATGGGAGAGGAATTATTTGGTAGGAAATTAAATTTCTGAGAAGCATTTTCATATCATTACACTTGTCATCTCTAACTTATTCCCATTCTGCCTCCTTCCTTCAGGGTTACAGAAATTATAGATGTATGGGCTATCGAACACTACCACTCAGGATGCTTATGCTGATATGTCCTGCTGATCATTGCAATATTATTGAGAAACTAATAATAAGTTGTAAATTTACTACTGGACCACTGAAGGGGGTGTGCAGTATTTTCCAGGTTTCTTTTCATGGGTATGTCACATTATTTGCAAGAATCAATTATGCAGCCAAATCCTTTTCTCACTTTTTATGTGCTAAAATATCTGTACTACATTTCTTTAGTGGAGTAAGAGCTTGAAAGGTGCAAATGCCAGCACTTTTCGATTACCAGGGACCATAATAGTTATATATTGTCTGTTTCTGTTAGAGGAAGCAACCTCTGAGTGCATGTTTATGTGCCTTCAAGTCACCTGTTGACTTATGGTGACCCCATGAATTTCATAGGGTTTTCTTAGTCAAGGAATACTCAGAGATAGTTTTGCCAGTTCCTTCCTCTGAAATGTAGCCTACAGAACCTGGTATTCATTGGTGGCTTTCCATCCAAGTAGTAACCAGGACTGACCCTGATTAGCTTCCAACATCAGATCGGATCTGGTGCCTTTAGTGTATTTAGGCTCGTAGCAGCCTTAGTATGCCTATATGCAGTAGCTGAGTATGTTTCTCTTAAGAGTTTAGGCATAGCATTTATTGGTGTCATTTCCTGTTTCACAGTCTTAGATGCTCCCTCTGTCTTCTTACATCAGTTTATTGTTAACTGCCCTCGAGTTGATTTCAACCCATGGCAACCCTGCTGATGAGATGTCTCCAAGACCCCCTGTCCTCCATTGCTCTGCCCAACTCCTGCAAAATCATATTCATGATCTCTTTAATAGAGTCCATCCATCTCACCCTCTATTTCTACTTCCCTCCTTTCCTAGCATTACTGTTTTTTCCTGTTGCCTTTTCATGATGTGTCCAAAGTACGACAACTTGAGTTTTGCCATCTTGACTTGCAGGGAGATTTTTGGATTGATCTGCTCCAGGATCCATTTGTTTCTTTTTTTGGCTGTCCAAGGAATCCTTAGAACTCTTCTCCAGCACCACATATCAAATGAATTTATTTCCCTCCTATCCCCATTCTTAACTGTCCAGCTCTCACATCCATACATGGTAATAGGGAATACAATGGTTTGTATAATTCTAACTTTTGTGCTGAGTAGTATATCCTTGCATTTTAGGATCTTCTCTATTTCTTTCATAGCTGCCCTTTCCATTATTAATCTTCTGGTTTCCTGGCTGCAGTCTCCATTTCTATCAATGTTTGATCCCAGGTATGAGAATTCTTTTACTATTTCTATTTCTTCATTGTCTAATTCAAATTTATGTAGGTTCTCTGTGGTCATTATATTTGTTTTCTTTATGTTTAACAATAGGCTTTCCTTTGCACTTTCTTCCTTGATCTTTCTTAGTAGTTATTTCAGGTCTTTGAGGTTTTCTGCTAGTATTATGGTGTCATCTGTGTATCTTCGATTGTTGATATTTCTTCCTCCTACTTTCACTCCTCCTTCTTCTGTATCCAAGCCTGCTTTTCTTACAATATGTTCTGCATATAAGTTGAACAAGGACTGTCTGTTTCGTCTCTGAGTCTGCTTTACTTGTCTGCTAAACCCTGTGTGTGGTTGGTGGTGTTGTGGGACTGGTTGTCACTCACTTTCTGCTTACAAATAATGGATACTTTACCAGTGAGATATACAGTGGGCCCTTGGAATCCACTGAGGTTTGTTTTCAGGACCCCCATTGATAACAAAATCAGTGGATGCTCAAGTCCCATTAACTACAAGGGCATAGAAATGGTGCCCCTTATATAAAGTGACAAAATTAAGGTTTGCTTTTTGGAATTTTATATATTTTTAAATATTTTCAAACTGTGGATGGTTCAATCTATGCATAAGAAATCTGTGGACAACCTGAAACAAAAAGTAAGTCATTTTAACGCTGGACAAGACTTGGATGCGCCAAATCAGCATGGGAATCGTGTAAACACCCTGGATCTGATTCAAGGGTTTGGGGTTACATAACACAAATAGCACACAGCCAGCCCAGGCATAATTTGGGGTATATAGATAATGTGGACAAGTTACAATTTGTTACTTCAAAACTCTTGCAGCAAAATGCAGGTTGTTGTTTCTACTACACCCCTTCTTCATGCATTCACATTAACCCTTTTGTGGGATGTCTTAACAAGACTAATGTCTCTGGGAGAGCAGTCCATACACAAATTACATGGATCTTCATATATTTATTTCTTTATTTTATATCCACCTTTGTTCTGGCATGGGACCTAGGGTGGCTTACAGCAAAATAAAACAAAGTATCAACTAAAAATTATCTTAATATAAAAGTTATAATATAAATAAATGAACAATTGATTAGTTTAAAAATTGATTACAATTGATAATATAATTAAATAAGCAACTCTGTTTACAACACAAAGTTAAAGCACATTTAAAACATATGAAAAAGGATAAAGGCATGGCACATCCCATTAAAAGACATTTCTGCCACATCCTGCATAAATAAGAAGGTTTTTATATGCCAGGAAAAGGGAAACAGAGAAGTTCAACTGATTCTCCCATGGAAACGAATTGCACAGCTTGGGAGCAGCCACTGTGAAGGCTCTCTCTCATATCTCAAATAATAACGTGGGATGAGATTCAAAAAGAACATGAAAGGCATATCCACATTGCAAATTCATATCTGTTTTACACTACTTTACAGACTGCATTTCCTTTGGAAAAGGGGGTGACTGTAGTGCAGATATACCCTGAAAGATTTTGTTCAGCCACTGCTGAAGGGTAAGCATTTGTCATTATCTTAGAGAACACTGGCACTCTGGAAAAAAAATTCTGGCTGAAAGCTTGCAAAGTCTTTAACAAATGTAGCAAGCTGCAATCCACTTATCCCTGAATAATCCTATTTAAATCAATATGACAGCTTCAAATTTACCTGAGTGATGGGCTTTTGTGTTTACTGAAGAGCTTACCACAGCTGACCATCACTCATGTATCTCACAATCACTATATTTTTTTAACAGTATACTTGGTATTAACTGTTAGCACTGCTTTCAAAGTAAATATATCTACAGGAAGTAGAAGCTTAAACATTACAAATGATCTCAGAGGGTCCCCTATCTTCACTTTGTCTGGGAATATTGACCATCCTTGTTTAGAATTGTTGAAGATGGAAGAATAAGGCTTTTTATTATTTTTTAAGGATATTTATGAACCATTCTTTATAGATATCAGAAAAATCTGATAACCAAAAGTGGCCACAGAACAAAATTAATTGAAACCATAAAATAAAAGTAGATACCCTCCAAATGTACTGATTTCTCAGGGACAGTCCTGATGAATCCACTTTTTCAGCTGTTTTTTAAAATGTCCTAGCCTGCATCTGCAAGGCATAAATAATCCGGTTTGACACCACTTTAATTGCCATGACATGATGCAATGGAATTCTGGGAATGGTGGTTTGTTCCTAGAATTCCATCACATTGAGTTAAAGTTGTGTCAAACCAGATTATTTCTCTCTCCTGCTCACACCTTCCCCTTTTTGTCCTTAGCTTACTTTAGTTGCTACAAACTGACTTCAAAGTGTAAAAATAGTTTGTACTCAACTCAGCAGAAGGGAGAGAAGAGGGTGAAATCTTGCCTTGCCTGTAGACTCAGGCAAAAGCAAACTTCTGCAGCATGTCCTAGTTTGTGTGCTCTTCCTCCTTAATAATTTTCACCAACTTGACCATATTCTGATATTGCTTGGCCACATGTGCCCAGTTTTCATCTGTGAAATGCTGGAGGGTGGACAATCATGAAGCAACACTGGCAGGCAGTAAAATATATTCAGAGAAACTAACAGATAGATAAACTACTGCTTTCTTTTGCATTCTGGGAGCTACAATCCAAAAAGGTAACATTTTCAAGTTTGATATCCTATTTGTAACCAAATTAACGGCTGCTTTTTAAGATACGGATGTAGGGTTACACTAGACTGCTTGCATTAATACTGCTATAGTATCAGCTTAATCTAACACATGTGAGGAGGGGGGGAAACTGTCATGTTTTTTGTCAGTAGAAATCCCATTATCATAAGTTATGTACGGTTCGACTGACTTAGATGGTTCCATCTAAGAGCTGCAAGATTGGTATGAGAGTAACTCATACAGTCTGCCAGTATGTTCCCTGTTGTCAAAGCCTACCTGTCATAGATTATTTATGATTTATTTATTCTACAAGCACTTCTACTGCCCCTCAAAAAATAAAAAAATCCCAGGCGGTTTACATAAAAAGGAAAATACAAAAAACATTTAAAGACAGGTAAAGCTAACAAACAATCTCAGAGGACAAAGACAAAAAAGGCAGGAAGTGCCAGAGAAAAACAATCAGCAGGAGTAAAATGAAGCCTGAAAGGCTTGAGAAATTTTTTTTAAAGGCTTTGTCGGATGCCGAAAGGGCAACAGTGTTGGCGTCAGACAGACCTCTCTGGTTAATTCAACTGGTTAGTGCCAGTTTGTGGTGCAGATTTCCACGATTGTCCCCCTCCCATGATAAAATAAACACAGTGATAACATCTACTGTAACCGTATCACAGTGGAAACACGCTTGTGTTGATTTTAGATTATCTCGATTGTGCAAACTACATTTACATTATACACAATATTTTCACATGCTTCTCTGGAACTGCATATAGCAAAAACAGTATTGAAAACAAATTATGGAACAAAATTCCACAGTTAAAGAGTCAGTGTGATGTGGTGGTCTGAGTGTTGGACTAGATCTCTGAGAGACCAGGATTCAAATCCCCACTTAGCTATGAAAACCCACTGGGAGACTTTTATCAAGTCACACTTTCTCAGATTGAGAGAAAGGCAACTGCAAACAGCCCTTGTCTGAATAAGTCTTGACAAGAAGACCCCATGATAGGGTGTCCATAAGTTGGAGCTGACTTGAAATTAATTTTTTTTAAAAAATTCCTTATTGAGGATACCTGAGAAACCTCTCTCCTTACTATCAGAACTTGGAAAGTTGCTTTTTTAATTACAGTTTTTGAAATCTAATGGACGCTGGTCACTGCGAGAGTGAAGCAGCTCTGGGATTTAGTCCAAAGTAAACCTTGGATTAATAGGCAAAGCTTATTCACTCCCTCACTAGCCTCAAAGCCACCACTCTCCATTAGATTTTGTAAGCCTCCATGGTCAGAATCTTTCAGGGCCTTTGCAGACTGCCAGAAGTAGTGCACATTAAATTGAGGCACTGCCCTGGCTCAGTGCTAGGGAATCATGGGAACTGTAATTTATTGTGGCACCAGAGCTCTCTGACAGAGAAGGCTCAATGTTTCAGAAAAAAATACAATTCCCATGACTCCCTAGCACTGAGCCAGGGCGGTGCCTCAATTTAATGTGCACTATTTCTGGCAGTCTGCAAAGGCCCTCAGTCTACATGGCTACTGGTTGCAGCACCTGGACTTTCTCAGAGTTATCATCTTTTTTAAAAGAATATTTTTTCTAAATTCTGGTAATCATCCACCTCACCCTTAGATGGCTGTAAAACCTAGAAAAAGTCCAAAAATACAAATAAGTACATACAGAGATAGGCAGCTCATCAGATCTTCTGTTCTTCATGTACCCATATTCTTTGCCATGTGGATGCTCATCTAGCATTCCAGTATCACAGGAAGTAACCACATCCTCCAGGCAATTTCAGATATTACCAGCACAATGTGGGAGCTGACCACAGGGAAAAACTGCAAAAACCATGAAACCAGATGAACTTGCTGTGCTTAATGTTAAACCGTGCAGTCATCTGGTTAATTCCAATTTGTGTTGCATATTTCCGTGAAATTTTCCCAGCAAAATAAAGGGCAGAGGCACCATCTTTTGTAACACTATCCCAGCAAAAAACAAAAAGTATTGTATCCATTTAGCAATATTTTTTCCTGTCTTGTCTTGCATGGATTTTGAAGACTTATCATAGAATCATAGAATCATAGAGTTGGAAGAGACCACAAGGGCCATCCAGTCCAACCCGCTGCCATGCAGGAACTCCCAATCAAAGCATCCCCGACAGATGGCCATCCAGCCTCTGCTTAAAGACCTCCATTAGACATTAGACATGACATTTTGATGTGTTTTTGTTGTTTCTTTGGATGGATTTATTTATTTAGGAATTGCCTGTTTAAAATTGGTTGAAATCTAGACTGACAGAGTGGCAAAATCCTACCAGCAAAAGACTTCTCAGAGTCCTTTGCCCCTTTCTAATAAGCTATATCAAAAAAAGGAGTCTTTCGGTGCTTCACCCATGTATTGCAGATCTGGATTGTTTTAAATAAAGAGGTCGAGGAAGCTTGACAAAAGTTGATTTATGCAAAGTAGCATGGCATCCAAGACCTTCAGAATGACTACAAATACATAACACAGAGTGCATGCCAGCAGACAATGAAGTGTTTGCATCATTGTGAATCTGAAGAGTGCAAAATAAGTAACCAGATTTCATCTGCCAAAGCTAAAGCATGGCAACATTGCCAATGTGATATAGCACCAGAAATAAATATCTAAGCTGTTAAATGAGTTACACATGGTTCCAGCACTCAAAAAAGACTGCCCCAACTGGCAAGACATCTCAGAGACCTAAACCAGGAATATGCTCCCCCACCCCTGAGATGTTATTGGACTATGTAATTCCTATGTAATTCCTATGTAAAATCCTCTTTTCTCTACAAAAATACCACAAGCAAATTTTGCTCAGAATAAGTGCCCATAACAGATAACAGCATTTTCTGTTGCATATACCACCATTTTCTGTTCTTTCTTGTGGGGAAAAAAAAAAGATGGTTCTGCACAGAACAGCATGTTTAAATGTTGCACTGAATAAGTCCTGAACTGTGAATAGTCTTTGAAAAATGTATTTTTTTCAGTAGGAAAAAAATTGCTCAGATTACTCATTGTTTCCTTCAGTTTAAAAATTAACAAGGATTGCATCTCAAATTAAAATCCCTTTTCATTTATCTCTTGATCATATATTACCTATATGGTTTTCTGTTAGGGAAGTAGCTTGTGTGAGTTGATTGAGACTTTAGGGAGATGACATCAGGAGATTCTGCCTGGACTTGCTTATGCTATGGCTCTCTATAGTATGAGGACTGCTTTGTCCAGAAATGAATGACTATAACAGGCAACCTGAAGATGCCTTTCCCTCTGAGAAATGGCAGATGTTTTCTAAGATTTATGTAGCAGATTAGAGGTGTCTTTAATATCCTGGGATGCATTTTAAGGCTGGTTTAGGCAACTTATGTAGTTTTCAGTGAATGACACAAACCCTCAGTGATTTCGCACATGCTACTCCAAAGCTGTGGAAACAAATGTCTTTGTTCTCGGCCCTTGCTTTGTTGAAAGACATCCAGACCTCACAAGCTCTTTGCCTTTTTGCAGCCACCAGATTTGGGAACAAAACTGGCTCTCACCTCTGCTGGATCACACACCTTTCTGTTCATGGATATAGAGAAAGAGACACACAGCTGTTCCTAGCTCATCAGCTCCTATGAAAGGATTTACTCTAGTGTGTGTAGGAGAAAATTCAAATTACGGTTGAAAATGGAAAGCAGCCATTGTTCCAAGGTGCACTGAACGGAGGTGGGAATAAGCAGGCTAGCATCTCAGGAGCACCTATACCTGGACAATGCTAGACCAATGGATGTAATTCACAACATTTGGACATTTCTCCATGGCTGTATACTCTTTGGCTAAACAAACATTTTTTCTTCCTCCACCTACTCCGCCCCAAATGCTTCCTTTGTCTGCCTTCCCTGTGTACAATTTAGAAAAAGACAAAAAGCCTGAGATACAATCATATCTATTCCATCTCTCTTTTTCCAGTAAACATCCTGGCTATAAGAACCAGTGTGCTTTTTTTTTTTTCTTTTGCAAAAGGTACCAAGAACAGCAAATCATCTGTACTGATGTGTTATTATTTAGAGCCTGGCTAGACAAAAGCTTAGAACACAATACAGTACTATAGGGAATAATTCTACGGAGACAAAGCGGGATGAATATACTAACTGAACTCATCTTTTCCATCTATAAATTGAGTGGGGGGGGGTTACCCCAAAAGGGCGAGGTATATAAAAAGCTTTTTTAAAAAAAAGAAAGAAGAAGCAAGGAAGACATACATGCACACAAAACAACTGAGCAATCTGATTTTAAATTTTAGACAGAGACCACACAGAATGAAAATCAACTCCTTTAAGATATGTTGTTGGAGCAGAATTTTACAGATTCCATGGACTGCTAAGAAGATGAATGGATCTTGCAGCAAATCAGGTCTAAACTCTTACTAGATGCCAAGATGACTGAACTGACACTGCCATTCTTTGGATATGCTGTGAGATGACATGACTTATTGGAAAAGAAAATAATGTTTGATAAAGTGAAAGATGGCAGGGAAAGAGGAAAACTGTAAAACAAGTTGATTGATTCAATCAAGAAAGCTACAATCCTAAATTTGCAAGACCTCAGTACAAAAGTTCATAACTAGGACTCTTCCAGTTTCCTCATTGATTCTTTTATGTTTAATAGCCATGCTTTTAATTTTATTGGTAGTTTAATGCTATTCTAAACTTTTGTATGATTTGAGGTTTTAGCTATATCTGTTTTGATTTATTTATTTATTTATTTATTTATTTTGCAAACTGCCTTGAGTCCCTGACTGGAGAAAAGGGATGGTGGTGTTGGTGGTGGTGGTGGTGATGATGATATCTGGTCCAGGTACCTCAGTACACACAACATGTACACAGTATTACATAGAGTTCCAACAGCAGAATAATTATCAGTGCAAACACAGATTGAAACACTGTTCAGGCTTTCCAAGTGCGTGTAACACCTATAATAGAATGGAAAGAATATTTGTTGTTATTCATTTTTCTGCCAAGAAAAAGATTTCCTAACACTCAAAAAAATCCCAGCAGAAAGAATAACACCACAGTAAGATTTTTGTGTGCTTTCCTCCGTGTTCTGGGGAATTATTCTCCACCAAATATATGTAGTGGTGTTTGTACAACATGCACAGTTTTTGCACAGAAAACATGTTTTCTGTCTAGGAAACAGCAGCAGGAATCCTGTTGGTAACATATGCAGGTGTAATGGAAAGTTGTACTTTGTATGTAACTTTTCTGGCCATGGCAGATGGATGAAACCAGCATGTTAATCAGCTGTGACTCCTTCCCAGAGCTACCTATCTGTTTCTGGCTGAGTACCCATCCCTCCATGATCATTCAGTGGCCATGTCTGGAATGAGGAACAGACGGCTCCATTATTGCCTATAGGACCATGATGGCGAAACTATGGCATGCATGCCATGGGTGGCACGCGACGCCATTTTGCCAGGCATGTCACAGGAAGGAGGAGGACTAGGTGCATGCGTACCCATTGCTCCTCCTCCCTGTCATTTCCTGGCCTTCAGCTGTCTCCTTGGAAGCCAGGAAAATGGCTCTGGGGAGAAGGAGCCACAGGCGCATGCCTCTGACTCCTCTTCCCTGCCTTCTCCCATCTTCCAGCTGCCTCTCTGGAAGCCAGAAAAAAAAAAGGGGGGGGAGAGAAGTCCTGCCCCCAGAGGGCAGAAGTCCCAACCCTGGCACCGGGTAGAACCCAGTGCCAGAAAAACTTTCAATTGGGGCACAGGGCCCAAAAAACAGTTTGCCATCACTGCTGTAGGAACTAAAATGCATCTTCTTCAATCTCATTGGGATTTTCAAGCAGACCAGAAAGATGACATCTTCTTTCTGCTGCCAGCTATAGGAACAGAGTTTCATCCTCCCCACACCTTCCCCAGGCCAGCCAGTCAGAAAACTAGTTGAACCTGCCCTTTCTTCCTCCCATTCTCACCATCCTCCATTTGGAAAAGATGACCATTTATAAAGGGTGTTTGCATGTGTGTCTTCTGCCCTCTTTGTACAAGAGATGAAACATGGATAAGTGCCTTGGAATTTTTTGAGTCACCATTCAAGAACCAGGGTGTGAACAGTACTCCAGAATTTAGGCTTAAAAACAGTTTTTGTTCCCATGTAGAGTAGATCTAGAGTAGAGTAGTAGCTTTAATAAGGATGAGACAAAATTTTAGGTTTCTAGGTTTTAAAAAAAAGATAGATAAAACATCCCAATAAGAAGTTCCTCTGCTTACACTTTAATAAAAAGGTCTTTTCCTGCTAGTGAAATGAAAGCTGGGAGGGAGCCAGCCTAGCCTCCTGCAGAAGGGAGTTCCCCAGGGTGGGAGCAACCACTGAGAAGGCTCTCTCTCATCTCCTCACTATGCAATCCTGTGAGGATAGCAGGACCAAGAAAAACCCTTCTCTTGATGATCTCCAAACTCTAGCAGGTTTGTATGGGGAAATATTATCTTTCAGATAGTCTGGACCTAAGCTATATAGGGCTTTGTAGGTCATAACCAGCACTTTGAATTGTATCCAGAAATGAACTAGTAGCCAGTGAAGATGTTATAATAAGGGAGTTATATGCTCCTATAACTGGCCCTGGGCTATGCATGCATCAACCTGAGATGGCCATCAGGTGGTGGAATTTATGGTAGAATGGACTTTAGAATGTAAGTGGGGTATGACACTTTCTTGCATAAGAAATTCTTGTGAGAAAAACTCTTAACAGGAAGTGGACCAAAGCAGTACATTCTTCTTTGACAGTCTTCTACTGCAGTGATCTTATTTAACATGAGAAAACATTCAAAACAACCTCCTCAGTTTGTGTTCTGGAGAGGTGTAGTTCACTGTGCAAATTCAATATTCTGGCACCTGCTTGGAGCTGAATATATTGACTGGACCTTACTTTTAAATACACTCATATGGCACTTGATAGCATGAAAGACTTGATTTGTTCATGAAAAATTAACAAGTTTAAGGCTAATAAGCAGGAAAATTTCAAAAACTCAGGGGCGAAGCAGACCGCCCGGAAGGATCAGCTTGCCCCCCCCCACACTTTGAGCCCCAGATCGAGGCCATGGCAACTGCAAGTCATGCCCCTGATCTGGCTGTTTCCCGCTCAAAAAGAACCAGCAGAAAGCCACTCCTTTTTGAGCCGGGGAAAAAAGGTGCTTTAGAGCACCACAATGCTGCCTGTCATGCAGTCAGGAGGTGATGCTGGCTTGGGGGTGGAATTGGGGCTGCATTATCCAAATGCCATGCCCCCACACCATCTCCAAGCTGCCGTATCATGCCGATGTGTTCAGCTCCTTAGTGAACTATCCATCAACTTTTATTTACATCTTTAAAAGAAAAAATCTTGCACACATCCCACACACTTTTATACACCTACATTTCATAATCTGTGCATGTACCTATGACTTGAGGTGTTAAAATACATATGATCCCTGTTGAGATGCAAATAGATTTTAAATTCCCTGGAATTTGCAAATCTCCCTATAGCCACAGGGCCAGAAGGAGGATATCCTCCCCACCATGTAGCATCTTAGCTAAAGACTGAAACAATATGTAGACATCTGACTAACATCTCCAGTTATTATTTTTCTCCTGCTTGTTTTTAACATCTTGCCTGATGAAGAGGCCCATGGAGCTTCAAAAGCTTTCAACAAGTATATTGTGCATTTTGGTTGGCCAATAAAGGTATCACTGATGGATTTTTGTTTGAATTTGCTAAATGGCCAACACAGCTACCCCTGAATGTATACAGTCAACAGTGCACATCATAAAGTACAAAAGACCCAGAAACACAATACAGATCAAATATTGGTCCCAGAAAGTAATGGAGAAGAAGAACAGAAGATTGGTAAATTATTAGGGAACAATTCCTGCTTCTGTGACATGTGTTAATGCTATTCCACTAGCTAACAGAAACAGAAAGAGGGAAAGAGATAAGAATCCATGAATAACATCCTGATACATGAGCCGACAACTAGGAAGGGGGGAAATTCATGAATAGACTTTGAAACATCAGACAATCATCCATTTTAAAGGTAAACTTGTCTCGCACTAAAATTGAATCAGCAGCAAGGCTGAACTTGTGAAAGAGACAGAAAAGAGTGTATGCCTAAAATAAAATCCCATTTCTCTTGCAAATGCAATGTTATCTAAAGGTTGTGAATAATGATTCAGAAATATCTTCCCTGCCAGATCATCTGTCCACTTTCAAAACTGAAATCTTGGGTGGAACTAATAGCTCTAGTTATGCACAGACACATTCTCCCCAAGGGAATGAGGTGCGAACACTGTGATATTAAATATGGTTTTAGCAGAGGCTGATCTAATCCTACAGCTGACATTGCTTAGGGTTACTATTTTTATGATGGATAATTTTTAAAGAAATGATAGCTGAAATGACTAAATGTAAAGAAGGAATGAGAATACAAAGGAAATACAAAGAACGTCTCACTGTGGTCATAAACTTTTGTTCTTTTTAAAAATCAGACCCACTGAAAGTTTTCACAGCTTTGAGCATATGGCCTAGAATGGTCATGGAGGATTTTTAGTGGACACAAAGAACTCATTAATTTTTAGTAACTTCATCTTCACAAACACTGTGTGTGTGTGTGTGTGTGTGTGTGTGTGTACTTTAAGAAAAAATGGTAAAAGTACAAGTGCCTGTGAGAGGAGAAACTAAGGAAAACATAGTGCAAATAAAAACTTAAATGTACAGGTAATTAAACAAGCCCAAATCAATGGTGTGGAAGTCAATATTCCATTCATTTTTGTATTTCTCATCAGATAACATGTTCCAGTACTTGAGAACAGAGTGATAGAACAAAAACACAACCCTTACCTTCATACACACTATTAGAACTTCCAACCTATGTAGTTATTCTTACTTTAATAAAGGTTATAAAGATTAATTTCAATTCACACTACTGTTCCCCTTGAACAACATACAATGAATTGTGGCAGTACTCCAGGAATTGGCATGTGTGTGTATGCATTTAATACATACTTTCTTTGCATGGCAACCAAAGTGGCTCACAACAAAAGCAAGTCATGCCAAAGTAGGGTTGCCATCTGTCCTGAGAAAATCCAGAATTGAAGGGACTGAACAATGTTCCAGCCAGCTGGACTTGTTGAAGCAGCAGATCCCAGATTCCTTAATGCAGCAGTGAAACAGTGCAGAGGCTCATTCGCACTTACATTTAAACTGGTTTGTGATTTGCCTTGCTCCATGTCAGTGAATCAGTTTCAAAAGGTCCGTCATTCCCACTATGAAAATTGATCTTTTCATTATTCCCTTGTAATTGCTTCTTCTTTGGCATGATTGTCATTCCCACTTGTTTGCACCACTTCAAAATGCATGTCAATCATCTGTGCATCATCAGCAATGCAAGCGGCAACCCAGTGAGGACAGGGCCGTTCCAGGTGCCAAGTGGACCGACTATAGCAACTGAGCCTTCCTCTGCCCCTCAGCAACCCAGGCTGCT
>CM034710.1:111303701-111322384 GCA_020142125.1 Phrynosoma platyrhinos
AAAATGATTTTGATTATTTATGTGTTTGGCTTTTGAGCCTTCCTCAGAGTTTGTAGTAATGACTTTTTTCTCACTAGCGGATGCTGGGAAGCAGCAGGACCCCGTTTTTCCTCTTGAGCTTCCTAGTCATTCCTTGCTCTTAGAGCTTACAGCTGGGTATATCATATGGTCTATTCTCATCCCCTAAACTGACCTGCTGCCTTGAAGAATGGTGAAAGGCTCTATATCACTAGCCAAAGTGTCATGAACACATTCAATCTTCTCTAATCTCAGAAGCTAAACAGGGCCACCAGTACATAAGATCTCCAGGAAGAGCTAAGAAAGAACCCTTTCTGAAATCCTGGAGATCAGCTGCCAGTCAGAGATGACAATATCGATCTAGATAGACCAATGGTCTGACTCAATATACGGCTATATTCTTATGGCATTGCTGAAGTGAAGTTCATCTGCAACTAGCCCAATGAGGTTTTCTACACAGAATGTGGGGAATTGTTACCATTGTTGCCTTAGATGGTAAAATGTCTTGCACTGGTTCAAATGTTTTGGGCTACTCCCAAGCAGCAATAGAAGAGGCAGAGCTAAGTACCAGTGCCAGCCCTACCATTAGGCAAGTCAGGTGGCTTCCCAGGCTGCATGATACAGAAGTGGTGAATTGTACCATCCCATCCACAACTCCAGCACTATTGTGGCTTCCTCTCTTCCCCTCTCTCTCTTCCCCTCCCCAATCTATTTTCTTGATTCACCTTGACACTTTGCTGCCTTTCCTCTAATTTCCATACAGGGTAACTGCAGCTGTTCATCTTCCTCCTCAGAAAGGAAGGCACAGAGGATGGTGAGCAGAGGGCTTTGGAGATGGGATGGTGGTGGCCCTCCTCATGCAACAAGTTTCAAGTGAGCATGGCCCAGTGTTGCTAAACCTTGGTTGTATCTGAACTACAGAAATAAAGCAGTTTGACACCACTTTAACTGCCATTACATTATCCTGCAGAATCCTGGGATTTGTAGTTTGGTAAGGCATCAGGACAACTGAAAGACCAGGCTGAATACCTCACCAAACTACAAATCTCAGAATTCCACAGGATGGAGCCATTAAAGTGGTGTCAAACCGCTTTATTTCTGCAATGTGGAAGAACTATTTCTCTGTTATGCATTTCTAACCATGGAGCTTATCACTTAGCTTTTTAAATCGGTTTACTTCTATCCAGCTTAATCTTAATGCAGGCAGTATCCTGATCTTATTAGACCTTTTTGTCACTGAATTTGCCACCTGAATACAACCAGGGTTTATCCCTGCTTCCGGAGCCATTCCTCGTCGTCATTTTCTTAAGCCAGAAAACTCCCAGATCCAGACAGAGCTGCAGGGAGCAGCTCGGGAAGCGGGGATGGACCCCATCTGTATTCAGGTAACAAATTCGGCAGCAAAAACATCTGATAAGATCAGCATGCCACCTGAATTAAGATTAAGATAGATAGAGGTAAACTGATTTAAAAAGCCAAGTGATAAGCTCCCACATGGAAAATTAGAATTCCCGAATAGGGCAACTGTTCTACAATACAAATGGGTAGTGGAGTCTCACCACACATACTGACATTTGATATGTAGTTATCATCTCGCTACCATGATAGAAAGCCCTCATGCAAAAGAGTATGTCAGGCTATTCTGAGAGAAAAAATTCCCAGTCTGACAGCAAGAGAGTACATGGTAGGAGAAGCATGTGTGATATCGAAATGGGAGGAGGATGTATCTCTTGGCAATTCTGGGCGGCTTGATCATTCTAGTCTTTGGCTACACCATAACCTAGATGAGTTGCCATGGGAACCATTGCAAAAAAGAGATAAAATATATATCAAGGGGGCTTGATTGTGAGCAATGGGTAGAAATAAGAGAATTCAATTAACATAAAAATTTGTTTTTGTTTTGCTCTCAAAGTCACGGTAGAAACCTTTAAATTCACAACATCTAATTAAAAGGAAAAGTTGCAGTGAATGTCTGTGAGACCCATTCAGTTGAGCATGATTGCTCTATAATTGAAGCAAAATAAATAGTGCTTTATTTTTTTTTTTTCAAAATGGAAATTAAATGGTTCAGGGTTTTTTGTGCTTCATTCTCCCCTTGTCTATTTTTCTGTGTTTTGCTGGTTGAGACAGATGGACTGCACTGACCTTCAAGAGGACTTACAGCTGGGAGGTGGCCAAATGGTTCTCATTTATATAGTCTGGACTGGAGGGAGAAAAACTCTGCTCCTAATTTATATATTGGTTGAGATGACTGCAAAAGCTCAGGGGTAACAGGTAGAAATCTTTGGCCTGGACGTCAGGATAAGTTTGCATTGTTTCTAAGATAGAAAGTCAACACAAATTCTGGTTGCTGTCATTGAAAAGGGTATGCACATTGGACCTTTTAAATCTGAAATATTTGGTGGTGGTGATCACTAGTACTGCTGCTGCAACTACAACTACTACTTGTTGTTGTGTCCCTTCAATTTGTTTCCAACTTAAGGTGACCCTAAGATAAATCTATCATGGAGGGTTTTCTGAGGCTGAGAGTGTGTGACTTGTCCAAGGCCACTGAGTGAGTTTTCCATGGCCAAGCAGGGACTTGAACCCTGGTCTCCAGAGGTGTAGTCTAGCACTCAAACCACTACACCACACTGTCTCCTCTACAACTATTACTATTACTACTACTACTACTACTACTACTACTACTACTTTGTTATTATTGCTGTTATGTACCATCAAGTTGGCTTTGGTTTATGGCAACCCATTGAATGAGATACCTCCAAAACTCCTAGCTATGATGAGCCTTGGAAACTCAGGGCACAGGTTGCAGCTACATGAGGAGGGCCCCCAGTGAGATTTCCCTTCAATGCTCAAATGTCTAGAACAGTAGAGAGAGAGGCTGGAAACTGTTCATACCTAGAACTCTCATATTTGCTGTGTTTGCATTTCCTTCATAATTTTGCCTGCACTTTTTCTTTGGCTACCTAAACTGTGAGTGGCATAGTCAGTTATGATGTTGTAAGTTTATAAGCTGATTGCACTGTGTTCTTGGAACGTAATGAGTTATTTTTGTAGATTGAATTGTGTCATGTTTACAAGGGGGGAAAAAATGAATGCTCGCTACCTAAACCTCTCAGTAGCATTCTTTCCAATGCAGACATAGAGGTTTTCGCAACAGTGAGCATGCGCCAATGAGGGATGGCTGAGGAGCTACTTTAGTGCCGATACCAGTACAACAGTAAATGCAGAGCGATAATATGTGTTCTCATAACGGTACTATCCCATTATCAATAGTCTAATGTGATAAAACCCATTCTCATATAGTTACGCTCCAGGAATTCAATGGGAACGTTACAGGTACCAGTGCGATAAGCTTATTAGACTTACAACTGTGCAACCTTTTCCTATTCACATTTACAACTGTAATACCATTGTTATAATAGTAAATGTTCTCTGAAACCCACCTTAAAAGCGAGTCAGTCATCCCAGGTTAGAGAGTTCTGTGTCACTGGTGAATGGGGTGCTGTGGGATGTTGTGATCAACCCCCTCCTGCTAGCAACAGTTTGAGAAGTAGAAGCAGAGATCCCTGCAGGATCCTGTTGCAACTCTTTGTTGCACTGTCACTTGCTGGCGGGATGGACTAGTCACATCTTCCTGCAGCATCCTGTTCACCAGCATCACAAAAGTCCACCACTCAGGATGGCTGGATGGTTTTTAAGGTGAGCTTCATGGTTCAATTGGGATATCTAAACTATGCCTCTGATACAGGATCTTGGCCCCAGTTTCTAAAGGCTTAGCTCAAGTTTTAAGATACTTCAATATTAGAAATTTGGGGGAAATTTCTTAGAGGGGCAGAATTCTTATTGGAGGCAAATCCCAAATTTTGCCCCCCCCCAACACCCCTATGGTTTATTTAATCCAATTAAGGAATGACTGGATATATTGCACTTGCTGGAGTCACAAACACACTCAATAGTACACGGCTGCAAGAAAGGAAGTCTGCAGAGCACTGCACTGGTAATCTTTTTTTTAAATTCCAGAGTAAGGTGTTGTGGTTTGAGTGTTGACTAAGGACCTTATTTCATTACCAAAAAACCTCAGACTTTACCCCTGCCATTTTGAATTCTATTTTGGGATGCAACTGGGAATTATCACAACAAAAATGCCACCTTTGTCTCTGCCCAGCTGCACCCTGGCTAGCTCCCAGTCACATTCAGCCAGCCTCTTTTCAAAACCAGGAAGCTCCCAACTTTGCAAATCGGCCAGCTGAGGGTGATTGGGAGCTGGGATGCAGCTGGGCAGCATCAAAGCAGTGTTTTTGGTGCAATAATTCCCAGCTGCATCCCAAAATAGAGTTCAAAATGGAAGGGGTAAGTCAGTTTTCCAGTAATGTGATAAGGTTCTAGGACACTGGGAGACCAGAGTTCAGACCCCTAGCTAGCCATGGGTGAGAAAGCTGTCATACTGAATCTCTGTTGAAGGTTCTCATTGCTTGTGGGGCTTGAGGAAGAGGGTCTTTACAGTAATGGGTTAGAAAACTTTTTTCTGCTCTTCAAGACAAAGGCTTTTGTTAGAGTAACCTATGAGCAACCTATGGTCTGCAGGCTGCATGTGCCCCTAATCCTTTCCTACCACTATAATTGCAACTATGGGGGGGGGCTCTTGTCACTTTCTCTAAAGATAGAACAATGTCTCTTGGGGCTTTATGGCACAGGACAATTCTGTGCCAAACTCCTAGACCATAGATACACTACCGTTGTTGCCAAATTTTGTTGACAACTGAAATGATAAGCTGAGCCACCATTTGGTGCAGAGGGGTTTGGGTACTCCCACTGTGACACCAGAAAGTTACATATCCTTGCACTGAGCAAATAAATTTATAGAGATAGACCTATACTGGTTCAGTCAATCCTTGGATTATTTCAAGCAGGGCATGTCTGTCCACTCAAACCTGGGGTCATATCATCATCATCATGTTGTTGTTGTTGTTGTTGTTGTTGTTATTGAATTATCATCACATATAACAAATTTCTATAAATTAACCACATCCAATTGATGCAAGAATAAAATAGTATGACAGGCCTGGTGGCTGGACAATCCATGGGCCTGTGTTTACTTCTCCTATTTCATTGCTTGGTGTTCTGGCAATGGTTAATCTAATATTTCTAGTATTATGCATACTGGAAAACAAATAAACAAAATGCAATGAATTCATAAAATATGTAATACTTTTTGCCTTTTGAAAGTCAAGGGAAACACATGAAAATAAAAGAAGGGGAATACTTTCAACTCTTGCAATTATTCAAGGTCATATTTCAATGTGAATCCACACAAAGAATATCCAGTATTAGAAGTTTTTGTTTCCACAAAAACTGCACTGTTGTACTGTTCAATTTATTATAGCTGTCACAGTTGGTTCTCCATCCAGTACGATTTGGACCTCCAAAGATTTTTCCCCCACATAGCAAACATCCTGTAAGAGTGACCTGCTCCAACAACAAGAAATGTATTTCTTTAAACAGCATGGTATCTACTCATTTTAAATTGTCTCATTTCCAGAAGGATTTTGATATGAAAATTGAGAAATGTTTCCTACCATTTGCTCTCATGTCCAGGTAACTGTGGACCAAGTCAAGCCTATGATTGTGTGTTCATTCTGAATAGCAACCAACCATTTCTTCATCATCTAATCAATACCCAAGTAACAGCAAACAACATCAAATCAGACAAATTTCAAAAGGTCACTGCCCATCATTCACGTTCTGTCTGCCAGCAACTTGGCAGGGCTCAGTTTAATCAACAATTGTCTTTATATTTTAACCCTGGATGGGATCATGGTAAGCTCACCAATAAAACTTTGCATTTTGTTTTGTTTTAAAAATAAGTTTATCATCTCTCTGGATGTTAATGTGATAGCTAACTGATTAATGCATTAAAATAGATATCACCAAAAATTCCACAGACAATATTTTACTATTTCATTTTGATTACAGCAGTTGCTTGTGAACTTTTTACCTTGTAATACTGAAATAACTTACTATGAGCAGAAGAGACTTAAATAATCAGTCCAACTTGGGGCCCAAATTAAGGATTTTGATATGACCTGTGGATAAGTCAAGGATAACACTTAGGGGCATGTAACAAAGGATCTAAAGGATGAAACAAAGGGAAATAGGTGCCAAAGAACGTACAAAATTCCAGTTGGCAAAACTGTTTGTGCTCACACCAAAGGCTCAATGGATGAGAGAATAGAAGGGGGTCAGTGTTTCCAAGACAGATTGCACTCTTGGCTTTCACCTGGGGATGGTTCCTTTTTTAAAATAAGAGTTAAAGTACAGTACTTACATTGCCCCATGGATAAGTTTACTTTGGGGTTTTTGGAGTCAATTTTTTGACTAAAATTTCTAGATTTGTACATGAGTATATATGGTAATACCTTACCAATCTACAAATCTGAGGATTCCACAGCCATGACAGTTAAAGTGATGTTAAACTGCTTTATTTCTTCAGTGTGGATACACTTTATAACTCAGTGCCTTAAATGGTATACTTCAGTTGCCAAACTTAACATGGCTTAATACATCCCACTGATTTTCATGACTTTCTTCAAAGCTTAAATCAGGTATGAGACGAGAGTCACTAAATCAACTGCTGGATTATAATTCCATACTTCTGTAATGCTTATTGTTTCAATGGGCTTATGCTGGTTGCTTTAACAATGGCATTTGGACATAAATCAGGATATTATTATTATTATTATTTATTATTATCATTTTCTCATGGTTTTTACCATTTCTATGACACATACTTTTCATGAAAGTTCTCTCTCTACAGAACTACAGGAGCACACAAGAACAAGTCAGTTGATCACAAATATTCTCTCTCTCTCTGGCTTTTCTTCGCAAATGAAGATTCAGGAAGGACTCATCCCACGCTTTCTGAAAGTATGCTGATGACTAAAAAGCCAATACGAGATAAACAAGTCCGGTTGCAGAAGGCACAGCAGATACAGAAACAGTCTAATGCTAGATTTGACTAGGTGTCATCCAGTGCAGGGGCAAAGCTAGTAGGGACTGGACTTATGGGTTCTGGAGTTCCACGAGCAGGACTTCCGGTGGGTTTCTGGGGTGGGCCTTCAAGGGACAGCACATTCTTCCTCTCCTCATGCTGGAAAAGGACAAGATCTGAAGGCAGCAGCGTTCCATCCCCCGCATCCACCATTCCATCACTCCGCATGCTGTTCTGTGCCCCCCTCATGCACAGCTCCATGTCCCATGAGTGCTCCATTCTCCACATGCAGTCCCATCCTCAGAAGAAGGACAAGATTGCACATGGGGAACAGATCACATGTGGAACATGGAGCTGCGCATGCAGGGGGCATGGAGAAGCACGTGGGGTGATGAAGCAGCATGCACAAGTGACAGAGCATGGGGAATGGTGCAGGGGGGCTGACTGGCTGTCACCCAGTAGGATCCGCACCCCATGCACCTACCCACTCCATCACCCGATGCTACTGCCTTCAAGTCATTTCCAACTTATGGCAACCCTAAGGCCATAATAGGATTTTCTTGCCAAGATTTGTTCAGAGGATATTTGCCATTGCCTTTCCCTGAGGCTGAGAGCATGTGACTTACCCAAGATCACCAAGTAGGATTTGATGGCTGAGCAGGAAATCAAACCCTGGTCTCCAGTGTCCTAGTCCACTGTTCAAATCACTATGCCACACTGGCTCAGGGGCATTTTCCAGTACTAATCAGTTTATAGACATATCCAAAAATACAGACAAATGTGCAATTTTTCTGTGGCTGACCCAATAAAGCCTGCTCTGACTGAACAGCTCACAGCAAAGAGAAAATCCCCCTCCCCATTTACTGAATGAGGATAAATCAAACAAAACACTGTAACTTCCAGTAAGAGTTGAGGAATGTGACACACACACACACACACACACACACTGCACAAAATGTGACTGACTATACAATAATAAAGACTGTGTATAGAAATTTCAAAAAGAGCTGTTGTTGTCACAGAAAAGACATGCAGTACATAATATGGTATGCATATTATGTATTGCAAACATACCATACCATTGATTATACAAACACTATATCTACTTATACATAGAGTCCAGATGGAAAGTACAAAAAGCTCAGAAGACAATAATACATAAATTATATAAGCAATGTAGACAAGATGATAACCGGACATGGATAACTGCATCCATTCCCAGGATCTTTAACTGGATGTTTAGACGTGTTTGGACTTCCTTAGGTCATTTTCTTCTGTTACTATTGGTAGTCTTTCTTTTTCACTCACAGAAACTGCACTTATAAGTAACTGACATCTAGATTGATAAATACTTGATATGTAGAATAAGTTTGGTATTTTTTCCTTTTATACTGTATGAAATCTAATAATTATACATGGTTATTGTTTGCAGTTTTCTATGGTGGTAAAGAGAACTAGGAGATATAAGGATAGTTCGACATACTTGACATTGAATTGACACACTAACTTAGAAGTATGGAAAAGTTTGTTTACTCCTGAGGAGTTCCGTTCATTCAGTAAATTCATTCAGATAGTGTTTAATTGTTCCAATTTCAAAACCCACTAGATTATTTGTATTTACCAGTCTAGATGTCAATTTCTTATAAATGTAATCCCTGTCACAAAACTACAGCAGATATCCCTTTCCATTATAATAATCTCAGCCTTTTCCACATCCAAATCCCCCTAGACTTTCCACCCCAGCATTTCTCTGATGGAAATGAGTCTTAGCCTATTAAGTAATTCATCAACATTTACATTACAAACATTAACTAATTAAGCAACATCTCTTCTTCATAGGTTCCATGTACATAGTTAGCAGAACTTTGGAGTGAGAGAAAGGCTCTCAAGAGTACAAATAGCTCTAGCCCCTCAGTCAATCACTTCTGCTGTGCATATATTTGCCTCTCACACTCATACAAATACATGTTCTTTTTTTAAAAAAATGTAAGCAGTGGCAATATATTTGGCAGTTGATTCTTTAATGCTCGTGGGCTTTCAATGGTAATTGGAACACAGTTACTACCTAAATGCCACTAATGAATTTCCAACCTTTACACCTCTTTCACTCCTTTTCCCATCTTGATGTACATGTTCATTTTCTAGGATTTGACTGTAGCTGATGCACAATATAATGGAAGTGACACAAGGCTGAAGATATACTAATGAGCAATATTTTAATACAGGGGAAAACAGAAGATCCATTGCTATCATACCCTTCTTCTGAGGCTCCATCTGCACTGCAGAAGTAATACAGTTTAACACACTTTTAATTGCTATGGCTCAGTGCTACGGAATTCTGAGGAGCTTATCATGTTTTAATGTTATTATTAGTTGACAGTTGAAGTAGTGTCAAACTGCAATAATTCTGCAGTGTAACAGCAGCCTAAGTTTCTCAAAGACATTTTGCTTCTCGCTATTGAAAATGTATCACTAGATTAGATGGACAATGGTCCAATACAGCACAGATCTCAAAGTCATTATGGACTTTGGTCCAGTACAGGACAGAATTATAGCAGAATTAGCAAGGAAGAGCCTCTAAGCAGGAACTCAAAACAGAGACTGGAAAAGCAACTATTTGACTACAAATCCCAGAAGCCATCAGCATTCTGAGAGCTGTTTCAATTCTTGAACAGGTCCAGCTGCAACTAAAATTGTTCTGTCTGGATCTGGTTCACATGAAAATAATAATAATAATAATAATAATAATAATAATAATAATAATGGTCACTTGCAGAGAGAAAACTAATAAGAGTTGCAACTAAGCATCAGTAATAAGGGCTATAAACTATACATGAAACAGAAAATTATTTAACAAATAAATTTTTATTTGATTGGGACACTAATTTTACTTGTGACAAGAGCTGAAGATTAATAATAATAATAATAATAAATAATAATAATAATAATAATAATAATAATAATAATAATAATAATAATAATAATATATTTATACCCCGCCTTTAGCTGAAGCCATCAAGGCGGCCGAAGCTATCAAGGCGGCAACCAAATTACCATTAGTCCAGTTAACAAATTCAATTGGGCTAATAGTTCAGTCCTAATTGGTGAAAATGGCCAAGAACCAACTGAGCTGACACTTGACTAGCTAAAGCTGTACTTAATCTGAATTCCTTTCAGTCTACATATATTGAGAAATATTTAGAACTACTCCCTGCACTCAGCCTGACCATTGTTTTTGTGCCAAACAATTTTGTTCAACATCCATCCATGTGTACTTCTGGGCAAAATTATTTCCTGGACAATCCATCTAGGAGATGTATGAACACTGGGTGTAAACTGTGCAATTTTTTTTTATTTCTATGCTATTTTTTCTCAAGTGGATTTCTCAAGTGTCAAGAAACCCGTTTTACAGCTACAAAACCCCTTCCCTCTCTAGTCCCTAAACTGGAAGATATTTAGACCTCCTGTAACTCAGCTCCTTCCTTGCCCACCACTCTTCTGCCTCTTTTGGGACTCTTATGTTCTGAAATCTTCAGCAGCATGGTAGCTCTTCTACTGGCAGATTGCTCTGCTGGCAGATCTCCAAAATCAGCCAGCAGAAAAGGGTTCTGCTGGTAAGAAATTTCACAATAAATTCAGCACCTTGGACAGTGATTTTTTTATCAAGGGACCACAATGCTGAAGGAGGTAGAAGGAGGCAGAAGAAAAGGAATATATCAACACCCTTTCCTGTTGGAATGATAGACTTGCATTTACCAAGGGAGCTTTGTGTTGAGATTTGGTTGACTCCATAATCTGGAGGAGGAGTTATCAGGGAACACACAACTCCCTTTTTGCAACAGCTCCAGTAGGCTGTTGGTCAGTTTCCAGGCACAATTGAAAATGCTGGTTTTGACCTATAAATCTCTGTACAGCTCAAGTCCAGGTTATTTGATGGACTGTAGTCTTCCTTTCAAACTTGCCTGTGCTTTGATATCTGCTGGGGAGGCCTTTCTATCTATTTCAGCACCCTCACAGGTACATCTGGTGAGAACAAGGGGGAGGGCCTTCTCAGTGGCTGCTCCCAGGTTCTGGAATATCCTTCCTAGAGAAGTTAGACTGGCACCTTCCCTACTTTCTTTGAGCAGAAAAGTGTATACCTTTCTGTTTTGACAGCTGTTTGATGACTGATTGTATAAGGCCCAATTTATCAAAGTAAGCCCAGCCAAGTTATTTTGATACCTGAGAACTTCAGCCTCCATGCTGGTTGTAAAAATAGAACAGGTAAATAACCAAACATTTCCTGTACTTCCATCAGCTGCTTCATATGACAGCCTCAGTCTGTCTAATGGTAAGACTGGCTCTGGCTAGTCAGTGACTTTTTCAAGAACAGTATCTATCTGTATCTACTCTATCTAGATTTGTAGCTTCTTGATGATCATCATCCTTTTCCTAGACAACACTGGTTTCACATATTTGTTATTAGAGTAGTTTGTACCCTTTACCCAGTTTCTGAAAGCTATCACCCCTGTATATAGGATATATATTTATGGAAGAGTTTTTCTCTGCAGCCTCTCCTTTGATTTCAAAGAATGAATACCACTATAACGACTTGATTATGTAGTGCTGTTAGAATATAAATCCCAAAGTGATCAAAGATATCTTATCAATAGAATATTTTAAGTCAGTTTGGCCTCCCAAGACCCATGAAGCTCATTCAGCCATGAAGATCAGTTGTCCTACCTCACAGGGACATTATGAGGATGAGATAGGGAGATGAATTTGTAAATTAGCTTCAGATTAGTAAAAGAAAGGCAGAGCATGCATGAATTAATGCATTCCTGGCAGATGTGCAGTTAGAGTGCTAGGCAAAAGCTGTTTGTAGATTTAAAAACAAAGCTACTTGCTTTTGTGGCAAATGGTCCAAAGGCAAAAGCAAAGCTTGATCATGCTGATCTGTTAGCAATCCTAACAACAATTTGAAAACTACATAAAGTGATCAGGGAACATAAATGAAAACATTTGAACCTATACATGTGTTAGATCCAAAATCACAGACTTTTTTTTTAAGTTGGAAAAAAAATCCTGTCTGGAAAACTGACTTTATTACTACACTAATTAGAGTTTCAATATTTCACCTACTGCTGAGCTGTTGACAGAATGGGATTTAGCCAAAATCAGCGGATCCAATTAGGCCCAGGGGTCCATAAGTCAAGTCTTCCAGAGTACACATTATTGGTGATATTTCTAAACAGTGATTGACAGGGGAAAGCAGCACAAATATGCTTTTTTTTAACCCTGCTTCAAAATGCTCTTCTCCCAGGGACTCTGGAACATTTCATTGCCGAGAAGGGTGGTGGTACAGTGTTTTCAGCTCAGCCTGTTTAGTCATTTTGCTCACTTTAACTCCACCTATGTTTCACTCAGCTTGTAAAGCATAATAGGAGAATCTGTAGCCCTCCAGAAGTTGTTGGATTCCAGATCCCATCACCTGCAACCAGACAGATGATGATGGGATTTAGAATCCAAGCACTGCTGGATTCTGCTAGAGATAATTATTCTAATTATTCTAACACCAAATACTATAAAAGAATCAATCTTAGGCAGAGGTTAAGAATTAAAGCATTTATTCTATTTCCTAAGGAACCTCCAGTCACAGAAATAATGTACCTTAAAATGTTAAATGTCAGAAAAATAGGAGTACATGACCTTCATTCTTCCTTGTGTGAACTTTTCTGAACCATCTTGATAGCTGCTACTGGACTACTGGAGAGGTATTGACTTGATCTAGGAACAAATGTCATTTTTAATCATGTATCCCAGAGTTAGTCATGCTTCAAGTTCAGTCCCATTGATTTCAATGGCTCCCTTCTAGAGCTTGCCAAAAATACTTTTTTTTAATAGAAGCACCAATAATCCCCCAGACATCAAAGCCCCACTGGTCATGCTCTGAGTATTCTTGGAATAGTTATCCAAACCCCACTTTCCCACTCCTTGTCAAGATTTGTAAAGAAGTTGCCACTGGGAAATGGTAACTCAGATTATATTAAGCCCTCCATGAAAACACATTTCAAAGAGGCTTTGCAGTAGGAAATATCAATGTTAGCTATAACATTTAATTCTAATTCTGCTGCCATGGCCACCAAGTGCTCTTTTAACATATAAGGTGCTACTCTTAGCACATTCAGAAACAGGAGGGTTGCTTGACATAGTGGTGCTTCATATATTACCTCCCTTTTTGTCTTTTGTACACCTCACATTAATGACTGGAATTATAAACATTATAAACATGCACATGGATCACACTTCTCTTTCCAAAATGATTCAAACATATGTGATCATTCCAAGAGAATGCTTACAAAACCTATGGAGTCCAGTCAGTATTGAATTCAAATGCTCATGAAAATTCAAAGGTGTTCAAAGGCATCAGCTTCCAACAGATCCTTTTTATTTTCTCCTGCAAGGCCAAGAAATGTAGCTTTGAGATAGGGGAAGGATTGGGGAAGAACTAGCCTTACCATTAGGCAGAATGATGCTTTTGCTTCAAGTGGAAGATGCTAGTGGGCATCCATGAAAGCCTACCAACTTCTTCTCCTGAATTCCCTTGACTTTTCCCTCTTTTTAAAGTCAGTGCTGTGTGCTCTTCACCCTCTAAACTAGTCTCTGACCTTGAACATGGTAGAGCACTCTGTCCCATTCTCAGTGCTGGAGGAAAGTTCAAATGCCAGCCAAATCAGCTGCTGTACATGACATGGATGGAAGGCACTATCTTGGCTTTTGTTTCAAATTTCAAAATATCTTAGGTTAGCCCTTGATTAGGACTACAATTCCCAGAAGTCTCCACAGGAAACTGATGCAGAAAACTGAAGCTAGACTTTTCTTTTTCACAAAGTCCTGGAAAGCATAGGAACAGCATAGCTGCCAGCTGTCCTGATTTGGAAGTGACAATCCCAATTAATTCCCTGTCCCCCTTTCTTTCACTGTTTTTTAAATGCTCAGTTTCTTTCTCTTCCTTCCACTTTCCCCTTAACTTACTTCAGTTAATACAAAGTTCAAAGTGAAAAAGTAGTTTGTACCCAATTAAATAAACTGATAGGAGAAGAAATCTTACCTTTCACAGTAGTTTTAGCTAAAAGCAAACTGCTGCAGCCTCTCCTAGCACATTTTTCCATCTTAACAATGCTCTAATGTTGCATGGCCACATTAGAGCATTGTTTTCATTTGTGAAATGCTGGATGATTTCTCATAGAGCTTGAGAAAATTAGTTGTTGCTTTTTTAAATACAACTCTCCACATCCCACTAGCCATGGCAATTCTTGGATTTGTGGGCCAAAAAAAAGGTAACTTTTCCAAGCTCTGATTCTCCAAGACCCCATAGACATGTAAAACTGCTGGTTTCCAAAAAAGTAAGTGTTCCACTACTATAAACTTTAGTTTCTGGGCATTGGGGCAGGGAAAGAGAGGGGTGATTGAGACAGCTTGAAGGATCAAGGTGAGGACAGGACCTGGATTGATTTCCCAGACGTTCCCACTGTTAGATAACCTAGCCATTTAAAGAAAAGATCTATTGCTATATAGTGCAGCCAATTATCTCTCTATAGTTTTGCTGTCATTACACTATTGAGCCTTTAGCTTAATCAGTCATTTCAGCAGCAAATCTCCCATCAGCATCTAAGGGGTTCCCACATACCCATGACTGCAAGGACAGGGACCTTGTCGTATTAAATATTTTAAGTGTATCATTTTTCCCCATTGCTTATAATGAACAAGGAAATGAAGCAGAGCAATGTGCTATTACCAAAAAATCAATCCCCTCCTCTCTTTCTGTCCTCTGCCAATGAATGCCTGACAATTCTGGCAGCCTTCTGACATGAAAGAATGCCCCTGGAAATAAAGTCTGATTAGCACACAGTGTTGTCATGAATACCAATTCTTCATAACCCATGTATAGGATAAAGGTTTGCATTATCTTATCACTTGCACTTTTTCCTTCCTTATGTCATGCTCATGAATAGTTCAAACAGCCATAACACAGTGATGGTTATTTCCATAGCTCTTTCATAAAGGGGCTTCTTAAGAGTCCTAAACTAATCATGTTTAGTTGCTCATTTATAAATAAATCATCTTATCTAACATAACACTGAGCTCATTTGCCTATGGGAATATCAGCACGCAAACTCATTCATCCTGACACCTCTGGGATTTTTTTTTAAGTGGACAAAACTGGTAAGGTCACTGTTGTTTCACTACAACTCAGTTGGCTATTTAGCTGTTAAACACTAAGTACCTGATAAACCAGTGGAAAGCTCAACATTTCAAAGGTTTTTCAGAAAATAATCTAATAAAATAATCCCTAAACAGAAACAGTGAAACTGTGAAAAATCAAATATCAAAAATATAAATTATTGGTTTGTAGCATGGCATAGTGGTTTGAGTGCTGGACTACGACTCTGGAGACCAGGGCTTCAGCCTCACGGAAAGGCAATGGCAAACTTCTTCTAAACAGATCTTCCCAAGAAAACCCCACGATAGGTTCACCTTAGTGTCCCCGTAACTTGGAAACACTTGAAGGCACAGAGCAGCAGCAGCAACAAAGCAATCAATATTTTCAGTCTTACGCTTGCAACAAGGTAGGTGTTGGGGCAGTGCGCCAGCACAAGGCTCTCTCCTGTTCATTTTCCTATTGAATGATACCCTCTTAAGTATGTAGAGAGATCTTGTAGCACCTTTGAGACTAATTGAAAGAAAGAAATTGGCACTATGAAAGCTCATGCTGCCAATTTCTTTCTTAGTCTCAAAGGTGCTACAAGATCTCTCTACATACTGATTCTACAGACTAACATGACTATACCTTTGAATTTGCCCTCTTACAATGATGATCTGTTTCTTGCATAGATTTAGCCTTGGCTTTCTAATCAGCTGAGGACCAGCTACTTCAGTAAGTGAATACAGCAGACAGGATAGAGCTTCCAGCGATATGTAACCAGAGGACATGGGCAATTATCTTTGTTATAGGAAAGGGACTGTTAAAAGTACATGCCCTACTTTTGTCTGTCAAATGTTGGAATGTATGTATCCAGATGTTGCTGCCCATGAGATTCTGCTGTCTAAATGGAGGCTTCCCACACTACCATCATCATGGCTTGTAACACTATACGGTTGACCAATCAGACCTTAATTATTTTTCAACCTCAGGAACTCTTCAATTAACAGTTGCATTGCAAATCTGCACACACATACCCACACAACCATAGGAAATGTATTTTGAGGGTGATATATTGCTTATACAATTCAGCAGAACATGCAGATAGCAAATACATTCAAATTAGTTTCAATGTGTTCCTTGTAACCGGCAGGTGCTTTAAAACAGGGCAATTCAGATCTATTAAAATGAATGCGCATTTAAAGGGGGGGGGGAGAAAGACAGATTAACACCCTAAAAGATTAATAGCAACAACAATCCATTTCATAAACTGAAGCAAAGCCTACATCTGCTATTTTAAAATATTCATACACAACAATATAGTCAAAGGATTCTAAAGCAAAATAACAGCTAAGGGCAGTCAAGTTTATTTAGTTATGAAACTCTTTCTGCTGACTTTAAAAACTATCATAAACAACAAGATAATGAGACATTCAGCACCATTTTCCTCTCAACATTTCCATCTACATTTGTAAACAGTACAAAAATGTTTGAGAAATTCTAATTAAAAAAGCCCTCTCTGAAATATAGCCTTACTGTATTTCTAATTACTCAATGCAGAGGAGATCAAGCTAAAGCTCATTAAAATTTCACTAGTCAGCACTAGTTTGAACAGCTCTTAGTCCTGGACATCAGGAGGAAAAGTACAATTCATGTCTACAGGAAAGAGAATGAAAGCTTATACAGCCTCAACACAGCATGAGGAAGCCATTTTGAGGTATCTACCAGGTTCTAGCATCCTTAGTTGCTGTGTTGCTTGAAAGTTCTGAGTGCTGACTTGCACCAGTTCTGCCAAACTTTGCACCTGCATTAAATAAACAACCCATGAAACATTTCCTGTTCCAGCGGTTGAATCTTCACAGAGCACAGAACCCTGGAGTGGTGTAAATGCATTGATTTGGAAGAAGGGGTTAATTTGGCTCAATCCCACTGCAGTTTCCACCTTCCAGTTCCAACCTTCAAATCAGTTTGCAGCTCTGGACTAGAAGACAACTATCAACCCCAAGCCCTTGCCTTTTCTGAATAATAATTATACTTTTCTAGGGCCCATTTATTTTTCTTCTTGGCAGTCCATGGTATCCATAGAACTCTTCTCCAGTACCACATTTTCAAACAAGTTGCTTCTCTTCCTGTTAGCTTTCTTCACTGTCCAGCTTTTCCTACCTTGCATGGAAATCAGATTCTGGATAGTAATCCAAAAACTAACCTTTCCAAGGACTGATTTGTGTTGCACAAGAAAAGAGCTTGGAGTCAGGAGGTGATAGATATACAGAAAGAGGGTGTTATCTTGTAGTTTAGGCACTAGAAATCAAGTTGGTTAAGTGTCTGTTGAACTGTGGCCATAATGTCTGGAGCTCAGATTTGATCCTATATGCAAATGCTCTAGATAACATAATTGAATCAGCAGTTCAGTGAAGGGTCCCAGATAAAGTCCAGCAATGACTTTGATGTTTCCTTTACCCTCTGATATTCACTTATTATTATTTTAAACTCTGTGAAAGTCATAACAAAAAAATAAATCAAAGACAACAAGGAAGAAGAATGAATGATGTTTTCATTTTGATCCTAGCCGGAACAGCTTGGGACTGAAGAATATCTCAGAATCTTTAATCAACCCTTTCCTGAAGTGTGTATTTATTTTTCTTCTGCTTACACAATTTATCTTCTATTTGCAGAGGAACTGGGACAAGCCTCTTTCTCTCTTTTTTTTCCCTGCAAAAGCAAAGGAGGTGAATTTGACATTTTGTCTCCTCAGGTTTTCTCTAATAGCCATTACCCATCCACCAAGATGATGAGTTATAGGATGTCAATACTGTGAGTTTTGATCATAATCTTCCAAAGTCCAACCTTCATATAGGTGTTAAAACAGAATGTGCTGTGAACCATACAAAGTGAATTAATTACCTGAGCTCCAATCCAAATATTCTCAGGCACAGTTCTGAGCTACATGAAAGCATAATGGATGGAATTGCAGTTTAGTTCTATTTAGAATACAGCCATTGAAATCAATGAGATATCAATGATGTAAATAGAATACTGCTAATTCAAATTCCATTGAACACTTATGTGTATATACCACAAGTAGTACTAAACTCTTCCAAACTTATTTTCCAGAAGCTTGGGATTTGTGATGTAATTATAGCATTACAATTATTTAGACCCATGGATTACAACCTCCCTAAGTGTACTGACTGTACAAACCATAATAAATTATTCATCTTTTCCAATAACCAACCAAAATGCACATTTACATGTTGCAAGTTTTTGAAATCACACTGGCTTCTTCATCAGGCAAACAGGAGAAAAAAATGATGATGTTAATCATAGATCTGCATTTTCTGTTTCTGGTCTCAGTTCAAATGGTAGGTGGGGTTATCTGTAGGCTGGCACCTTCCCCATTGGCCATGCGGTCACTGGGAGATTCTCCAAGTCAAGGAAATTTAGTATCCATTTGCAACTCAAAAAAGATACTTCCTTTGGAATCCAACACAT
>CM034710.1:111329944-111342401 GCA_020142125.1 Phrynosoma platyrhinos
ATGAGAGAACATTTTGGGCCCAATATAAAATAGAAATGCCAACTGATGAATTAACTTTCAGAGAAAACTAAAAGAGGCAGGAAATTTTCCAGGCATATGTGCTTCCTTTTGAGCCAACGGTTAACTTTTGCTAATTCAAGGCTGTGGAAAAGTCTGTGTATCAGAACCAGACTTGGTTGGCTTCTCTGCTACCCAGATTTTTAAAAATTATCATACCCTCATTTGAGAACACTTTTTCATCAAGAAGTTGATATTGCCCTTACAGTTCTGATAGAAAAAAAATGTATGTCTACTTTGTTATTTTAGTTGCCTGGCCTTGCAGGTGGGGGTGAGTGTTATTAGGGGTCATGAGATGGAGTATAGTTACAGTTATGAAGCTATATGTTCCATGCAGGAATTAAGCCATGTGTTATGCATGGGTGGTGTCTTTGTTGGGCATTGTACATGAGCCTTGTCTAGCTGACACAGGCAAAAGCAGAGGTCAGCACATATCAATGTGCATCATGTGAGTCTACCATGGGCTTCTGCTAATTCTATAATGGGCCTATTGTGGCACATGCAGACACTCAATGGAGAACATGTACTAATGCACATCACATCATGCATTTCAATCACACAATGCAGAGTCAGCCATACATATTTAGCAGAGATCCATTTACAGTAGTACAATATTAACATGCACAATAATGCAGTATTGTGTATTATGCAATTGCTATACTGAATAGGGACCGCAAAATGCAATTGGGGCATAACTCAGCCTCTATCACCTAGCTGATTTAAGACCGCTTTTCCAGTCCCCAAATAGAACGATGTCAGAAAACAGAAACAAGAGAAGAGACAGTGCCCAGTAATGACATGCAGAATGACACTCCACAGCATCTGAATAAACAGACAGTCAAAGAAGCTGTAGCATCTCCTAGCTTATGTGTTCTTCCTAATTAATACTTTTTGTCATCTTGACCACACACTGATGTTTGACCACACATGCACCTGTTTTCAACTGTGAAATGTTGGAGAGTATGTAGACTAGAAGACATATGTGGCTCTTTTTTTTACTTTTTAAACTTTCAGTGTGTAGAATCAATCTCTGCAAGCTTTTTACCTCCAAGCTTTGCTTTATAACTTGCATCAGCACCACCTAGGGATGGAAAGAATCTTCAAATATTTGAGAGATGTATAATGGGGAAAGAGGGCTTTCTTTTAAGATGCTAGCCACAGATGCAGGTAAAACATGAGGAATACATTCCTGTAGATCAGGGGTAGGCAAACTGTCCCCTTTAAGAGCTGAGGGACTTCAGCTCCCAGAATCCCAAACTATTGGCCAACATCCCGGACTATTGGCCAACATGGATGAGGCTTCTGGGAGCTGAAATCCTTCGGCCCTTAAAGGGGACAGTTTGCCTACCCCTGCATCTAGATCATGGCCTCACAGCCTGAAAAACCCATAAAAACCTATGGATGCCAGCCATGAAAACCTTTGGAAACCCTGACAAGAATTAGGAGGAATTGAGGTCATCTAACTACCTTCTAATAGCTGGATGCACAGAAATGCTGGCATTTTCCAGAATTTCCAAAAGTTCCCTTGGAAATCCTGGAGGATGAAATACTCATTTCGTATCTACCTACCAGTAGCTGCATAATTTTGGTTATTCCCTTTCCACTTCCAGCCCCTACATGGCCATATTTGGCAGAGCACATAAAAACAGAGAAGGGAGATATGGTGCAATATCTTTTTTTTGATACAGTTTCTTGGAGAAGAGGGCTTCTTATCAGTGCCTGGAGAAGGTAGATGACCTCAATTCCCTCTGCCCTCCCCTGGTCACTGCATGGCACAGGAAAATTGTTAATTTCCAAAGGTGAATGATTTTCAAACCATTTTCTCCTTACTGCAAGAACTTCACAATTTTTGAAGACATTCGCACAGTGGGAAGAAAAGTAAACTTGCTTGTTCAAGAGTGTGATTAACAACAACATAATTCTTTAGACCACCTAGCATGATAGTAAAGGAGTATGGAAATTGTAGCTCAAAACACCTTGGAGATCCAAGTATTCCTCACCACTGCTGTAGACACAACACAAGAATACTAAAATAAGCCCTCTGTAACCCTGGATTCTGCATCCACCGCTTCTATCATACTTGACTTGAATTTTTTTTAAAATTCCAAAATGCAAACCTTGCTTTTGTAATTGCTTATAAGGGACATCATTTTATTATGTCATTGTATATAATGGGACTTGAGCATCTATGAATTTTGGTATTCATGGGGGGTCCTAGGACTAATCACAGTGGGTACCCAAGGCCCACTGGCAAAAGAACTAAAATGGTTGTTGTTATTATGTGCTTTCAAGTAGTTTCCAACTTATGGCAACCATTTGATTATTAACATACAGCACACTGTATGTTAATAATGTTCAAAAACACTGTATGTTTGACATTCTCCCCAGTGTGAGAATGTCTTCAAAAACTATCATGGTATTTTCTATGGTTGAGAGTGTGTGACTCACTCAACGTCACCCAGTGGGTTTCCATGGCTAAGTGAGGAATCTAACCCTGATCTCAAGTCATAGTCCACCTCTCAAACCACTACACCACACTGGCTCTCACCAAAATGGTACAGTATGTCATATGCCTGATATCTAGCTGTGTCTGATGCCATTTTAATTTCACTGGTCATAAGATCAAAATGTCTACAAGTACTAGGAGAGACTGCCCTAATTGTTGAGCTCTGCTATATGTTAATAACTACTGGGCTACAGCAGTTTGTTAAGCTGTCAGCTGTTCAGACGGCATGTTGATTTCTTTTTAGATTTTAACTCACTCCAGCAATTTGGTTTCAACTACATCTGGCTCTGATTAAACTTTTTAGAGATATGTGCCCAACACCTCTAATGTATTCTAGAAGTGGAGTCTGTTTACAAAAAATATAAAATGTGTGGGTCACTTCATCTTGTTAGGGCTAGCATCCTTTCAATGCCTTTACTTGCTAGTTTTGTGTGTATCTAAGAATTTAGGCACAATATATATTTCAAGTAACTTCCTGTTGGCTACTTTTTCCATGCCCGATCTTTTCCTATGTTGCTGTAACCAGCCGCCTTTTCCCACCTCTCTCTCCTCCATTTGATCATGTATTTGATGATAGAATATAAACAAATATTTGTAAGTAAAGCTATTTTTTATGTTTTGAGAAGAAGGCTGAGCTTTGTCTCATTTCTTAGCTAGACTGTGAGTATGTGGGCACAGGACTAGCTGTTTACCAGCTTCTGCCTTGACAGTTTCACCTTCTCCTCAGCCACCTAAGTCTTTCCAATAGCAGGGCCTCCATCTAACTAATTCTTGTTATGCACCTTCAAGTCATTTCCAACACTAAGGCAAAATTGGTTCAAAAGGGTTCGAAGGTTTTTCCTCTGGGTTTTTTCATGGCCTTCTTCTGAGACAGTGTTGAAAGTTGAGAGTATGTGACCAGCCCAAGGTCAACCAGTGGGTTTCCATGACCAAGCAGGGAACTGAACATTGATCCCCACAGTCCTCATCCCATACTCAAACCACAACACCATAGGTGTTTCATGGGCAGACATGACTTATTGCTTCACAATTCCCTTATTTGAGCTGGACCAGGAAATGGCACAGAAGCTGGAATCCCACCCAGATTCCCTCAGCTCACCAGTTCACCCTCCACTTGATTCCTGACAGCTGCCTTCTACTGCCTAGAAATGCTCATAATAGTGTCAATGAAATAACATGCTTGTCTAATGGTGAGTCCAGTGTTAGCCAGGGTCTCTCTTGAAACTTCCTTTAATAGCTTCCCTACACTTTCTTCCCTCTGGAAGCCAGACATACCACCCTGAAAGCTGTGTGATAGACAAACTAAAGGGTTCACATTTGGCTTTCTTCTCCCTGACTTTTTAAAGTCTTATTTTCCTAGGTTGCCTGTTGCCAAGGAACACAGTATTTCTGTTTTATTCCCCATGCCTCCTTTACTTTTGATAGACTTCAGTGTAACTCCCATTATGAGGAATGTTTTGTTCACCCATTCTAGCCGAGATTCCACCATGCCGTGCTAATTACAAAAGTCTCAGTTGTGCTCAGTCAGGAAGTCAGAATCTTAACCTTTGCGATGGGAATGATAATCACCATGGAGAGTGAGAAATAGGAAATGGTGCTCTCTGCCAGTCACGTGCCTAACTAATGATCTGATCTCCACTTTGGGAGAGAGAAAGTATGAGAAAGGGGGCACAAACTGACACAAGATAAGAAGCTACACTTTTTAGATGATGATGCCAATGGTGGTGAGGAGGAGGAGGGCAATAATGCTGCCTAGCAAAAGTGACTGAAATCTCTTCTACTCTGCTAAGAAATATCGTATAGACATTGTTTCTTTAAGAAAGCTTGAAAGTAGACAGAACTGCTTCTACACTGCTTTCTGATACAAAGTGATCTGGCTTGACTTTAGCTTGACTCTCAGCTCTACTGCTCTAGTTAGAAAGTCAATTTTCATGCATACTTTGCCACACAGCACAAGCACTCCTCTCTAGATCTGAGAAGAGACTAATTGAGAGGATGGGAATCAGCTTGAATGAAGTTTGCCATAGAGACCATGTCTCTGGACTCAAGATCCAAGAAAAAACGGGTTGGCCCAAGAGACATGTCGTAGCCTGAGATGGTTAACTATACCACTGAGCAGTCTGAGGTGGCTAACCACAGCCTGCATATTTTGGGTGTGTTATGTAGTATGGAAAGCCAGTTAGTAATTTAATGATATTGGATTTTTTTAACTTACCAGGGAAGTTAAAATGTTTGTGAGGTTAAGACTGGATTAGTTTAGACACTACATACCTTGATTGGGGCAGAGGGAATGGGATGCCATTTACTGATCAACCTTGGGAAGCAAAATGTATTGAGCTGGCCCTGCTGCATGAGATTTAGACCAGGATGGAGTTTCTTCTTCCAACTACAGAAGCTGGCCAGAGTGGTAATTCAATTTGACTTCAACAAAAGCTGAGACAATATCTTTCACCACACCAATGCACTAGTTTAGGAGTACAGGCCAGGGGGCACATGTGATTCTGCTCTTCAGTGTCTTGCAATCATTTGTTCACCCTTTCACCTACTCACTTGGTGGTAAAAAAAAAAAAAAAAAGCAGAAGCACCATCACATATCATATGAAAAGTGGAACAGACACAAAGGGTGAAATGTTTGCTGGAGACTGTGGAGTATGTACCTGCTGAGGGACCTTTCCTAGCATCCCGGCATGGGATATGCTGACAGCGAGTTACAAACCATCCCATCCAGGTTGTCAACAAAGCAAACCACCAGGGTACCAGAGAATGAGGATGGAAATGGCTCAAAGGCTCTGGCTGTGAGGGGAAGCTGCTGTGTCACTGTTCCTTAACATGTGCCACCTGAAGCAGTTGCCTCATTCTATCAAGAGCTGGGTTGGGTCTGCTTGTTGTCCTTGGAAAAACTCCAACAACCTCCCACCCAGCATGGAGGAATTAGAATACCAAAAAAGTAGTTCTTCCAAGTTTTGATCACAACGTAATATGTCCAGCCTTTATGCATATAATTCTTCCTTGCAACAGACCTATCATTATAACTACAGGTCACATTGTTGGTCTAAGAATCTGTGGCCTATTGTGAGTTCCTGTTAGAAATTGCTGTTAGGATGACTTCCAGGAACACAACATGGAGCATAAATGGACTTGACATTGATACTCAGTATCAAAGAGTAGGAAAATACCACTGAACAGAAATTATTGAGATGGATCAACACAATGTTAAGATATTTTTAAAAAATGTAATGCAGATGGATGGAGAATAACAACTAGATGGTGATATAAAATCCATCCTGACATGCAGATGCAGAGACTGAGAGTAAGGAACAAATAAAACTATCTGGTCTCAATAGGATGATAAGCAAATAAGAATTACTGTGCTGGATCAGATCAAAGGTCCATCTCAGTTCTGCAATCTGTTTCAATGAATGGATAAGCAGATGCTTCCCAAAAAATGCTCACGGGCAGACCATGAATGTAGTTGAAAAACATATTCCATATTCTTTGTCCCCATGTTCTTCTATTCAAAAAGATATATGTGATTATAGTTTCAGCTTCAACTCAATTGTTCTTTTTCAAAAAGCCATCTAAGTTACAGCCCATTTTATTGAAGTGTGGATGTGAGACACTATATGTTTTTCAACTGCAGTTCTCATCAACCATGACTATTATCCATGCTGCCTAGAGCAGATGAGAATTAAAATCCAACAATATCCAAAGGACCACAGGTCCAACTTTATGGCTACTAGGACTGCAATAACACTATTGTGCATTATGTGAAATAAGACTGCCTTCTACCTACCCTGTATTTATTGCCAATTGCTTGTTTAGTTCCTACTGGGTGGTGACCATTTTCTAGCATTATAAAAGATGGCGAAGGTGAGACATGCACAAGATCACCTTGACATCACTGCTTTCATGGAAAATGGGTAGCTGGAATCAGAAGGGGGAACAAATTATTGATTGGAAAGTCCAAAGGCAAAAAATATACTGTAGTTCCATAGAAATGAAACAGAAAATAGGTCCTATGCAATTTCACAAGGTGCACTGAACTGTATGACAGTGATATTTCTATCTGCCTAGTCCAATACAACATTATGGAATTTATCCCTGTGGGAAATGGCAGAATGAACAGAAAATATGGTATTACCAAAATCCACATAGATACAAATCTCTGGATATACTTGATAATGCTCCTTGGCACCACCTGTGATCAAGTAATCAAAGTTATCACCTCCCATCTCTATGATCCATGGAGAGCATCAGCAGGTTGTTCCATCCATTTCATCTATTGCAACTGAGCTGTTCCAGTGCTGAAAATTTGAGCCAAAATTACCTGTAATGGGTCTGCTCTATCCAATTAATCTGCGAATCATCCAAACAACTGATGCTCAGAAAGATTAGTGAAGCCCATGATGAAAGGTCAAATAGTCACTCAAAATAGAAAAGAAATGCCAATAGGAATGCAATAAAAAGGCAAATAGAATAATCTCACTAATCTCACTTACCTGCAGAAAAAGATCTAATGCAAGTCTTTATTGGACTAGTCTCTGTTCTGTTTTCCATCAGATGAGGAAAAGATGCAGAGGAGTAGATGGATTTAAAGATTTTTTGACCCTAAGCCTCACAGACATGGTTTCTATTAAATTTAATTACTGCCTCCTGCAGCTTTAAATTGAAGGCTGTTTCAAAACACATGTAGCTGCTATTTACAAGACAGCTTGCAGACTGGAAGTACCTGGAAACCACGTAACTGCTAAAACAAGGAAAGTTTCCATTTGCCTGATCCTGCTGGTATAATGGAAATAATACAGGAGAAAATTGTTAAGTCCTTCCTTAGGCATTGATCTAATTTGTTAGGATAGGAAGAGATAGTATAGCTATGTATACTACTACTACAACTAAAAGTTATAGAGATGGATTTAGCCATAGCTGCAGTTAGGATAGGTAAAGGTATTCCCCACTGACAAAGGGGCTCTGCAGATGGCACAAAGTGCTGTCTTGGAGCCAGGGAAGGGGAGGAGCAGCTGGACCCCGGACTTCCCAACCCCTTCCCGAGGACATTATTAGAGCACGTGCCATTGCACATGGCGAGTGCTCTGATGACATCCTCCTGGCTCAGCGTCCAGACACGCTGTGCCAGAAGAGGCACAAAAGAACCTCATGGCGGGTCTTCGGGAGCCCTTTTCACTGCCTGGGAAAGGAGTGCTATTTTGGCGCTCCTTTCCCAGGCACCAAAAGGGAGGATTGGGGCCAAAGCATGGGGCAGCCTTGGCCCCAATCCTCCACTTCCCAGGGCAGCCCATGGCCACCCGTCTGCATCCCCCCCAAAATTGTCAAGTCATGTCTGACTATAGGGGGCAGTGTTCATCTCCATTACTAAGCCAAAGAGCCAGCATTGTCGGAGATTACTCTGTGATACTTATTGGTACTTATTTATCTACTTGCATTTGCAGGCTTTCGAATTGCTACGTTAGCAGAAGCTGGACTAGTGACAGGAGCTCACCCCATCATGCAGCACCCAGGCCTCGAACTGCCAACCTGCCAATCTTACAATCAACAGAGTTAGCATCTTAACCATTGAGCCACTGCATCCCCAAGTTAGGATAGCTCTATTAAAAGTAACGGAATATAATTTAAAAAGTCCTCTTGATTTCAACGAGTCTTCTCTAAGTACAATTAAATCCACTGTGCCCAAACTAAGAATCTCTGTCCCCATATAGAATAGGTTAAACCCAAAACTAGATCTATCTCAAATAACCCAGTTCTGGGCACCACAATTCAGAAAGGATGTTGAAAAACTGGAGCAAGTCCAAAGGAGGGTGACTAAAATGGTGAAGGTCTGGAAACCATGCCCTATAAGGAACGACTTAGGGAATTGAGTGTGTTTAGCCTGGAGAAGAGATGGTTAAGAGGGGATATTATAGCCCTCTTTAAATATTTGAAAGGATGTCATATTGAGCGCTAGCTTATTTTCTGCTGCTCCAGAGAATAGGACTCGAAACAATGGATGCAAGCTACAGGAAAAGAGATTCCACCTCAACATTAGGAGGCACTTCCTGACAGTGAGAGCTGTTCGACAGTGGAACACACTTCCTTGGAGTGTGGTGGAGTCTCCTTCTTTGGAGGTCTTTAAACAGAGGCTGGATGGCCATCTCTCGGGGATGCTTTTATTTTGAGTTCATGTATGGCAGGAGGTTGGACTGGATGGCCCTTATGGTCTCTTTGAACTCTATGATTCTATGATCCACTTAAGTCAGTGAGGCACAGTTGTAATATTTTGTCTATTGATTTCAATGGTGTGGCTCCAGGAAAGTCTATTGGACTTACCACAAGGAATTCTGGCATGCTTCAATCATGTACTTCTTTGGTGATTTTCACAATGCTCTATATAATCCCCTGCAACTAAGAAGCTATCTTAGGTCAAGTTACCTACCTCTTTATCACCCATGAGTCAACATTGGGCTCCAAAATTGGTCCATAAAAGTATGAATTCTTATGATGTAATGCATTAGATTTTGTTGGATTCTGCCAGTTGTTGTGTCTTCACATCTACTCATTCCATTCTTTTGCAGGGGTCTTTGTAGTGGTTGCTTGGGAGAGGGAAATAAGATGGGGAAATAAGAACAGAAACCAAAAAAGGAGTAAATGTAAAATGTAAAAGATACATATATGTGGATATATGTACACACACACAGACACACACACATATCTAAACCTAAAACATAATACTAAAACACTAAACTAAAACAGTAAACACAAACACTGACTAAAACAAAAAAGAAGAAATATATTATTCTACCATCCAACTATGAATGAAGAGTACACACCTCCGAGAAGCTGTGGTCCCTTACCTAGAACCTGAAGTATCCTACCAAAAAGAATGAGAATTTAAAGGATACTTGGAAAACAGTTTTCTGTTGTCACCTTGCCCTCAGGGTAACACACTAGATGACCATACACTAGTAGTACAACAAAAAAAGGTGGGCGTTTTCTCTCTTTTCTCTCCCCTCCTCTCCAACATACTATGAGAACAGGGAAGGAGTGCTTTCACTAGAGTTATGAGCAGTGATTTGTACCTGTCTCTATCAAGACAGAAATCAACACATCCCTTGCAAGATGGAGAACAAAAGAAAGAAACTGTTTTCATACCTCTTAGATTATCAAAACTACAGGTCAGATTTAGAGCTTTTCAGGCTTTTAGGGACCCGCTGTCAAGTTCTGAGGTGTGGGCAGACTGGATTCCAAGGTGAGCTGCCAGGTCCAGGACCATGGATAGTGAACTTAAGGCCTTTGCAGACTGCCAGAAATAATGCAGCTTGAGTCCACTTTAACTGACCTGGCTCAGTGCTTGGGAATCATGGGAATTGTATTTTTTTCTGAGACATTGAACCTTCTCTGTCAGAGAGCTCTGGTGCCACAATAAACTACAGTTCCCATGATTCCCTAGCACTGAACCAGGGCAGTTAAAGTGGCCTCAAGATGCATTATTTCTAGCAGTCTGCAAAGGCCCTTAGAGAGTTTAATGGGCCAGAGGAAGGAGGTAAAGTTAAGAAACAAACCAATGTCTAAACACAGGAGAGTAGAAGTTCAGGAGTACAGTGGGCAAGAGGCAATCAGGGAGCAGACCAGATCTAAACACAGCAAGGCAGAGTTCCAGGAGTTCAGTAGGCCAGATGCAAGAGTCACAGTCAGGGAGGAGACCAGGTCTAAACACAGCAAGGCAGAATTCCAATGGGCAAGAGGTACAGTCAAGAGACATACCAAGGTCTAAACACAGCAAGGCTAACAAGAAAATGCATCCAGAACAACAACAAATAATAAAAAGACTGTGTTGCTGTAGCAAGGGTTGAAAGGCCAAACCAGCCCTTAAGTTGCTGTACCTGCAGCTGCCCTGCATGAGTAAAGTCAGCTGTTTCTGTTGGCTTAGCCCTGATCCTTCCAGGACTCTGGAATCTCGTGCCTGGTGCGACAAAGACTTTGGTGCCAGGAGTCCAGCAGCCAGAAGTCTCATCCTGTAATGACTTACATGAGTGGATCCTTACATCTACAACATGGTGTGGCTGATTTGCTGTGATACCAACATTTGTAGAAACCAGCAATGAACACATGGCATTCCTCATGCTCACGTGTAAGTATAAATTAAAGAAGGGTGATCATGCCAACTAGCCTGTTCTGATCCCAAGATGTCAGTTGGCCATAGTTAAAGCATCCATAAAAGAGATCCGATGTGTATAGCAGTTTTATAGGGTTCTTTCACACATTTGGGAACCATCGGCCATTTTCCACCAGTATGGTTCCCTCACCATTCAAAACAGGTCTGACTCAAGATCTTTTGCTGCCTGAGACAAAAAAAAAACAAAAACAATTTTTTGCCCCCACCCAACCCCAATTTCCATATACAGAAGACATAAGGGGTATGCAGATGGTTGGCCCTGGGCTGCACTGGGAAGTGGAGGATTGGGGCTGAGGCTGCCCCTCGCCTTGGCCCCAAATCCACCCTTTTCCCAGCCCTGAAAGGAGCACCAAAACGCTGGTCCTTTTAGAGCTGGCAAAAAGCGCACCCGAAGTGCCACCGTGCAGCTCTTCTGCACCTCTTCCAACGCAGCACATTAAGACGCTATGCCGTGATGATGTCCTGATGGTGTGTATCATGTGTAACAGCACACACTGTGATGACGTCTTCGGAGAGGGGTTGGGGTAGCTGGTGTGCGGCTGCCCCTCCCCTTCCCTGCCTCCAAGATGGCACAAAGGGCCGTCTATAGAGGCCCATAGTTTTCTACATAGTCATTCCATCACAAATGAGAACAAAAGCAATAAGGGGTGTAGAGCACATTGTGTGATATGCAGAAAGTGCATAAAACAGAATGGAATGGTCTAATCTTGGTCCTCCAGGTATTTTGGATTTCAACTCCAAATAGCCCCAGCCATGGTATCCAAAAGCCAGGAATCCTGGGAAACTTAAGTTCAAAACACCTAGAGGACCAAAGTTTGGAGATCACTTTTCTAAAGGTTCATGAAGAGTAAATGGGGAAGCTCTGATGCCCTTCCAATAATTCCAGCCCTGACAAAAAGCCTATCATGAAGGCATTCACTAAAATCCCAAAGCAGGTATTCAGCATAATGTTTTGTACACAATTCCTTACAGAGTTATTAAATTTCAGAAAAATTAAACAGGGAAAATAAGAACTGACTGTTATGAGAAGACTTCATTTCTGACAATATTCACACGGTGCATCTTGGTGTTATATTAACCAGTGTTCTTGCATTTGTTTAACCAAAATTAACTGTGAAAACATTTGCTGTTGTGTGTGGTCAAGTTCACTTTGAGTTATAGTGACCCTATGATTGAGATGTTTCCAAGAGACTTTGGAGTTTATCACATAGGGAAAAATCGAGGGGAAATCGGGGGTTTAAACTGTCATCATCCTGAGAAAGTCACATGATTGTGGTGAAGATTTTCACTCACATCGTGATTAAAAAGGACTTATCCCAGGAATAACCAGGGAATAACCAGCAACAAATCATTCATTGGATCATTCTGAATCATTCATTCAGTCCAATAGGACAACACACACACACACACAGGTTCTAAATACATTGGAAAAGGGAAGAAAGCATAGTTAAAAATGAAAGATTAGACACATTGGATTAAAACAAAGGACTGCGTAGCCCTACATTCTGTTTACCCAGCAGCACCAACTGTGTATGGGAAGTCTGTAAGCAGTATACAAGGGCAAAACCATTTTTGTACACACCGCCCTGCTTTTCCTAAGAGAACTAGATTAAGATAACTTGATTGGCCTAAGATTATCCAGTCATGACTGACTCAGAAGGGATTTGAATAATAATAAAAATAATAATAATAATAAAATTTTTATTTCTACCCCGCCCAATGGTAAA
>CM034710.1:111350847-111362871 GCA_020142125.1 Phrynosoma platyrhinos
ACGCCATCTGAGGTCTGAGTCGATGATCTAGTCATGGAGAAGTATATCCTTAGCACTGAGCCAGGATAGTTAATGTGGCCTCAAGCTGCATTATTTCTGGCAGTCTCTTTAAATTCCACCTGTATGTTCTTCCTGTCTTTGATACCAGGTTGCAAAGTTCTTTTTACTTTTCTTCCTGCACATTTTATACGCTTTTATATTTGTTAAATTTACCTAATTTATGCAACTTTTGTCCACAAACTTGACTGAAAACTGAAGACCTAGGAGGAAAAAGGTTGTTTCTGTGCTTCTGGCTGCAGAAATGAAGCTGGATGATGTCTAGGCACACCCATCCTTCCCTGGCAACTAAATGGCCATGGAACATGTATCAGCATTGACAATTCAGTTGTGTGTATGGTGAGGTAATGGCACAATGACATTACAATCACATATTCAGGCAGTGTAACTGGATTTTAAGACGGCTATGTTACCATCAGGATTCCAGACGAAGTATCTACCACACAAGTACAAAAGACTGCTTTGTTTTTTATGTTCCCCATTGTTATAAGTCTGCTTCACCTTTTCATAATTCTATTGTGTCTATTACAAAATTGTCTCAGTGACAAATGCTGACGCTGATTGTACATTGGCTAGCCTGCAGACATTCTCAGCAAGTGAATTTCTGCAACCGACCTCATTGTTACAGACTAATTAAAGGGACACTGTCAAGGTTGTGAAGCATTACAATTACCATAATTTGGCAGTTGTTCTGTTTAAAAGATCCAACATTTAAGGGGTATTGTCAAATTTCAAACATCACTGTTCTATAATTTATTCCTTTTTCATATATATAAGAATGCTACTCTTTTCACACAAGTATGATTTCTGATCAGCAATACTGAAAGAAATTTCTGAAAGTGCTCAGGCCAAAGTAATTTTGATCTAAAATTATATTTGATGGAAATTTTGATAGGGGATTGTTAGGACGTGATATTCTTTGAATTTCAATTCCTTAAGTTCCACTGGTCATGATGACTGGCCAGTTCTGGGATTGAAGTCCAAAACAGTCACTTTCCTAAGCTCTAAAAAGTACTAGAGGTCAAGGAGAGCAATAAAGAAAATTATTTTTATAAGATCCCATACTAAACCACAGTTAACCTGTCATGGCCTATGACAAACATATATTTATGAATGACACTTTTTACCCAGCTTCCATTTCACTCTTCACAAACTTAAGCCACAAAACCTCCATTCCCTGCACAGTCAGGAAAATTCAGTGTAAGACTTTCCACATTACATTTCCTAAGAGCCCACAATAACAACATCCGTTTACCATAAAGGAACCCAAATCCTTTAGAAGAAATTGAAGCAGTAGGCTATCTCACGATTCTATAATTACATTTCAGGAAGAGATAGCCAAGGGTCATCCTGTAAACACTAACTTCTGTTTTAATTTTTGCAGTCATCAGAATGGGTTTGCAGGTAGGAAACACAATGGTCAACAGTTTTCTTTGTCCTGTTTCCCATGAAGCAACTAGGAAAGTTGAAGTGCTTTTTTTTTTTTTTTTTTTTTTTTAAGGAGATGCATTTCCTTTTTTCTCCTTGGGCAGGAACCAAACAGGAAAAGCCTTGAATGTGGTTAACAACACAGCTTCCTCCAGCACTTAAGTTTGGAGTCTAAACTGAGGTTGAATCAGTTCCTCTCTTTTCATTGAGCATCGTCTTCAAAAGGAACACTTTTAATAACACAGCAGACCGCAATGCCTCTGATTTAAGTAGCAACTATTGATTGACTGGTTAGAACTTCCGTGCTTTATGAATTGTTCTATAGAGGTGAGGAAATGGGGAAATCAATGTTCCTGCTTTGCATTTATGATCAGGCCTATGGAACAAATCAACAGTTTTTAACCCTGTCTCAAAAGGGAGGTGCATGACTTCTCCATGCTGAAAAAGGTTCATATTACAAGCTTTTGCTTCACTGTTTATAAATACAAATTGGACCAGAGCCTGGGAAAATTTTCTTTTTTTTAGGACTACAGTTGGCTCTCAACTTTCACAGGGTTAAGGATGTAGAATCCAAACGAAAGCTGCAAATATAGGGCCACTTTTTTAAAAAATCTTGGAGAAAATTTCTTTAGGCATTTGTAGGTCCTCCAGTGTGACTTTGTGGTCAATTTCAGTGAACCATAAAGTTGAAAGAGACTAAAGGGCCATTCAGTCCAACCTCCTGCCATGCAGGAATACACAATCAAAGCACTCCCAATAGATGGCCATCCAGCCTCTGTTTAAAAGCTTCCAAAGAAGGAGACTCTAGCACTATCTGAGGCAACATGTTCCACTGTTGAATAACTCTTATCATGAAGAAATTATCCTAATGTTTAGGTGGAATCTCTTTTCCTGTAGTTGAATCCATTGTTCCATGTCCAAGTCTCTGGAACAGCAGAAAACAAGTTTGCTCCACCCACCCTAACATGACATCTCTTCAAATGTTTAAATGTGTCATTCCTAAACTTCCTCTTCTCCAGGCTAAACTACCCAGCTCTCTAAGCTGCAGACCTTTCACCATTGTGGTCATCCTCCTCTGGACACACTCCAGCTTGTCAACATCCTTCTTGAATTGTAATGACCAGAACTGGACAAAATATTACAGGGCACAACTTCCACCAGGAGCTAACCATAGAATTGTGCTGGAGAACATACAAATGCTTACTCTGTGTGTGTGTGTGTGTGTGTGTGTGTGTGTAGGGCAGCAATGGAGTAGGTTGCAAATACAGTAATCCATGAATAATCATATCCATGAGTGCTTAACCAAAAAGTGTGGAGGGACAACTGTACAACTTTTGGAATGCCTCAATCAATATGGCCACTGCCCTTCCTAGCTAGTGGATTCTGGGAGCTCCAGTTCAAAAAGGAACTTTTCAAAGCTTTGAGTAGAAGCTACAGTATCAACATGGTCAGGTTTCCATCAGCCAGAGATGTTCTCTTCCAGGTGGGGCATTGTTGGATGTGTTTAATGTATATCCTGCCTTTCTCCCAACTTTGATTAAACCTTGTAATGCACCCTGAAATCTTTTTAAGAAGGGGGGGCATGTAGAAAGATAAAATAAAATAAATCAATCTCTCCTGTGACCTGCCAGCATTTTTCATCTGGATATGCATGTGACTCCTATAGCTATGTCTGTAGCTACATCTCTCCCCCACATCACCTTGTAAGCAGCGAAGTTCCTCCTCCATTTCCATGTTGTCAGAGATCAAGGGAATCAGTTGGGATGCATCTGGCTGTTTTTCTTTATCTGGATGCATTATGACAGGCATCCACAGGAACCTCAAGGTGTCCTGAGGATGTCCCTGCAGATGACATCCTTCCAGCATGTCCAGCTACAGGAAAATAGCTGAACATGGATTTCATGACCACCCGACTCTCTGCAGGGTCTGTGCGGTTTATGGAGGTTGGGGTTGGCCATTGTATGGTCAGACACTGAAGCTCTACAACAACATAAAAGTGAGTTGCAATGGTGTACAATTACTTGCACCATCATAATTCACTAACAGGAATCAGCCCAAACAAAACAAAGAAATACATTTCTCCTCTATCATATACTTCACATTTTGTATGAAATGACTCTGCACAGAACTAGTAACTTTTCCCTTTGTGCATCTAAATCAATGATTCCCAAATTGGGCAGTATGACTTTCTCTGCCCCAATGAAGAACTGAAAGTCCTTCCTCTCTAGGAAGATGCTTCTCCCTTGTACCTGGTCACCCTGGGGGCAGCAACTGAGCAGCTGCCTGAACAGCAAGCAAGAGGCCTCTTGTCCACACTGGTCTTTTCTGAAAGGTTGGCAAAGGTGAGAGGCTTCAGTCGCTGCTCAGCCAGCTGTTTGGTTGCTGCTCCCAAGATGACAGGGCACAAAGGAAGCCTGTCAAATAGCGACCAAGAAGCTTCTCACCTGTGCAGGCCTTTGCTGCAAGACTAACACAAGCAAGAAGCTTCTTGGTCACTGCTCAGCCAGCTGCTCAGTTGCTGCTCTCAGTCTCATTGGGTGCAAAGGGAACAATGGCTGAAACTGGATGTTTTGAATTTTCAGTAGAACAATAGACCTAATAATGAAAAGATATGAAAAAAATGTATGGCTTAGGTCCAAATTATTTGAAGAACTGTATCTTCCCATATGAACCTGCCAGAACACTAAGATCTTGGGGGGAAGGCTTTCTTTTTGTACTGCCACCATTACTGGTTTGCTTGGTCAGGACATGAAAGAGAGCCTTCTCAATGGCTCCCACCCTCTCAAATGCCCTTCCATAGAAGGCTAGGCTGCCCCCCTCCCGGCTTGCCTTTTGTCAGCAAGTTAAGCAGGCATTTGATATATATAATCATGTCATGTTGGCTTTTGTGTGGTATGTGTGTTTTGGTTGTGCCTTTTAGCTTTTGTATACTTTATGTGGTTTTATACTGATTGTAGATTATTTTAACTGTTTTGAATTTTATTGTGATGTTTCTAAAATAATTTTTTTTATCTGTGAGCTGCCTTGGGTCCCTTATAGGAGAAAGGTAGCATACAAATTAAATGAATAAATATATAAATTGCAAGGGTTGTCTCCCAGGAGGAAAGGGGGCAATAGTCTGAAAAAGTTTGGGGACCACTGGTCTAAATGCACACAGCAAGTGCAGAAGAACCGTCTGATTGATCAAAAAGACATAAAGAACCCATCCTGTGCAACAACCTTTTAATCATCCATGTAACAGAGCAGCAGGGGTCAAGATTTTGAGATCTTCACAATTAGAGAAAAGCAGAAAGGTCATCGCTGAAAATCCTCAAAATCTCTTTCTTACCAACAAAAAGGGAAAATTCTTTCTGTTTCAAAGCAAGAAGAATTGGCAGAGAAGGTATTTATTTCATCTACGATGTGAGTACAATCCAGGTTAGGGTTTACATTTCTACCCATAGAAGCCATTAATCAGATTATAGCCCCAGACATATATGATCATCTAACACATTAAATTTACTTCTTTGGACTACAGTTGGTACGCAAAAAAAGTAACTCTTTCAAGCAAGGGATGGGTCACAATAAACATGATGAATGTAATTTATTTATTTATTTATTTATTGTTTGTTTGTTTGCAGTTTTTTAGTGCTCATCCAGGTCTGTGAAAACAGTTAATATGTCTGGATATTTATTTGCACGCACAAACCTGTGATATGCAGGCCAGTTGTATGCATATTTACCACGAAGCAAATCTTGCCGTGTTTCAGTAGAACTTACTCCATGAATATGTTTGCAGTTTCAGAAAAGAATAGAGAGTTCATAGGACTGGAAATGAAAACTAAGCTCAGGTTCAAGCCTGGTCCAAGGGCAGGTGGCTGAAAGAATCATTTTAACACCATCAGCACTGCTACATCAGTGCATTTTTCTTTCTTTGTCTGCTGGCCATCGATCAAACTAGAATCAAATGGGCTCCTCTTCATAGTGTGATTTGCCCCTAAGAAAAAGGATTTATAGTAAGTGATACAGAGGATCTGCCTTATTTATTGAATAAAAACCTCTGCTTTTGTCATTATAATCCAAAACACTCATGATTTGGGGGTTATTCCTTTGTCAAACCAAAAAGAACTGGACTCCAGAACTGACTCTCTTCTGAACAAATACCTGTGCCAGCCCTACCATTAGGCAAACTAAAGCAGGTGGCACATGTTGGCAGCAGCCTTATGGATATTTATTTGGAGTCTTCTGTCCATTCTTCTCTCTTGGATGAAACAGTTCATGCTAAACAGCTTATCTTATCCCTATTCCCCCATCAGCCTGGTTTCTTCATGTATAACAGAGGGCACAATTGAATTAAAATTCTACTGTCAGACCAGTTCGCTTTAGTGGGGGGGGGGTGGCATTTTGTCTTTTGCTTCAGCAGCAAAAGACAATGGTCCAACTCTACCTGGTGGTCATAACAGACTACCTCAGGAGAAGGCCCAGGCTTCTTTGTAAAATATATAAAAACAGGCTTACTTATAATATACTCCACAGAAATGTGCCTAGATTGAAGGAAGTAAGGAAGTAATAGTACCACTCTATCTTGTTTTGGTCAAACCTCATTTAGAGCCTTATTGCATGAAAAACCAAAGCAGAAACAGAGCTGGAGAATAGAGGCTTTCTCCATGTCTTACAACATGACATCGTAGTGCTTCAGTTCTCTTTCTGCAGGAAACGGTCATAAAAGCATGTCTTTTGTCAAATGGATTTTTCCAGCCAGAAAAAAATATCTGCTTTTGTTACCATCTCCAGCAGGAAGAGAACTGAGAAGCATTACATCAAGACATGGAGAAAACCACTACTCTCTGCTTCCATGTCTGCTTGGTTTTCCCATGTGATAAGGCACTTGGAGTACTGTTTCCCATTTGGGGCACCACAGTTTAAGAAAGATATTGACACACTGGAATATGTGAAGAAAATGCTAACCAAAATGGTAAAAAGTCTGGAAACCAAGCTCTATGAAGATCTGCTTAAGGAACTGGGTATATTAACCTTGGAGAAAAGAAGGCCGAGAGGTGATATGACAAACATTTTTAAGTATCTGAAGGGATGTCATGTGGAAGATCGACCTTATTTTCTACTACTCTAATGACTAGAAAATGAACCAATGGATTCAGAGTACAAGAAATTAGACTTCACCTAAACATCTTGACATTAGGTGCTGTCTGCAAGTGAAATTAACTGGCTAGAGAGTGCTGGGTCTGATTTTTCATCTCCAGAACTAACTCACTCCCAAAAGATGACAATCCAATCTATGGACGTTTTCACACGGGGTTTTAGGAGGACGCTAGCCAGCTTCCCTCCGGCCCCACTCTGGCTCCACTGTCAAATTTTTCACACGACGTCGCAGGAAGCCCCGCCCCATCCAGCGCCATCCCTGGCGCTATCCGGCGTCCCTCCGGGGTCATGCTGCGCATGTTCATACGACGTCGCAGCAAGCCCCACCCCATCCAGCGCCATCCCTGGTGCTAGCCGGTGTCCCTCCGGGGTCTTGCTGCACGTGTTCATATGACGTCACAGCAAGCCCCGCCCTATCCAGCGCCATCCCTGCGCCATCCCCGGCGCTGGCCGGCTTTAGCCCCGTTTTTCTAATTCCTTTTTTAAAAAGGAATTACAGGGGCTGCTGCCAGAAGCGATCAGGAGCCACTCCGGCGGCTGCTGTTTTCACCGCCGGAATGGCTCTTCTTTGCTTCCAGGCAGCTTCCAGCCGGCTTTAGAGCCGTGTGTATGAAAACGTCCTATGTTTACAGGTTAGATGCCCTTCTTTTCAGAGTACTTTAGTTGTGGGCTCTTATTTTGCAGGGCACTGGATTAGAGGCTTTTGCTGTCCCTTCCAGCTCTATGATTCTATGAACTTCTTCATAATCAAATACATGATCTAAAGAGAAAGAGAGAAGATGGGAGAAAGGCTGCAGGTTAGAGTGATGCAGGTAGAGAGTGGATGGGGCAGATCAAACTCAAAGTCTGCAAATATGCAAACCAGAAATCATACACATGCAAAGGTTGCTAATTCTAATAATATAAGCTCTTCAAGCTGAACATGCTCACCCAGGTGGATATACCCTCCGACATTTTACAGATGAAAACTGGGACATGTATGGCCAAGCAACATTAGTCTGTGGTCAAGATGGGTAAAAATACATAAGATGGGAGAGACTGCAGCATTTGCTTTTGCCTGAGCCTGCTGAGAAGGGCAAGATTCCTCCGCCTTCTCTTATCTCTTCCTGCTCCCTGAGTTATTTAAGTGCAAACTACTTTAAGACTTTGAACTCAATTTGCAGCAATTGGAATAAGATGAGGAGAAAAGGGGAAAGTGGGAGGAGGAGAGAGAAACAGTGACATTGTAAAGGGAGCTGAAAAAGTGGGGTGGCAGAAAATTAATTGGGACTTCCCTTGTCAGATCAGGACAGTTGGACAGTACAGATGGATGACAGTTGCTTGATTGGGTGAGAAGAATCCTAGAAAACATGAGATGACTCCTAGGATTTGGAAAAGTGGTCAAGCTGACTTGAAGAGGTTTTTAAACAGAGGCTGGATGGTCATCTGTCAGGTATGCTTTGATTGAGAGTTCCTGCATGGCAGGGGCCCTTGTGGTCTCTTCCAATTCTATGATTCTAAGATTCTGGGAGTTGTTGGTAACAGAATTCAAAGATATAGCCATGTTAATTTGGAAAATCAGTGTGCAAAAAGATCTTGTAGCACCTTTGAGAATAACTGAAAGAGAGAAGTTAGTAGCATGAGCTTTCGTAGACTCAAGTCTATGAACACTCATGCTGTCAATTTCTTCCTTTCTTTCAGTTAGTCTCAAAGGTGCTACAAGATCCCTTTGCACTCCAAAAAAGTAAGTTTCCCAAACTGACTGGCTCCCTTTCAGGAACAATAAATGTATTTAGCGTGCAACCTATTCTCTGGTATAACTTAAGAAGAATTCTGCAGAAACCACAACTGGTTCCTGAAAACTATTTAGAGCCCCAAAGGGGTGGAGAGGTTCTTTATTGTTGCTGTATTGATTCCCACTTGCATCTTGGCTGGTCACACAACAGTTCCACATTTGTCTTACCTCACTAATGTAGAATCAAAAGGGTCAATACAACAGGGCCAGCTAGTCATTCACAGATCGTTTGATGTGCTCCAGGTTAATGCCTGCTTCTCTTTCCTCCTCCTCCCCTCTCCTCTCCCAAGCATCATTATATGCAGCAGTTTCATGGAAAGGTTTTGCTTAGTACCACTCTCAATTCAAGAGAGATTAATTACCCGCTCCAAAATCTGAACAAGGAACCACAGCCTTTGTTATCAAAATGATATCACTCCTGGTTAAGTTCATCTTGAAAAGCTCTCCCCTTCCTCCTTCATTCTACCTTCTCTCTCTCTCTCTCTCTCTCTCTCTCTCTCTCTCTCTCTCTCGCTCACTTAGTGCAATAAGATTTCATATTTCCTGATAATCTCTCCAACCACTGCTGCTTCAAAGTGATGAGGGAGGGATTGCCAAATAAAAGTGTGCTATCTTCTAGTGGATGACTCAAGTCCGGAGGCAGTAATCATTCCAAACTACCTAGGCGATAAATAAATAAATAAATTTTAAAAATGCCCACTATAATAATGTTAGTCAGGTAGCAGTTTCTACCTTATCAGCACCTGCAGATGCAAACAGGCACTGACAAATGCTACACCAGAGGGTAGGATAAAAGTGGAATTAGAAAATATTAGCTTCAGGAGATACTGGGCTTGTGAGTGTGATATGCAGCAGTAATGTAGATAGCATGGAAAACTCAGACAATAAGTACAGCTTTGAATTCAGACATGACCTTCAAAGAGATTTCTCTTTGAAAGAGAGAATAAGAGCCCTAAACCTTTCAAAGAGCACAACCAAACAATGAACCCACAACTCCAACATACACCATAGAGAATTTGTGTTCAATAATGCCCTGCCAGAAGTCTTTCATTGCTATGTGTGTGTGGTTTTTTTTAAAGTCTTTATTTATCCCATTTGAAAGATATCTTTTTCATTCCTTCATTTTTATCACTTTCTCTCAGCATCTTATCAACATTTGCTCCCCACGAGTGTGAGAATATTTCTAAAATGGCAGGCCCGTACACTGTGAGATAAAGCAGGGGTGATTCTACAGTTCATCCCAATGTATGAGATAAAAATGCAAGGGCTCCTGCAACGGGTTTTGGATGAAATGTCAGGGAGAGCCATTTTCAGAGGAATAGGTCATTCAGCCACTACTGCAAATAGCAGCAAAGCCAGACCTTCTGGTTTAAAGATAAGAGGTCAACTATTTGGATTCCATGGAATTTCAGTTCCTAATCTTATGAAGCCCTCCAAGGAAACCCAAATATTTTCGAATGGACTTCTCTCACTTCTCTCTTAGTATCCTGATGTTGCTTGTCTTAAAATATGTATAAGACTTGCAAAACTTAGAAGCTCTGAGAGAAAGCTGTAAAAATGGCTTTGTGTCCCCTTTTCCTCTCTAGGGACATTAGCACACGGGGAGTCGCGGGGAGAAAGTGGAAATAAATGGGCACAAGCGGAAGTCTTTAATTTATGGGATTTGTTCCGTTCCGCCTTGTCTGATAACTAAATTTGAATTTAAAAGGGGGTTAATTCGAACGCAAACCTGATCTTTTCATTTTTGGGATTTTTGAGGATTTGAAAAGATTTGTTCGAATTAACCCCCTTTTAAATTCGAATTTAGTTATCAGACGAGGCAGAACAGGACAAATCCCATAAATTAAAGTCTTCCACTCGTCCCATTTATTTCCACTTTCTCCCTGCAACTCCCTGTGTGATAATGTCCTAGGAAGCATATTTCTGATTTTGGCTGAAATCACTGGTAGAATAGAACGCCCTTCTGGTATCTTTATACAAGGAATGAAGGTTGAAAATTATTAGTAAATGTAGTGAGTATGACCTATGCCACCAATCAGATGGGTTTTAGAGTCCTTTTTAGCATTGTGAGCAAACATTAACAATTTTTCTATGGATAAAAAGGGTTAATTTATGATTACTAGGTCCTGCTAGATAGTTTCCCTTTAATGAGGCAGCTCAAGGCTGGGAAAAGACCAGTAGCTTAGACTAGCTAGGGAGTGATATTTCCAACTGGGACATTAGCAAATTGTGAATGTTGTTCTTATACTTACAAGATGTCATTTGTATGTAATTTTCTTTGGTTAGTTTTGCACAATATAAGCCTGGCAATCTGTCTTCCAGTTGCCTCTCCTGAGGGAAATGCACTTCCACCTGGAAAACCCTTTATCCAGCCACAAGAATCAGGAGTGTTGTTCCTCGGATAGTCTGAGTAGGACACATTATTCAGAAGCCCAGTTCTACCACTCACTTCAAGTGGGTGCTTGAACTCATCACCTAAAGAACTGGAAAACTGGCATCTGCTGTAGACCATCTGCTGCATCATTTTCCACCAATAAAGCTTATCTTATAGCAGTAATGTGTGTCAAGACTTCACCACATGAGGCTAAAAAGTAGAAAGTTAACAGAATAAAAACATCTTTGGCTGGTACTTATCACATATTGTCATGTCCATCCTACTGCTTTCATTACTGTAGTGCACCTTTTCACTGATGGACAAAACCCATCAATAGGCTCTCAATCTCACTGCTATTCCATTACTGCCTTCATGAGATAGAACACTTCCACTGCAGTTCTGCTTCTCAGGCATTCACATGGTGTGAGTGGGCATGATTCTGCTCCTCTCCCCCTCTCAGCAATTACAGCTACCAACACATTCACACAGCAACCAGCTTCAGGAGGCAGTTGGTGCCACAATCACTCATTCCCACCCTTCCTCTTGGAAGGTGTCATTTGGCAATGCGGAAAACAGATTATGTAACCATAGAGTGACAAATTGCTTTCTTGGGGAAAGTATGATAAATTATGCCAGACCAGTATGCTTCCATTCTTAAATTAGCAGAATGTTGGCTCCTGAATTTGCAAATCGGCAAGCTGAGTGTGGATTTTAGCTGGGATTTAGGTGGGATGCAGCCAAGTGGCAGCACCGGTGGCATTTTGCATGTGATAGTACCCGGCTGTCCATTCCAGTATCCGTTCCAATCAGAGCTAGGAAATTTCTTTTGAAATTTGTTATTCCAAATTGTTTTATTGTTTTATGGCATCATTGCCATAAATGCAAGAGTGTGTTAATTTTCACACTCAAGTCACATACAAAGCTGTTTTGTCAATGAGACGTTGTTTTTGCAATGACTGGATTCCCATTTGTCAAAGCTCAAACAGAAAATGTCACAGAAAGGAGGAAGGGAGTGAGGGGAGATATCTTGGTCCCCTCACCAGACCAGGTTTCTGAAGGAGACAAAGTAAGGAAGATGATGGGATCAGTTTTGACAACAAGTCCTATAGTTGAAAGGGGGATAATGGAAGCTATAGTCCAAAGCTTTTCAAAGCTCTAATTCTCTTTCTTTTTCTACCTTGCTCTAGCAAATGCATACTATAATGCAGTGGTCCCCAACCTTTTTATTGCTGTGGACTGGTCAATGTTTGAT
>CM034710.1:111380124-111395393 GCA_020142125.1 Phrynosoma platyrhinos
CTGCATTTAAGAAAGCAGTAAAGACGGATCTCTTCTGGCGGGCCTATCTGGAATAGCCTCCCGGTGAGAGGAGTCCATCTACCTGTCCTGAGCCCCCCCCATGACTGATGTATGCTGCCCACAACTGATTGATTTTAATTATATAATGTATTTTAATTATTCATTGGTTTAATTCAGTTTTAAGGGGTGGGAGGATTAGGGATTGGGATGTAAGATGGTTTAACCTTTGTGTTTTAATTATGTTGTAACCCACCTCAATTGCCGAGCAGAGAGGCAGGCTAGAAATAAAAATTATTATTATTGTTGTTGTTGTTGTTGTTGTTGTTGTTGTTGCATGATACCTCATTGTACATTGTCACAATTCACTAGCATGGTTGCATATGGTGTCAGTGGCGTTGCTCCCTCAGAAAGTTATGCATTGTAGCCTCTGATGTAGAAACTTGGCGAAGTTGTTAATAAATAACAGCTGAGATCCTACATTATCCTCCCTGCCCTGGCAGTGCTCTGTCCACATGGGGCAGAGTCAAAGGCCAAATTTGAGTGCAGACTGTCTTTATGTGGGAATGTCAGCCCTGCCCCCAATTCAGGTCATTTGTGCCTTAATCTGGTTTTTAAAAACTCATCATTTGCTTCCAATCTTTCAGAAATATCTGGAGCACTCTGGAGCCATGCTTTTACACAGTGTCCTGCTATACTGCCTGCACTGCTGCTGCCAGTTCAAGTTGCTCCCTTAGTCACATTGAGGCACCCAGCCATGTAACTGATGCTAGACAACTCATTTTTTACATCAGAGGGAATGGTAGTAGCAGTGGCACTGGGCATGACAGTGAGACACATGTGTAGACAGCCATCCATAATCACTCTGGAGTGCCCAAATAATGGGGGGAATTCTGGGCAACTTCTGGACCAGAACACTCCAGAGGCAGTCCAGAATATTCTGGCCAGTGTAGACCCATCCTAAGTTTACACCAGAGACTGCTAACTCTCAGTTGGAGTCTCAGATCTACACAGTAGATCCCCTTGTTTTGTGAACCAAAATTATGATACAGAAATAGTAGGGATCCATAACAAATGACTAAGTCATAGACAATTGTGAAGCAAAATTTGCTCTTTTAAGTGACATGAGCATTAGCAGTGCATTTCATTTACTAAAGTAATAGTTGTGTAACAGAATATTTGTCATCTATTACAGGTAAACAGACAAACAAACTGTGAAACTCCAAAAGGGAAGATCCTGCTTTGAATCTGCTTGAATCCAATAGTAGAGGTTTATGCAAGTATTTTATTCTCTCACTGAATATAATAAATTTTAGAAATGTTTGTTCCTGGATTATGTGCACATTTTTAAAAAAAACAAACAAAACCTCATTGAATCATGAAACATGAAGTGATTCACACATCTATGTCTCTGTGCATGTGTGAATAACCCCTTAGGCACATCTAATTCTAATCTCTTGGTGAAATGCAACCAAAATATTTCTATGGGCAACATCCACACTTCAGATGCAAGTCACAAAGTAATGGGTGATCTAATGATGTAGCACCATAAAGTGCTAGTCAACCATGCTGCACACTCATCTCAAACATGAATGAAGATATCTAGAACAAATGAGTAGAACAGGTGGTTTTGTTCCTGAATTTCCAAATATATTTTGGAGATAGATTTTTTTCCTTCCCTCCAGATGACATAGTTAGAATCTCATGTGCAAGAAGAAGAAACAAGAAAGGAAAATGGCTATTATGAATATTTGTGTTTTAATCTTAGTCTTTTAAATTATGATGAAGCCCTTTCTTTGAAGAGATCTTCAATCAGCCTTTCTCTTTCTCATACAAAAGTATCAGAGAATGCCTCTATTAAATGAGGATTACAAGATAAAGCTCATAATGGAGAGATAGCATTCAAGGTGACAGTGTTTCATTATCTTATACTAAATTAATGTAGCATTAAGAATTATCAGATCATTAGGACTATAGCTCATATCACTGATTAATAGCCTGCAAAATATTACTTTCTAAAAGACAGCTCCTTTTACTTATTAATATAGATACTTTGGGGAGGGGGGAAATTGCACAGCAAAGTTACACCCCCACTGAAGATGGTGCAAATGCCAAGCAGTTGCTAAGTGCAATAGTACACAAAGTGTATTTAAGCTGATTGCAGACAATCTTTCTATGCCTGGCAAAAAGATAAGAAATATGTTTCTTATTTAAGAAGAGTTTGGTGTTTGTATAAATTAATAGAGAATAGGTCACTCTGATGACATTAGCAAGACAGTAAGAAGAGTCATTGAAAATAAAACTGAAGACCTATCTAGTCTATCATTCTGCACACACAGTGGTCAACTAGTTTCCAACATGTATGAGACATCTGCCAGCAGGATATGTTATTTGTTGTTGTTAACTGCCCTCAAGTTGACCTCAGCTCAAGGCAACCCTGTGGATGAGATATCTCCAAGAACTCCTGTCTTCCACAGCTGTATGGCACATGGCAGTTAGTTCTCCAAGAGAGGAGAATGACTGTTGAATTCAGACGGATTGGCTGGCAGAGGAGGCTGTAATGCTACCCACTCCATAACTGCTGTCTGGGGCAGCTGCTGCCTCACTATTCCTAATGGTAGGACTGGCCTTGTGCCTGCAAGAGTAGTTCAACCATCTCAGTCACAACACATGAACAACATGTCTCAAAGCCCAGTTATGGTTTGAGCAGTCCAAATGACATCTGTTGCATTCTGCACCAGGATTGGTCTATATCAACCTTAAAACTCGTGTGTGTGTGTGTGTGTGTGTGTGTGTGTGTGTGTATGTGTGTGTGTACACCTGTTGCTCTGGATTTTCCAGGAAGATCCAGAAGCCTCCATTCCCACACTGCCACAGCTGTCTTCCTGAGTATCCTGTTGGGCCATCTATCACATCCACTGCCACTGTAAGTCACTCATTCTGAGGTCACAGGGAGCATCCACCCTTGTGCTTGTCAATGACTGCCTTGTTCTGACATTAGAAGTGAGCAATGCATACTGGTGGTGGATATGCCAGGTGGCCCAGGGGGCTGCCCATGCAGACAGCCACCATGGCACAGGAATGAAGGTTGATGTAACAGGGGCAGGTAGGGACAGCTGTGTGGCCAGGATACTCTGAGCTGACCCTGGAATATCCAAGGCCTAAGAAAATATGGGCAAGATCCTGCACTGGAAGATGTAGCTACAATGAGAGCTCCATTGTTGTAGCTACAAGGTAGGTTTTGGGGGGTTATATCAGGAAATATAGCTACAATAATGGAGATTTGTCATTGTAGCTACATTTTCTGATATAACTCTCAAAAACCTACCTTAGGGACCAGGCAGTCCCACCAGCATAGGGATTTCTACTGCTCTACTGCCTGTTGCAAATTGGCTCAGTGTCAGGAGAGGGCTGGATGCTTCTTCCCTCACTGGCTTGCTCCCTGGTGCCTCAGGGGAGGCAGCTGTTCAGTATGTAGCTGTTGAATGTGGGAACTGATCTGCAGACACAGTGTTTTTCCAGCCAGTAGTGTGTCACCAAGGGAATGGAAATAACATGCACACTTCTGCATCCCTCTTCCATGCATTTAGAAATGAACACTTGAAGAGGACTTCTATTTAATCTTAAATCTTAAGCCTTTACCCTACATAGGTGGAGCTCATGCTGTTCTACTAACAATGTAACATCACACTGGGTAGTTGTACTACAGAAGAATTTCTCATATTAATTCTGCCAGCCCTAGGGAGGGGTAGAGATGATTTGGAACAGCTTCAAATGATTTATTTCATCCAAAGCATCCCAACCCAACTACAGGCTTCAAACTAAGGCTACATAAGGAGGTGCAGTGGAAGATGCAACTGAAATGTTGTGTTGCATTAATCACAGCTTTGTTATAAAGTTCAGAAACATTTAATGAAACATTCAGTAACAAAAATAAGGGGAATAGATAAGTTTTTTTTCTTTATCCAGAGGTTGTCCATTCCTCCTTTCCCTCCCTTCTTGTTATTTCAGTCACCATCTATTTCATTGTGAAGCAAAGAAGTCAAGACATCTTTGCTTCACTACGAAACACCTTCTCAATGGCATATGCAGGAGTAAGTCCAATTTACACCTGCAAATATCTTTTTCTTTTTGTTTATTGCTGAGGTTGGAATTTTATTCACACAATGAGCCAGAGCCCCTGACAATCCATTTCTACAGTCCCCCTAATGCAGCTACAGTTATGCAGTGGACAGTGAACAGCAAGGAATGGAGGAGAAGTGACACACAGTGATAAAAACTTCTTGTAGGACCTCTCAGGTCCTCCCATAGTGGCATGATCTTTAGGTCTCTGGTTACATCACACAGCCAGATGTTTCTCAACCATTCCACATTGTCTACTCTCTGCATCACTATGAAAGGGAGGCTCAGGAAGAAGGGGAGTCCTGCAGGAGAGGAGGATGCAACATTTCATAGTTTCCCCATGGTGACACTTTTTAATATGCCTTCTAATGACGATCTCGGCAAATTTCAGTACGGGCCAACTGCTGGTCAAAAAAGAAAGACTCTTTCCTGGTGCAACTGTTTAATTAAAGTTTATTATTTCACTCTTCCCCCCCCCCCCCATAGTAAATATGTGATTTTTAGTGAGAGAACCAGGCCCTTTTCTCCCATGGAAGCATTTCATTTGCAAGAATCTTGCATTATACCAAAATGTTGTCACTAGCAAAATATAATTCCTCAACCAGCATGTTTCTTGCTACTGCGGCTGATGTGCTGTGTTCCTGGCACTCAGGCAATCCCCCTGCTATGGCAACTTTGCTGCTGGATCATTCTTCACAGTAGTAAAGAGCTAAAAATATAATCCCTTTTTTGTCACCTGGAAAGATCCACAGTGTACAATTTTGTCAGAAGGGTGATTATAAATATGCCAGGTTCACAGCAGGTATTACCATCCTGTGTGCATTATCTCAGTAGCTGTATACTTTAAAAATCTGCAAGTTACAGTAGGAAGGAAAAATTGGGTTAAAAGCCGCTCTGAACTGGAGCTTATTCAAAAAGATAACCACCGGAGATTACTGCCTACTCTGACATGTCACTGCATTTTGATTATGTGCTCAGATACCAAATTCATTCTTTTGATGATGAAAAATAGGGAACCAACTGGGACAAAAAATATATATGAAGACATGCAAGAAGACTTTTGATTATTGTCTGCATTATTACCTAGTAATTCTCTATGCTGTTTACCTCACATATTCTGGAAGGATTTGGGCTGGTAGATTAAATGGAATCAAAGCTCCCCTCTCCCCCAAGAAGATTATGCTCATTTGTAGGACAAGACTTTTAAGAAAGAACTGGAGTATTCTGCATTACATTAAACCTTGGAGTGCTTAGCCATAGCAGTACAAAAAAAACAACAGCAAAAGGAATATAAGGACTAGATGCTGTACAGCTGGTTTAAGAAAAGAATGATCATATATCACAAAGGCCAATGGAATGGGGGGAAGTCTCATTCTGGGACGAGGCAAACAACTAACATTCAGCATTCAAGTTAAATTAGAAACTGATTCCAACTTGTATATTTGTTCCTTGTTTCAAAAGTTCCAAACCTTTTTAATATACATATATATATATATATATATATATATTCCAAACTATTTCCAGCCACAAACAGATGTCGAGCTGCAAAGAGATCCTTTCTTCAGTCAACACAGTCTTCCTTTTCTGTTTTCAGAATCACCTCCAAAATGAACCTAAGAACAGAGCATTCCAATGACAGGTGAAAATAATGTGCAGATGTATGGTGCACATTTTCAAAGTGGAAGTTCAGCTGTGTTTGGTACCTTGGGTCCCACTCAGAAGAAAAAGGGTGGCTATAAGGTGAATCAGTGAATGAATTAACAAGCAATACAGATATATTCACAAACCCAGTCACTGGGTAGTTCAGTCAATGCAACTAGTGGTGTCACTAGGTGTGTGTAGAATGGACCAGGTGACACCCTCACTGCAGCTCACCCCTCATGGTTTTGCTGCTGGGGAGTGAGCTGAGACAGAAGAGGTAGCAGCAGTGGTGGTGGCAGAAGAAAGATGAGTGTGTTACTTGTGGCTTTGCCACCACCCTGGCTCTCTCCTCAGGAAGTAAGATGAGGTGGCAAAGACAGAGGAGGAGTGATGAGTGCACCCCTCATGGCTTTGTCCAAGTCCCTGGGGAGAGAGCCGATGCAGTGGTGGTGGAGGAGGAGGAGGAGGGGTGAGTGCACCACCTGGCCCTCTCCCTAGGGTCAGGTTGGTGAAAGGTGGTATGTGAGCAAGGCCGAGTGAGGGTAGGAAGGGGCCAGTCACCACTATCACCACTACCACCCTCAGCAACCTTTCACACTGGGTGTCACAAAGCATGGTGACACAACTGAATGCAACATGAAATGAAAACCCTGTTTCCTCAGGCTAGGGGAACTATGCCACAGATTTTTGGAAAGCTAATGGGGTGTGTGTGTGCATGTGTGTGCGTGTGTGAGAGTGTATGAAAAATTAGTATGCTGAATCATGTGCAGGCCTAGTTTAGTAGACACAGATTTATACATGGGATAAAAAAGGGGGCTGGAAAAGTCAACCAGGCTGCAAAAACTTGGGTGTACCAACTTGATTTCTTTTATTATGATTATTAGAATTGTAAGAGATCTTGGAGGTCAGCTAGTTCTATGGCCCACTCAGTGCTAACTTAAAACCTTCACAAATAGTCATCCAAAATTTGTTTAAATACCACAAGTGAATAAGTGTCCTGATCTTCTGTGCAACAGCAGTTACTATTAGGGAAGTTTCTCCTCTTGTTTAAATGAAGTTTGCTTCCTTACCATTTCTACCTTGTAGCTCTGTCCTTTGAAGCAACAAACAAACATTTGCTCCACTTTCTGTGTAACAGATCTTTGTATGAAGAAGATAACAAAGAGCAATAGGTGTGTCATGCTAGAGTGTTCAGAATGCTGCTTATCCCTCTTCACCTAGAGCTTCACACCCCTCTTCACCTAAAGAAGGAGTAGGAAACATGGTTTCCAGATATGTCTGGCCTACAGCTCCCAGTAGCCCTACTCAGTGTAAATGATGATGATGATGATGATGATGATGATGATGATGGAGCATCAAAGGCCATTCAGTCCAGCCAATCAATGCAGGACTAGAACATCCCAGGCAGATAGCTGTCCAGCCTCTGTTTGAAGACACTAGAGGAGACCCAATCACCTCTCTAAGCAATTGATTCCATTGCAGAAAAACTCTTGCTTGGATCTTTATTTAGGCTCCAGCTTTTCCTCAAAAGGAGGTCTCAAATTAAAATGAGTATTACATACACAAACACACACACACACACACACACACACAGAGTTGTCCCTCTGTTTTTGTGGACTTTGAGTCCACATCCCTCGCCCATTCGCAGGGGGCAAACAGAGGGGATTAAAATGGGGTACATGTCTGTGGCACGTACCCACGGGTGCCTGTGGATGCCTGCAGACATGTGCTGTCATTCAAGCCAATAGGGCTTGAATATTGGCATTTTTATGTTTTTTTCTTTTTTTACAGGGGAGTCTGGAATGGATCCCCCACGAAAATGGAGGGGCAACTCATATATCCGGCAAAATCAATGTTAAATAGAATTAAACTAAGGGTTAAATCTCTCTTATCCAAAATGCTTGGGACCAGATGTGTTTGATATTTATTTTTATTTATTTTCTTTAGACTTTGGAATACCTGTATTTGCATATACATACATAAATTGCGCCGTCTCCGAGGCCCGGAAGAGGAGGGGCAGCCGCACGTTCGGCGCCCCTTCCTCTCCCTGAGGTCGCCCTCGGAGTCGCCGGCCCTCCGCACGGCCGGCGCTCCGGGGATGACCTCACGCCGCGGCGACCACATGCGCCGCGGCGGAAAAGACAGCGAAAGTGCGCCCGCCACTTTTAGTGCGCACTTTCGCTGTCTTGAGGAAGGAGCGCTGATTTAGCGCTCCTTCCAGGGTTGCCGCCGGTGCGCCGAGGTGCAGAGGCTGCGGCCCCGCGGCGCGCCGGCCCAGGGCATCCTGGACGCCCTTGTCTGCTTCCCCCCTTAGTGATGAGACACAAGCCTAAACACAAAAATCATGTATGTTTCATATACATCTTATACACATAACCTGAAGGTAATTTTATACAATATTTTTAATCATTTTGCTCATAAAATAAATGAACAAAAAGCATCAGAAAACAAAGGTGTCACTGTCTCAGCCATGCATTAAAAACATTTTGGTTTTTAGAGTATTTTGGATTTTGGAATTCTGGACAAGGGAGACTCAACCTGCATTAACAATACTAAAACAACTGAAAGGGAAGAAGGAAATCCCAACTTCTGCTGGGGTCAAAAAGAACATACACAACTGTAAAGAAAAATTATGTTTGTATGCTGCTAATAGGATGCCAGTCAATATCTCCCTTTATGGGCCTCCCAAGGCTCTAAGATCTTTAGGAGCTACTAGAGAGAACTACTTCACTATATTATACAATGCTATACCAGATTAAGCTTATATATAGATCACAACCAGTTCTTTGAACTGTGCCTAGAAACATATGGCAGCCTCTGTTGTAGCAGAGGAGTTGTCTAGGGCCTGTTACCAGCTCCAGTTAAAAATGTGACACAGCTCTTTATATCAGTGGAAGTTTCTAACACTGTTCAAAGGTATCATCATTATGAGAACTGCAACTCCAAAAACTTCTGGATTGGTACAGTTGCCCTTTCTTGACCTACAACAATACATGGGTATTTTGAAGTCATGTAGCAGACAAAGGCCTGAATCCTATAGGTGGCTTATGCTGTTGTGAATCCTGGCTATGTCAGCATAAGTACTTTATTAGGTGTTCTGCAAGGAGGTATCCCTGCCCTTGGGGAGATTTTGGCCAAAGCATCAGAGTTTAACATGAACATGATTAAAGCATGAAGCTCTTTGGTGTTTTTAGTAAGATGCTCCCCCTATATCCTGTTCAGGTTCATCATGAGGACAGAACATGTTATAATGCTAGCCATGGCTTTGTTGCTCTCCTTGGCAGCAGGGCTAGGTACAAATTTTGTTTTCTTTGTGGCAAATGCCTAGGAATTTTGTAAAATCATCATCATCATCATCATCTTTATTTTTGTATCCCATCTTTTGCCAAGGCAATCAAGGCAGCTTACATCGTTAAAACAGATAAAACAAACCTCACAATAAACCATGATAAAAACAAGTTACCCCCCTTTTTTTTAAAAAAAAAATTAAGTTAAATGCACTACTAAAATAAGTTAAAAATGACTGGTGTTCTAGCACCAGTAAAGATGTAAAAGAGGGAGAGACACATATTGGGGTAGACTCTATTCTATTTGGGGAAGGCCTGCTGGAAGAGATCCATCTTGATGGCTTTTTAAAAATTGTCCAAGCTGGTTATTTGACTGTTCTCTTCCAGCAAGGCATTCCATAGTCTGGGAACAAAGATAGAGAAAGACCTCTGGAAGGTTACTGCTAATCTAGTTTTTCTCAGTTGCAGTAGGTTCCTCCCAGAGGATCTCAGGATGCGGGGTGGATTATATGGAAGGAGGCGATCCCTTAGGTAGGTTAGAACTAGGCCATGTAGGGCTTTAAAAGTCAGCACCAATACCTTATACTGTGCTCGGAAACCAATAGGCAGCCAGTGAAGAGATTTCAGATTCAGTGTAATATGATCCCTTCTAGATTTCCCAGTAATCAACCTGGCTGCCATATTTTGTACCTGTTGTAGTTTCCGAACTAGGTATAAGGGTAGCCCCATGTAGAGTGCATTACAGAAATCGAGTCGTGAGGTTACCAGTGCGTGTACTACAGTTTCTAGGGCCCTTATTTTCAGGTAAGGGCGCAGTTGGCGTATCTGCCAAAGCTGATAACAGGCGCTCATGACTGTTGCATTCACCTGATCAATCATGTGAAGCGACGGGTCTAGGAGCACCCCCAAACTGTGAACACAGTCCTTTGAGGAGAGCGTGACCCCATCTAGAACTGGAGATTGTATCCCAATACCTAGTTTAGGGGCCCCTACTGTAAGCACCTCCATTTTCTCTAAATTCAGTTTGAGTCGATTTTTCCTTATCCAGTCCATTACCACTTCAAGGCATTGACTGAGGGGAGAACTGCCAGCAGTCGTCATGTATAAATGTAGAGGGCTAAGATGTATTCAGCAAAGTAACCACTGCATAACTTTCTGTTTCATGCAATCTCGCTACTGCTTTCACATGCATTATATTTAAAAGAAGAAGAAGTCAAAACCATATTTTTGCTGTAAGAATAATCTCCAAAATAGTTTCTTGGCAGACAGGGAGTTGGATAGACACCTCTATTTATTAAGCAAGTCAGTCAGTTTCCCAGATTAATACCAACTCAGACCTTATGACCTAGGGATACCACAGGAAGTTGGGGAAGGCCCTAGTTATGTCATTAAACATTGTACACTCGTCCCTCCACATTTGCAGCTTTGAGTTTTGGAGATATGATTACTCACAGATTTTATTAATATGTTCTCTCTAGGAATATCTAGGTCCACCAGCACAAGTCTATGGCCAACTTTAACCAAATGGTCATGCTGAAGGACCTAAACATTCCTAGAAAGAAGACTCCACTAAGCATTTGTATCTCCTCCAACACACGTCTATAGTCAATGTCTGGCATATGTTGACCACAGAGTTGCATTGGAGGACCTAGAAATTCCTAGAAGGTATTATCTCAGGTAAAAACATAATGTTTTTGTTATTTGCAGTTTTTCCACATTCACAGGGGTCCTGTGCCCCTAACTTCAGTGAATGTGGGGGGACAAGTATACATTAAGCATCAACCACAGTTGCTCAGAATATGTCCTTTTAAAAAACACAAAAGTTTAACAAAGGACAACACACACACAATTTTCAAGGCAACGTCCTTGTCCTGAGAAGGTCCAAACTCTAAGGGCCTGAAGAGACTGCCAGAAACAATCCAGCCTGAGACCATTTTAACTGTCCTGGCTCAATGCTAGGGAATCATGGGAATTGTAGTTTTTTCAGAGACATTGAGCCTTCTCTGTCAGAGAGTTCTGGTACCACAATAAACTAGAGTTCTCATGATTCCCTAGTAATGAGTCAGGGCAGTTAAATTGGTCTCAAACTGGATTATTTCTGGCAGTCTGTTCAGGCCCTTCGACTCTGAGCCAAATCATGCAGTCTCGGACCCCTAAGCATTAACTTTTTGCACAGCTTGATGCAACATTTGGAATACATACCATGAAACCAATTTGCTGGAATTATAATGCATAGATTATCCTTTCCTCTTTCATGATAGCTGTTTGAAATAGAGAGAATGCTGACTGTTGCTCCATCAATGAGAATTAAATTAAATGAGTTATTCTAAGCTGATCACTTTCTTTTTTCCTAATAAACTTCTCTCTCTTTTTTGAAATGATGATTTTAAAAAGCAGGGATGGAGATGAAATGAAATACAAAAAGTGTCTTAGAAAACTTCGTACCCCAACCTGGTGCAAATTTTATTCAACCTCTTCTAAATCCACATCAATAAACAATTTAACAATAGAAGAAATCTCAACGGGGGTTCAACAGATGAAATTAACGCAGGGCAGAACCTCAGTTGAAAATATTTCTCTGCCCATGTAATTGCTTGCGGCTATCCTTGTGTGAAAGCCCCCACCAGATTACAGGATTTGTTGTATGCAAATTGAAGCCTAAATGCTTGGTAGCACCTTTCAATGCCACGGTGCTGGAAATGAGTTTTTTAAATAGGAAATTAGATGAGTAATATTTTAGTCAACAAAAATGTGGGAAAATTCTGCATAAAGATGAGAAAATTATGCATGCAAAGTGACTTTGAAAACCACCAGTGAGCACTTGCAAAATTCTGTACACGGCAACTCACAAAGGCATTCCCCTCCTTTTCCACCCTCCAAACTGCAGAACAGAGTCATCGAATACAAATTATTTCAGAGCCCTTCCCTTTGATTCAGAACAATATTCTTTGACTTCATTTTATTTTTATTTGGAGCAGGCTGCAGGCAAGAAAATATTGGGAAAATATTTTACTCATATGGTGGTTGAGTTGGTTGGTATCTTTCTAATGGATTCTGGAATAAAGCTAGCTGCAATTAGTAAAACTTTTATCTAGCACCTAGGACATTTTGTTAGAGCAAGACAATCCTACAAAAAAAGATCTTTTTTTGTTCTATATATGATAGAATTAGCAATGTAGAAAGAATAGTGACAAACAATAATGTGAGTCATATCTCTTTGTCTGCACCTACACTGTAGAAATAATACAGTTTGATACCACTTTAACTGCTATGGCTCCATCCCACAGAATACTGGGATCTGTAATTTTGTGAGGCACAAGTTGAAGTTGCAGCACTTGAAGTGGTGTCAAACTGAATTGTTTTTACAGTGTAGATTTAACCCTGTTTTTTTAATTTTATTTTTCATTCATTCATTAAAAACAATACAACATTAAATCACCTCAATACAATACAGTACAATACAAGTTGACTACTACCACCATAAACCAAAGCAACATTAACAAAATTAAAAAAATGCAGACTGACATATTCCTGCCCAACATAAATTTGGCTTCCTGAGTTTCCCACTAGACCCATTTTCCCATATTAATTCGAAGGTTTCCATTATCCAATAATAAATTCTGTACCTTACTTATTTATATTTCACTTAGATTTAATCTTAGTTTCTGATTTGAATTCAAGGTGTTGGTGAGAACGTTTAAAACCTTAAACAACTTGGGGTCTTAATATTGGAAGGAGTGCTTCTCACTGTATATGCCTGCCTGAAAACTGTGGTCTACAAGTGGCATCCTACTCTGTATCTCACCAATGAGGACAATACAAGGTGGGAAAACATGGAAGAAGGCATTCTCAATTGTGGCATCTTAATTGTGGAATTTAAGACTAACTGAAATCCCAACAATTAAAATGAATCCACTTTTAGTTTGGCTCCAAACCAAAGAAATGGAGTCAATCTAGCTCCATGTTGGGTTGTAGCCACTATATATTTTGATACATGCAGAGAGGCAAAATGAAGACAGTCTGAAGGAAGTGAGCCAAGAAAAGATTTTATTACAAGTCTGCTGACTTGGGAAAAAAAAGCATGTAACTGAGGACTCTGGCTAGTTTACTGACATGGTACATGTTCAGTACATGACCAGACTCTTGTGACAGGGCTATCCAAAAAGCCAATATATCATTTAAATAGTCCTCAATGAATCCCCAGATTGACTCATTCTTGACACATCCTTGGCAATGGTCCTATAGGACCATTAGTGGTGGCAGACATAAATTGTACTGTCATAGAAAGGTGTGCCATCCCAGATAGCTGGCTTCATTCTGACACTCACATGTATGTTCTGCTAATTCATGCAAGTTTTCCACTTCAGAAATTGGAGGAAGAAATGTGGCCATGGTATGAGCAGGTTTCCATGAGAACCACCTGGAACTTAGATTATTATTTGTGGCATAAGCAAACCCCCATCATGCCTCTCCAAGACTTCTCTAAAGCAAAATCACACCCACGGGCCCTTACTTAATGCTAATGCATCCACCAGTCATGCTTCTCCAGCAGATATGCATGTATTGCTAATGAGAAAGTGGTTTGGCAACATGTGCATGTGCATTTGGAATCCTTGGCCATCCAGCATTATTGACAAGGAGATTTCTTCTGTATAGGACATTTTCTCATTAGCATCATCACCACATGGCCAGCAGAATATGTGGCTAGAAGGAAAACTGGTGTTTAGCGGGATAGAAACATAAAATCATAGAATGTTAGAGTCAAGGGCCATCTAGTGTGCAACCCCCTGCCATGCACGAAGACATAACTACTGAAGAATGTCAATTGAACCTCTGTTTAAAGACCTAAAAAGAAGTTGGTTTATGAATAGGGTGGAGATATCTGCATAATGCTTTTATGTATGACAATTGTGGTGAAGAGTGCTTGCATCTCCTCTGTGACTCACTTAAACCCAGTAAATATCTGAACCTAGGGGTGCAACTGCACTGTAGAAATAAGGCAATTTGACACCACTTTAACTCCCATAGTCACATTCTACAGACTCCAGGGACTGGTAGTTTTGCGAGGCACCAGCACTTTTTGGCAGAAAAAATCTAAAAACTACAAATCCTGAGATTCCATAGGATGGAGCTACCACACTTCAAGTAATATCAAACTGTGTTATTTCTACAGTGTAGATGCATTGTATAATGTATTTAAATACTCAAGAAGAGCTAGCATTGTATAATTGTTACAGTGTCAGGCTGGGATGTGGACGATCTGGGCTCTAATCCCCAGTCATGCAACTCACTGGGTGAACTTGGCCCAGTCACTCTGTCTGAGCCTGACCAACCAAATAGGATTACTAATGTAATGATAGAGTGGAGATGGGTAGCTATGTGTGCTGCTTTGATCTTATTCAGAAGAAAGATGGGATATAAATGTAACTAATTAAGACCATTCTTCAGTGCAACAGTTCAATAGTTATACTCTAGTGTTATGGATCTGTAAATAGTTTGTATTCAGTAGTCTTAATGGAAATCTATGAAAATCCCACCCCAGCCCACCTTAAGAGCCAGCCACTGAAGAAGGTCCATTCAGCTTCCAGTTGGGATGCAAGGAGGAAGATGTTTCTACCCCTCTCTTGCCAACAAGCAATGTTGTAATAAGAACTTGTGACAGAGATGCTGCTTTGGATTGCATCAGGCTTGCTCACTAGAGGGACAGAGTAGAAATGGCATCCTCTTTGTGCCCCAATTGGACTCTTACATCCCATCTTAAGATGGGTTAGGGGAAGAAGACCATGGGATCTTACTTGGTTACACAGATGTATCTAAGTAGCCAATCTAGGATTCTGGTGTAACTAAACAAAGAAAGAAATAGTGCAAGTGCTTTTCCAAGTCATACACATGTTTTAGCATTTAACATTCCATCAATTTCTGTCTGCAGCAAATATAGAAATGTAGAAATTCCCAAGGGCTATTGTAGCCAGGGTAGAAGGTCCAAGCCTGTCCAACTGTTCCTATTTGGAAGGGACAGTCCTGATTAATCTTCTACCACCCTACTTTTTGACCCCTTCTTAAAATGTCCCATTTTCTCTCTCCTTTTTTCCCTTTTGTTCTCGGATTACTTCCACTGGTGCAAACTGAGTTCAAAGTGCAATAGTAGTTTGCACACAATTAACTTCAGAACATCAAAGGGATTACGAGGCTCTAGGAAAGAAGCTGAAAGAAATGGAGGCA
>CM034710.1:111401773-111415467 GCA_020142125.1 Phrynosoma platyrhinos
GGACACATCATGAGAAGGCATGAATCATTGGAAAAGATGATAATGTTAGGAAAGGTGGGGGGAAGTAGAAAGAGAGGAAGGCCAGATAGTGGACTTTATTAAAGAGACCACAAATATGAGTTTGCAGGATCTGGGCAGAGTAGTAGAGGACAGGGGGGCCTGGAGATGTGTCATCCACAGGATCACCATAGGTTGAGATTTATGCGAAGGCAGTTAACAACAACAAATATTGGCTGGTACTTTCTGGGAACTGAAGTTGAAATCTTCTGGAGAGGTGATTGCTCCTAATTTTTTAGACCTTTTTAGTGCCTGATTGTAGACATCAAAACTGTGGCATGAAAACTGACCTCATTGAAAGAGTAGCTTCAGCACACATTAATCATTACATGGGAAAATGAGGATGCATCTACACAGCGAATTAAGGCAGTTTGATATTGCTTTAACTGCCATGGCTCAATGCTATGGAATTCTGGGATTTGTACTTTTGTGAGATATTTAGCCTTCTCTGTCAGAGAGCTTTGGTGCCACAACACACTACAAATCCCAGGATACCATAAGATGGAGCCATGACAGTTAAAGCAGTGTCAGATTCCATTAATGTGTGGCAGTAGCTGAGGTTATTATTACTACTTGACATTTTCATATCAATAGATATATGTGCTGCATCCAAGGTTAGAGAAGAAGTTTTAAAACACAACTCCCACAAGTCCTAGCCAACATGGCCAATGGTCAGGAATTAAGGGAACTATAGTCCAAAATATCTGGAAGGCAACATTTTGCCTACCTGAGCTATACCATTTCATGTAGTTCATACTCACAGGAGTTATCACATTTACATCTTGGAACTCAGAACTGGCACTGTCAATGTCTTGAAGTCTTCTCACTTAGCTAATGGAAACAAAAAAGACAGGCGGTGGTAAAGATGGGGCAATGTCTTAGAGATTAAAAAAAAAATTGTGGAGGAGCCAAGAAGGAAGATTACTTTGAGGAGATCTGAGAAGGTGACTCCAGGAAATGGAGCTGAACGGATGCCCATATTAAATTGTTTTAACATATGAAGATAAGAAACTTAAATTTGCCAAAGCTGTGACCATATTTCCTCTGTATCATTTCTCTGGATCTTCTCCTCCCGGTGCAATTACCGTTAGCTTTTGTATGCAAACCTGTTAATCAGAACAAAAGGCAATTTAGTTTGGAAAGTGGCTCCTTCTCATTATGACATGCTACTCTGGGACAAAGGATAGTGAAGAAATGTTATCTATGAGAAGAACACAGGATGACGACAAAGGTATGGGCAGCAAGGGAAGCTATATTCTCCCTTTTCAAAACAGTTACTGACTTAAGGAAACAGCCAACTTTTACATTAGAATTCCTAACAGAGGTGAATCCTTAAAAGGACTTTCATAGGAAAGTGTGATTTCTGGTATACTTGCTTATATAGAACGTTCAATCAGGAACGACTGATTTTTTACACCTCTCTCCCTGCCCCATCCGTTGCACTGCATAAGTGATTTGATTTTGGAAAGGACCTGAGTCCAATCTACACACACTTACGAGTGTAAATTCTGCCATTATCATTCCACCTGGTTTTTATGGCCACCTGATTGATGCTGGGCCATTAAAGGTGTAGCAGACAAAATTGCAGGCTCACTTCTCTGTTACATTTGCATCAAAAGCAGAGCCTCTTGGCTCCATCAGAGTATGAATCAAAATCCACCTTGCAGCCTTTTCTCCCTTTCCATCCCTTCCCTTGAACCTAGAGTAGAGTCAGAACACATAAGCCAACACAATTACCATGGCAACTGGCTGTGATGTCATGCAAATAAAGGATTAGTACCGATTTTCACTGCAGGATTGTTCAGATGCTGGGAGAACATGAAATGCAAAAAGGAGGGAAAAATAGCTTGAAATATTCTTAATGTGGAAAACAGAACATTCCCCACCATTGTACAATCTGTTTTAAGCAGATGTGCTCTTCCCACTCATTTTGACCCCCTTTGTGTCAATTGTTTCCATGAGGATTGAAGTTGTGAACCCTGGAAAAAAAAATTGCCTGAACAAACATCAGGTGGAGGGAAGGAATCTTTATCTGGTGATGATGGTGATTCAATCTAGCATTAGGTCTCCAAGCAGTAATAGTGAAGATGTTGAGGGACCTATGGTGCTGCTATTGGATGGTCACCTTGGCTTCCTTTTGTCTTCCTTTATTCTTGCTTTCCCTTGTTTCATGCCCTTTATAATTATGGATCCACAGGCTTGCTCTTCCTTATGTTGTTATTGTTGTTATGTGCCCTCAGGTCAATGGCAGCTTACAGCAACCCTATTGTAGGGGTTATTTGGAAATATTTATTCAGATATTTGCTGTTGCATTAGATTGAGCATGCAACTTCCTCAAAGTCAATCTGTGGGTTTCCATGGCTGAGCCCTAGTCCAGTGGTATTCAAACTTTTTACCATTGGGACCCTCCTTTACATCTACATGCAGATGTTATGTTCTCCCCCCCCCCATGTAGTATATGAATAAAAATTCATACATTCATATTTTAACATTCTATAGGGAAATAACATTGTTTGAACATAAGCAGCTTTATTTAAGTAAATACATTATTTAACTCATTGCATGTGTACATTTTAAAAATAAAAGTTTGAGAAAAAGAGGAGGAAGGTCCCCCTGAGCAACACTAGCACCCCTCTGGGGATCTTGCCCTAGTGTTTGAAAACCACCGCCCTAGTCTAACATTCAAGCCACACCATGTTGGCACTTCCTTATCCAATTCAAATCATTCTGCCTTATGCCAGAGTAGATAGTCAGGATAGAGAACTAGTACCTTTTGGGCCAAAGTGCCTGTTCTTCCCAATCCAGCTCAAAAGCAAAAGCAGCTTATTTATATACCGCTTCATATCACGCTATGGGATGTCTAAGCGGTTTACAACTGTGAGCTGATTGCCCCCCAACAAGCTGGGTACTCATTTTAGCGACCTCGGAAGGATGCAGGCCTGAGTCGAGCCTCAGCCCTGGCTGGTATTGAACTCGCAACCTTGTGGTCTATGAGTGAGTGGCTGCAGTACAGGCATTTAACCACTGCACCACCAGGGCTGATTCTTTTATCTCTAATCAGTCATTATAAATAAGAGATAAAAGTTTGTTTAAAGCCTAGGAATCAGTTGTGTGGAATGAAACTCTTATTTGAAGCCTGGGAATCTGTTGCTTGGAACTGAAGTATATACGATACAGAATATAGGTTCATGCTGGTAATGGGTCCCAGGTTGGCTTCTCACAAGCCTCAGATGCCATGGATTCACTAATTAACTGTAACATCACCTCCATGATTTTCCTTCAAGCAGTTGTGAAGGTGAGATACCAAATAAGGTAAAATAAAATAAAATAGAAATCTGCTGCAGTGAACACAAGTGTTTCAGTGCCTCCAGAGAGGTAGAATAAATAACTCATGCTCTCATGTACTTTTTTTCCCCTACCACAATGCACACATTTTTTTAAAAAAAAATGAGCCTCTTTTTGATAGAATTTCCAGAACCATCAGGTGCATTTTATGTCTTCCTTCTCCTTTGTGATAATGCAGCTATTTCTCTTAGGCAGCTAAAATTTGTGCTGCCACATGCCAACTCCATCAGGAATTAATTCAAAATCTTGGATTTTAAAAATTCTTTGGTACTTTGCCAGTATGATATAGCTACTACTCATACTTCAGGGTTGCCAGTCGGTTTGATTTACTTTATTTTGTATAATTTTAATGACATGCTTTTTAAATGACATTCTTCTGAGTGCTTGGATTAGCTGTAATGATTAAGAATGATATGCCCACTTCAGTGTTGGCGACAGTGATAGATGACAGATTGCTACTACAGTGGACTCTTAGTATCTGCTGGGCTTTGGTTCCAAGACCCCACATGGGTACCAAATCCATGGATATTCAAATCACATTAAACACAGTGGCATGGTAAAATGGTGTCCCTTATATAAAATGGTAAAATCAAGGTTTGTTTATTAGAATATATATATTTTCAAGCAATAGATCCTTGGATCCTTGGATAAAAAAATCATGGTTACAGAGGGCAGACTATACAACTGCCCCATGAAATATGAAAAATTGTACACATGTCCATTCCACTCCTTTAAACCAACACTAATTCACTGATGTGTCTACAGTGTGTAGACCAGAGGTAGGCAACATTTCCCCTTTAAGGGCCGAGGGACTTCAGCTCCCACAATCCCAGGAGCTATTGGCCAACATGGCTGAGGCTTCTGGGAGCTGAAGTCCCTTGGCCCTTAAAGGGGAAAGATTGCCTACCCCTGGTGTAGACTCTATACTATTCCAGATGGGTTATTAACCAAACAGTAGCCCCAAACATTTTCAAAAGCCATTACACACAGGTTGCACAGAGTACTCCCAATGGATTTGATCTTTTAAAAGTAATATTTAGAATCCAGTAGGTTAGGCCCAACTAGAATAGGTCCATTGAATTAACTGTTGAATGGTGAATCATCATATAGGTATGCACCAATGATTCAATAGATCTACCTTGCATCTGCACTACAGAAATAATCTATTTTGACACCACTTCACTCTGGTGCCACAACGAACTGCAATTCCCAAAATTCCATAGCATGGAGCCATGACAATTAAAGTGGTGTTGAACTGGTTTATTTCTGCTGTGTGGTTGCAAGCCTATTCTCCTTGGGGACTGACAATGGGCTCAGGCCTGTTTCTTATTATAGATGTAATTAGAGGTGTATGAAAGCATTTAGCTTCTCTTCTCTCTTTGCAAGCATTTCTGGCAGTCTAAAGGGACTACCAATCATTTTCCCCCAATGTTTATACTGAGAAGAAAACTTAAACTACCAGGTTTCACAACTTTTGTGAAATAATTACAGCATCAACTACAGATGGATCCAGTTTTTGCAGACTTCAAAAAGATCTTGAAACCAAGACAAAAACAGTTTTTTATTCTAAATTTCTGTATTTACAGAGAGTGCCATTTTACACAGTGTGTCAGTCTCCGTGTAAAAAGCCATAATCATCCAAAGTCATTGTGCTTACATTAGTAACAAATCTTTAACACTTGAGTATATTAACAAACAAACAAAATTAACCAACAGGCATAAAAGACAGAGATAACATGTGCTGAATTTTTACATTTAATCTAGAAACAGGATGAGGCAAAAGTAAAATGGGACAGGTTCCTTTCTTTCTTAAAGGCAAATTATCAATCAAATACCATACATGATACTTCGTTCCTTTGTTCATTTATGCATGATATGCTGAGCTTTAATCTCAAGCCTTTCCAACTCGGGATTTGCAGGCACTTTAGCAATTCAGTACATATATCTATACATCTATAGATATAGGTATAGATATATTTCACAATACATGGGAATTTAGACCATCGAACACAAAACCAACTGTTGCAAAGGAAAATTTCATATACCCAAAATGCACATTAAAAATATCTCTGCTAACGCAATCTTTTTGTTTCTGTTATTTTTGGACACCAACATGTTTTCACAATGATACATACCAATTCCCTCCCCCCACATTTATTTTTCTATTCATATGCTTTAGTGGTTGATCTTTGTCATGATAGTGAGATGCAAAAATACAATAATGTGGAAGCACGGTGTACATTGTCCACAAGGCTTTACAAACTGTCAAAAAAGAGAGGTTTACAAAAACTATTTTTAGCTTAAAAATAGAATTTAATTTTATTTTTCCTGCATTTCCCCGTCCAACAAAAGAAATTAAATTATCATGATATGTTGTAACTGAGTAATGATCTATCTGTAATGCATTTTGAGGTGGGATTCATTTTGAAGGCAAGGGGAAACATTTTATAAAAAATAAACTTGCTAAACCAAGCCAGAATTCATTTTCCCCTACCATTTAATATGGTTCATGAAATAAGACATTTCCCCCCACTGTTATTGGCCAAGCTTAAGTTATATAAATACTGTGTCTCCATTGATAATATAAGATATATATATTTAAGGTATAAGACAAATGTAAGAAGGTCCCCAGAATAAATGAAATATAATAGCAATGTTTGTTTGTTTGTTTTTGTTTTTTTGCTTAGGAATGAGGATAAAGCTTTTCGATAGGACTCAAGAGTGAACATGTGCAGGCAAAGAAAAAAGAATTTTAGCATCCAGACATTTAAATATTAATCAACCATAAACCATTCAGGACCAGAGATCTTGTGCAGACATCTGCCTTACTGTTTATAGCTGATATGTACCTCTTTCCCTCAACCCAAAGGGATAACAGTTATGGCAATGTTTTGTTTAATTAGAAACCAATTCATTATGTATGTTGGAACCATAACTCATTAAAGAGTTGAACACCTGATAGCAAAATGTGGCAAAGCAGCCACTGACAGCACAGGACTGGGCTAAGACATTTGAAAACAAAGACACAACACTTGCCTAGAGTATGATTGTCAGATGATGGAAAGTCCTTTTGTGGATATAACACTTGAGACACAATGGCAAAGACATAAGGCCCTCTGATTCTTTGCCCATATTGCTAAAGGCACTGAAGCAGACAAGAATTCCTTAGCACCTCCACTTTCAAAAGTCTGTTTTTCTTCCCAAAATACAAGTCTCTTCATATGAAAATGTTCCTTTATTGCATGGGAATCTGACCTTTTCCTTTGACTCAAGAATAAAAAGGTCTTCCCTTTTCTGGTGTTTGTAATCTGTTCAGCCTGGCAACCTGAGATGGTGAGGGTGGTACATCTTGCCTGAAAGGACCTTTGGGAATGGCATAATTAGGGTCTTGAACTTTCTTATAGGAGTCATAGTTGCTGGGCCCTTCAGAAGATGTCTTTTTTTTCATCTGCTGCTCTTTCCTCCTTTGTTCTTGACGCAACAGCTCTTGTGTTTCAAGCATTACCCGTGCATTGAAGCCATGGCCTCCCATGTAGCCATTTCGTGAGCCCTGATAACTGGAATACCTGGGGTTGTCTTTTGCACTTTGGAAACCTTCCCCTGGAGGATAGTTCTGCTCCCAAGAATCTTGAGATACGGAGCTTGCATTTTTACGGCTTTGCCTGAAAACAAAAAAATATATATAAATATATTTAGAAATAAATTGCATGATACTCACCTCAAAGGTTTATTCTTGAAAACATTTTGATTCTAGCTTTCTGACCCAATGTGATGAACACAGGGCAGGTCACATGTGGTTTCAAGCAACAAACCATTCCAGATGGGATATAAACCAAAGAGTGGCCCCAAACATTCTTAAAAGCCATTGCATGAATCAATAGGAGATTAATTATTGAATTATGAATCAGTGGAAGATTACTACTGTATGCTACTGGTGGGGGCTTGTGGAAAGTTTTTGCCTTCATATTCTACTTGTGGGCTTCCTAAAAACAATCTAGTGGAAAACAGGATGGTACAGTAGATCAGAGTTATTTAAAGTGGTGGTCCAGGGACTGGCAGTGGTCCTTGAGCCATTGGCTGACAATCTCTGAAAAGTTTTCAAGATAAGAAAGAAACAATTGTACTTAATGAGCACAAATTAGAATGAAAGAAGCGCACAGCAGCAAAAGAAACTTGTAGTCTTAAGAAACATGGTGACACAACAAACTGGGCCATATTCCCTCGTCATGTTAGAGTCCCAGATGATGATGTCAGCTTGGCAGTTAGTAGGCTCTTCTCACCCTCTCACCCTCAGAGCGTCTGCCTTGTCTCTTCTGCTTAGAGTAACCAGCAATTCTTCAATTTAAAGGTGTTCCTTGAGGCACTACACTATAAATATTCACAGTTTGACAGCTACTACTGTAATAGCAATTAGAACCTTCAGACTTAACGCTACAATAGACCAGGACATGAGGCATTAGTATGCAGGAGGTTAACAACCCTGACTGCCAAAGGCCTGTCTTTTACTTTGTGAAGCCCTGCAAGTCATCCTGCTGCCGATGAAAACTGTTTACAAGATATGCAATATTTGAACCTCCTTGAAAGGCAAGGATGTTTGAATACGTTGAGCATAATTCAGACTACAGGAGCTTCTTACGCTGCTGTCTACAACATCCTGGGAAGCTACCTTGGTCTAAATCAATTGATTCTGAATGGCAGCTCACCAGAAATACTGTTCCTCTGTTTTGTATCACTATGTTGAACAGCAGATGCATTAAGGAGGAGGGGATCTGGTGTTATACACAGGAGTGGGGCCATTTAGAGCTCTTCTCAAAGAAAGTGGCTCCACATATATGCAAGGCAGAGCAGAACTTGGTCTGCTTCCTGGAAGATTCTGGGAGCCGTAATTTTTAAAAGTTGCTATTACAACTCGGTGGCTTGCAGAGTTAATGCAGTCTGACACTGATTTAACAGCCATAGCTTAATGCTATGGAATTGTGGGATTTGGAGTTTTGTGAGATATTTACCCTTCTCTGTCAGACAGCTCTGCTGCCACAACAAACAACAAATACCAGGATTTCATAGGATGGAGCCATGATAAATAAAGAGGTGTCAAACTGCATTAATTTTGCAGGGTGGTAGCAACCTAAAGGCCCAAAATAAGATAGGTGTGGGAGATGATAATGATAACATCAAATTAAGCCCATGCCTCCTTGTACTTGCAGCAAGCAAACTGTGTTGCCTGAAAACTATCCCCCTTTGCCTGCAATGGAGGGAAGTGTGGAAGATGACATGAGGGCACCTTCCCTCCTCAACCTACCAATAAGACCCAGCTTCAGCCTGAACTGGGCTCCAATTCAGAAGATGTAAGTTGGATGTTTTTGTATGTGCGATAATCTTCTTCATCTACTATCAGCAAGAAAGGTGGTTTAAAATTGTTTGGACTGTTTACACTGCTCTTATGGAAAGATGCTAAAATAAGAATTTTGGAAGCAAGTTATGTTTATAACTGCATGAATGTTGATTATCCATGAAGTGGGAGAAACAAAGACTACAGTACTTATTAATTTGTGCATAATTGTTTTGTAGAACAGACTTTGAACTAACTGTTTCCCTTGAACTGAGCATAAATATAGGCTTATTCCATAATCTGCTATAATTCACAACTAAGATGAAAATGTACTGCATGTTTTTCTGACAGTTTACTGCAGACATAATTTTAGGAATTTACAAAATATTGCCACATTATAGTGATCTTCGTTTAATTAAAGAAATAAAAATATTTCTGTTGAATCAGAACAAAAGGTATCCATCTTTCTACTGAGACCATTAGATGCTTATGGAAAACCCACCAACAGATCATATAGGTAATTTGTGATTGAGAAAGGGAGGGAAATGTCCACTTTTTAAAACCATAGACCATTTGTCTATGGGCCTGCAGATGTTGGTCTCCACAGCTGATCAATCCTAGTGGTCAGGGATGATGGGAGTTGTATTCTAACACTATCTGGAGGCCTACAGGTCCTCCACATGTTAGCAAGGTATTTGGGAAATATATGACTCTTTCACCTAAGGTACCACTCACATTGTTTCATTCCCCATTTCTCATCTAAGGCCCTTTATCATCCCAAGCTTCACTAACCTCATCCAATCCTCCAAGAAACCAATTTAAATGACAAAAAAAACCTTAGCCAAATCCTCTTGCTAAAAATAGTCAGTCTTTTGGCTCCTTAAAACTTGTTCCCATTTCACCACAGTCAAATAAAACCTCCCCCACACATACCTTCCTCCCTCTAAGAGGCAACTATTCTTCCTAATCCCATCTTCCATTCAAATTCCAAATGCCATTAGTTTGAAAACTGTCTCATACACACTTTAAAAAAGATTCAAACCGTTCATGCCCCAATCCAACCCAAGTCATTTCTTGAATTCCTGAAGGCCTTAGGTGCAGTTCCATCATAGTCACAAGCATCACACCCCCACACCTTTCCTTTAGAATTCATCTCCTTTTTGGACTCTTAAGTTGCCAACAAGCACTTTGCATATAAATCTTGAATTTAAAGTAAGACACATCTATAGACAGCATTCAACCATTGGAACCAATTAAATGTGTCAGAAAGTTGGACGTGGCCCAATGTGACATAACTTTTCACAGTAATCGCTCTATTCACTCAATTAATTCTTTTATGACATATGTCGACATCATCATCCAAAATTCACTCAGTTACAAGCTATAAAAGAAAGAAGACTTCCATTACCATGACCTCCTCTTACCAAGTTCGTATCTATTTTTCCTTTTACTATGTGAAATTATAAGATATAAGGAGCCCAGGAAGTTACATGATTTCATACCATGGTTCCATGAGGTACAGAGTCATGCGCTATAGAGCAACTGTATGACAGCTCCTGGTTATACATCTGACCAGCATGAATTCTTCAATTTGAGTGCCAAACTAGATTTAGATACATAGAACTGGGTGGACGAAAGTGAGTTCTCTGTACCCCTCACCCCAAAACAATCTCTCCAGTCTCTTGAAAATTGTACACAGAGTTCATGGAAAGCAAAGACCCCATAATTTTCTATCTGGCCTGCAAGATATGTTCAGTTGATATTGAAAGAGTGTCCACATTTGTGAGAACAGCTTCTGTGTAAAGTATGTGAGATGTGCAGATAAACTGTGATTGCTACTGCCCTTTGCATGAACTTTTAAATACTAGAAATCTCAAATGGATTGATATATACATACAGATATATATAAAAATCAATCAAAGGATAATTGTGGACAGAAAAAAAAACACTTCTCCTAGTCTTCCTGTGTGCACTTAAAGCAGGATCTAACCAATTATATCCACCTCTAGTCTCTAACTGATGGAAGGCAAAGTCACTGTACTAGAGTTCTTTATTTCTGTTGGAATAAACTGGCCTCATGAGCACATTTGACAACCAGTTTTAGCCATTTGCCATACCTGGGTAATGAACTGTACTGCCGCTGAGCCTGCTGGAAACTCTCTCTTTCCTCTTGTCGCTGCTTCTGCATCTGAACCTCTACCGATACAGAATGCCTCCCACTCTGCGAGTAGGACTTTGAATTTGGCTAAGAGAAAAAGAACAGAAAGTGACTGACTGACAGACTGAGCATCAAGCATTTATAGACTGAGCTCCAAGTGTTTCTCTATTGACTCTCAACCCACCAGTGTCCCCCGAAGTGATGTGCACCAGGAAAAAAATCATTTAAATACACAAAAGGATTTAAAAACTCCTTTAAAACAGTTTTAAAACCTTAGGAGTTAAAACAGCCAGAGCAGCTAATGCTGGACATCACTTCTTAAAGGATTTAAATCCATGTGAAAAAACAACAGAGTCTTCTTGCCCTTCAGAAAATCAACAGGGATGAAGCCAGCTTGACTTCTTTAACTTCCACAGGCTTTAAAAAATGGTAATTTGGAAACAAATAATTCTGCTTTTCTATGCAGAGGCAAATAAAAACCTCTGCCCCTCATTAAGAACAAAGATCCTTAATAGTATACAGTGGGTTCTTGCATGATTTCTTTTATAATACTTTTGAATAACTTTTGTCTTTAAAATATGGTAATACTTAAGGCCAGGGCTGCCAACTATGTTGTTCTTATTTCTTCTCTGAAGGCTCCTTGAAGCCAAAGAGTGGAATCCCAGGTCAGCTCAGTACTACAAATCTTCACCCTGACTTTTGCCCTCATTAGAAAGTCCATCTTGAATAATGCTATATTTATTCACTCAAAGTCATCAGTGTCAGATAAAATTCAGCATTTTTATCTTCATTGTTGGAGGAGAGAGAAGAAGGAGAATTTATGGGAATTTGGGGGAAAGGAAATGGAGGGGTAGAAATGAAAGGAAATTAGGTTAGTGAAAAAGAGGATTATAGCAGTAAACTGAAGTGTGCCTTTTTCAGACAATGGAAACTATAATGCAGTGTTCTTAATTTTACTATAATTCCACTTACATGAATCAGTGCTCACAGACAGTTGCACACCCATGCTGAATCTGCACTGCAGAATTAATGCAGATTTACACCACTTTAACTGTCATCCTATAGACTGCTGGGACTTGTAGTTTGCTGTAGCAACAGAGCTTTCTGACAGAGAAGAAGGCTAAACATTTCACAAAATTACAAATCCCAGAATTCCACAGCACTGAGCCTTGGCAGTTAAAATGATGTCAAACTGCATTACTTCTGCAGTGCAGATCCATTCTTTCTTTTGCTCACACATATACCCATTTACTCTCTCACACTCAGAATAACACAGAAATATTATTTCTCAGGGTAGTGATGGGATGAATGGGGAAAGAAAAAGAAGTGGCCCAGGCTGGGAGAGCAGGAAGCTCACTGGATCATTTATTTTATTTATTTTTATGAATAATAATAATACCAAGCCTTTAGCCGAGGCTATCAAGGCAGCTTACATTAAAATTATAACCCACACATTATAACAGACATATAACCCCCCGCTTAAAAATACATTAAATCGGCATCAATATTAAAATCTAATTTAAAACACCAATAACAATAAACAGTGAAACAATTTCCAGGTTACATCAGAGGCTTGTCAAACCCAGCGGGCAAGGCCATATTAAGAAAAAAATAGCAAAAAAGAAGCAACTACTGGGGGAGGATTAGATCTTGAGTTAGCTTTATTCTGGATAAGCCTGCCTGTAGAGATCCATCTTGATGGCTTTTTTAAAGCCATCTAAGCTGGATATCTGACGGATCTCTTCTGGCAAGGCATTCCAGAGTCTGGGAGCAGTGGTGGAAAATGTCCTCTGGGAGGTTGTAGTCAATCTAGTTCTTGTTGGTTGAAGAAACTACCTTCCAGAGGACCTGAGGGAACGGAACGGATTATATGGAAGAAGGCAATCCTTAAGGTAAGCTGGGCCCAAGCCATGTAGGGCTTTAAAGGTCATTACCAACACCTTATACTGTGCTCAGAAACCAATAGGCAGCCAGTGGAGAGATTTTAGAATCGGTGTAATGTGATCAGTTCTCGATGTACCAGTGATCAACCTGGCTGCCATGTTTTGTACTAGTTGCAGTTTCTGAGTTAGGAATATGGGTAGCCCCATGTAAAGTGCATTGCAGAAGTTGAGTCGTGAGGTTATCAGTGCATGTACTACGGTTTCTAGGTCCCTTACTTCCAGGAAAGGGCGCAGCGGGTGTATCAGCTGAAGCTGATAACAGGCCCTCCTGACTGTTGCATTCACCTGATTTGTCATGTAAAGTGCCGAGTCTAGGAGCACCCCCAGACTGTGGACACAGTCCTTAATAGAGAGCATGACCCCGTCCAGAACTGATGGTCGCAACACAATCTCTGGTTTGGGGGCCCCTACTGTAAGTACCTCTGTTTTGTCTGGATTCAGTTTGAGTTGGTTTTTCCTCCTCCAGTCCATTACCGCTTTGAGACATTGATTGAGGGGAGAACCGCCATCTGCCGTCATGGCAGCTGACCGAGACATGGAGCAGAATATTTGAGTATCATCAGCATATTGGTAACATCCTGCTCCATGTCTCCTGATGATCTCTCCCAGCGACTTCATATAAATGTTAAACAACATCGGGGACAGAATTGTGCCCTGAGGGACGCCATATTTTAGCTCCATTTTTGATGAGCAACTGTCCCCGAGTATCACCCTCTGGAATCTGCCCGAGAGAAAGGAGTGGAACCACTGAAGAACAGTGCCTCCAACTCCCAATTCTCTCAGGCGCTCCAAAAGGATGTTATGAATAAAGTAAAGCGGCACCACCTGGGCCAGCGCGAGGGCCCCAACGCACCGGCTCCCT
>CM034710.1:111431383-111448255 GCA_020142125.1 Phrynosoma platyrhinos
GACTAGTGATGGGAGCTCATCCCATCATGCAGCACCCAGGCCTTGAACTGCGAACCTGCTGATCTTGCAATCAACAGTCAGCGTCTTAACCACTTGAGCCACTGCATTCCTTATTTCAGCACCAAGCTAAAAACTGACTATTCATCCACATTTGTGTAGGAGCAGACTTATTCCAACAGTTTAAATTGTGTTATTATTTTAAAGCTGTTTCTATTGACCTTTAACCTGCCCAGAAATCTTTAGATATAGGCAAGATAGAAAACATAACTAAAAGAAAATAATAAAACAAAAATTGGCCTCGGGATTGTCCAATGAAATGACAGGGAAGATAACAGAAAACCAGCTTTTTATTCAAATATAGTTAGCTCATACAAGGTGGCCAATAGCATGGATGGTTTTAAAGTGACTTTAGAAGAATTCATGACAAGTAAGGTTATGACAAGAGGCTATTACATAAGGATAGGATATGGAGAAACAGAATAATTTCCAATTGGCAAGAGGGTCTGACAAAGCTATTTTTAATCACCTGTTTGATTTCTGTGCAAAACATGTTGTATGGAAAATTGGATTATACTCAGAGGAAGGAGGTGTGAAAACTGGGGAAGAGAACATCAGCAATTTAATATATGCAGATGACACTGTTTAATAGTAGAAAATAGCTAAGACTTGGAACAACTATTGAGAAATGTTGAGGAAAAAGTAGGATTACCACTGAACATTAAGAAAACAAAGTAATGACCACAGGTGATTTATATAACTTTTAAGTAAATCATTTTTAAAACATTAAAACATTTTCGATACCTTGATTCAGTCATACATTAAAATAGAGTCTGTAGTCAAGAAATCAGACGAAGGGCAGCTATGAAGAAACTAGCTAAGATCTTCAAATGTAAAAACACATCATTGACTACCAAAACAAGGACGGCTCATGCAGCAGTATTTCCAGTTTTTATGTATGATTGTGAAAGCTGGATGAAGAAAAAAGCTGACAGGAAGCAAATCAACTCATTTTAAATGTGGTGCTGGAGGAAACTTCTACTCTGATATCATGGTCTGCCAAAATGACAAATAAATGGATATGAGAACAAATCAAGTGTGAACTTCCCCTAGATGCCAAGATGATTATACTGAGATTGTAATACTTTGGGCAGATCATGAGAGGACATGACTCACTAGAAAAGAAATAAGCCTTGGTAAATTAGAAGGAAGTAAGAAATTAGGAAGACCATACTACAGGTGGATAGACTCAATCAAGAAAGTAATGGCTCTGAATTTGAAAGACCTGGGCAGGGCTGTTAACAACAGGATGTCTTAGAGTTCTCTCATTCATAGAAGCTTATCACTTGGCTTAATAATCTGTTTTACCTCTCCTGGTTTAAATTTCAATTCGGGCTGCATCCTGATTTTATCAAAAGGTTTTTGCTGCTAAATTTGCCACCCAAATACATCCCGAGTGCATCCCTGCTTCCAGGAGCACTCTGGTGGCCCCTTCTTTAACTTGGAAAACGCCCAGATCCAAAATGAGCCATGGTGAGTGGTTATGGTTGGTTATGATGCCACTGAACATTATTTGCTACAGAGTATTATAGGCTGGCTACAGCATTTATACATAGCTCATGAGTTTCACAAGGGCACCACATTGGCCTCTATAGATAGCAGCATGCTCGAGCTAGAAAAACTTCTTAAGTTCTTATGTACAGAGCAAGATAGCTGTTTTGAAACCTCTGCAAGCCCCATGTGCCACCAATCTTGCCCTCCTACTCTTCTAGATGTATTCTGCCTTGCCTGGGACCCTCCAATAATATCAAATAGAAGTGGGCAACTGAAGCAAGTCCAGTGGTCAGTTTTCTGCCCTTGGGCCCTCCTGGGGCTGTACAAATGTTTCAAAATCTTAAGTGGCCAAAGTTAGGATTGCCAGACTGGCTCTTGAACAGGATTCCTGTAACTTTAATCCTTAATAGCACTGTGTTTAGGGTGAGGTACCATAAAGTCCCATCAAGAGGCATGAAAGTACCTGTTCTTCCTCACCTTCCAAATTCTTACTTTCAGCCAGAGGCATCCCCACCCAACACTGCTTCACTGCAGAAAAACAAGATCCTTTGACAAAAACACAGCTGGGAACTCCTCAACAGCCCTCCCTACTGCTCTCCACCAGGGAGGCAATAACCATGTTGGGAGAGGACAGCTGTGGCTGAAAATTGTGGTTTGAAAAGTGAGGGAGGGCAGGAACCTTTGACCTTCTGGATATAGTTTTAAAGTGTCTTGTTTCTCTTGAAGATCTGTTAAGCATTAAAGTTACAGAAGTCCTGTTCCTAATCTGGCAATCCAACACGTGGCTACATGTGGCCCTAGGAAAGCTGACCCCAGCCACAGAAAGCTGTTGCAAACTGATGCCAATTTCGTGAAATAACTATAGTGGTTCTATTGGTGGTGACTACCTATTTTCTCACTCATGTTATAAAAGGAAGAAATATTAGCTACTTTCATCTAAGATGGTCAGCCGTTCTAAATTGTGATCTGTAAAGTTACATAAGCTATATTGTTTTTGTGATATGAAACTAGAGTACACTGAACTGCTTTATTTTATTTTTATGGTACTACTGTTGTTAAGATTTATGTTCTTTTTAAAAGAATCAAATATTTGGAGCACAGTGCTTGCCTGAGTTGGGCACAGAAAGGTACATAAATTGACAGATAAAATCCAAAGTGGAAACAGAACTTTTCTTCTTGTATGCTGCTGAGTCGATCCAGTTAAGCCATTTACTTTCAGTGAGATACATTCTGTTTAATATTGTTGTGTCCAAATTAGGCTAGAACTATGTTGCTTCTGTTTTGCTCAGAAACAAAGAATTTGAACCATATGAAGGACTTTAAGGTTTCAATATTAATGTATGGATAAGAACAATTTCTTTACAGAGGCTTCATTTAATTTAATCAGATAGCTTATCAGAGTTACATGCAATTCACAAGCCACATATCAACAGTATCACTCTGGCTCCCAATATGTCCAAGTAAGCACCTGAATTCAATTTTGTAGAGGCAGAATCCATTGCCTCAAATTGATTATGCATGCAAAGTTACTCCCACTAACAAGGACAGCTTCTTGACTGTTGAGTAGTATACTTCCATATCTAACTTTCATTTTACATATTACTCCCCAATATGCTACTTATTTTTGCTATATGTCAGAGTATTTTAAAAATGCCCTGTTTATTAGTTCGCATTTGCAAGATGAATACATATCCTTCAAAGCTTTCACTTTCTTTCCATATGCTAAACCCACCAATCAACTTAATATGACAAAGCAGATCCATTCATATTCTACCTAGGTCATAGATATGCACACAATGGCCAGATTTCCATGCAAAGGTGGCTTTAAAGCCCAGAAAACATGTCAGTTTATGTGAGCATGCATAAAATTAGCTGCTTAGGAAGTTTTCTGTCATTTTGACTTTACTGTTCAGAACAGATTTGCACATCCTCTCTGAGTGTGAGCAAAATTACAAGAAAGTTATGCTAATTCCCCTAGAGCCTGCACTTCCTTCAGCTGATAAAATTCACTTCCCATTTTTGACGCTGTGATTTGTTGTGCATTTCACACCCATTTCAATGCAGTAAATCATCACAAATTAGAAACACACAGCTCTATTCTCTGGGTTAAAAGGGGGCTCTCCAAAGCTGTTAATATGGCACTAGGGTTTTGATGTGATCGGCTTAGAATCCTCCAGTTGTTTTATGGCTAAGAGGGAGGTCACCACCACACACCCTCCCAATGTGCAGGATGAGGCTTTCACTTTGAGTTCCTATATGGTCATTTTGTAACAGGGCCATCATTTTACAACAGTGAAATCTGAGGAATGCACCCAAGAACCCCTTTTATTGCTACCATAATTCTTCCTTATTAGCCTGTCACAGCTCACATGAGAAAGAAAAGGGGGGGGGGGAGAAAAATTGTTTCACTCTTTTCACTGTGCTCAAGGGGGGAAAGAAAAAGAAGATGCAAGCAGTTTGGGTCTCACAATAAACATGAGATAATCAAAATATTCAACTAGGGGACTCTGTTTCCAACACAGCTCACCCTCCACAACAATAAAACTTTTGTCACAATGGACTACAGTTACAAGACGGATGGCTCCTGCAGTCTGTTAATAGATTAAATAATGTTGGATGGATAAAAATAGTTCATGGAACAGTTGTCAAAGTACCAAGAAGGCCACCAAGATTAATAAAAAAGCAGACAACTGGAGCAATGCACTAACCAGATTATTGGGCAAGGACCCAAAATGCATGTACATGTTTTACTACCTGGTACCTCCAGGGAGGCTGGGAAAGACTTCTCAGAAACCATGGTGCTCTGCTGCTAGTCAGTGCTAACAATATTGAACTAGATGGATCAACGCTCTGAGAGCCAATTTTTGACTTAGGCTATTCACCCTTTCACAGAGTTGTCATGAGCAGGATTTTAAAGGCACACAGGCAAACAACACTTTCTACTTCTGCCAAAAGGAGGTTTTTGAGGAGCAGTGGTGTCACTCCCCCTTAGGGTCTCACCAGGTGCGATCTGCACCCCCTGCATACATCTAGTGATGCTCTTGAGCAGGGGTAGGCAACCTTTCCCCTTTAAGGGCCGAGGGACTTCAGCTCCCAGAAGCCTCAGCTATGTTGGCCAATAGTCCCATGTTGGCCAATAGGTCCTGGGATTCTGGGAGCTGAAGTCCCTCGGTCCTTAAAGGGGACAGGTTGCCTACCCCTGCTCTTGAGCATGAGACACCTGGTCGAAAAGTCAGTTGCTACATAAGGAGATGCAGGGCTGCCACAAGGAGCCTGCTCTAGAGGAACTTCATACTATTGCAAACTGGGCTATGCCTGCCAAAGGTTTCTTTGTCTTTGTTGTAACTCTCCATTTTGCAACAAAGTAGATCTAGCTGAGAAAATTTAAGCTAGGGTAACAGATGCTTTTCCCATCTGTGTGAAAGCAGGATAGAGAGGAAAGGATGTTTGGCTTTTCCCAGGTCCTGTCAGGTAAAGCAATTTGAGATAATCTGTGAATCTGTGAATGAATACAGGAGGAAGAAATAAATTCGAGGGCCATTCACATATTCTTCCCAGGATAGGACACTTTCCATGAACAACTTCCCTGCTTGAGACTCCTGCCCAACTTTGTCATGGGAACATACAGATGGAGGAACTGAATGCCAATGATCTTATTTCGAGTTCCTATTCCCAGAACAATTCCCTTGCCTGTAATCTATTGTACAATCTATTTTTAGGAGCTTGGGGGGAGTCAATTCTGCAGTCCAAATCCTCTTCTATTTAGATGGGGAAAGCATGTTAGAGGAATAGACCCTCTGGTTTTGGTACAATGGTGCTCTCTTGCATTCATTTGCAGTTCAATGTCTTTCAGCAATAAGCCCTGTCAGATTGTTGATAACATGCACGTCCCTCTTAAAGGAGGAATGGGGAGCCAAGGGACTCACTATAGCCTCTCCAAAGCTCTAACAACTCCCTTTTGCTCATACTGGATAAAACTGGCATATGTGCACTTTTGGACTATTGACAACTCTCTACGTCTTGATTTCTTTGCATTTTTCTGAATTCTACCTGCATTTCCACTTCGCCTTTTGTTTATATAAAGCTACAAGACTTTGTTTTTTTTCCCTTCCCACATGGGATTTCATGTCCATCTTCCATAATATATAAATGTATTCACACAATTTTCATAATGGAAAAAAATTGTACACATTTCACCCACTAACTAAATTATGTTTGCCCCTGTTTTCCAATTGTATTTCCAAATGACTCCATCTGATGTCATTTGGCGGAGAGACACCAGGCCCAGCACCATCGAGCCTAGAAGAAGAAGAAGAACCCTTACTTCTTAAAGGACAGGTGGGATTCGGGATTTTTAGGTTCTGTTTAGATTGTATTAATATATCTGTATGGAAATGTTAATGTTGTAAGCCGCCCCGATTGCTCTGCGGAGGGGCGGGATATAAATTATTATTATCAATATCATTAATAATTGTAGGCAATTTAAGCTATTCATATTTTTAAAATCTGAAAAAACCCAAAATCCAAAACACTTCAGGTGCCAAGAATTTGGGATAAGGGAAACTCAACATGTAACATCAGTAGTTCATCAACCGCTTTTTAACCACGTTACCTAGATGAAATGTTCAAGCTCAAGTATGACTTTCATATTGCTGAAGATATACGGACAGGAACTTATGAAGAGCTTGAGAAAGTTACTTTCCTGGACTACAACTCTTGGAATCTATCAAAGAGTTGTAGTCTTTAAAATGTAACTTTCCCGAAGTCTAGATTTCAATACAGACGCATCTGGCTGGCAACTGTTGGAAACAGTGTTTGAAAAATGATCGGTTTTGGTTTGATCCACTATGGCATTGATAGAATAGCTCTGGCTTATGGATGTACAGTGAAACTTTAGGCCTGTAAATACAGTCAGACTCTCCCTTATCTGTTCATTTCCAGGTAAGTAATATTATTCACTCCATTCTGCTCTTTCCTCCCATTTACAAAAGTGAGGGAAGGGGAATGAAGACACCCTGGCCCTTTCATGCTACATAATTCTACAGCTGCATTTCTATTCTAAATGACATGGTTTTAGCCATTGGAATCCTAGGATTTGCAATTTAGGGAGGAACCTTCAGAATTTTAATCCAGAGAGCTTTAGTTCCTCGTTGTTGATGTTGTGGGCCTTCAAGTCATTTCTGACTTATGGTGATGCTAAGACAAACCTATCATGGGGTTTTCTTGGCAAGATTTGTTCAGAGGAGGTTTGCCATTGCCTTCCACTGAGGCTGTCATGGGTTGCAGTTATCATTTCTTCTGTTGCATACTGAACTAAGGTAACATCTGTAACTCCACTTTTAGCTAAACTGCACCCACTTTGTGCTCTTGACACATCTTCTGCTCAAATGCAGATAATGCAGACCTCAAGAAAAAAAGGTTCTCCTTGCAATAACATGAGTCTCATTTTCTTTTGTTTGAGTGAATGAATAGAAGCATAACAAGAACTCTTTTGTGAAACAATCCAGGAGCTGCTTGGTTTAAGTTCATTTGTACCACAGTCCTGATAACTGTTCTAGTAGATGCCATTCAATTTCCAGTTGTTTTAAATGGTATAATTTACATTTTTGGCTGCAAATAGCAAGAAATGAGGAAAAACTGTAATAAATGCCACTTAACATGTCAAATATCTTTTTTTGGGGGGGAGGGGGAGGGAATGGCAACATTATAATGATACCAACTTAAATTGATATCACTTTTTCTTTCTTTCAGTAGAGCATCCCCAATGACTTGTGTTGACAATTTTTCATTTTGACATCAAAATAGCATCTCTGTGGATTTTATTGTTTTGACATCATGTTAAAATATATTCACATTGATACCATTTAATTTTGTCATCACAATATTGTTTTGATTAGGGTAGCATGACATTTTATTTTGTCATCAAAATGTCACCTCTGAACTTCCTTGCACATTATACTGTCCCATAAATTTGTATGTACATCTTTAGGCTCATTAAAGAGATTGATGGAATAGAATAAATTGCCAGAAAAATTATGAAACACCACATCCTAGTGGTTCTGCAGATCTGGATGTGGGAAATCTGCACATTTAAGACATGTTCAATAACCAACAGAGCTTTCATCTCATAGTAGCTGTAAATACAAGCCCCTCATTACTTTCTAGAACTTCCATAAATGAACCCAGTTTTCAAGCTTATTGCAGAAACTCCTGCCAAAAGACTGAAAAGCAAAATGCTGAAGAAAAAAGAAATGTTCTTCCATTTAGGAAAAATGAATTGCTGTTTGTGCCATAACAAGATATGTTAACCAGAAAGCCAATAAAAATCAGGAACTTAATTTAAAATGAGAACAACCACTTTTCTCTTGATTTGGCTAGGAACAATATTTTCATGCTGATGAATATGCATAAAGGATAAAACCAGTGTCCCAGTCTTGATGTCCTCCATGTATTTTGGACTACAGATCAAATTGTCCATGAGTAATGGACAAGGAAGCTGTGCTGATTTAAGTTCCAAAGGATTAAATCGTATGTAAGGCTGAACCTCAGTACCAGATAAATCAAAATATGTTTTGTTTATTAGGTAGTTATAGATTTCAGCAGGTAGACACTGCATGCATACATACAGAGACTTTCAAATTATGTGGTAGACATGATGTCACACTGGACAGTCAGGAATATTTAAGAAACATAATAAATACTTTGCAAAATGTCTCCAGAATACACAATTCCTCCAGCAGGCTAAAAGCCCGATGTTTGAAGTGCAAGGCAGAATTTATCATCCTTCAATTTTTTTTTATATTCTTCTTATGTTAGGGCCTTTGCAGACTGTCAGAAATAGTGCAAATTGAGTCCACTTTAATTGCCCTGACTCAGTGCTAGGGAATAATAGGAACTGTAGTTTATTGTGGCACCAGAGCTCTCTGACAGAGAAGGCTCAATGTCTCAGAAAAAAAATACAATTCCCATTATCCCCTAGCACTGAGCCAGGGCAGTTAAAGTGGTTTCAATTTGCACTATTTCTAGCAGTCTGCAAAGGCCATTAGTATTCTTATTCACTCCTTGAAAAGCAGTGATTTTCACAAGCACATATACAAGCATACATCAGCACTCTTTCCATAGTAATACTGGGGTAATCTATATGAAACACTAAACCACAGATATAGCTTGGAAACAATGAGCTAAAGCTGATGTTGTTCTAAATGTTCCCTTGATGTTGTAATGAGGACACAAGAAAGTTACATGTCAAAGACAGTGTAACAAGTGAGAATGGCAGGAATTTATTGTTGTAATGGCTGTTTTCTAGTTACTTTTAAAAGTTACTTTTTAAAGGCATTATGATAGGAATTATTCAAGCTTTATGCCATTCACACTCTCTCTCTCTCTCAAAATGGCTCAATGCTATGGAATTCTGAGAGTTGTAGTTTTGTGAGATATTTAACTTTCTCTGTCAGAGAGCTCTGGGTGCCACAACAAAGTACAAATCCTAGGATTCCATAAGATGGAACCATGATATTTAAAGCAGTGACAGAATTCACTAATTCTGCATTGTAGCAGCAAGTCACAGTCTTTCTCTCTAAAGAGAGATACATCATATAGTGAATAAATTGTTGGCTTTTCATATCCATGGGGGCTCCATTCCAGACTTCCCCCCACAGAGTAGCAAATAATGCAAGACCTCAAGCGTTATTCTTGCCAATGGTGGCACGATGTGCTCATGACCATACTGGTGCAGCTACATGCACATACCGCTATTGGAGAGAACAGGGTGGAGCCATCCACAGATGCTCCAGTCTGCAGATGGCAAGCCCATGGTTGGGATGGGCTGACTGTTTCTAAATATGCAAAATATAGAAAATATGCAATATATAAAAAAATAACATAGAATCATAGAGTTGGAAGAGACCATGAGAGTCATCAAATCAAATCCCCTGTCATGTTGTATATGAAATATTATGCAAATCTGTACCTAATTTTATCCTCTTTGCAGTAATGCATTTTCTCCTTTTTGTCAATTGGTAAGACTTCATTATTAGAGACAGTCAAATCCGTACAACACCCCTGTTGTGATGTACATGAGTATGTTCTAAAATGAAACCACTTTTGTTTGTCTGGCCAAGGAACAAAAAGGTTAGTCCTTTGTTTGAAGAAGTCCCTTAGTTTAGAGAAATTCTGATGTCATATGTAGGCCTGAGATGCTTTGAAAGGAATTCCAAATTCAAAGCAATCTATTCTGGGGTAGTGTTGTTATTTTTTTTTTACTTGAAGCAAGAGGTTAGCTTCCTGCCTCCTTCTGGGGGGCCCTTGCTGAAAATCACTGATTTATTGGGCAAGTCACACATTCTCAGCCTCAGAAAAATCTGTGATATGGACACTTTAGGATTGCCATAATTCAGAAATGACTTGAAGGCACACAACCACCACCACCACCACCACCACCACCTGTTTAGGTAGCAGCTTTTGTCTTCTCCCTAAACTAAGGTTCATTCCAAAATGGAATCACTCTTTCGGCATGTCAGAATCCAGGATTTTGGTCACAGAATCTTGTGAGTTTATTCTCTTTTGGAGAGACCTGGCTCTGACACAGAATGGTTAGCTTGTTCTCCTTTCCTTGTGCTGTTCCAGCCAGGAAGGCTCCGTAGCTTCTGACAGGTCCAATGGGACTAAGGAAAGGTAAAGTCTTTCCCTGCGCACTGCAGCTCCTCGAAACTGCTCCCTCTTTCTCTGGTGTGTGTGTGTGTGAGTGTGTGTATTAGAGAAAGTATTACATTGGTCTCACTTCTGAACCTCTTTCTCTCATCTCTTTAGCGACTTTTAGTTTCAAGCTACTTTTAATTCCTAACCCTCACAGCTTTGCAAGCTTGCTATTCTGCATGTACTTTGTGAATGTCTACCATAATATTTGCCAATGCAACTGTTGTATATATCTTGATTGCTCCATGTTCAATAAAATTCCCCCTTTAAAGAGTTCTGTGTGAATTCAGGTTTTTCAGTCCAATTTGCTTGAAAGAACATTTTTTCCAATGTTCCAAGATCCCTGATAGGCATGTGTAGTCAGAACATGTATGAATTTGTTAATATGTTCTGGTAACACTACTTTGGGCATGTCTGGTAACACTATTCTGCTTTCTTAGCCAAACCAAAGGGGAAAAATTTCCAAGAGACGATGGGTAGAACAGCTACAACAATGCCTGTGTGGAAAGGGGCCTCTGTGGATTCATTTGCAATGGTCAGGATACTCCAGGGACAGTCCAGAATATCCTTGTCTCACAGCTACCCTGACCTGTTCCAGTTAACTCGGCCTCCATTCCTGTGTCATGGTGACTATCCAGAGCATGGGTGTTTGGCAAGTCCACCACCTTTTCAGGTCACTCATTTTCAGTCAGAAGGAGGTGCCTAGTGATCAGCACAAGGCTGGACACCCCATTCTGGTATCAGAATGAGTGACCTGTGGTGACAAATGTGCTGGGCAGCCCAGCAGGATGTTCATATAGACCAGGGGTAGGCAACCTAAGGCCTGGGGGCCGGATGCGGCCCCCTGAGGCTTTTGTACCGGCCCCAGGCTGGTCCTGCCGCTGATGCCGCCGCCTGCCATGATGATATTGATTATTGTTGTTATTACTTGTTCTTGGGGTTTTCTTGACAAAATCTCCACGGGTTTTTGCCATGGCTTTTCTGGGGCTGAGAGAGTATGCATGCATATTTTTTTAATTTTTAATTTTTTTTAAATTTTAAATTTTAAATATTTATTTATTTATTTATTTATTTATTTATTTATTTATTGTGCTTCGGCCCCCTCCAAATTGTCTGAGGGCCAGCAACCCGGCCCCTGGCTCAAAAAGGTTGCCTACCCCTGATGCAGACAGTCACTATGGCATGGGAACGGGGGGCTCTGGGTGTTTCCAGAAGATCCAGAGCAACAAGTATAGTTTTTAAAACTGTTGTAAGGCTGTTCCTCTGGTGTGGAACATGCTGGACAGGATTTAGGCTGGGCATTGTCCAAACAGAATGATGTCATAACAGAGGGAAATAGGCCTTTTGGCCAGTGCAGACAAAATCTGTGTGTTCCTGGTCTCAAAAAACATGGAAGGATTAGAAAGTAGTTTGGTCACACCTACTTTAATATTTTAATATTTCCACCACAATTTCCAGCTTTGATAGAGCAATAACAAAGAATAACAGATTTACCTAATTTTTGAGAAAATATCTTATCCAAATGCTGCAGTCACATCTCTGGATTTTCTCTGTTCTTTCTTTCATGGCAAATCTAAAAGGATGATTCTAGACTCCACTGTCATTCCATGTAAGTTAAGAAGTATATTTACTCTGCGCAATACCCAGCCTTCTATCTATAAATGACCACTGATACAAATCTCTAAAATTTCAATATGGCTGCATAAGTCTCTCCTTGTGTTCAGATCTAATAAGCACCTGCAGAATTTCTTCTCCCTTTTAATGTGGCTCAAGTCATCATGTCCAACAGACATTGCCAATTTTAGAAAGGGTAGCAAGGTTTATTTGAAACAATCCCTTGATCCCTGTTCATGAATAAAGTACAATGATCCTTAATGTTCCACATTTGCCAAGAGAGCATTTTATACACTAGATTCCCACAGTAAAACAAACATCTATATTAAACAATCAAATATCACAGGGTATTCTTGGTGCCATTTATAATTCAACTTACCTCTCATACCTGGAATTATAGAGATTTGAAAATGAGTGTTTAGTATCACAAGTGCTATAAATTATAGAACTGGTTCCCTAAGAATGTCTTTTAACCTCTAGGATACAGACAAGATTTATAATTGTTTTGGTGCAGAAAGACCTAAGCAGGAAAATTCAAGGGGCAAATCATTTTAGTGATCCACTAAGCTGAAGTAATTTGCTTTAAACTCTCATCCCACAGTTTTGGAAGCAGAAGAGTCATTCCCTTCATCTCCCACTGAATATAATCACAGAATTTTTATTGCCATAATAATCTAATAAATGTAACATTTTGAAACCATTCAGAGCTCTTCATGTACAGTCCCATGAAATTAGTGTTCAGAATAAAAAGTTGTAAATTGAAGGATATACACAAAGTCCCCATAAAATACTTGGTTATGAAAACTTATCCAAAATATTCTTGCGGAACCTCTGAGCATTATGAGCGCAATACCAGACATTCCTTTGCTAGCTTCAAATATGGGTTATTAGTTCCAGATATATCATTACTTTTAGGTAGGCAATAATTAACCTGTCATTTCCAATACGGTAGATTCTTCCCAATGTGGATTGCTGGGGACTTTTGGTATTTGTTAAGCCAGCTATCAAATGGCAATACCCTGCTATTTTAAATCTTTAGACCAAGGGTAGGCAACCTTTCCCCTTTAAGGGCTGAGGGACTTCAGCTCCCAGAAGCCTCAGCCATGTTGGCCAATAGTCCCATGTTGGCCAATAGCTCCTGGGATTCTGGGAGCTGAAGTCCCTCGGCCCTTAAAGGGGAAAGGTTGCCTACCCCTGCTTTAGACAGAAAGATATACCTTTCCCCCCAGTTTTGTAGAGAAGACAGTGGGCAGCCAATACAGACTGTGGCTAAGCAACCCCTTGTCCTCAAATGTCTCCATTGCCCTCTGGGGAATATGGAGGAATATTTCACCATGTTTTTAGCCCCCACCACCACCATTTTAGAATCAGGAGAGGCCTTTTGTAACAACCATTTTATAAAAATGCCTTCCCTGGGCCAAACATGACCTTGGGGTGGTGGTAGTGGTGTTAAGAACCTGGCAAAAATGACTCCCCCCCCCCAGATCCCTAGATTCCAGGGGGGCCTTGTGGGACAACAAACTGTTAAGATTGACTATGGCTTCTTAGTAATTTCAAGGAAGATACAAGATTCTGAATGAAGACATCATATTTTTGTGTCTTCTTTTAATCACTAGAGAATTTCCATTATTCAGGAATTGGTATTTGCCCATGCATCATGTGATGAAAACAAGTACCTACTAAAGGCCATGTATTTTGAAGAAACTCAAAAAAAACCCCACATCTTTATTCAGCTTAATGAATACTCTCCAGTTTTGGCCACAATTCACCAACCCAGTTGTTCCTAGACAATTACTAGTGATTGATATGCAGAAAAAGGAAAATAAAGAGAAAACAAAAGTTAGTGCATTTTTATTTAAACCCATATAACAGCAGATCAGATTTATGTGAACTCTTTGGTGAATAGGTTCTTTTATTCGTGGCCTGTTTAATTCAAATTCATAGTCTTCTATCAAAGATTAATTAAAATTCATCTAAGCTGTATAATACCTGTTCCATTAACCTAAAAGTGACTCCATACCAAGTAACTACCGCATCTTTCTTCTTTGGTTTCAAAGGAAGGCTTTAGTATATCTTCTTGATAATGGGACTTACACCAAAGGGAGACAAACTATTTGCAATATGCATTGTAAAGGTCATATTTTCCTTTTTTCCTTTCTCTTTTTTCCAATTAAAGCCACTCTTAATCACAATTAAGCTTTCAAGAAACAATTAGCAAAAGCCAAAACTTTTCCTTTACTGATACACTTAAAGGATGTAACCTCTTATTACAAGTCCTGGCAGTGAACTAATTATACAATGTTAAGGTTCATCTACTGGGATGTAAATTTTGGTGTGAGTTGACACTAAAAAGAAACATCAATTTATTGGGAGATAAAACTTCTTCTGCAGTAATGGAACAGCTGTGTATAGAAATTTACAGCAGCTTAATGTTCTAATGCACAAAGCAATTAGAGTTTCCTGACAAACAGACTTGCTGAGTGTAATGGGTAGCACAAAACCATATGCAGCAATGTATGTAAGATTGATGTAGTTTATTTTATATGTTAATAGCCCAGACTCAAAAAGCCCAAATCTAACGACACAACAGTATATATGCTCCTATTTTCTTTAACAGAATTTTGTGAATAAGCATGTAAGCTGCTTCTCTTCTGGAATAAAAATGGAATTTCCCTTACAGCTGTCTTCATGTTTGAAGAGTTTATGGATTAGATCTAGACTTTAGTCATACCTGGAGTAGATCCATTAAAATCAATGAGACATGGCTAGGTGAAGTCCAATTGCCTTCAAGTCATTCCTGACTTATGGCCACCATAATGGGACCCTATCATGGGATTTTCTGAGACTGAGAGTGTGTGACTCACCCAAGGTCACCCATTGGGTTTCCATGGTTGAGTGGGGATTCGAACCCTGGTTTTCAGAGTCATAGTGCAACACAGCGTGGTGGCTCTTATACAGTATATTACTATTGTGACAAAAGATGATAAGTGTGGTTAATTGGGTGTATGGAATGGCAGATGGAGAATTTTGAGTGGATTGTATTTGCATATGGACATGGAGACATTTCAGTGTCTTTAACGTTATATTGATACTCTACATTGGGCTACTTTTGTACCGTGTTTGGAAGCTTCAATAAGTACAAAATACAGCAGCCAGATTTGTTGCTGGTGCATCTAGAAGCATTTTACACCAGTATGAAAACCACTCCATTGGCTATCAGATATTTTCTGGGCAAAGTACAAAGTGTTGGTTATTACCTTTAAAGCCCTACATGGTTTGAGTCTGGGTTACCTATAGGATCACCTCCTTCTGTATAATCCACCCTCCACACATAGGTCCTCTGGGGGATATTTACTTCAAAAGGTCAGAATTAGACTAGCAACTGTCACCTGGAGGACATTTTCATTGGCTGCCTCTAGACTGTAGATTGACCTCCCAGGAGAAATTCGACAGCTAAATATGCTGTCTGAATTTGAAACATTATTAAAAACTTATCTCTCCCAGCAGGCCTACCAGTCAATTTTAAACCATGAATTTTAAACTGGTATAATGACTTGAAGGCACACAACAATAGTAATATTTTAATCTGCAAGATTTTAGCATGTAATTGTAATTTTAATCCTATATTTATGTGTTTTAATTTATGCGTTTAATGGTCACTTATACATTGTATTTTAATCTATGTTATACCCTGTCTTGAGCCTTGGGGAGAGGTAGATGATAATAATAATAATAATAATAATACCTTCAGACTGACACAAGTTAAAGATTTCACACATGGTCTTTAGGGTAAGGGTTTCAAAAAGGACAAAAGCCTATCTTCATACAAATAGCAAGAAAGGTGGTGAAACACTCCCTTCAACAAGAGTGTGATCATGTGGTTGAATAATTCATTACATGAAATTCCCAACATATAGAAATTAGATATTACAGGGAAGACACACTTACAACTGATATGATACCTCTGCACCTGTTGTGTTTTTTCTTTTTTTCTAATGAGGGAGCATTCAAGCATGCAGTTTCCTTTCTGGTACAGCTCAGGAACAGTTTTCCCGCCCACCTGCTGTTTTGTGAACTAGGTCTAACAAATCCTGTCTTGTACTCTAATTAGGAACTCATAAAAATCTGGAAACAACTAATGTTGGTAGGCCAACATTGTAAAAATTCTAGTCGACAACACAGCAGTACATTAATGATCAACTACTGGCAACTTCTGGAAATCAAGATAGAGATACTACAGTATACACAGACTCCCTTTTCATATTTGCTGTCTTTAGTGGAAAGAAGCATAAATAACAATTAGGATATGTCTAAATGTTTGATCCAGTAAACCTTAGTTGTCCATTTGTCATAACAACTGTTTGTAAAACTCTTTGAAATGGCATAGGGAGATAATAGTAACTAATTTTGTGTTTTGATCTTTTAGGCATCATTAGGTCATCAGAGCCCCATGATGATCTCATTCCAAAACAGTGAGGTATCTCATAATCTCACTTTATCTGGTTTTGAGAGGTGTCATAGGCTGAGAGGGATTCAAATATTCTTGAGATCTAATCCATACTTCCGCTGTGATTCTGAGCAAACCACTTAACCTTTCTTTCTCAGCTTTCCCAACTATCTGAAAGAATACAAAAACATTATCCCTCACTGAAGGATGTTCTGAAGATGAATCTTTTGCGGCTACACACGCCTCAAATCCTACATCTTCATGATCTATGAGCATCGTAAGACCACATGACTGTACAGATTTATGTAGACAGATAGTATCTGTCTTTTAGATGGATTCCGCTTGTCTACGTGAAAGTAAGCCTTCTTGAATATACTCTTACATATAAGAAAGTTTCGGTTCAAGGAATATGCCCAAGCAGGGTGTTTAAACACATTTAAACACCCTGCCTGGGCATAAAGGACATGTGCCCAATGCCGTGCATGTCTCCAAATGCCCCCCACAATGCCAGCCCCATCTGCAACCTGCTCACATTGTACAAGAAGGCCAAAAGGAAGTTGCGCTTC
>CM034710.1:111448355-111468613 GCA_020142125.1 Phrynosoma platyrhinos
AAGCCCTGTAATAGATTTGCCTTAGGGTTGCCATAGGTCAAAAATGACTTGAAGACATCCAACAAAAATAAAGTCTTAAAGGTGTCATAAAACTCTTTTTCTGTTATGCTGGGACAGATTTGCAGACTTGTTGTGTGCCTTCCAATCATTTCCAACTTATGGTGACCCTAAGGCAACATTATCATGGGGCTTTCTTGGCAAGAGTTGTTCAGAGGAGGTTTGCCACTGCCTTCCCTTGAGGCTGCAAAAGTGTGACTTGGCCCTTGGAATTCCCTTTAATGTAAACCAAATCCACCACACAAACAAGAGTCACAATAGGTTGGGAGTAAGAAGGGTGTGGCCAACAATCTGGGGTGTGTGGCCAATTTGCATAGATGTTACTCCGTACATATTTTTCCATATCCTCTCTGGGTATTATGTGTGAACATGGTAGAAGTGTCTCACTGACCCGTATTCAGTATGGTTTACTCTCAAGTAAATATGTACCATAGTTTGTGACTCACAATTTCAGACTCCGTTTTAGGTCACTAATTTCAGGTCATTCTCAGATTATGCTCTTGCATCTGGAGAATAAAAGATATAGAACTAAAGTAACTGTTGTGATTGTTGTTTTTGTGTGCCTTCAAGTCACTTCTGACTTATGGTGACCCTAAGGTGAACCTATCATGGGATTGTCTGGGTCTGAGAGTGTGTGACTTGCTCAAAATCATCCATGGCTCTGTGGGGGATTCAATCCTGGTGTCCAGAGTTGTAGTCCAACGCTAAAAACCACTACACCACACTGAGTCTCTAAAGTAACTAATATCTGCCATAAGAAGCTGCAAGGAGTGGTGGGGGGAAAAATCCATCCAACCCCCTCCTCCCATTCGAAGCTGCAAGGAAAGGTGGGGAAAAGACTTCACCCAACTTCCTCCTCCCATCTGAAGCTGCAAGGAGAGGTGGAGAAAATATTCTATCTAATCACCCCCCAGCCATGTGCGTCCATCTCAGCCCCCCACCACCATCCAGAGGGAGGAGAGGAGAAACAGCTGGGAGGAAGAGGAAGGGAAAAGCCAGTCACATGAGTCCATCTCCAGCCCTGGCACAGACCATCTCAGCACTACAACCACCACCTTCCAGAGAGGACAGGCAAGGAAAATCAAACAAGGGCCAGAAGCTAGATGAGAGACTAAAATAAAGAAGGACATGAGGGGGGAAGGGAAAAGGAGGGAGAAGAAGGGTAGGGAAATAATCAATTCAACAATAATGAGGGGAGCGAGACAATGACATAGGGAAACAACTACTGGGCAGCAGCAGTAGTGGTGGGTGTCACTAAAGTGAAGAACAGCAGTGACATCATAGCTAGCATTTGTTAGCACTGCGCACAGGGAGGTGTAGGTGGTCCTCTTTGTGTAACTCCCCAGCTACAAAACCCTATGAGGAGACATCGAAAGAGTCACATGGGCAGGACAAGAGCACTGAGAGATAGAAACTAAAAGAAAACACACTTGCAAGAGCAGCTAAGGGAAGTCAAAAATGACAAAGTAAGCAGGAAACACTCTCAGAAAGACAAACGCCATCAGAAGCAGCACCACACATAAAATAAGGACATGGAATGTGAGAAGCTTGAGCCAAGGGAAGCTAGACATAGTGAAAATGGAAATGCAATGCATGAACATAGCAGTACTGGGGGTGAGTGAGCTAAAATGGACAGGAATGGGCCACTTTGAATCAGACAACCACACAACAGTGTTCTACTCAGGGAATGAAAAGACAAGAAGAAATAGAGTGGCTTTCATATTAAGAAAAGATGTTGCAAAAGCAGTCAGAGGATACAATGCAAAATCAGACCGAATCATCTCAATTAGGCTCCATGGGAAACCTATGAATATCATCATAATTCAAGTATATGCACCAACCACTGATGAAGAACAAGAAGAAATTGATAGATTTTATGAATGAGTACAGGAAGAAATTGACAACACGCCAGCACAGGATGTCAAGCTGATCAGTGGAGATTGGAACGTAAAGGTTGGAAGTAAAGAAGAATAAAAAACGGTAGGCAGATTTGGACTAGGCAAAAGGAATGAAGCAGGTGAGCTTCTGATAAATTTTTGTGCAGCAAACAACCTATTCATTGCAAACACATTTTTCATACAACCAGAGAAAAGGTTATGCACATGGATATCACCAGATGGCCAATACAAAAACCAAATAGATTACATAATTGGAAGTAAAAGGTAAGAGCTGGACAGTCAACAAAGAAGACAGGAGAAAAATCAACTCATTTGAAATGTGCTGAGAATCCCACAGACAGTCAAAAGGAAAAACAAATGGGTCCTAGAAGAGATCAAGCCAGAGATATCCCTAGAAGCCAAGATGACAAGACCTAGACTGTCATACTTTGAACACATTAGAAGGCATGAATCATTTGAAAAAACAATAATGATAGGAAAGGTGGAGGGAAGTAGAAGGAGAGGAAGGCCACATATTAAATAGATGGACTTTATTAAAGAAACCACGCATATGAGTTTGCAGGAGTTGGGAAAAGCAGTAGAGGACAGGGGGGGGCTGGAGATGTCTCATCCATAGGGTTGCCATGGATTGAGACCGATGCAAAGGCAGTTAACAACAACAACAAAATAATATATTGATAAATAAATATGCAAGCTTTTAGATTTTCCTCAGAAAGGAAACACACTTAAATATCTCAGATATACAAAGTATACATACACAGACAATGGATGACAGATACAAATATTTTTATACTTCAAGTAATGAGAATTCCCTAGTTACTCAGTAGCATAGTAAGAGTCCAATCTTACTCCAAAGTAAGCAACACTGAGTTCAATGTGGCTTACTCCAAAGAACATTAAAATGTTACTTACTAGCATGACTCCTTGAATCTTTTACATTTTAGCTGTTTTTTCTTGCTAAGGATATGTGATGCACTTGCCCTTGGAGTTCTGGGGATATAATGGATTGAGACTCAAAGTAAAGTTCCAATTGTCTGTAGGAATCATGGATATTTTGGCCATAGGATTCCTGGTGTATTCAAATGAGGCTGATTTGATTTCAATTAAGTTATGGCCTCATTGATGGCAGCCATTAAATGATGTGTGCATCTTCTTTTATCCTTCAAGGCATGGAAGCCATTTTCTCCATAGTTGTTGGATGCACAGAAAGACTATGCTGAAATAATAGCAAATTTGAGCTTCCTGAGATTAACTACACCAAGGTGAGTAATGGCTGTGCAAGTCATACTACTCATAACGGGCTGTGTTCCTCTATTACACAAGATTTTGCAATTGCCTTTAAAAGGTACAATCTTCTGTAATCATTTTTTTGTTCTTCAAAGCAATTACTTTTCAATGGGAAGCACAAGTAAGAGAACAGCTGTATCCAAAGATTGCAAAGCCCAGCAGTTTGTAAATTCTGACCTTTCACATCACAGTTATGTGACCAAGTTAGTAAAAGGGCATCTCAGTGATGAACTTAACCAGCATTTTGGCCTAAATTATCTGAGAGACTACTAAAACTCTTTTCTAGCATTTAGTATTGAAAAGGAAAGTTTTCCCAATAAGATCAACTGGATTATTGCAACTGTGGAATTATTTTTGCTCTTGCAAAACTAGAGTTCCAGATGTCAAATAGAGGTAACAGCAAGAAGACCTGAAGAAAATATTCCTAGTTTTTTTTCCTCCTCTTCTAACTTAAAGATAGAACTGTACAAGGACATGGATGGAGTCATAACTGATTTAAAGTCACATTCAACATGTTTTGTTGTTTTTGGCCTTGAGTATTGTTAAGATGAAAAATGAGACTTTTTGACCTACAATATGTTATCAGCAATTCAAGTTTTACACACAACTGCAGCACATAGGCAGTGTACCGCATGATGTCTTTGTGCTTATGCAGATAGATTTACATGAATGTGTACCAGAGATACATCTAGAGATGGGGATGAAAATATTTCAGTTACATTTCAATGCAAAACTACTAAATGATCTGTAGTTCCAAAGTACACATAGAATCATAGAATCACAGAGTTGGAAGAGTCCACAAGTGCCAACCCCCTTCATGCAAGAATACACAAGTAATGCACTCCTGAAAGATGACCACCCAACTTTTGTTTAAATACTTTCCAGGATGGAGAGTTCACCAGCCTTTGAAGCAGTATATTCCACTGCCAAACCATTCTTACTATTAGGAAGTTAGAATCATAGAATCATAAAGGTGGAAGAAATTAAAAGACCAATCAGTCCAACTGCTGCCATACAGGACACTTTCTTTCTGATGTTTAGGTAAAAATCCAGTTTGAATCCACTGGTTTATATCTTAGTCCATGGAGCAGCAAAAACTAGCCTAGTCCATCTTCTACATGTCATTCCATGTCATATCTCCTCTCCAAACTAAACACACCCAGCTCCCATAGCCATTCCTCACAAGGATCAGGGGCTCATTTACTCTTTTACTGTGATATGGTTTTTCTATCAAAAGAATGAGTACAATATGTATATTAGGGGAAGGACATTGCATATGCACCAAAATTTGTATATTGGGGAAGTGACAAAGTTATCTGTTAAATGGAAATTATGTGTGAAAACATTGGTTCCAAAACATTGGTTCCAAAACTGTGACTATCTGGAAAAATTCAGATCAAATGTGTGTATTAAGAAAAAGACTCATTAAACACATGCAAACTTCTGTATAGACCTTTCAAACATTTGGAAAGTTGTATAGATACAGTTGTGTAATTACTATAATTGCATCTGTCTGCAATTATTGATGTCTATTGTTTTGCTATATCATCAAAGGACAAATTAAAGAGTTGTGTCCCATAGAGCTTCCAAATACTTTTCAAATCAGGAGAAAGACCAAAGCAAAGGCAAGTAGAGGTAAGGGTAACCATAGAACCAACATGTGCCTTTTATAAGATGATGCCTTCTATGGCCTATTTGAAACAAGAGTGGAAATCAAGTCTCAGCAACTGTACTGTACAATGCCAATAGTGAGGAATGCTGAAAGTTGCAGTAAAACTTTATCTGGAGGGCTGCATGTTACTCAATTCTGATTTGAAACAGGAATCCATCTTGTTCTACATATTCTGTTTCTACCCATACGTACACTTAATCAAGAACTCAAAAGATAAACAAAATAAAACTTTTATGATGAATCACTGAGATATATTTAAATGGGTTGCACAGAGATTCTTTTGCTATTAATCTCAAATGTATCCAGGAACTAGACCTAGGGATCTGATTGAGTTTGATCTCCCTTCCTTACTAAGATTAAGAATGGCATTCATGGCTACAAAAAAAGTCACAGATCCTTTGACGTGTGAAGAATGGGGCCTTGTCTTAGCTGAATTAATTACAGAAGGAATGTTTGACACTGGTCTAAATTCCATTGTTAGTCCCACCTAGAGGAGATCCACTAAGGGGGGAAGCAGATGAGAGCTTCCAGGATGCCGCGGGATGGTGTGCCGCGGGACCGCAGCATCCGCACCGTGGCACACCGTCGGCGCCTCTGAAAGGAGCGCTAAATCCGCGCTCCTTTCAGAAGTCAGTGAAAGTGTGCCTTAAAAGCATAGGACGCACTTTCACTGACTTATCCGCCGCAGCGTGTGCGGACGCTGCGGCGGGAGGTTGCCGTTGGAGCGCCGGCCGTGCGGAGGGCCGGCAGCTCCAAGGGCAACCTCGGGAGGAGGAAGGGGCGCCGATCATGCGGCTGCCCCTCCTCTTCCTTGCCTCGAGGACGGCCCAATTAGCCGTCTGCTGAGGCCCAAAATCAATGGAAACTTGGTAAGTCAACAGTTGTGGAAGTTTGCATGATTCAGTGGATGTACTTTATCTGGGACTGGATTGAGATTTTTTTCCTGGAGTAAACCTTTCTCTTGTGTTTCAGTTCTAGGAAAGGGGGAACAATCACTTCATTTTCAAGCATAAACAATACCAAAGAAAAACACCAATAACAAAACCAGTCCAAATCAAACCACAAAAACATCTCCTATGGGCACTGTCAGTGAAAAGGACATCAGAAAATAGGGTAGCCCTTGTTGCCAGTCAAATGCATATGGAAAAGGCCTGTGTGTTTAGGCAGCTATCATATTATGGGAATCCAGGCAAACCACAAAACTGAAGGGGGGAAATTTATATGAAGTTGGTTGTTTTGTGAGCAGACTCACAGATCATCTGGCTCCCAGTTTCATTCCCAGAACATGTTTTACATTAGTGGATATGTACATCAATGCAATCCCCAGCACTCCCATCAGACCTTCATTTGGTTCAATGAAGTCTCCACCATATGTCTCTACAGAATTCCCTACCATAATGCAAAAGGGCAAATGTAGATTAGCAAATGGCTCTCACAAAGTACAATATACTGCTAACTATTCAACTATTTCTCATTACTGTATGATTCTCAAGCACCTCAAAATACATCAATACATAGACCAGATATTTCACCAATGGGCACTTCAGAAACACTTAAAATAGAGAGATCAATTTCACCTGTGTTGCAATACAGTGCATTAGCTGGATGATCTTTATTTCAGTACATTTTAGTAGCAGCAAAAATGAACAAATATTCCTTTTCTCCCCTAGATAATTGATCTATCAAGTTATGAAAATGATAGCCTTGACATACTTTTTTCTTTTTTTTAAGTGAAGCAATTTTCAGCCATATATGTTAGTTCATGAAAGCTCTTTAATTTAGAATGATTATTAATCAACCTTCAGTTCAAAGAGCTTTCTAATTTAGAATAAAAATCTATAACTTGTCTCTTACATCCATATCAGTTACTAAAATATGAATGCCTGCATTTATTAGCAAATCTAAACAGGAGCAGCTCTTTATTACTGGCCAAGACTGGGAAAAGTGGCAGGAGAGGCAGGAGGAGGGAGGAATAGACTCCATCAGCTTTCAGCCTTGTCAACACGTCATCCACTGAGAAGATTTTAATCTGAACTTTAATGTATGATGACACTAAACATCACCTTTAATATATATGAATTGACAAAACTGTAGTGACATATTGGAACACAGCTGCTTACTTCAGCATGCTCTTTTTGACAGATATTTCTGCTTGGTCCTAGGCAAATTCTGGCATATGAACACAAATATCATGTACATGTGTGTGTGAGCTGAGGTAAATGAGGTGGGGATAGAGTAAAAAATGCGAACGGCCAAGATGAATCATATGGTCTACAATTTACAAATTAATCTACGAAATAATTTCATCTCATTTTTAACCAGGTATATGACAGTTTATCATGAATTCCCATCATTTTCAGATGTCATAGAACTCTAGAATAGTAGCTAAGGCTGCTACTTACCTGGGAGCAAATACAACAAGGCATAAAATTCAAAAAAATAAAAAACCTGTAAGTGAACTCAATGGAATTTAGATTTGAATAAATATGCGTATGATCCTCAGTTTGAAAAAGATGCTCCTTAATTACAAGTTATTTTTTTCAAGATGTAATCTAACTGCACTGTACAGGATGCCATCGTGAAAGTCCCCTATTCAAATTTTGACACTGATACTTAATATGATGGCATCTATTATAATTTTATGCCTTAGGATCCCACTTCCTTAGGGTCTACACTCCCCCATTTTAGCTACTTGACCAGGGTCTGATAGGTACCACATGTTTCTTCATCTACCTCCTCCAAGAACAAAAGTAAGAAACAATATTCACAGAATCATTGCAAGATTACTATAACCTTAAAGACCTTGTCTGGGATACAGTTCCGGGTACCACAGTTCAACAGGGATATCAACAAGCCTTATGAGGATCAACTTAGGGAGGTGGTTATGTTTAGCTTGTTGAAGGGAGGACTAAGAGGTAATATGATAGCTATCTTTAAATATCTGAAGGGGTATCATATAGAAGATGGAGTAAACTTGTTTTCTGCTTTTCCAGAGAGTTGGAGATGAACCAATGACTTCAAATTACAAGAAAAAGATTCCACCCAAACATTAGGAAGACTGTTACTGTAAGAGCTGTTCAACAGTGAATGGAGTGAGTTGAAGGAGCATGAACCATCCTTTTCTGGAGGTCTCCAAATATACTTTAAGGGGCTCTGCAGATGGCACAAAGCACCGTCTTGGAGCCACGGAAGGGGAGGGGCAGCCAGACGCCAGACGCCCCAACCCCTTCCTGAGGACGTCATCAGAGCGCCTGCCGTTACACACAGCAAGCGCTCCGATGATGTGATCCCAGCCCAGCCTCTGCACGGGCTGAGCCAGAAGAGACGTGGAAGAGCCACACAATGGCTCTTCCAGCACCCTTTCTGGGGCTTGAGGAAGGAGCACTATTTTAGCGCTCCTTTTCCAGACTCCAAAAAGGTGGACTGGGGCCAAGGTGTGGGGCAGCTTCAGCCCCAATCTTCTGCTTCCCAGGGCAGCCCATCTGCCTGTCTGCAAAGCCCCTAAGTGAGCTTTGTGCTGCCGATAAGCATTTTTTTTTTTGCAGCCAATTTGAGTATTCTTTGAATTTTACTGTTCTATATGTGTAAGAAATTGCAACTATTTTTTTGTGTGTGACTGTAGTAGGTTATAAATAAGACAGTAGGTTGTAATTGGAGACAGTGATGTGAAATTACAAGTATGATTGAATTTTCATAGAACGTTTGACTGTGATTTTTACAATTCTACAAATACAGACTACTTAACATTTATTCACTGATGTTGCAAATGCACTATTGTTTTTGAAGAGGTTTTGATCAGTTCACACCTGTCCTATTGCAGAGTTCTATATTTGACAGAGAGGGGTACTTTGAGGCTTTTAGTGTTTTCAGTTACCCAGAGATTAGGACATGAATCAATAAATCCAAATTACAATAAAATAGATTCCATCTAAACATTAGGAAGAACGTATTTAATGTAAGAACTGTTCAACAGTGGAATGGATCGATTCAGGGATGTGGACTCTCCTTCTTTGGTGATCTTCAAACAGAGGCTGGATGAGCATTTTTCAACAATGGTTTAGTTGTGTATCCTACATGACAGTGAGTTGGAGCAATGACTCTTGTGATCCCTTCCAACTCTAAGATTGCACAATTCTATGAAATGCAGAGCAGCTAACTTTCTAATGTAGCATATAAATGCTATATGTCTTCCTGATGACTCGCTGTCATGAGGGCAGATGAATGTATAGCCACAGAAGTTTAAATCCATTTTTTGTGTTGTCCTCCTGTCTCAATGTAAACATTAATTTTGAAACATTTATTTTACCTAGTCATAATTCATGAAAGGGGCACTGCTAAACCTTAAAAAAAAGCAACTTTAAAATACTCCACAAAATAATTTGTTTACTAGGCCTTCATGTAAAATATGAAATTGTTACTAAGTGTCAGTGTCTAAGAAGTTGGTATGTAGTACAAGGTACTGTAAATTATTAACATGTCTGCTGCAGAAGCTTCCTTTATCAAATATTTAAAAGCCATGTCCCAGGACTATGTATTAGTGAATGTATAAAATGCATATAATTAATCAGTTGCACTTCCTCCTTGTTAGCATCTTTTCAGTGTGTATTTTGTCAGGAAATACTATGCTCCAATGTAACATGACACTCTGACCCGGGCAGTTGATCATGTCAAAGGGGCACGCCATGTTCATGACACCATATGACTCACTAAGAGAGAAAAGCCAGACTATGTCAGTCTCTTCATCAATTAGCAACAACAATCAATCACAAGAAGGGATAATGAAAGTGATCTAATGATCCTGATGACCACACTGTCCTTTCCACCAGTGAGACAAACCAGTATGAATAATATTATTTATGTTCACCATATTAATATGGGGATTGGAATGAGTGCACACTTCTTTTCATCCAAGTAGATAAATTATATAAAATTGGGGTGGAGGGACAAAGCAGTCAAGATTTTCTGGAATTATGGGGATATTTTAAAACAGAACTATATATCTACAATAACTGCTGAATTTAGGTATTTATTTTCCCAAGGATTTTTTTTTTGTATGAATCCAATTTGTCATTCCAACTAGAGCAGACTCACAGAATAAACTGTTCAACACATATGTAATTCCTATTGCTTCAAGGGGTCTACTTAAATTGGAACTATAAATTATATTTAGCCCTTTATCTCAATAGAAAGCAAATCTCTGAATCCTTTTGCTATACATGTCAGGCTTAGGACATCATTTTTCTCCCAGCAATGAAGGCTGCCCTTTGGTAAATAAATAAATAAACAAATAAGTCATATAAAAATAGGCTAATGAAGACATCTTTGAGATAATAATGAAATGATTAGATAATATTTAAATAATTTTACTAGAACAATAAATCTCTTTCTGAACCTACATTTAATAACAGTTCTTTATAGAAAATTAAACTCCCAGCTTGACATGATTTGAAAGAAATATATTACTATAAATGAGGAGACCCACACCAATTTATTTTATTTCTTTAAAAAACTGTAAATAAATATGCCCAGTCTAGGATTTTATTTGAATGTAGGAGGAGCTACGTGATATTTTTGTTAAGTTGTTGTTGTTTTCCAAAGAAGAAGATCACATTCCAGCTTCATTTGAGTGGACAGAAAGCAATATTAAGCTCTTGGAAAATGCAACTGTTTGGGAATCTGAGAACAAACATGAAACAGGTCAACCACTGATGGGGAAAAATTAGCCAAAAAAGACATTGCCAAGAAAAGGAACCATATAATCACAACAGGAATAAAAAAGACTTGCACAAATCTGGCGATTAAAAATGATGAATTTATGGGCTTGTTAGAGGAAAGGTCCACCTGTTTATTTACCAACAGGCACAATTAGCATTTAAAGCTGCTGATGCTGAAAGTGGTGTAATTTGTTTATAGCTGCCAGTTATGGGAAAGGTTATGTTACACATTTCTAACCAACAAATAGACACAGAAAATAAGTACCTTGTCTTTTGAGTTCAGTGCACCACCTGCATACTGATTTTTTTTTTTACCCTAGCTTTGCTGATCAACACAGCAGCATCAGGAGCAACCACAGATTTTCTTATACAGGTTTTCTTACAGACTACTTTTACTAAGAGGTTAAAGTTTCCATGCAGAGAGCCATACAAAGCAGAATTTCCAATGGATTTTTTAAAAAAAAAATATGCCAAAGCCTTGCTTGGTGAAACTTTGACTGAGAAATGTAAAAGTACAGTCTGACTCATACAGTCTTCTGATCATCAATATTAAATATTGCTAAACCATATACACTTGTCTCTCCTTGTTTGCAAACTTGGAGTCTGCAGTCTCGCTCCTTCATGGACGGCAAATGAGGAGAGACAAAATGGTGCATTGAGGCATGCATGCAGCATGTTTGAGGCATGCACACAGCAGCACACACAAAAGTGCATGGCAATTGTATGCACTTTGGGGACTCAAACATTTGCGTTTTTCCGGTATAATGGGCGGAGGTCCAGAACAGATTCCCCATGAGTTGGGAGGGATGACTGTACAGTGGGACACCATAACAACTGGGGGTTGTTTCCAGAAGCCTCCACTTATAACAAAAAATGAGGATGCTGAAGTCCCTTATTTAAAACGGAGTAGGGTGGTAGTAGAGGAGATGACAAGCCCCGGCTGCCAGGCAAGCGTTACATACAGGGGGTGGGAGTGGGGAGAAACCCAAATTGCCCTCTTCCAGTGATTTTCCTGTTCTCCTACACAGCATGGCTGAGTAGTCCCAGGGCAGCAGTGGAGGTGGTCACAAACTCCAACCACCAGGCACACATTCTTCAGTCTTCCCCACTGCCTTCAGGGAGACCACCAGCTGCCCAATTCTGCCTGGTGGGCTCCCTGGAGGCAGTGGGGAGGCTGTGTCACTTCTCTTTATTTCACAAAGTTGAAGCTGTGGCTGGCAGGCTCCCTGAAAGTGGGAGAGCCCAAAGAATGCACATCTGGAGTTTACTGCCACCTGGGCTTACCGCTCTGGAATTGCTTGCCCAGGCTGTGGAGGTGAACAAGAAAGTCATTGGCTGAGGGCAATCTGGATTCCCTTCTGCTCCTTTTGTATGTGTGGGCACTTGCTTTGTTAGATTTTCTGTATTTTTGTAATATACATATACATATACATATACATATACATATACATATACATATACATATACATATACACAGGGGGAGAGAGAGAGAGAGAAAGTCCATAATTGGCTGAATCCGTATAGTCAGAGCCCATGGATACAGTGGGCCCATGGTATGCATTTTGTGCACAAGATTGGGGGAGAACAGTTTCTAACAATTAAATACACACCTTTCTTTGTGTATAAATGATGATTAGCATTACTTGTGCCCTTACACTCTTGAATCCAGAATCTCTTTCACCCACCCTTAGCCTGAAGGTATTTATAATGATGTTTATCCTATGGTCATGGTATCCCTTTTGTTGTTGTTGTTAAATGTTGGGCTTAATAAATCCAGCTGCTGGTATGGATAAGCCAAATCTGTCTATTGCCTCAACACAAGATGTTCATTTGAAAGCTTCGAGCAGATTGGGCTTAGAAAAGCACGATGCCAGTTTTTAGAGAAAGGTCAGAAAATCCCAGAAACATGAAGCACAAAAGGATTATCAAATGGTAACTTTTCTTCAAGCCTGCAACATCTGGTTCCAAAAAGAGCCAAGCAGAGAATCACATGGAAGATGATCTCAATTGTTTAGCAAAGGTTGGCCAATCCTGACTTTATAGGTGTGGAGTTTTTCCAGAATTTTCTTTCCAAATCACTAATGTTATATAGTTTCTTTTGAGAAGTATATCTTTGTTCATTTGCTTACACTGACTTGCATATACCAGACCATTTCAAGGTAACTTGCCCCCTAAGCAGACGGCTTAAAAGGCCGTCTTGGGGGCAGGGAAGGGGAGGGGCAACTGCACGATCGGCGCCCCAACCCCTCCCCGAGGTCGTCCTCAGAGCAGCCAGCCCTCTGCATGGCTGGCGCTCTGAGGAGGACCTCCCGCCGCAGCCTTTAATGCGTTGCGGCGGAAAAGTTGATGAAAGTGCACTGCAGCCTTTTGCGGTGCACTTTCGCTGACTTGTGAAAGGAGCGCTGATTTAGTGCTCCTTTCAGGGGCAGCGAAGCTGCGCCGCGGGATCGAGGCGTGGGGATGCCTTGGTCCCACGCCGCAGCTTCCCAGGGCGGCCCATGGCCGTTCGTCTGCTTAGCCCCTAAGAGGGAAAACAGACCAGCAGTAAGAGCCAGCTTGGAGATAGTGTGGGAGCATGGTGACCACATGGCACATGCCCCGATTCTGGAGTCAAGCTGCCTGCCCAACCAGATGGCAGGCAGCATGGGAATGCTCCTGTGGAACAGCGATTATATGACGCACACTGCACGAGTGGAAAAGAGCCGCGGCAGCAGAAGGGGCACCTTTTTTCCAGCACAAAAAGGAACAGCATTTTGCTGCTTCTTTTTGCGCCGGAAAAACACTGGATCGGGGCCATGACATGCGGTTGCTGCAGCCCCAATCCAGCACTCAAAGGGACGATGTTTATGACCATTTGTTTAGCCCTTTGGTCAGGTGCTCAACAGTGTTTCTCCTTAGTTTTGGTATGAACTCTAGACCAGTGGTTTTCAGTATTAAATCTTTAGATGTTTTAGGTTTCAACTTATAGAATTCCTAACCATTCGCTCATAGTGAGCATATAAGTAGATGGTTTCTAGCGTCTATATCAACATCATGGCTAAATGTCCAATAATACTGAAAAGGTTATTTTGTGTTTAGTAACCCCTGCAAGACAGTTTTGTTTTAGCATTACAACTCAAGGCTGGAAACAGATGGGCAGCTGAGAATGGACCGGACAAGTGAACATTATTTTTAGCAAGCTGCTTATATTCTTCTCATAGCTATTAAGATGGGAGATGGTTCATGCTTGTGCCATGCCACGTTTTCTAGTTTGTCCTGTATAATTCAGTGATTCATCTTCCATAGATCTTGCCTGGGGGGTGGGGGGTATGTGTGCATGCCAGCCTGTTAGCTAGCCACACGGATCAGGAGTTTTGGCCCTGGCCTGGGGACAATCTGCGTAGAATTTGTTGATTAGAGAGTCAGTTCTACCACTTTATGTGAGAAGATGTTGAAAGTCTTCAGCAAAAGACTTTGACACTTCCTGCTTTTGCTTAGGGCTGCATCACCTGGTGCCATTATTTACCATCAATAAAGCTTATCACGGTGATGTGTGTAATTTTTGGTAGCAAACAAGTCCTGGAATTGTAATCAGCTTTAGCTAAGAACACAGCATGCATGCTGTCTGGGACTTCTAGAGTTGAAGTCCAAAATCCAAAATCTCTGGAGGAATAAATGCTGAAAAAGCCCTGCATTAGACAAATAGGTCAAAATCCTTTCCTAGGTCCAGTCATATCTTGCCTTGCATTTAGGGCCTGGCTCAATAATCCAGATTGAGACCACTTTAAGTGCCTGGCTCAGTACTAGGGAATCATGAGAACTGTAATTTATTGTGGCACCAGAGCTCTCTGACAGAGAAGGCTCAATGTCTCAGAAAAAAACCTACAATTCCCTTGATTCCCTAGCATTGAACCAGGACAGTTAAAGTGGTCTCAAGCTGGATTATTTCTGGCAGTCTGTTCAGGCCCTTAGTCTCCTAAGCATCCCGCAGATCCAATATTTCCTAGGCACTTCCCAAACTTCCATGGTATAATAGTTTAGTGAAATTATGATGGCAACATTAAGTCACTATATAAAATATGGCAAAAATATTGTAAGCCAGGATAGGAGCAGAGTTACGATTGATGATGGAGGAGCAGAGGAGTGCCCATGTTTGATCAGATTTACTGTTCCCTTATTTCTCCAGTAGTGCAATGTGTATGTGTTGTTTGCCTTCAAGTTGTTTCCAACTTATAATGATACCTGTTATTTTTTTAAAAAAATGCATACTCATTAATATCAGTGGAGAGTTCTGGATTGTTGCCCCCTGTCCTCTACAAGCCATGTCATAAGATACAGAATAACTCAGTAGACAATCAAAGACCCAGGAAAATATAAGCACCAGTTAGAGAAAACAAATCACAATACATTGGCCAATAACATCATGCAATTATTTAAAAGTTCATGGTAATGTTCCCCACACAGACACACAAAGTCATGTACTTTTTGGAAATGATCCTCTTGCTGCCCAGTTCCTTCACCATGGAAGGAAATGGAGGCACAGCTGTCTTTCTTGGTGAACATTAGACACTCTGTTCCACATATTCTCACTACTGGCCAAACTCTTATAGCAGAGATCTCCTTAAAAATAAGAGTAATGAATGACATACGCCATTCATCTGTGCACTGATCTGAGAGATTTTGGAATTGTTCTTTAGCAATATGATTGATTTTAGCTCTTTCTGACCTCTCATTTCCTAATGTGTGGGGAATGGCTATGCAGTGATTTTCATTTGTGTATGTGCCTTCAAGCTGCCTGATGTCTTTGGAGACCCCATGACTTTCATGATTTTTTGAAGGCTGCATCTGCACTGCAGAAATAACACAGTTTGACACCACTTTATATGACATGGCTCAATGCTATGAAATCCTGGGATTTGTAATTTTGTGAGATATATAGCCTTCTCTCTCAGAAAGCTCTAGTGCCACAACAAACTACAGATCACAGGATTCCACAGCATTGAGACATGACAGTTAAAGTGGTGTCAAACTGCATTATTTCTGCAGTATAGATGCAGCCTTAAGCAAGGAATTCTCAGAAATGGTTTTCCAGTCTCTATCTCTCAAATATAGCATAAGCATAAGTGGTGCTAATATTAGTAATGATAGGTGCATGATGAAGGGAGCCCCAAGAACTGCAACATGAATGGTTATCTCTCTCCTTGCCGCCTTTCTTCACTGCTGCTATTGTGCATCTGAGAAGCTATTGTTGGAGGACATTGCTAGCTATGTTGGTGTAAACTATAGTGGCGGGGAGGAGGGGAGGAAATCAATACTATTTCATTTCCTGTTAGGCATGTTATACATTTCCAGTAATCTGTAATGAACCAAAACAATTAACAACAGTTCCTCCTTCCCCTTAATTAGGGTGATATTCTTCTGGCCAGCTAATTTGCGTATTTCAAGCATTTTCACACTTAGCAACTTTTAATTTGCAATTTACAAATACATTAGTTCTTAATTGCAGGTCAATAAAAGACACAATTTGGAAAGTGTACATAAATAGTTAAATAGGCAGCTGGAAAGTAGCTGCAGATAAGGGTAAGGAGGAACCAATATGCCCATTTTTTCCCCAACAAATGCAATAAGAAAACAGTCTGAAACATCAATTTCTAATAAACAGAAAGGACAACAAAATGACCCAAATGCTGTCGATAAATCCCAAGATATTAAGAAGCTTCACTATAGATATATAAAAATAACCTTAGGTAAAACAGATTGTTTACATTATGAAGAAATTCAATTTTAACAGCTTAGCTTAGAAGGACATAGCTAGGCAATGAGCATCAACTAGGTGAACCATGAAGCACTTTTCGACTGATAATAAAATGATGGTTTGTTCAGAAGAGATAAAACTGTATGAAAACTCAAAATATAGTGCTTTTTGGAACATCAGGTTTCAAACAGTATGGAATTCACATTTAGATCCATAAAACAGAGCTGAACCTATTCCTGTTTCATAAATGAATTTTAAATGAGCAACCAGCCCTGATAAGCAAGAATGGCACATTTATCTTCCTTTTCCAAACTGGAATAAGGAGAAATATGCAATTTTCACTCTTAATTTGGCTATACTGTAGAGTATTATGATCACCATGTCCACCTCATAAACCATGATTCACTGAGATTATTCAAGAGACAACTAGCAAACATTGCCCTCAGTCCCAACTGCCTACATCTGCATTCAGTCTAACCAAATGCTATCAACTGGATGGTATATTTCACCTGGGGCCCTTTCACACTACATAAAACCCACTGGGTCACACTTTCTCCCCCTAAGAGGATGGCAATAGCAACCTCCCTCTGAAGAAACGTGCCAAGAAAACCTTATGATAGGTTCACCTTAGGGTCGCCATAAGTCAGAAATGACTTGAAGGCACACAACAACAGCAACAAGAACAACAACAAATATAGCAGCATGATTCCACTTTAACTGCCATATATCAGGATAAAGGGAGAGGAATTTAGACTTCTGAACCAGAGAGTTCTAGAGCCTTACCAAAGTTCCAACCCTTAGGATGGAACCATGGAAGTTAAAATGGATTCACAGCACTGTAACTATGCAGTGTAAAAAGGTCTCTCTTTTTATATGGGATTGAATGCTGCCTCCCAAATGTTCTCATTCACCTTCTCAAAAATCTCTGTCCTTGAAAAGCAGTAGACCTGAATAAATGGAAGAATGATTCCCAATTACTTCTCTTATGGAAAACGGTGTTTGAAGCTCAGTGTTAACTTGTCCTAAGCTAGGGGGAAAGAATCAGAAACAAGGGCAATAATAATAATAAGAACATAAGAAGACACATGCTGGATCTGACAGAAGTCCCTCCAATTGATTATTCTGTTCCCATAGTGGCAAGTAGATGCAAATGCAGTGTAAAAACACACTTCTGCTTGTGTTCTACAACAACTAGTATCAAGAGACATACTGTGATCATGATAGCACAAGCTCATGAATCCTTAGGATACAATCTTGGACTATTTTGTCCTTGCACATGAGGACAAACAATTATGGCACTTTTTTCTCTACTGTGGGGGGAAAAACAATATTCTCTGTAGTACTCTCTCCATACTTTCAATGTCCCAAAGCAGTGTGGAGGAATTATTTTGTGGAGAAACACATGTGGGGGGTTTTTGTGTGGAGGAATTATTTTGTGGAGAAACACATGTGGGGGGTTTTTGTGCAAAAAACAGTCTTCTGCAGAGAAAACAGATTTCCTGAACAGTGCAAGAAACCCACTTTCTGTTCAGAAACATTTTTTATGCCAAAGAACAGGGTTGTTTTTTTCCTTGCAGAATTTCTACAACACTTTGGGATGTCAAGTACTAGGAGAAAATTGTGGAACATTTTGTCTGGCCTATTATTCTTCCCAAGGGGTATTTAGACTGTCAGAAAACCTGCCCTTTGACATAGGAATAAGAAATTATGGCTAGTCTTTCTATCCTTATATTGGATCATTTATATATGACTCATATTCCCATACAGTGGCTTCTAGAAATCAGTATACCTGACTAGGAGTGTAAAGAAGCTCTAATTATAATAGCCCACATCTTTACTGATGTCAAGGATTATTTCTACAGATCTCAGTCTAATAACATTCACATGCTGGGGAAGAAAGTGGTGAATGGGAAGCACCAAGGAGCTCTCTCTCTCACACACAAAACCCATCACAACCAAAAGGGCTACATTTGCAGTGTTGTTGCCAATACTGATAATTCATAAGTGAATTATGTTTTCATATGCCACTGATATGTTCTCTGAATGGGAGCCTTTCTGCTCCCCTGACTCAGACTTTATTATAGGTGCTATGAACCACTTGAAGGGCACTTAGCAGACAACTTCAGAGAAGGATCTGTGGGAAAACAGCATGACTCAAAGGGGTTCAAACCTCCCTTTCTCCATCCAAATCAGGGAGAAGGAGCAGTCAACAGCTGTTGCCATGAACTCCTACGAGAAAGGGTGGGACATAGATCAAATAAATAAACAAACCAATCTGAGAATCTCCAGCATAGAGTTTGTAGTCATGGTTAACTTCACATCAGTTTGACCCTAGCAAGGTAGGTCAAACTGACCCATTAGTAGTTGTTTTGGCAGCACAGAACATGAAACTCTTGTTATTTGGCGTGTTTAAACAGAACTTTTTAGTAGTGCAAGGCAAATTCTGAGGTTGCACCAGTCTTCCAAGTTAAAAGAAAAGAGGCTTGGGGGAACATCAGGTTTGCAAAGCAATTACAGGGAGGAAGTTGAAACAATCATTTAATTAAGGTTACAAATGGGCCATGCTGCTGCTATGGTTTCAAGCTACAAAAAAGACGACCTTCCAGGAACAAAGCAGTAAATAAAAAATGCACACTCCCTTTGGAAATAGCTCTTCCCCATGTCTTCATGTCCTTTAACTGATCATTTGCTGCACTTTAATCTGTATAGGAAAGATGATCCAACTCCATCAAACAAGCTGGCCTCAACCTTTACACGCATGCCAGATGGCTTTGAAAAAGCTAGCATTAAAGAGGCAACGCTGAGCAAAGTTAATGAGATATTCACATCTCACATTACCTTTGGGTATGTGAATTTGGTCAAACTAATAATTTTAGCTAATCTGAGTACTCCAAAATGGGCTTTTAATACACACTTTGTTTCTGATCCAAAACGGATACAGTTAACAAATCCTGACTTTCATGTTCATTAAACTGGTATATATTGTGTTTCTTTCTCATATACTTCCTTCTTCTCTTTGGCTCCCCCTCTCTCTTGCCCTATCAAAGCTAGGTTCACAGGAAGACTACCTGGGATAAAGAAGGAGGCTGATGGGCCAATGAATTGTCAGCAAGTCTCATTGTCACAACATCCCTGCCCCTTATACCCATAATTTTGCCAAGGGAGCAGCTGGGGTACCACCTGATCCTATTTAGAGACACCAGCTTCTGCTATTGGCCTTTCAGCTTCTGATATCTAATATAGTGAATTTGTATCAAACTGGAAAAAATGAGTTGTTTTGTTTTTGTTGTTATTGTTGTCCCCCCTCCTTCTATTCATTTATATTCTGCCTTTCTCCCAATAATGCGATTCAAGGTGACTAACAACATAATTAAGAATTTTATTGATTGAAAACTGTACAGTACCTTCAAAAGAAGTATACTGTAACTATAAACATTATTTAAAATGCAATTTATAAAGTTAAAAACAATATAATTCATTAAAAGATTATATACAAACCAACAAAACAGCTCTACATAGCATTAAAAGCCCTTCCAGTCAGTTTCTAAAAGCATGATAGCATAAAAATATATCAACTTGCTGGTGGAAGGAGAATATACTGGCCCCTCTAGGGAGAACATTCCAAAGACTGGGAGAAGAAACCAAGTGGGCCCTCTATGAGACTGAAAAGGTGGTGGGACAGAAAGAAGGCCTCTCCAGAAGATTTCTAACAGGCTCATAAAGTATATACAACTACAAAACTTCTTGCTATTTTAGAGTAAGAATTGCTATTTTAGAGTAAGAAAAAATGCCCAGACAAATGATGATGATGATGATGATGATGATGATGCCCTAGGAGTTTTAGTCAAAAAAAGTAATCTTTCCAAGCTCTCTGAAGTACACTAAAGGGGGGGGGG
>CM034710.1:111476761-111491383 GCA_020142125.1 Phrynosoma platyrhinos
ATTATTATTATTATTATTATTATTATTATTATTATTATTTTAATAAAGATAAATAAATGAGAGCTATTGTGGTATAGTGGTTTGAGTGCTGTACTAGAACTCTGAAAAACAGGGTTCAAAATCCTGCTCAGCCATGGAAACCCACTGTGTGATTGTATGCAAGTCATACTCTCTAATCCCCAGAGGACGGCAATGGCAAACATCTTCTGAACTAAATATTGCTTCAAAAAAAGTTTTAAAAAACCTTGATGGTATAGAGCAAAAAATACAATAACATAATACAATAGAATATAAATATATATTATGTACAATATAAATACAAAATATTATTAATTAATTTAACATTGAAACAAATCCTGGACATTCTGTCATTGTTTAGAATAGGGTGGGAATATCACAGCCCTGCTGCTTCTATCATTCCTCATACTCATTCATATGCAGCATATGTGTGACAGGGAAACATGCAATAAAGAGTTAGCAGAGATCTCTCTGTACAGCTGGAAAACCTGGAAAAGCATTTATACTATAGATAGGTCAATTTCAGAGATGGAAGATGCCATGGTGATTCTAAGCTTTTCTAAACTTATAAACTTTTCACAAGGGTCACAACCCTCCCCTCCTCACTATACATTGGGTCCCCACCTATTTGGGGGCTTCTGAGCCTCTTTCCCCACCATTATTCAAAAATAATATTAAAAAAAATCCAAAGCAAAAAGAGAACTCATGCCAGAAAATGTGGTTCCTCTTATAAATAAGATTAAACAAGCCCTCAAATGCCCTCTTTGGGCTAACCCCTGATACTGAGTCTGAAAACAACACTCAGATATGCTGGCTCAAGAGCATATATGTATTATCTATCTGTCTGTCTATAAAACTGTGTCTCCAGTTAATCTCTCATTCTATTATATCTTGCTGTTTGGTTTCATATTGCTTTGCATTGTATTATATAAGCTTTTTGCTATAAGACTTTATTGAATTAAGTGGCACATACATACTGATCATCACTGTCATCATCGTCAATAAAAACAACAACCACAATTAGATATTTATGCATATTCAAAGGATACATTTAAGCATTACACAGAAGTATGTCTTGCAGATTAAAGGGCAATATAGTTGCAATTGAATGGCTAAAGTAAGAGGAATCCTCTCTGAATATATGCAGAATGAAACAGCCCAGTAAGGAGTGGGCTGACTGTTACAGGGCCACATCCATTGACTTTAACTTTTATTATTATTATTATTTATTAACCCTAAAATCCACATACTTGGCAAAGCAAGTGATGCATACAGATGTTTTACTTTCATGCAGATGTATATACATAAATACATTCCATCAGTGTTCTGTGGCATATGAAAGGTTCACACAGAGAGACATCTTTTAAACATCCACATCTAATCCCTTGCAATAAAGGAAGAGGTTTTCTTTAGATTAGCCAAAGAAGGAAGAGGTTAAACACTGCCACTTCCTAGAAAGGGGGACTTTAGATTTCTTAAAGAGGCTAAACTGGCTGGATGATAGACCAGATTGATTTATGGGGCCTGAGTTCCCCTGTTCAGGAATAGTCTATAGAAACATCACTTCTCTTTGCAGGCACACAAAAGCCATGCAGGGAAGGGAAAGAATGGAATCTATGACATAAACCAGCTTGACCCAATATGAAAACTCCTAGGAGAAATTCATACACAATTCATCAGTAAAGACTAGATAAGTTGGAGTTGCATAGTGCCAAAATGCAGTTCCAAGAAAACTCAATCCCTTTCTCATCATCAGATTGTTGTCACGTTGTATATAGATTGTTGTCACGTTGTATATTTTGCAGAACTGTGTGCAGTTAAATCATTTCTGAGGGTAGTTTTATGATGCATGAAAATATACTGCAGTAAGTAGCAAAAGTGTGGGATTTGAAGACTTTAAACAAAATAATGAATTACTATGAATATAATGTATAGAAAGTATTCATAAGACTATTCTTTTCACCAGAAAATGAACTGGAATATGTAAAATTTGTCCTAATAATAGTGAAAGTAAGATCCCACAGATCTGAGTATTAGGTAGCTCCTTGTTAAACTGATCAAATTAATTCATGGAATTTGCTATCACAGTTTTGATGGTTTACAACAGTGGTTCCCAAATTGTGCTCTTTAAAGGATTTTGGACTTCAGATCCCAGAATCTCAGACTATTGGCTAACATGACTGAGGCTTCTGGGAGCTGAAGTCCAAAGGGCACAGTTTGGGGACCACTGGTTTAAAAGAAGGAACAGATAAATTCATAAAAAGCAAATCCATCAATGGTACATTAATCAGGATGGCCATATGCTTTCTCCAAGATCAGAGGCAAATTAGTCACATCACAGTAGTACTGCATATGCTGTGCATGTAGAAGGTTCCAGATCCAATCTGTGGGATTTTCACTTTGGGTAGGAAAAAAATCCTGTCTGAAATCATAGAGAGCTATTGTTATGAGTGGCGACATTATTAAATTAAGTGGATATAATAAAGGTAGCTTCTCTATACCAAGTGTAGAACAGCAACAGTGGGAGAGGACTTTTATCATGATGTCCTGCTTGTGGACTTACCTGTTTGTAGACTTAAGATGGGTCTACACTTGCCAGAATATTCTGGACTGGCTGGAGTATTCTGGCACTAAACTCCACCCGCATTTTCCCTTTACCAGTTCTGCTTTGCTGTGGGTTTTTTGCACTTGCAGTGAGTGATGGGGGGGCTGCCTTTCCAAGTGGCTCTGTTCATCATCTGGTGCTGCTGCTGAAATCAGAATGAGGTGTCCAGCCATGCTACTGGTGGAGGGCATCTTATTCTGACCTCAGAGCAACTCACGCCAACAAAAGTGGCACTGGGCAGCTCACAGAGATCACAAGTGGAAAGGCAGCTGCTACCGTCAATGCAAAGAGAGCAGAAAACCCACAGCAAAAGGTTTATTATTTAAATGCAGGTTAGAAGGAGGAATCCCCAAATCGGGTGTGGGCATCATGAAGACAATTCAAGGTTCTGACTCTGTGGCATCACCCATGTAGACAAAACCTTACTTGATGGGCGACTGTAGGAAACTGAATCCTAAACTACATGGCAACATCCAGCAGATCTCTTCTCATGTATTGTCATGTTTAGATCTTGGAAAAGCTACTTTCTGAACTAAAAATTCCCAGAAGCCCCCTGCCGATATAAAAGTGGGCCGTGCTACCTGTTGGATTTTGGGACCTGAAGTCCCATATGTAACCTTTCTAAGCTCTGATCTTGTACTTGGAATGCATGATTCCCACCCTCTTACAAAATCACCAAAAACATTAAATGCTCGCCTCAGTAACTTTTAAACACTTCACATCTCAGTGAAAAAAGAATACATTAGCAAACTCTTCTACATAACAGTTTCTGAAGAGTGCCAAAAAAAGAGAAAAATCCATCCATCTTCGTAAAATATACACAGAGTGTGCAAAGCAAAGTATCTGATATTCTCCTACCCTGAAGGAGATCACTGCACATCAGGTGCAAACATAAATATTACCAAAAACTAAGAGTTTTTATTTTCTACTGTCATATGCTGTCAATGAGAGGCATGAGCAACTTGATCTTTTGAGTTTGCTACAATATATTGTCTAGTCATTCCCCCCACCCCAAATTCATATTGTCCAAGATTTCTCCAAAATACTACAGGTTCCACACACTATAAAGCTGCAAATTTCATAATGACCTAAATATTATTGGGCATGATCAAAACAAATTTAAGCATTTCAGTCTTGCAAGATTTCAATGGCAAATTAATTATACCACATTTACTTATAAATGAACAAATGTGATTAAATCTGAAAATGAAAACACACCACAGGAAGAACAGGAAACTTTCTTTCATCCTCTTGATCCCATGTAACATCTATGCAGCCTGCAGGCACAAAGGGATTGTTAGCTCTAAGATGAACACACAGAGACCAGAAACATATTAGTGATATGCATGTGTTTAAGCGTGGCTTATGCACGCTTATGTCTCTTTTTGGATGCACTGTGAGGCCTCTGCACAATATCCAGCTGTCTCCCCAGTTGGTAGGGGCTGGGGCTGCTAGTGTTTACAAGTGGACAAGACAGAACAGATGAAGGTATTTTATAAGATATAGCTTTAAGGGGAATTGATATAAGGAGGAACTCCACCTGTGAGCACAATCCCATTTTTCCCCATCTGAGCTGAGACAAGTCAGTTCATCATTTGACTTGCTTCCCCATCAGTTAGAAACAGCAACTGCAGCAGCTGCCTGTCCCAGGACTTGACAGCTGTTGGTGGGTGCAAGGCTTGAGTCTGAATGTTAGAAAATAGTCCTTTGCATGCCATCTCCCCCCCACACACAAAAAGGACATAAGTGGATACAGAACTCTGTAGGCAGAGTGCTATGCTCCATCTGCTTGATGTAGGATTTCAGCCAGAAGTATTTAGATATTTGCATGCCATTTAGGGATGGAAATAATATTTCAAAAAAGGTTAAAAACATATTTCTTCCCTTTTGGGAAACCCTGACAAGAAGAATTCTGGACTGACAAGAATCTTCATAATTTGGGACTTATTCCATATACGGAATTTTCTGTACAGATAACAGTATTTTATTCAGTGCAGAATACGCTGTTTCCTTCACAAATTGCTGTCTCCTAAGCAAAAAAATACTAGGTATTGTATTTCCCAAACTGAATATAGTGTTGATGACTTTCTCAAAGAAAGAAAATTACTCAAATTACCTATCACTTCCTTAGAGAACAAAAATAGTGAAGATCCCTAAACCTAGAGATGTGCATATATGTTATCTTTGGCAGAAATGCATAAGGACACACACACTTTGAACAACCCATTGAGACCAAGTATGGTCAGTGAGAATGGAAAGCTGAAGCTTTATTTGGAGAAAAAATAGAAATGAAGAGGGAGCTGGAAATATAATGATGTTTTCTGGAAGCAAGTGTGGCTGATTGTCTGGAAGACTGAGGACCTTGTTGTACATTCCACTTGGTACATCTGATCTTTAATTAGGAGTCTTAAAAACTCAAATTGAAAAACCCAAATGGCAAGTCTATAACAGTCCTATAGCATTTTCCTTATTATTATTATTATTATTATTATTATTATTATTACATTCAAAATGTATTTCAAAAGCTTTCTCCCAATTGGTCAAGATTATAATTTTTGCACTGTTATTATTGTTTGATAGTTTGTCACGTTGCAAGTCTTTGTGAGAATTTAATTTTCATAAAATATCCAAAGTACTTTGATTAAAAACATGGCTTTCTGTGCAAAACAATTTTGCACAAAAATGCAGCAGCAAAAATCCTTATGCAATTCTAAGCTTCATCATCCAGACTAATGAAAATCACAATTTTGGTTAGGTCTCGCCTGGAATATTGTATCCAATTCTGACATTACTTTTCAAGAAGGATACAGAAAAGGTGAAATATATTTAGAGGAGGGAAAGCAAGAAGATAAAAGGTCTGGAAACCAGACCCTATGAGGAATTGCATAGGGAGCGGTTAGATAAGAGAATGTTGCTTAGGAAGCTGTTGGAGAAGAGAAAATTGAGAGATGGTATGACAGGCCTAGTTTACTATTTTAAGGGATGCCATGTGGAAGATGGAGTGAGCTTCTTTTCTGCTGCTCCAGAAATTATAATATTAAACAATGAATACAAATGCAATAAAAGAGATTCCACTTAAACATTAGGAAGAATGTTTTGATTCTAAATGGAATAGATTGTCCCAGAGGGTGGTGGACTCTCCTCCTTTGGAAGTCTTTAAGACTGGATGGGCATCTCTCAGGAGTGATTTCAGGCTTGGCAAGGATCAGAACATTCCTTGCATCCCAACCTTATGATGGTGAAAATATAACAATGAAACTAAATACTTAGCCAGTCCAAGGAAAGCAAATAGTCATGTCAAAATCTGTTGCCCGAAGCTAGATCCTTGATCCTGCTTGATATTAGGGTCAGCCTGTAATAAACTCTTGACAGGGGAGTTCTTCAGAAGATAATCAACGTATCAATAAAGAAATGAACCTTCTCTGACATGCAGACAGTATCTACAAACCAAGTCACTGATTCTCTCAGTTTGGCATTTCTTTACACGGTTACCTTAATTAGAAACACGTTCTTCTCACACTGTTTTAATTTTACCGTTTTTTTTTTTTTACACTTCTAAGCATCCTGGTAGCAAAGACTGATTATTTTCACTCATCCACACACAATTTGTGGGGAATGTTCAAAAAAGCTCAGAACGCAAATGAAATTGCAAAATCACCACCCACCCTTCTTCTGAACCTTAAATAGATATGTAATTTCTGTGAAACACATCACAGTTTTGATTACATGCTGTACTTAAAACTCTGCTGGGAATATCTGCATAAGAGAAACATCCAAAGAACTTCAAAACAGCCCCCCCCCGTCCTAGTGAGTTTAAAAGAAGAAGAAAGGTACAGTATTATCAGCTACAAACAGAGAGAAGTTTGCTTGGGGGGGCAGGAAGTGAAGAAAAGTACAGCCCACTTAAACAACTTGATTCCTTGAAGGAATCTTCATACAAATGCATCATAGGGATGATGTAGGGATAGGAAATGCTGATCAGTGTTCCACAGAACACAATTCCAAATCAAGAAACCTACAAAATCTACAAAACTTTGAAGAACTGCCCAGAGATCCTGGAAAGAGGTCCATCCCCCAGACTTGACTGGGTTTTAGAAGCAAGGAAAATTTGAATAGTTCAAAGCAAATGTTTTCATTCCTTCCTCCCTCACACAAAACTGGGAAGTCAAAACAGATGCTCTGCTAGATCTGCATTTCCTGATTTTCAAGTACAAAAGAACACTCGTTTAGGAAATAGCCATATATTTTCTGCTGAAATAGACATATCCTTCAGTTGTCCATAATTACAGACATACACACAGACACATCAAAAGAGAATGCTCTGTACTTCCATTATATTCCAGTTGCAGGCCATTGCTAGAAATCATACTAGAAAAGTATGAATTTCATAGGCACAGGAACTTTCATCATATTGCTCGAAGAGAGCAGCTGTTTGGCCCATTCTGAGCAGCTCTAAATTAGCATAGATTAAGACCAGCCTAAATGGAACTATTTATCTCTTTGAAAATACTTACTGTCATCACCACCATTTTATGTCAGCTAGTGTTAAATAATAGCTGAGAATCTAAACTGTTTTTAACTATGCTGTTTTTAATCTATGTTTTTAACTTCTGTAATCAATGTTTTAGCTCTGTCTTTTTAAAATATTGTATTCCCATTTTGGGAGAAAGGTGGGATATAAATCCTGGAAATAAATAAATAAATAATAAACAAACAAACAGACTATTGTGATGATATCTCTTGAGATTTTTTTTAAATAATTCTTAAATATAATACAAATATCCTGCAATATAATAATAATATAGAGATCTTGTAGCACCTTTGAGACTAACTGAAAGAAAGAAGTTGGTAGCATGAGCTTTCATAAACTTCATTCTACTTCCTCAGATTCATCTTTACATACTGATTTTATAGACTAACATGGCTGTATTTTTTGAATTCTACCACTATAAATATTGCTATTAGTGGTGGCATAGACATTAGCCAATAGATGCCAGTGTCATTTCCAGATATATCATGTCAAGTTTCATTCACTTTGACTGGACAGTTCACATTATTCAGGTGAATAGTAAATGGCTTTGGTACTTTGCATTAGAAAAGCAGAATGGTGGGGAGGTGCTCATGCTTGAGTGTGTCTGCAACAAAATTCCATTTTATTTTTATTTCATATCTAACTAATGTAGTCTTCAGCTGCAAATTTTGTGCTGGTCTTTAAAATTAGCTCTATGACATAGCAAAAGCAGATCCTGTGCTCCCAAAGGTTTGTTGTTGTTTTTTACTTGCTTGAACTGGAGCATGGGATAGTACAGAGTTTGTCCTGCTCACTCTTATACATTAAAAGATAGCGCAAGATCATTAATTTTCACAATCGTATTAAAGAGCAGCAATATAATTTTCCATTGGCTCAAGGGGAAAGTTGCTTAAGACAGTAAACTGTAATTAAGTAAAACCAGTGTACCTGCATCATTACAGCAAATGCTAAGAATAATTTGAGTCTAGGGAGAAGCAGAAAGTATGCAATGTATTTGCATCATAAGCATTGTTTGTTAGCGGCACCGTAAAGCCAAAAACCATCAATTAATTAAATTTCCAATATCACCTTCTGATGGAAGCAAGTCTAGAGAACTTGTAGTTTTTATTCCTTGTAGAGAATAGGTTCTCCCCTCCCTCCCAACTGCCTCACTACTTTGGGCATGGGATGTATGTGGCTAAGAGAACTGCTCTGTAACTTTGGCACACTGTTGCCTCTAGAAGTAGAGAATATGAGGTTGTTACCCCAGGCTTCTGATTTTGGGCATCATGAAAAGGCAACAATTAGATAGCTGAGGAGAGCAGCACGCATGGGATTTCAGGGGCCAACTAATTTAAGTAATTAATTTTCTCTGTCCCTGGTAGTTTGGGCTGGGGGTAAACCTTTTTTTTTTTTTTTTTGCTGTCTCAAGTAGCACAATGCCTTGGTATTATAATAGCCTCCACTTCTCAAAATAAGCTACGTAAGACATATTAAGAATGTGAATAGGACAAAAATCTGAGACTGATTAAGACAGATCCAGTCTTCTGTTGAGCAGTAGCAGGGGTGGCTCCAAGTCAGAGGGGCTCTGAATCAACTCCAGGTTTTAAACTGAACTTTAAAGGCTATCCAAGGTGCTGAACCTATTTGGGTGACCTGAGGTTGAGCATCTTGGAGAACTCCTTTAAAGTCTGGAACAAAATTCAGAGTGGATTCATCATCCAGTGACATAGAATTCACCAGCCACCACTGCACTTGAAATTTGGTTTGACAAGCAATCCAATTTATTTCTTCTTAAGTGGTGGAGGTGGGGAGGCCATTTATGTACAAAATACTTTTCATTTGCACATAAATGCTATGCCCAACCCAAACTGCTTTGTAAGAGCAGGCTATAAAATGTGGCAAATTGAAGTTGGCAGTATATGAGTGGCATGAAGAGCCATTTCCTGTTCCATAGCTGGAAAGGTGCCTTCACACCTTGGAGTTGCCAGGGATTGAAACTGGGACCTGTTGCATGCAAAGCATGGGCACTGCCACTGAGCTATAAATACAAAGCTGTTGTGAGCCCTCTATGTTTGCATTAAGAGGTAGTAATGGTGATCTCAAATTTCTCAGCATACAGCCTTGCTCTCTCTGTGTGTGTATGTGTATACACACACATGATGAATGGGGAGGGGGGTTGTTTCCCACATACATAATTCCTAGTTTAGAATTACTTTCCTTCATCACACTTAATTCCTCGAGCATATAATACACACATGGGATTTGACCCTTAACCTTGTGTCTTGGCTCAGGCATTGTGTTTCACAACTGGATTATTTTCTGCTTTGTGATTATGGTACAAGTTGTAGACTACATCATGTTGTGATCTATGGAAGGTTGATATTACATGCCGATGTAATTGCTTAGGGACTGGAGACTTTCAACCACTTGTAATAATTGCACTTCAATGGAATATTTTCTGTAAACTCCACCTACTGGGAACACTTCCAAATACCAGAAATCTTTTCTTTGAAATGTGGGATCCTCCCATGTCAAGTGATGATTTAGGGCAAGTAGCATGGCCCAAACAGATGTCTATAGCAGAGGAAATCTTCCATGCTTCTGTACAATTTATATTACAAAATGTAACTGTGTTGAAGTCATTCATTGCAACCATTCATTAAGATCCACAACAATGCAGAAAACAAAATAAACAAATGTAACACTAAATAAGAAGTTAAATGGTTTTGTGAGTAAGATAATTCAGGGTATAAGATGCACATTATTAATAATTTTTATTGTGTAGCTGTTATTGATTTCTGAAAGCTTATATTGACACATTTATAAATAATTGTTATGAAATTTTAAATGCTCACCCATTTATTATTGCTTGCAAAGCACCAATAGCATGCTCAGCTACTATGCTCCATGAAGAATATTTACATGCACTTAAAGACTGATGCCAAGCATCAGGATGTGATTACTATTATCAATCTTGGTATCCAAGTAAAATATTGTGTGAACATGGCCTATCACTCTTCCACTTTTGATGACTGTCGTAAGATCTTTGCATTCCATTTCAGCCAAGATTAGCAAAAGTGGAAGGAATTTAGAGTAATATTTTACAACTAACATTTTCAGCAAATACTACAGAAACCATGCCAGTAATTGGAGAGCATAAAGATTCATTGGCTTACCCAGTATCTCAGCAGAAATCCTTTCTCTTGAGTCACCAAGATCTTATCCAACACTGCAAGTCTACAGTGATAAGGAAATCTCTGTGAGATAGACATGGTCAGGAGACTAGGGAAGAGAAAGCTCTACATGGCAAGAACCCAGAGACTTAGTTCAGATGTAACAGGAAACAATGGTTTCCCACTGCAACTCCCCTATCATAAACATTTGTGTTTATGAGGAGTAGTTTAGAAGCTTCCAATGCTGATTTTAAAACCTCCCACTTTCTTCCAAACTTGTGCAGTTGTGGCTAGTTTAGAAGCAGAAGTTTCTCATGTTATTGTGGGTGTAGAAGAGAGTTTAAGAGTTAAAACTTAAGTCTAGGAAAGCTCATGCTGCCGATTTCTTTCTTTCAGTTAGTCTCAAAGATGCTCCAAGATCTCTCTGTTTAAAGAGCTAAATACATCTTAGCAAGACCAGAAATGATAGGTTTAAGCAATTTTCAGAGACCCCAAATGTTCATCACTTATTCACCTATTCTCTGAGATGTAAACTGATACTCTCAGGGATTTTTTTCATCTCTTCTCTCAGTTCTACCAAAAATGATATTAGGCTGGGGGTAAAGCAGATGGGCAGGAAGGAGCAGCTATCAGCAGGAACTCATGACTGATACCTTTCTAAACAAGCCATCTACTCTTAAAATCTTCCCATTCAATACAATTCCACTTCTAAGCATAAACATTAAATAAATACTGTAAACAAAATGTGCTCAGTGGAATTAGTGAAGGGTCCTTTTAATAGGTGAGACTGTAAAAAAAAAACACAGGTTTTCTGTGCCCATATTCAATTCCAAGTGGTATGGAAAATTCAGTCTATTAAATATGAATGGCATGTTAAGTGAAATCTGATGTTTTTATATATTTCTCCATATTACAAATGCCACTAATACGCCAGTAGTCAAAAGTGCAGGTACAATTTCAATTTATAGGATTTGATCCCAAGTTAGCAATACTTAAGAGTACATCCACTGAAATCAGTGATATTTATATTATTCACAACTAATTTAAATTCCTCTGTTATCAACAGGGCTGCTCTAGGAATAACTTAATTGGAAGCCAGAGTATTCTGTTGGACACCATAGTTTAAGGAAGATGTTGACAAATTAGAGAAGATTCCGAAAGAAGTTACTGTGGTAAGAGTCCTACTTGCTCTTTTGTTTAATGGGTCTTTGATTTAAATAAGTAAATACAAGATTTTCAGATCTTATAAGGAAGGGTAGAAAGACCAAGTATGCTTTGCAATATATGAAAACAGAAAGCAATAAAATGTAGGAAACAAAACAAAAATAACATCATACCTTTCTATAAGCAGCTATAAAACAATTAGAATTTCTACCAGAAACACTTATCCCTGGAAATAGCCCCATCCTCAGAGATACTAGCTGAACACAACAAATTTTATTTCTGACACAAGGTGAAAACCTGTCTATTCACATAAGGCTTTTAAAGCTATGCTGAAAATATTTCTTGGGCTCTTAGGCAGATGGGGTAGAATAGAATTCCTACCAGAAACACTAAGGCAATTTTTTTATAGCTGCTTTAAAAAAGTATGATGTTCTTTTTGTTTTGTTTCCTACTGCTATTCCTATTGCCTTCTGTTTTCATTTATTGTCCGTTGCATTTTAACATTTTCTTTGCTTTATCCTTGGAATATGTATTGATGGCCAGTCATACAAACATAATAAAGACCTTGATAAACCTATAGGGTCCTTTATCTTACCAACTGTGGTTCCTAAAAATTGAGCAGTTACTTCTCTTTTCTCCTTTCATTGTGTGAAAGACAAAGTTAGAATATAAAGTAAGCATCTCCTTGAAATGTCAGTGAAGGAGTACATCCAAACATTTCCACAGCAATTGGGTGCCCTTTGTTATATTACTTCCATTCTACACTCTCAAAAAGCTGCAGACAATATACTTAAATTTTGTTTCAATTCAAAAAGGTTGTGCAAATGCGTATCCAATATTTGGAGGTTACAAAAAGCAAAGATTAAAATCAGAATTGGCAGAATCATTGCTAAAATTATAATGCTTCTTATTCATACATGCTACAACCAATGTAAAATCTCTGTCTTGTATTAATTGTTCACTCTTTCTGGACAATTTGCTCTCACACAGCAATGAGACTTAGTAGCAAGATATTTAATACTTTTCATTGGTCACCTAATGATTGAAACACTAGATCAGAGGTAGGCAACCTAAGGTCTGGGGCCGGATGCGCCCCCCCCCCGAGGCTTTTAGACAGGCCCCAGGCCGGTCCTGCCGCCACCGCTGCCCGCCATTATGATATTGATTATTGTTGTTATTACTTGTTCTTGGGGTTTTCTTGGCAAAATCTCCACAGGGAGTTGCCATGGCTTTTCTGGGGCTGAGAGACTGTGCATGCATATTTTTTTAAAATTATTTTTATTTTTATTTCATAGAATCATAGAGTTGGAAGAGACCATAAGGGCCATCCAGTCCAACCCACAAGGGCCATCCAGTCCAAATATTTATTTATTTATTTATTTAGGGTGCTTCGGCCCCCCCAATTATCTGAGGGACAGCAACCCGGCTCCCAGCTCAAAAAGGTTGCCTACCCCTGCACTAGATACTTGTTTGGGCTAAGCTAGAAATGACACCATTGGGTTAAATGGGACTTTTCCTCATGCAACGGTTGCAAAGGGTTAAAGGTTCAGGAAGGAGTCCCACATATGCAATTTCTTTTGTCTTTCAAAAACTATTTACAGAATCCTTATTTTTGAATAGCACAAATAGTATCCTGTCTACTTTGGTCTCAGATAGATAGGGCAGGAAATATTTGTATTGACTTTAGCAAAGGACATTAGAAGTATGGCTGCTTTAGTGGCCACCTGGGCTTCCACCTGATACATAGACAACCAACGTCTACACTTGTTCAATGTAAGAGAATTAGGAGATCAAGAGGATGTCATAATTTAAGTGATTATTATTAATCATTTTGAAATGCAAAGAAAAGAGATCATTCCATCTTTGAGCTAATTGCAGGGAGAGCACATGATTGTCTACTGCAGGGGTAGGCAACCTTTCCCCTTTAAGGGCCGAGGGACTTCAGCTCCCAGAATCCCAGGAGCTATTGGCCAACATGGGACTATTGGCCAACATGGCTGAGGCTTCTGGGAGCTGAAGTCTCTCGGCCCTTAAAGGGGAAAGGTTGCCTACTCCTGGTCTACTGTCTTAGAAGCTCAGCCTGTCTATTAATGAGGGATAGAGAGCTCCTTCAGTCATTGCTTACTGTTTCCCAACAACAATGGAGATAATTAATGGAAAAGTGGACAAGATTAATTCCACCCTGTGTTAATCTGCCTCTCTTCTGATTGGCTCCCTTGAGTAAATGCATATGGAAATAAAAGCAGTAAGATGTCAAGAAAGCCCTGAAGAACTGACGGATAGGAAAATCCTATAGACAGAGAGAAAGGGAGATAAGGAGTGTAGAACGTGGCAGTTTCAAAAACCTATTAAGGTTGCTAAAAACATAAATGAATAAAATCAGAATCATGGCCAAAATCCAGCATCATAATTCTATGTAGATAATGCATAAAACTGAAATCCTATTGCAACAGTAGTCTAAGCCAAAGATCAAACAAAAAACTTTAACTGTCAATTAATTTTACAGATCAGATTCCCTGGGCAGTGGTCTAAATGTTCCTTTTGTACTTCTAGTTTTAATCTCCATTTGCAGCAAACACTATTTATTAAATGCCTGTCCGCCTCAGATCTTCCATTTGCCATCCATACACAAAAAAGGAAGAAAACCAATTAATTTTTCATTAAAAGATAACCCCTCCCCCCCAAAGCCCATGTTGACAGAATGTATGATCATGCTTTGAAAATTTACAGATTACCCCCCTGTTGTTTTATGGTATCAGGTTAAAGCTTCTCTGTTTTTAATGGGGTACAAACATAATTATAATTTGGCAATTTAAAAAAACCACACACACACATCAATGTAATCGACATTATCTCTAATAGCTGGAGGCACTGAGCATATTAGTTACATACATCTACACCAGTCTTCCCTAACATGGTGTCCTCAAAATGTGTTAAATCAGAAGTTCTGTAATTCCCAACAAATAGTTCTGAAGCTAAGTACATTTTATTTTTAATGGAAGATCACTCTTTCCACTTTTCTTCTTCCCAGTATGCCTAGGAGTTACTCCAGGTGAAACTTAAAATCATCAGAGCAGAGCCTCGTTTGAATATCTGCAGACCTTTTCTCTTCCATTCCATTTTAGGAATTCCATTCCATACGCCAGCTG
>CM034710.1:111503457-111531206 GCA_020142125.1 Phrynosoma platyrhinos
CCCCCCCGTTTTTAAAATGATCCACAGAGGATGGCAATCACAAACCCCTTCTGAAAAAACTTGCCAAGAAACTCCATAAAAGATTTGTCTTAGGGTCGCCCTAAGTTGGAAATGACTTGAAGGCACACAATAACAGCAACAACAACAAATGTATATATTGACACTGTTAGACACATGCAAGGGATCTTGCATTATCTTTGAGACTAACTGAAAGATAGAAGTTAGTAGCATGAGCTTTCATAGACTTGAGTCTACTTCCGCAGAGATACAAACACACATGTAGACACACCTCATGGATGTTTTGCAGTTTTTGCAATGTTAGGTTCTCTATGTTATGCTACTGGAAGAAGAATGGGATACCAGGATATTGTGTGTCTGTGGGGGTTAATTTGGAGTAGGAAACATGTTTGGGAATTATGAGATGATCACTTTGACTGGCAATAGCAACATTCACTGGCATTGCATTCACAGGCCAAGATCCTGCCTCAAACATGTCCTAGCTACGCTTTAACCATCCAACCCCTGAAACCAACTTTAAAAGCAAGTCAGCCATCTGGAGCAATAAGGTCTGTGCTGCTGCTAAGTGCAGTACTGCAGGATGATGTGATCTCAAGCAGGAAGATGTGACTCTCCACATTGTCATCAAATTGTACATCTGGATTCTTCTATTGTGCTGTGAACAAAGCATGATGGTCAGCTGGTCATTCTGCAAGACCCCATTCAGCAACACCACAGATCTCTGCCACTCCAGACTTCTGGCTGCTTTTCAAGTGGGTTTCAGGGTCTTTTGGCAATAGTGCCATAATTGCAAATGAGAATACAAAGCAATCACAACACCCATTTCTAGCTTGTGGTATCATAACTAACTAATAAGGTGCTAGCCATTGTTTTTTGAATACTTCTTTCCTTTTTTAAAAAATAATTTTTATTGTGGTTTTAATACCATATAAAAAACAAAAACAAAAATGAATAGAAAACATATTTTTATACATGTTGATTACACATTCTTTTCTAAACTTAGTTTACATGTGCTTTTTGTTACATAGTAGATTTTTAATTTTGTTCTGTATCATCTTTCTTTCCTTATCTAATATTTTCCAGAGCAGAAACACAAATACTTATTCATACTAATTTCTCCAGTTTTACTACTATTTTTATTTTTATTGAATTTTCCTCAATAACAAAATATATATCTCAAAATGACATTTCTTCTTTGTTTTCATTGCTTTAATCCAACATAAAGAATTATTTCTGAACTTCTTATCTGATCAGCTGGTTTTGAATAAATAAAAAGACTTATAATACAATTTCCTCTTGTTGTAATTTTTATGTATGCGTGATTTTAGACTTTTTAAGCTTACAGTAATCTTGAACTGTATCTGAGTTTTATGAACTTGTATTTTTTGACCATCGATTTTCAAAGTAATTTTTTAATTTCTCCCAATCTGTATCTGCTGTTTTTATGGACCTTCTTTCTACCAAGTTTGTTAGTCTGTCTAATTCTATATTATCTAGAGTATTTAGTAGCCAATCCTCTATTGTTGGTATTTCTTTTGTCTTCCATTTTTGCGCAATGAGACTTCTGGCTGAGGTGATCATGTATAACAATGTTTTCCTTTTTTTTTTTGCTTCTGTATCTAATATCTTGTTGGTCATGTTTAATAGGTAAATTTCGGGTAACATTTGGTATTTTATATCTAGAATTTTATTAATTTCTAAATGAATTTCTTCCCATAGCTTCTTAATCTTGGGACATTGCCATCTCATATGTATCCAATCGCCTACTGCTTTGTTACACTTCCAACATTTGTTTTCCTTGCTTTTGTAAATTATTGCTAACTTAGATGGAGTTAGATGCCATCTGACACCCATAGTATAAATCGAATCCCTCGAGATTTAGAAGTTTTGGATTATTAAACTTAATCCATTCTGAAAGATAAACTAGGGTATACAGGTGCAGGTCGGGTAGGTTACATCCTCCATTTGGTCTTGCATCAGTTAATGTCTTCCACTTCACCCCTGGCTTCTTGTAGTTTTACTACTTTTTACATATTTGTTACATTTTCTGTGCACCTTTTTGCTTAATTAATCCTCCTTCTCCATAGTTTTGACACTTCTCCAATTTATTTTCATATTGTTGAGTTGTCTTTCCATTAATATACATGGATAAACTATCCATGACAGCTAAATCATTTAATTTTACTATCCATTCCTGGTATAATATTGGTTTTCCAATGCCTTACATATACCATACGTGTGGCTGTAATCATATATAGTAATACACTTTTATCTTCATAATTTAGTTTACCTTCAATCACTTCTGTTATATTTAATAAAAACAATTCTGGTTTTAATGGAATGTTTTTCTGTAATTTCTCTTTTACAATTTTGTGTATATTTTCCCAGAATCTTTTTACTTTTTTTGCATTGCCACCACATATGGTACTGGGTACCCATTTCAATATTATATTTCCAACATTTATTTTTGATTTTTTTATCTTTGCTAATTCAGTTGGAGTCATATACCATGTATAGATGATTTTAAAATAGTTTTCTTTTAAATTAATACATTTTGTAAATTTTAAATTGTTTTTCCACATTTTCCCAACTCGCTAGAGGTATTTCATTTCCGATATTCTTCATCCACTTAATCATATTATTTTTTATTGTTTCCTCACTTAATTCTATCTCTAACAGATGTTTGTAGATTTCCTTTATTAGTTGTTTTTCACTTTCCTTTATTATTTTATTGAATTCTTTCATTTCATTTTCTATTCCTTGTGAATCCATATCTTTTTAAAAGTCTTTTCTGATTTGCCAGTATCAGAGCCAGATTATTTCTGATTTGCCAGTATTAGAGCCAGAATTTTGAATTTTAAATGGTTATTAAAAAAGAAAACGGAATTTCAAATAATAGATAAAGTATTTAGGAACAACACTCACAAAGAACTCAGATTTATATAAGAATAATTATGTTCCAACCTGGAAATGTATTTTAAAAGATCTAGGAAAATGGGATAAACAATAACTATCACTATTGGGTAGAATTGCCACTATACAAATGAATGTATTACCCAGATTGTTATATATATTTCAGATAATTCCCATCTTACTACACAAATACTTCTTTCCTGACTAATTAGGTGACTGGTAGTTTCTTCTGCTGGTTTCACAAGAAGGTTTTTCAGACTCTTCTCATCCTGGGTTTCTCCTTTGATCTATATTGATTTCTCTCTGCTTGGCAGAGAATGGAAGAAGGCGACTTCCCCATTAACTCAAACCATCCTCTCTTTCATGTTCATAGAATGGATGTTCGTAACAGTGACTTAAAGTGCCAGACACTCAAACTGAAAAACTGTGCATGTTTTTATCTTTTCCCTCTAACCAGATGCTTCAGTTTGCTTGTAGTTGAACTAAGACAAATTGTTTGCAAATTAAATAAAACATTTTTATGATTCAGTTCAGTAGCTGCACCTCTTTTTTTAAGTATAAAAAATGCAAGGTTAAAAGTGACTGGCAAACCCTTTAAGGTTATTGAAACTAAATTATTAACGCTGTGCTTCACCTTTCTTTTGTCCTCCTCCTGGCATTCTCCTACAGGTTGTAAATCAAATGAAAAATCTTTAGCAGTACAAAAACATGTGATTATTTTTTTTTTATCCATAGGGGAATTGCAGATATGAAGAGAAACCATGTTGTGCATTTTATACATGTGAAACTACTGATAGTCTCTTCTTTTTTCCTATTGGGGAGGGGTAGTATGGAGTGAAAATTGAGCACTTTCATCTTGGTGAGTAACAAGGAGAAGTTTCTCACCTTTAAATCCCATTTGCAACCTTCAAAACAACTTTGAAATTTTCATCTAGTGTGTGACTGCACTTGGCATGTCATCCCTCCTATGTGCTATGACAAAGAGTTATGCTGGATAATGTGCAAAATAAAAAGTTGCTTTCCATATCTTAAATCTCTACAATCCACAGGTTTGATGAGATCATCTACCAACATGTGGGCTGCTAAATGGAATCCTGAAATAGCTATGGTAAGCCATTCTCCAATAATATAAAATGAATCTATTACCTTTTTGCTCTGTATCTAAATGTTTTTGTGAACAAACAATGGTTTTAAAATAGTATCTTTTACCTATCTAGTGGCATAAACATGAATAAATTGGCACACTGTCCTCTCTATTTGGGAAAAGCCATTATTTTTCTATTTTAATTATATCCTGCCTTTCTCATAATATTGTGAACCAAGATGGCTTAACAACATGATACAGCTAAATGATTAAATAGATACAACTAAAGCAAAGTAAATAATAATGGTAAAACAACATTTAAAATGTTACCATATTCCAACAACTGAATTAAGTACAATTTAAAAGCATAGCTAGAAGGGTGGGATACAGCAGCCCCATTTGGTATTCTGTGGGTTGCGGAAAGGTTTCTTGAATAGAGAGGTTGTCTGTTGATAGGAGGATAAGAAAGAAACAACTGGAAGTGTCCACTGAAAGGAAGTGTCACAACCTGAGAGCAACCAACAAGAAGGACAGCTCTGATCTCTTCTTCAGTGTACCAGTAAGGGCAATAGGGATGAAAGAATGGCCTGCCCTGAAGATCTTAAAATCCAGACAGTATTGTTGTTGTTATTACCTGCCCTTGAGTCAACCCAAACACATGGCAACTCTGTGGATGAGACATCTCCAAGACCCCATATTCTTTACTGCTCTGATTAAGTCCTGCAAATTCAGACCTCTGGCCTCCCTGATAGAGTGTAGCCATCTGGCATGTTGTCGTCCTCTCTTTCTACTTCCCTTCACCTTTCCTAGCATTATTATATTTTCTAATGAGTCATGCCTTCTCATGATGTGACCAAAATACAACAGCCTCAATTTAGTCATTTTGGCTTCCAGGAAGAGTTAAGGCTTGATCTGTTCTAGGATGATATTTGTTTATCATTTTGGCCATCCACGGTATCCTCAGCACTCTTCTCCAGCACCACATCTCAAATGAGTTGATTTTATTCCTACTCACTTTCTTCACTGTCCAGATTTCACATCCATACGTGGTGATGGGGAATACAATGGCTTGGATGATTCTAACTTTAGTGCTCAATTGTATATTTTTACACTTTAGGATCTTCTCTAGTTCTTTTCTAGCTGCCCTTCCCATTCCTAGTCTTCTGATGTCTTGATTGTATTCCCTTCTGATCAATATTTGATCCAAGGTATGGGAAATCTTTGGGAAATACAGTGCTTCAGATCACTAGGATCCAAACCAAATTAAGCTTAGTGTATATTGTACACATACACATACTTCACCTTGCTAGATGCATGCTCAGACTGAGTATCTGAGGCAATATTAGCCAACATATATAGACTGAAGAATACAGTAAGCCCTCCACATTTGCGAGTTTGACTTTAGTGGGTTTCATTATTCACAATTACTTGCTGCCAACTCCACTGATGCCATGTGCCTTTTTAAAAATAAGGACTGTAAGACTAAGAGCCTTTACAGACTGTCAGAAATAGTGCAAATTGAGGCCATTTTAACTGTCCTGGCTCAGTGCTAGGGAATCATGGGAATTGTATTTTTTTCCTGGGACATTGAGCCTTCTCTGTCAGAGAGCTCTGATGCCACAATAAACTACAGTTCCTATGATTCCTTAGCACTGAGTCAGGGCAGTTAAAGTGGACTCAATTTGCACTATTTCTGGCAGTCTGTTAAGGCCCTAAGAGACTGTGAACATGTGGAAAGGCTTGTAAATCCCTATAAAAATGGCATAGGGCAGCAGCAGAGGCAACAACAAGCCCTGCCAGCTGCCTGCTTCTGCCTTGTGAAGGAACCCCAATGCTTTCAAGGTACTCACAGTGGGTTGAATCTGTGGGTCATACTTTTGTATGTGTCAAATATGATTTAAATAACTCTTAAAGTTATTCCACCTTAGTGCCCTTAACTCCAGCAAATGTGGAAGGCAGACTGTATATGGGATACACAGCACAGAATCAACTCCTCTCTCCAGTATTTTGTTATAACTTGCTGGGCCAATAATAGTTTTAGCGGATAACAACATGACAACATGACCCAATACTTATTGCAAAGACTGTCTTTTCCCTCTTGGACCATAATGGCTGATGTCTAAACAAAAATCAAGCTTATGGGAGCTTCCAATGCTTCCTTCAGAGGGATGAGTCCCAAACTATCCCACAATCAATTGAGGTAACTTGGGTTTACGTCCTACTGAAAACTACTTTGCAACATCTTTTAAAGCTAAATATCTTGGCTCCCATTCATTCTCCTTGGTCAGCTAAAAACTACAGTAGTCAGACTGAAGTCCATTAAGTCCTGTTTTGTATTGACATGGTGGTTAGTCAAAGACAGACATTTTGCACACTGAGCTAATTGTTTCTGGGCTTCCTACACATCTGCCAACTTTTCTCAAAGTTAACTGAAGATAATGTATGGACAAGTACTGTCTAAGGCAGAGAGTCTGATGTATGTGTTGTTGTTTTTTAAAGTTGACAAGTTTACTAATCAGGAATGAAAACATAATTTTGTAGCCAAACCACTGCAAAATCCTCTTTTTGTCTGTTACCTGTTTTGATAGGCATACTGCATTAAATTGCATCTCTGTTTAAGTTGAAGATTTTTTTGTCACAAATGTTTAAAATCTTTCACTAGTCGACTTATCCTTTTATCAGAACAATCCTGTTTGGCTGAGAGAGTTATGTCCCTAAAATACTCAAGGAACTTCATTGCTTGGCTTGTGGAAGAACAGTGTTTGTTTCATTATCCGACCCAATTTGTTTTGTGATTCATTCATTATAATTAAGGGGATGCAGTGGCTCAAGTAGTTAAGACGCTGACTCTGTTGATTGCAAGATCAGCAAGTTGGCAGTTCGAGGCCCGGGTGCTGCATGGTGGGGTGAGCGCCCATCACTAGTCCCAGCTTCTGCCAACCTAGCAGTTTGAAAGCACGCAAATGCAAGTAGATCAATGGGTACCACTTCTCAGTGGGAAGGTAAACAGCGTTCTGTGCAGTCATGCTAGCCCCGTGATCACAGAATAGTCTCTGACAATGATGGCTTTTCAGCTTAGTAATGGAGATGAGCATCACCCCCTTACGGTCGGACATGACTTTGCAACCTTGTCAACATTATATTATACATATATTTACATTATAATTATCTCTGTTTCATCATTTCTTAAAATAAATTTAGCTTATTTCCATACTATGCTAATTTTCTCCCCATCTCTTTTTAACTGCTGGTATTTTCTGTCACCTGAAAAGAGATAGTTTTGAAAGCATCTCTTTGTGCCACCACTTTATCTTCCAAACTGGAAATCTCCAAGTGAATTGAGAAGTAATACATAGATTCAGGATACTGCCCAAAGCAAATCAAGAGTTCTCCAGAACACTCTGTTTTGTATCTAGGATCACATGAAGATGAGTGGTTTTGAAGGATCTCATCCTTTAAAACAGAGAGAAAGAGACATACAGATAGAGAGAGAGAGAGAAAGAGATCCAGACTTGTGTGCGTAGTCATTTCCATCTTACGGCAATCACACTGGCAAGATTTGTTCAGAGGGGGTTTGCCTTTGCCCTCCTCTGAGGCTGAGACAGTGTGACTTGCCCAAGGCCACCTAGTGGGATTTCATGGCTCAGCACGGATTTGAACCAGAGTACTCGTCCAATGCTGAAACCACTATACCATGCTGGATCTAAACTATTAGATGCATATGAGCCAGCAAAGTGTAGTGGGACTAGAACTCTTGAAAACAGCTTTCAAATATCTGTTTGGTCATGGAAACACACTGGGTGATCTAGGACAAGTCACACATTCTCAGCTTCAGAGGAAAGGCAAAGGTATGGACATGCACTGTATGGACAAGGAAACCCCATGATAGTGTTGCTGTAGGTTCACCATAGTTTGGGAATGACTTGAAGGCACACAATAACAATAATTATATGAATTGCATTAGGATTTCATTTTCCAAAAGTGGATGTTACTGAAAACACCCAATGTCTTCTTGTTTTCTTAGGGACAACATACCTGGTGGCAATTACTTGTCACACTGCATCAATTCTTTCAAGTACTATTTTTGTATTCATACCAAACATTTTCTGCTTATTTAGTCAGCTTCTCAACAAGGCCCTCTATTTTTCACTAAGGTTGCACTTAATAATTAGGTGGGTTTGTGTTTCCCCCTCCCCTTTTTCTTCTGGAGCTAAGTCAACTATATATGTTTAATGAGATCAGTGACATCACTGGAAGAGCCTAGCAATAGTTGCCATTGTCTGGGGATATTGCATGAGCATTAGGAGTGGTAGCGCAGAAGTCAAGGTCAGGGCATTAAGAAGTAAATAATCTTTGGGCAAAATAAAGGCTTAAAGGGAGCAACTGTGCCTTCCTCAAGAACAATGAAGCACTGTTAGACTATGCAGAGAATGCCCCCAAGACTGCCAAAACTATTTCCATCAGTTCCCCATAATTAAGCTAGTCCGAAGATATTTTAAATAGTTGTTTAAAATCTTCTAGATTAAGAATGACATCTCTAGAATGCAGAAAGATTTCCAAAGCCTCCAAATTAGTTACCGGTACTTGTAGTAATTTTAACAATAACACTATACTTTCTCATTTCTCGGAAGTAATCATATTAGTTAATTTCAGTTACTTGCAAAACTAAATGTTATATGCTTGTGGCAGAGAGTCACTATCCTCCCACAACACAAGATTCAGTAGAAACAGAAGCTAGCACTTGAACTATGTAATATTTTTCTCATACAATTTAATGAGACAATAACCTGGTACCTATGAAAATTACTTTTACACTGCAAAATAAGGGAAGTTTTTCCTTCTTAAGCCACAAGTATAATGTAGTGTACTCATACCTTGCATTTATTTTATTTTTTTTTAATTTTTGTGGGAAAAGAGGGGAATCAAATAAAGGTAATAGTACAGTCAGTCCCCTGTTTTCATGGAAGATCCATTCTGGACACACCCCCCACCACCCCCCCCCGGGGGGGAAAACAGAGACTCACCAATATTCAAGCCCCATAGGTTTGAATGTGGCGCCCCCCACAGGGACACGGCCCATTGATTTTAATGGAGCTCACTCCTCCATGAATATTCAAAACCGCAGACCTGAAGTCTGCAAGAACAGAGGGGCGACTGTAGTTTGTATGTAGTTAGTTGCAATGTCTTGACTGGGAGATGCCTTCTGCTGGTATATGCAAATAGCTCTTTGGTCCTCCATTCCTATGAATGTATCAATGCATCATAGACCTTGTTTACATGGACTAGGATACTCCAGGGGCAGCCTGGGAAAGTAGGCTCAAGCTCATACTACTAGCTCCTTTCTTTCAGTTAGCTTCAAATGTGATACTAGATCCTTTGCATACTGATTTTCCAGACTTACACGGCTATGTCTTTGAATTCTACTAGCATGGATAGCTGGGGTTTGTGTAATCCTCTATATCATTGTTTCCCACACTCTGGCCCTCCAGGTGTTTTGGACTTTAACTCCTAGAGGCCGAAGCCAGTTTGGCCAACAATCAGGAATTCTGGGAGATGAAGTCCAAAACATATGGAGGACCAAAGCTTGGGAACCACTGCTGTATAAGGTATTGGATTACCACTCCCATTAGCTCTAGCCAGAATATCCAATATGGGAGGTACAGTCCAAAACATCTAGAAGGCCACACATACAGTAACTCTCGCTGGTGTTGATTTTATGCAATACTGCTATGATTTTGACAGCCATGAACTGCTGAGCCATTATTACATGAGAATGTAACTTTACTAGACCCCACACCCTGAAATCTGCCAGTGAAAGAAAAAGACTTATATATGAAAAATATGCCAAGAGGAACTGAAATCTGTTCAAATGAGTTTGCTCTTCACCACTTCCTGTAAGATTTTGTTTGTTAGCATTTATCAGTGCTTTGAGCCAGAGTGATTTGCTGCTCCAACGAGCATTTATGAGTAGTTAATTTATGAAGAAATTGAGATTCATCAATGGATTCATCAATGTTTTACTTTTAGGAATGTATAATTGAAGATTTCCCGCAAATACTATTGTTTGAATTAGATAAATGGTTTAAGATGCATTGCAGTTTTCGGGATGCATAAGTATTATGGCTTTTCATGCCTGGAAATAGAACAAGCTCCTTAGTTGATGATTTGTGTCTAAAACTGATCCAAGAGAGTTTGAGACATTCTTTGTTTTTGCTAGTGCTGTAGAAAGGGTGGAATACATAGACTCCAAATAGAGTTAATGTGCAACTGAAAACAAGAAAAAAGTCTAAGCCAAGGCATACATTTCAGACAGTACAAGTGTCTGAACTCAAGTCAAACATATTCTTGTGGTTAAGCCTCAACAGAGCTGGAGAATGTACCTTATAGCTAGAACTGTCAGCCTTGACTTCATGAGATGCAATACTTGCATGAACAAGCAGTAAAGCACACCTAGACTGGAACAAATTATTTCCATCTACTCTTCCTTATATAAAACCATTTGCAGTCTACCATAATAGTAATATTCACAAGTTTTGAGCTTTATGCCTTCCATATCTCTGTCTGCCAATGATTAGCTTCAGTCCAAACTGCTCTTCTGCAGATAGGGGAACTTCCTCTGCCTGTGGAAGAGGGAAGCAATTTTCACTGGTTTTTCCATCTCATTATACAACTACTGTTCCAGTGCCATGTTCATGCTCTGTAGTACATTTTAGGTAGCGCAAGAGGTTGGTGGAAGGAGAGTGGTAATCCCTCTTCAGCCTGCAGCATGTTGCCTGAGCAGAATTCTGCAGAGCAGCAGATGCTCCCACCAAACAGTGTTAGTTAGAATCTAAGTTATCATATACAGTGTTTATAATATATCTTGCAAAAGCCTCAGGGCACAAGTCACTGTACAATTCTTTTCCAATTTTCTAATTGTCCTACAGAAATTAAAATATCTATTAATACAGATTGAGATTCTCTTATTTGAAATATTTGGAACCAGGAGTGTTTTGGATTTCAGATTTTGTTGAGGGATTTTAGAATATCTATATTTGCATATACATACATAATGAAATACCTTGGAGATGGGAATCATGTCTAAACACAACATTCATTGATGTTTCATATACACTTTGTACACACAGCATGAAGGTAATTTTATATTTCGGAATTCCAGACAAATGCTGCACTTGCACTTAGTAGCTTACACAAGAAGACACATCAAGGCAGAAACAATGTGGAAAGCATGGGGCCTGAGACGAAAGTCAAGCTTCTCTGGAAAATCAAACCCAGTTCTATTATTTAAATGCTTAGATAACAATGGAGGCCAGTGGCTTGCATGTCCATGGGTAATGTAACATTTGGGTTTCAATCAATTTTTAAATGAGTTTTCGCCAAATGATGTTCAACAACAACAACAACAACAACAGCAACAATTATAATACTGATAATGTTTTTACAAGCTTGTATTTAACCCATTGGTCCAAAATACACTGCAGAAATAGTCCAGTTTGAGACTTATTACACTGACCTGGCTCAATGCTAGGGAATCTGGGAACTACAGTTTTGTGAGACATTTAGCCTTCTCTGTCAGAGAACTCTGGTGTCACTATAAACTACAGGATTCCCTAGCATTCTACCAGAGCAGTTAAAGCGGTCTCGAACTAGATTATTTCCGCAGTGTGTTTTGAACCACTAATAACAAATCAGGTACAATGCAGTACGGTCCCCTCCCCAAAAGAATAATATTCAAGTAATGACAGACTGAAAATAAATATATCTCCATATTGTACAGTTCTCAGAACACCACTTGTAGAAACCATTGCTCCTTATTGAGACAGAACAAGAGCAACAGCATTTGGGAGAAGAAACGGTAAAATCAATCTCACTGGATGCTTTTAAAAAGAAAAGCTGTTCAATCTGCACATATGGACACAATACTGTGAATTAAATTAGGCTGGAAAAGGGCAAGAGAAGCCAGGGTGGAGGGAGACTGCTGTGGCCAAAGCAAAGATCACAGACATGCCAATGGAGACGTATTATATGAAAAACATACAGAACCTGTATTTATGATATGGTACCCTACCCCAGACCTTCAAATGAATGAGTATTCATAGATTTCTCCTCCCTTCTCTGGCCCAGGTCCTTCTACTATTTTAAATTACAAGAAAGTCCCTTCTAATCCAATACAATCTTCCTGACTCAGTGTTTCAGCAGCTGTCTTTCATGATTTCTAATCAAAACTGATGATAACCAGCTTTGGCAACAGATTGCAATATCCCAAATGAGTAATTAAACAAAGACATTTGTTCACTTTTACCTTGGAACTCATGGTGCTTTTTATAGTCTTAGTATCTCCAGACCCAGCTGAAAGGGGACTGATGGATTTCAGAATCTGGTCAACACCCTTAATAAATCTGATGAACCAATGTCAGTGGTCCACTCCTATTTGTATGTTCAGGAAAGAAGACAGCTTGTAAATGCCAACATTGGCCTCCATGAGTTTCTTCCTCTCCCCACCCTGCCACGACTTATGGCTGTCTGAAAATTAGGCATACAAAGAAAAGAAATGACCTGACAAAATCAAACTATTTCACTTTGTCTCATTTCAAAGTATTCTTTAAATGAAAAGGGTAAATCACATCAAAATAACATTATGTGGAAAAAACAATATTGATGTTGGAAAGCACAAACTAGATAATAACTGGAATCAAATATAACCGAAATTCATCAGGAAGTGGGTGGACAAACTCATCAAGGGAGCAGCTATGGGTTAGATACATTGCTTTGTTTTAGAATGATTAATAATAATAATAATAATAATAATAATAATAATAATAATAAGTTTTATTTATAGCCCGCCTCTCTGCATGGCAATCGAGGCGGGTTACAGCATATAGAAATATAGGGGTGCCAGAAGAAACAGGTAAAACAGATTAACCCTCTGAGTCTTAGCTGCAAAAATCTGCAGACTGTTATTCCATGGCAAAATCATGTGCCTAGCAAGTAGATCATTTCTATTTGTCCTCCAAAGAAAGCACAATATGCACATATGAAACTGCTTTATGTGTGTATGTGCCTTCAAGTCAACTGTTGACCTATAGCAACCTCACAAATGTCATAGGGTCTCCTTGGGCAAGGATTACTCAGAGGTAGCTTGCCATCTGGTATGCCTCAGCACACTGCCATTGAAGTACTAATCAGAGCTGATCCTGCTTAGCTTCCAAGATCATTTGTTGTTATTTTTGTTTTTGTGTGCCTTCGAGTTGTTTCCAACTTATGGTGAGCCTAAGGTGACACTATCATAGGGTTTTCTTGGAGAGGTTTGTTCTGGGGCAGTTACCTTTGCCTTCCTCTGAAGCTAAGAGACTGTGACTGTTCCGAGGAGGTTTGCCATTGCCTTCCCCTGGTTTTATACCTATTCTGGTGCCTTCAGGGTACTTAGGCCTGGTATAAAAGTGCCTTACACAAAGTTCTATCATTTTAAAAAATATTTTGAATAGACTGCATGCCACATATAGATGACATGTTTGGGAGTTTCCAAACTGAACCATGAGATGGAAAATATCAGACTTGAGCATGTTCTGAGATGGTTCTTAGTCTTTTTGATTACACTGACTGCTCTTTGTAGACAATCATTTGGGATCCTCCTATTTGACTCAGTTCATGTGTGGAGCTCTTCATTTTAATAATGCTCAATAAAACATTTTGGAAATGGGGTGCAGGTTTCACCAATTTATGTACATATGCACAGCTTAGCCCAGCTTTCTCTCATTAAGAGGTGGCAGCTTTTCTATAAGGTGATCAAAGCTGTTTATTTGCATAACCAAATGTGCATTTCCTAAATATTCTGTTTTTCAGTTAAAGTTAATTGAGATAGGATTTAAGTATAAATAGTAATTAGAAAATAGCCGAATTAGGTGCAGTATTCATTTCACTTAAGAAGGATTTAAAGAGGAAACAAATTTAACAGGCGTCATTAAGAGTTAACTAAATATGGCCTCAGTATGCCAAGTGTTTAGGCAGAGATTTATGCTGAAATCCCAATAAGAAGTGCTACAGATTCTCAAAATAAACCATCACAACTGTTTTTATTTTTACACCCCTCCTAGTTCTTGAAAACAGCCAGTGTCAGCAGTAAGAAAAAACAGCAGTCCCTGAAGGAACATAATTATTTTCTCGGCTTAAAAATTCTAACATGTTAATTGTTACTGTAAAAATGTGCCTACAAATCAAATAGAGAAGGAAGAAAATTTATGCCTTTAGTTCAGGAGCCTTCTTTGAGCATAATGATGGAAACCTGAGATAATTGTTGCCTAAACAAAGCACTTAAGATGACAGAAAAACTATATCGAAGCTCTTCAAATTGTTACTACCAACACCAAAGCACCAGCTTTGGTTGCCACTTTACAGTCATGGGTGTAGGACAGATGTGCATGCTTTTAAGCTGATTACCACACATTGTACACAAATACACAAAGGTAATGCACAACTTGAAATATGGAAGCAGGTGGAAGATTAAAACAAGGAAAGAGGGGAACTGAATTACATAGGGTTGGAGAGTCAATGGCAATGTTCAATACAAGCCCTCCTCACATCTGAGCTGTTAGCCACACTTTACATCTTTAGTCAACCAATGTCTGCACTAATGAAGACATAAACTATCTCTTTACCTGCTTGGATCATAGGATGAAGTTTTATACCTACTCAGAATATTGTCCAACCTAGTTCAGATGTACCTATGCTGGCTAGCAGTAGCTCTCCAAGCTTGATGCAAACATGAGTCTTCCCCGTGAGTTACCAGGGACTGAACCTAGGATCTTCTGCATACTGTGACCTACCATTGAGATCTATCTTTTATCACTGCCCTGCTAGACAAATGAAAACAAAGAAACTGTATTTTTAAAAAAGGCATGTTGAACATTCTGTATTTGGCATTTTTGCATTTTATCAGTTTTCCACTATCAATCAAGCCATTTTGATGTGTCTCCCCCCCCCCATTTTTTGTAGAAGATTTGATAGAACGCTTTCTCCTCTACCACAGAGTGGAAGACATAATTTTTCTATTCATTTTATTGGGTTCCACCTTGATTTTGAACATTAGCTTCCTTTTGTATTACAGAGTTTAATGGATGAATGTAATCTGGGCACCTGCTTGTCTTATATTATTGGATAGATTTCAGTTTGTGCAGTCTGAGGATATGGACAGGTTCCTTGGAGAACTGAAGGCCACCATATATATATTGGATGCTTGCCCTTCCTGAAAACAGCTGGAGGTGATATTCCCATTGGTGAAGTGGTTAAAGGGAATGGTGAATGCCTCACTGCAACAAGGGAAGTTTCCATTCTGCCTAAAGGAGGTTGTGGTGAGGCTGTTACTGAAAAAGATCCCCATGGATCCCACCATTCTGAATAACTATCAGCCAGTCTCTAATATTCCATTCATGGACAAGGTTCTGGAGTGAATGATGGCCACCCAGCTCAGGATTTTCTGGATGAAAAAGATTATCTGGATCAATTTCAATTTGGTTTCATGCCTGGCTATGGATGAAGACAGCTTTGGTCACCTTGGTATGGGAACTGGTGTGGTTTCATGCCTGCCTATGGATGGAGACAGCTTTGGTCACCTTGGTGTGGGAACTCAGGGAACTGGACAGGGGGAGTGTGTCCCTATTGGTCCTACTGGATCTCTCAGCAGCTTTTGATACCATCAACCATGGTATCCTTTTGGGCAATCTCTCAGAGATGGGACTTAGGGAGACTACTATGCCGAGGGTCTGGTCTTTCTTGGAGGAGTGAACTTAGAAGATGGTGTTGGTGGGACTCCTGTTTGACTCCCTGACCATTGGCCTGTGAAGTCCCACAGAGTTCTGCTGTGTCCTCCATGCTATTTAACATATATATGAAACTATTGAGAGAGGTCATCCAGAGTTTTGGGATGTGGTATCACCAGTATGTAACTGACACCCAAGACTATCTCTCCTTTCCACCCAATTCCAAGGAAGGGTTATGTACTGTAATGTACTGTATGTGGGGTTGCCCTTGGATACTGTTCATAAAGTTCAGTGGATTCAAAATGCGGCAGCCGAAATGCTGACCAGGGCCACCTATGGAGCATATCTCTTGTTGAAACAGCTCACTGGCTACTGGTTCATTTCTGGGCACAATTCAAAGTGCTCGTCGTGACCTATAAAGTACTACACGGCTTAGATGCAAACCATCTGAAAGACTGTGTCTCCCTGTATGAGCCTGCAAGGGTCCTAAATCTACTGGTAAATAATTTCTCTTGGTCCCACCACCATCACAGGCTCACTTGGTGAGGACACAAGTGAGAGCCTTCGCAGTGGCAACTCCTACCATCTGGAATGCCCTTCCATTGGAGTTAGGCTTTCACCAGCAGGCAAAGACATTTTTATTCAAGCAGACTTTTAGTATATAATAATGTCAGGGATGCTTTTGTACAGGGTGTGTGCCTTAGAAATGATTTTATTAAAAAAAAACACTTTTCTATGTTTTATGTCATGTTATACTGTTTTTAGCTTTAATTGTTTTAATTTTTTTATTTTACACACACACACACACACACTTATTTGTGAGCCACTTTGGGTCCCTCTCTAGGGAAAAGGCATCATAGAAATGAAATTAAATTAAAATGAAAAAAAAATGAAACATTTTCAGAGCTGACTGTACACATAATTTTCAGTGAGAAAAGCATAATCACAACTTTTTAAAAATCATTAGCTAAAATAAATTGGGCAAAACTTGACTCATCAATCAAATCCCAACACCTTCAGTGACTGAAAAAACAAATGAACTATTCAGAACTTTCACACAACTACAAATGGCACAAAATGAAAGGTTTCAAATAGGTGGTCAAAATGTAAAACCTTTCAACTCCTTTTCAGCAGAGGTTCCCCAGCTATCTCTAAAAAGCTTTTTTGACAACAGCTTCTAGAATTCCCCAGTCAGCATGGTCAGCCCTGGGAGTTGTGGGCTCAGAAATGAACTTTTCCATGCTCTGTTCTCATCGTATTTTTCCCAAGCAAGAAGAGCCTCACTATGAAGAAGGAAGAGGGGATAACAGATTTACTGTGAGGAAGGAAAAAATTGAAAAATCATTCAGCTGGAGTGCATGAAAAGCCCTAATGGTTTTTGGTGACTCGGGGGGATAAGCGTACAGAGAGAGAGATTATTACTTGTATATCATGACAAATAACTGAGATCAGGCCAAGCTAGGTACAGTATACATAATAATGGTACAGTATATTTTAGAATTGTAATGGTACAGCAGGTTCTCATATCACAACATGCTATAGTGTGATTTGTTTCAATTATGATTTATTATCTCCCCTCTGCTAATAAGCCATGGTTTATTGTTGATTTGTGAACTCTGACTTGTTTAAACTATGGGATTCTGCAATGGCCAAACTCAGTTTGTCAGATTACAAAACAGATCTGACAAACTGATTGGTGGTAGAAATCCCACTAATGAAAAAGAAAACTCACTATTTGTTTAGTCATGTGCTCTAAAATTGGTAGCTAAAGCAACAAACTATGTTTAACAAAACCCATGGCCTAAACACAATTGTTAGCCCCAACTAGAGCAGATCTATTGAATCAAGTGAATTACACAAGTGTTGACTTATCATTCAGTAAACAATTTAGTGAGTCTATTCTAGCTGAGACTATCAACAGGATTTAGGCCTATGGCTAAGCATTATTATGGCATACATCTGAATGCTGAAAATAAACACTGAACATTCTTAAAGCATAATCTATCCTTAACCCTGAATTCTTCATGAAAATATGGATCTATAAACCACATTTTAAATGTGAAGTCGTAGGCTTTCATGGCCGGCATCCATAGTTTTTTTGTGGGTTTTTTCGGGCTGTGTGGCCATGTTCTGAAAGAGTTTCTTTCTGACGTTTCGCCAGCATCTGTGGCTAGCATCTTCAGAAGATGCTCTGAAAATGCTAGCCACAGATGCTGGCGAAACGTCAGAAAGAAACTCTTTCAGAACATGACCACACAGCCCGAAAAAACCCACAAAAAAAACTACACATTTTAGATGTTACCAAGAGATTATATCCACAATCAAATTTTATTTCACGTGCCACTGGAGAATAGGTTGGGGTTTCCTCTGCTCTTTGACGAGCTCTTGTTCCTACACACTGCATTCATTTATCACATACTTACTGAGAGAGGGAAGTACACCATTGTACTTCAAGCTTGTCAAAATGCATCAATTATTTGGTCAGAAAATGATCTAACTGCATGAATCACTTCAGTGTTCATTCATCACTGAACAGATTTTAGTTTCTTTAAGGATAATGAGCTGGGTTATTTTTTTTTCTTCTAAGTAAGTGAGGTGTAGGTGTAATGATTCTGCCTGCACAAGATTTGCAATTGCTAGAGGATGCGCTTGTTTTTCTGATTCTGTTTTGATGAAACTCTTTGCCATTTCAGAAGATATTTGCATTAAATTACATCTGGTGCATTACCTCTTAAGAAACTTGCTAATATCCAGGTGGCTGTCACCTGGTGACATAAAATACTATGACTTCTTTTTTTTTCTTTTTAATCTCATTCCAGCTCCCACCCTTTGCTTGGGATTTCTTAAACATGGAATAAAAGGCATTCATCTGGAAATGTGAGGTGTAGACACGTTATGCACTATATATATATTTTTGTCACACTATCCACCTCCCATTATTCTATTGACCAATACCATCAGACATTTTTCCCTAGAAAAGAAAATCTATTGGGTGGATGTATGGGAACAGGAAACAAGCCATGCTTTATATACATATTTATGTCTGCATTTATTAATTCCATATTCCTAGTTCATGTCAAAATAAAAAAATTGAGGGTACTCTTATGTTCTAAGGCTGAACAGCAGACTGAATTTATCTGGTCTCTGAAAATTCTTTGCCATACTAATCCTCCAACATTTGTTCCCCAAATCCCAAATCTGCTAGTAGTATACAAGGACTATGTGCAATGAAGCTAGATTTTGTGGTTAGGTTCTCCAGATTAGTTTCTCTGTCTGTCTATATGTTTGTTACTAATATCCCCACTTTTCCCCCTAACAAGCTCAAACAGGTTAACATTTCCTACCCATCACAATAACCATGTGAGATATGTTAAGCTGAGAAACTGAAAGGCAGATAACAGAAACAGGGTAAACAGTCCTGCTATCTGAAGCAAGTGAACCAACCCCTCTCTCTGTCCCCCACTTCCACATCATCCTGGTCTGATACTGTATGGAGGAATTTACCTCTTATATTTCATTTTAATTTGAAGTTGGTTTAATAACTTTTTAAGGGGGGGAGGGAGAGGGAATTGTTCTTAATTACTGTTGTGATTTTATGATGTAAGCCGCCCCGATTGTGCTCAGAGGGGCGGGGTATCAAATAAAAACTATTATTATTATTATTATTATTATTATTATTATTATTATTATTATTATTATGATGTTCCACCACCTAACACTGTTTCACTTCATCTCCGTTGACTCTTTCTCCTTTCATGCCTCACATTAAGATCTCCTTATTCAGAACAAGGCACAGGTATAGCAGAGGTGGTCTCTAGGGTAACCTTGCCCACAAAACCACACCAGAAAAGCAACCAGGATGACTTCCTGAAGAGCTCACCTGCATAATGCTTCAAGTGGAAGGGATGTGAAGATGAGACTGGCCACACCAGATAGCCATGCTGGCTGCTTTTTGGAGACCTATCATGCCTAATCAGAGGACCAGCAGGATGGGCCAGTGCCTCACTGTGAAGATCCCTTGGAGTGAGACATTGCCCAGGTTGCTTTTGTGGTGTGGCTTTATGGGCAAGGTTACCCTAGGGGCCACCTCTGCTACAGTAGCACAGGATATCTGTGCCTTGCTCTGAAGAAGGAGGTCTTAATGTGAGGCATGAAAGGAGTGTCAATGGGGATGAAGTGAAACAGCGTTAGCAAGACAGCAGCCAGTGGGAGTCTCTGGAGAACTGCTCTGCAGTGAAGAGTACCTCTGAGGAGTCCCCAATTGGTGATAACAATAGCAGAAAAGACACAGTCCTCTAGAAGGAGGAGGGCAGGCAATCTTTTGTCCTCTCCTATCTGCTGCCTGAGGAGCTGACACTGAAGAGTCAGCCCTTGTTCAAAGTCAATGACTGAGTGACATGGCTGAGCCAGAATCCAAACCTGGGTTGCCCAAGTTCTAGTCTGATACTGTAACCACTACTCTACACTACACTGGTAGGGAATATCTGTGGCTAGAATTGGTGATTTGATTTGGAGATTCCTTGGGCAAGGGTAGAAAACCTTTTAATTGTGTTCGTGAATACTGAACACATTTAGGTCCCTTATATGTTTTATATGCCACAAACACAATTTGTGACAGCACACTCAGGCAGGCCATAGCCTTAGATCAAGAGACTTCTTATATTCCTAGGTAGACCAATATTTTATGTGATCATCTAACACTTCATTCTCTGTAAGACTATTTAATGTTGAAGACCTTGAAAGTTCAAAGCAAAAAAAAACTTTTCTGTTTATGCCATGTACTCTGCAAGATAAATTACTGCTAAAGAAACTAGGCAATTTATAAAAGGTGCTAGTTAGCACACTAAAGCTCCAGTTTGTATACCAAACCCTCCCTTTGATTCAGCAAAGCTCAATTCTTGCTGACAGCACAGAGTGACAGTGAGCATTGAAACAAAGCAGAATAAAGTTTGGAAATAACATTTGAAAAGCAAGGGCACCCATGAAAATCAGTCGCATTTGTGCATGACTTCTTCCCAGAGTTTTGTCTCAATTTAATCAAAAAGTACCTGAAAGATCAAACATGGACATCACAAAACTGTCCACTCATGGTGGACTCACTTGTTTTGTGCATGCAGTCATGGAAACAGGGCATCAAGCACTTAGGAGAGTAATTTTGGACCTGTGAAGTCTAAAAGAAGATATATTCTATAGAAACTGGGATGTGAAGTTCCACAAGAAAAAACAAACAAGCCTTTAAAAGTGAAGAGACATTCAGGTACAACACTACAAACAAAGGAAAAGTTTTGTCATTAGGCAAAAAAGAACATGGGACGTTTGACAAAAGCAGGTCAAAAAAGGTTCAGTCTTCCTTTGGTTCTTTCATAAGGGTTAAACATACAAAATCGCTATGACCTCTTCATGACCCATTATTAGCACTGAAAAGTTCAATGGAACTATAGCACTGAAGTATTTTTCCTTTGGATTTCTAAAGCTGTTTATTTTTTTTAAAGTTTGCCATCTCACAGGACTCTATAGGATTTCCCCCCCACACACTTATTTTTTCTGCTGGAATCCAACTGTTTTAATTGCATGAAGTGGGAGACCAAAGCCCCTTGGAGAAGGAAAAGTGATGCTACAAAGTAGGCCATTTGCACACTGGCACACAGGCGATTTCCTAACACTCCAGCCTAGATGTGTCCAGAATCTGACCTTTTTAATGTTCTGCACTTTTTGCTTATGGGATCTTGACAGAAGTTGTGTGAATAAATACAAAAAGGGTAAAAGAAAGAGGAGTGGAGAGAGTAAAGTCAATCTGTCCATGTTATGTATGTTCCCAAAGTACTTCATATCACCAGAGGTACCATTTGCTTTAAGATTTTGTTTCAGAATAAATCAACTTCAGAAGGTTCACAGCTGAGAACTATTCCCTCTAGGAGGTGTTGCCTATGACTTTTACACAAATAATGCCTTCTTTTTTTCTCCTTTATGTTTTCCTCTCTCCCCACTTGTTTCTCGTCATTAATTTTCTTAATCAACTTTTGTAACACCCTCATAGACACAGTGCAACAAATGTGATTGAACTGCAAGAATCTAAATAACTTATATTGCTTGTCCTGCTGTGTCGTCCTTGTTTAAATTGCTCCAAGGGAAAGGAATAAGAGGCAAGGATTACAGCAGAGAAAAAGTCACTACCCAGGTCTTCATGTCAGCACCTTGAAAATACTGGCCAACTACTAAAAGCTGGGGACATGAGCTAATAGTGAAAAACAATATTTTTTTTAAAAAAAAGATGCAGTTAACAGTACTGAGAAAAATATTCAAAAGTAAACATGAAAACCAATCTTTTAAGTGGATTTGCTTACTTATTATATTTACATTCTGCTTGTTTCTCTCAAAAGATCTCAAAACAGTGTACAGGTCCTACAACCTGTCCCAACCTGGGAGCTAGTAGGTCTGTACTAGAGAATCCACTTTACTGGCTTTCTTCTTTGAACAACATGAAAACACTAAATAGTGGGCCCTCGGTGCCCCCCTGTGGATATCAAAATTCGTGGATGCTCAAGTCCCATAGTACTCAATGGTGGCAGGGTCATGCAGCTGCACCACCATTAAACTCAATGGCACTTTGCCCCCATCCCTCCCAAAGCCAGCCTCAATCCTCTCACAGTGGCAGGCAGCAGGGAGCTGCTTCTTCTTTCTTCTTTCTCCTCTTCTCCCATCGCCACTACCACAGCTCTTCTTCCTCCTTCTCTTACCCTGCCTCCACTCTTCCTCCTTTTCCTCCCCTTTTCCATCCTCCTCCTCTTCATCTTGTTCCTCCTTTTCCTCCTCCTTTTCAAGATTTTCCATACTTCAGCTCAATCATTAATCAGAACAGAGATTATGATCAAATCTCAGAAGAAGACTAGACCTTGGAAGGGAACTAGGCAAGATTCTGAAGTGTAAAGATACATAATTGAATACTAAAGTTAGAACTGTCCATTCCATTGTATTTCAAATACAATTTCAAATGTGTATGGTTGTAAAACCTGGACAGTGAGGAAAACTGATAGGAAGAAAACTGACTCCTTTGAAATGTGGTTTTGGAGAAGAGTTCTACAGATACCACGAACTGCTAAAAAGACAAATGAATGGTCGCAGAGCCAAGCAAGCCTGAACTGTCCCTATAAGGTAAGATCACTAAACTGCCTACATAGAAATACATCCAGTTCAACTACAGAATAGACATCTGTACAAAATAGCAGTCTATGACTCCAGCACAGTCACTTTTCTGCCTCCTGCATGATTCTTTAGAATCTTTTGCTTGATGAAAAAGCCAGTGGCACTTTGAAAGCATTCATTATGTGTACTTTGTATATTTTGGCTGGCCAATGAAGGTATCACTTCTTTTTGGATTTTGGGTTTTATTAAACTGAGACTGTTGTTCTTTGGACACAGCATTAAAAAGGCATGACTCATTAGAAAGAACAATAATGCTTTGTAATGGAGAAAGCAGTAGGGAAAGAGGAAGGAAGCCATATCCCTGGATCCATAAGAGCCTGACCTGTTGATGCTAGTGTGACTTGGAGGTCCCTCATTCATAGGGCTGCCATAAGTCAAAGTTGACTTGACAGCAGTTAACAACAAAATTTCTGCACTTTTCCATTAAGTACAATTTGGAACTCTTAGCATTTTTCCCAGCAGAAAAACCAATGTGTAGCCCCAAAGTGATGAGAGCATGCACACCGAAACTGCAGGAAGAGAAGATATGACAGTTTTAATGTGAACACTACAGAAAAGCATAGAAACAGAAAGGACAAATTATTTTCTGATTCCATTGGTTCTTTTTAACCCATAAAGCTGAGTGCTTAGAGGAACCTTGCCCTGGCAAATCCAATATAACAAGCTTCTGGAAATGCTTTTTTATCCTTCCTAGAAGGAGCCTTTGAATTATGCAGCTGGCATGAAAAAGATTATACAAATTAAAATTACAGATCAGTTAAATTGATTAAGAGGTCAAATAGATGCAATTTAAAAACATGTATACATTAAAGATGAGAGCAGAACTAGGAACTTTCTGTCTGTAGCTATACAGAGAATTTTATCAGCACTTTTGAAGAGAGAAACAGTTCTTCTAACCAGGCTATTACCATGGGGGAATTATCACATTGAGGTGGTAAAGGAGAACTGAAATGATGGTTTGGACCTTAAAATGTGTTATATTAAGAATGTTTATGGAAGAAAAGTTTCCCATTCCTTTATGTCTAATGTGAAAACAGATATGTGGGACCATCAAAGGACAGAGGAAATGACCTTGAAATTTTGGGCATCCCCAAAATCCAATTTATCAGTATCCTTAAACACTCCACTATAAATTATTCAGAAAGACATTCTGAAATATCTTTAGATACTTTTGTGGGAACACATATGGCTGTAAAGGGGAAGGACAATAAGGGACCTTTCCTTCTGTGAACTCAGGTTAGGTAAATATAATAAAAGCTTATATAAATAGAGGTGTGGTCATATTTAGCACTGAAAAAGGAAATAATTTGCACATATAAAATGATTACCTCCAAAAAGTCTACTCTACCAGCTAATTGTGTTGTGGAGGTGACTATGGACGTTATCACACGGGGCCTAAAGCAGTCCCATCCCCATCGCATCCCCGTCCCATTGCGGTTCCTTTTCAATCCAGAACTTACCGTCAAAAAGAAAGCAGCATCATTCCAGTATCATTCTGGTCACGGCAGAAATGTAATTCCCAAAAGAATCCGGCATTCAAAAGAACGGGGATGATGCCGGATGATGCCGCAATGGGACGGGGATGGGACGGGGATGGGTGCGACGTCATGTGAAGACACGGGGAAAAGAACCGCAATGGGACTGGGATGGGACGGGGGTGGGCGGGGTTTCTCTGCGACGTCGTGTGAACACAGGGGAAAAGGAAGCGGAATGGGACGGGGATGCGACGGGGATGGGACTGCTTTAGACCCCGTGTGATAACGTCCTATGGGTTCTCAAAGTCTATCCCAACAGAGTATATTCTTACAGTCTCATAAGGATTCAGGTACATCTCTAAAGCCAACCCATGTACATGTTGCCTGAGGGCCAGTCTATCTAGCTACAGAGAGGCTTAGCACCAAGGAGATGACCACCAGTCCCATGTTTGCTATAGCAATGCTGTATTTCTGACTTGCATTGTTTGGGGCAAGAAGACTACACACACCAATGCAATCACAACTGTTCAAGCTATCCAAGGTATATAAACATAAGAGTTTCCTCTAATGTGATATATATCATCCTTTGTCAATAATGGCTCTTGGCACTCTACATCAGACAAACAATTTGTTCTCTACACCAGAAGATAAATGGATACAAATCAGACATGAGAAATAGGAATATTCAAACACCTTCAAACAGCAATCCTTGAACAAAAACATTTTAAAGGAAGCTTGGAAAAAGAAACAGCTGAATTACAATGTATTCAAATCTTTAGTCCATTGGCAGAGGTTTGAACAAAGGCAACAGTTTCCTGGAACATTACACATATTAAAACACAGCTAGTAAATAGGATTTTCATGTCTCCTTTATTGCAACACTTTTCTGGTCCTGAAATCATACTAATGCACTATACCAAGAATTTCCTCCGCAGTTCGTATGTTTACTTACTTATCTTGGCTTGTATGCAAAACCTGTTCTCCATCCCCCAAATGGTCCCCCAACAACCATTTTCCACCTTTGTTGAGAGCAAACTTTTATCCCCATCATCATATCCACTTGTTTTGTCTTTCTATTACATTCACACTCCCCTTCTTCCCTTTGTAAATATGTCTGCCCACAGAGACTGCACCACATACGTCTGAAGAAGTGGCCTGGGAGTCAACTAAATCTAATGCTAAAAAATTTCTGAGTTAGCTTCAAAGGTGTTAACAGAATTCTTTTGTAGCTTTTTACTCAAAGAGATGGGAGATTTTTTTTATTGCAGAAAGGACTGTTATAAAAGTAATGTAGGCTGTGATTATCAGTAGTATCATCTCCCTGCTTTATACTTTATTTTGACAGATGTCTGTGACTATGACCAAACAACTACCCTTGCTATTTTGATGCAAATTCTTCTTGCCCAACAGTTACTAGAATCCCCAAGGTTTTCCAATGTCCTTATATTCAAAGGTATGACTGTCCCCACAGAATTCCCATTCTGATCAGTTTTACCTACCTACATTCTCCTTGGGTTTCTTTTTAAGTTCAGTTAATTATTGCTATAAGAAAATCTAGTAAGTTTGTATCTTTGTTTATATATCATGGGCCATCCATAGAGGTCAAAGGTGTACACGCCAGGCAACAAAGATGAAAAAGCCTACAAATATCTCATGGTTCGTTAGGCAAAGCACCTGCTTTCTATACCATTCATGCATGCAGGACTTTGAGGTTCAAGAATGGGGGAAGGAAATAAATGACCGACTTCCTTTTTCTCTCATCTCCATCTCAATAGTGCTCAGAAAGGTCAGCAGGAAATTCCTGTCACTTTTTTTTCCCAGATCGATCAAGCTTCAGAGCTATCTATTTCTCCAGGAAAGTCATTCTGTTTCCTAACTTGTGCAAACTCTGCTTGAATTCTTCCACTGATTAGTCTTTCTTCTGGAGAGGCACACACATACATACAAATAATTTTTAACATATACATATTTGGAAGAAATACATTTTCATACTTGCTCAGGCAGTGGCAGTAAAAAATCCATATTAATGCATGCATGTGATGGGATGAACTATGACAGTTTTCATTTTTTTTATCTTGATTATACATGAAGCTGAAACATTTCTGCACTACAATGTTTTACATAGTTGCATTTATTGCAGATATGGCCAGCACTTGCTTAATGCTTGTTTACTTAGTTAAAGCAAGACAAAAGATTCATATCCAAACTTCCTATGAATATGTGTTTATTATTACTATGAAGCATGGATCTTATTCAGACAATGAAGGTAGTGGTGACTCCACTAAGGAACCTCGAAAGACCGAAATTTAGGTCCAGTGAAGCAAAATTATTCCTGCCTAGGTTTTACCTATTGTCCTCTTAAATTCTGAAGCCTTAAACTACAGCAATTTAACCACTATCAAGAAATGCTACAACTAATGACAGTTAATGAAATTCAGTCTTCACAAAGTGTTCAAGGTGGCTTTAGAAGCCAAACAATTTAAGCTCTGACCATCTATGCAAGACCGTAGAGGACATTTTTTGAAATTCAAATGAGATTTGAGGAGAATCGTTATGCATACTAACAGAAAAGGATGGCTCTTCTCTAAATCAGGGAGAGGGATGCATGCTGAACATGGACAGCAACTCTGCTTGCCAAGCATTCGAGGCAGTTATTAGTCTCTGAGTTATAGGGAACAAAATACATGCTTGAGGAACCTGCCACTTACTAATATGAGAAGATAGTTGACAAGGATGTGGACATAAAATCTTGAGAGCCAAGTTTGAGCAGGACTCTGAAGACCAGGGTTCAAATTCCTGCTTGGCTATGGAAACCCACTGGGCAAGTCACATTCTCTCAGCCTCAGAGGAAGGAAATGGCAAGCCCCTTCTGAACAAATCTCATAAAGAAAACCTTCTGATAGGTTCACCTTAGGGTCACCATAATTTGGAAGTGACTTGGAGGTAGACAAAAACAAAATACAATATGTCAGAGCAGAGAAGCAGAAACCTGGAGTCAAGTACCAATACTAAATTCAACTGTTATTTCCAACTAGAGTAGACCCACCACATCAATGAAACTTATATGAACATTGCCTTAAAATGTTCACATACCCAATGTGTGAACAACACCAAATAAGACAAGTGGGTATTCTCTAATTAGGACTAATAACAGGCCTGCACATTTGACACAACAAATATAATGGCTTTTTAGTTATGAACTCCCAGTCTCACCAGGAAGCTTCAATCTGCCTATCTAGATATCAGCAAGTTGAATGTATGGAGCAACTGTGGAGTATAGGTACTTTTGTGACCCAGGAT
>CM034710.1:111531306-111542563 GCA_020142125.1 Phrynosoma platyrhinos
GTGCTTCCCCCCAACATTCTGAAGCTTATCTCAACCAAACATCTTTCCCTCATTACATTCTCACAGATGTTCTGAATAATTAGTCAAAAGATCACCTGTGCAATTTGGTTTGCTAGTACATACACGTTGCACATACAACTATTGTTTTTCTGTAGTAGCTATCAGAAATGTGACCTAAATACCCTAAAGGCACCAGATTTCATCTGATCTTGAAAGGTAATCAGGGTTAGTACTTGGATGGGAGACCACCAATGAATACCAAGTGTTGTAGGCTACATTTCAGAGGAAGTAACTGGCAAAAATCATCTCAGAGTATTCCTTGCCTAAAAAAACCCTATGACATCCACGGGGTCACCATATGTCAACCAGCAACTTCAAGTCACACACATGCAGCCATCAGCACTAGTAGCATTTCTTAAGAACACAAAAATCTTCCTTACAATGACTCAGTTCTTTGGTCCATCTAGCCCAAAGTACTGTCAGTTCTTCAGTGGGAACAGCTCTCCAGGATTTCAGTCTGAATTCTTTCCTAGCCCTACTTAGAGAAGCTTGGTATTCCCTGGTGATTTCCCATCTACCAGGGAGCCCTGGTGATGCATTGGCTATATGCCTGTACTGCTGCCATTCACAGCCACAAGGTTATGAGTTCAGTTCCAGGGTTGATTCAGCCTGGCATCCTTCCATAGGTCACTAAAATGAGTATCCAGCTTGTTGGGGGCAATTAGCTTACACACTGAAAACCACTTAGGGAGTCCTTAAGTGCACTGATAAGTGGTATAGAAATGTACTTGCTATCTATGTACCAACCAGACCTGACCCTACATAGCTTCCCAAATTAGACCAGACTGGGTATGTATGGGGCAGTATAACCCAAGTAAGGATAAAGGTGCAAGCAAGCATAGCAGAAATTAGGTGAAATAAAATCTGCAGTGTGAAGAAACATCAGCCCCAGACACTGGAACAGTATGCAGCCATACAACTGTGAGACAAATGGAGGAGAGATAAAAAGAACAAATTTTCCACTAACAGTGCTTGATCATCATTGGGTATTCTTACTATTGTAATATTAATGCTAAATAATAATTCTCCTAATTTTGCTACAGAATTGGGGTAGAGACAGTGAAATCCAACTGGGTTTATTCGGCTGTGTTTATTTGGCTGTGTGTATGAGGCAGCAACAATTAATTTGGCAGAAGCTGCAGTGTTTCGAGTATAACTGAGAAGAGCTGTTCTATTAACTAGTCAGTTCATATGAGTTGGCTCACAGGCCCTAAAATGAATGATCACATAAACATAAAGATTTGTCCTTTCCATTTTCCTCACTCTCACTTATTCTCCAGTGCTGCTCTATTCCCAGGCTACTTAATTGAAACTGTGAACTCTGTGGGGAATTTAGCCACATCTTTCTATTTGGCTTCTGAGAATACCATGAATAACAAGCAATAACATGTTTCACGCATGAAATGGAGTTTTGAGCCACTGTTCTGGTGTCACCTTGAATCTGTAAACTGTAGTCTCCCCCCACCCTACACAATACTCAGCAGTGCAACTCAATTTTCACATTAGGGTTGAAAGTAAGGCAGGATGAACCCAAAATATTTGTTATTTCCAGCATATGTGAAAGAGAAACTAAACATTATTACCAGAATGTATTAGAACCTTAGAGACAAATTAACAAACAAAATTCCAGGAGAAAATGATTCTATCAAACAGATGTCTGAGTCTTAAGTACAGTTTTTAATATGTTAGATAAATTATCAGCCTCTGAATGTTAGAATCATCTTAAGAGTGCCATAGAGATGAGAGAGGAATCTCTGAATGAGAAAAAACAGAGTGGGGAGAAGATTAAATTATGTCGGCAGTCATAGCGAATCAAAGAGTAGAAGGTGGTCTGCAAATCTGCATGTTTTGATGAAATATTAAGAAGGGTGATTATTGATGAAAAATGAACAAGCCTTTCTGATTTCAGCAGCCTTTAAATTACATCTCACTAATTAGCACAGCTTAGATGCACTCATCTGCTGCTTGACAGGCATTTATCTTTTTTTAGGATGAGTGCATAATGTGACTTCAACATATTTGGTCTCCCTTTTACATGCATCTATCCAGGTGACTTGCCAATGCCTCTGAGATTGATCCTCCACTGAATGGAGTACATACAAAGATTATGTCTAAGTAGTTCAGCTTCCTGCCATGTCTACAAATCACTCCATGGACAGGCCTCTAAGGACCCAGGAGATGCTTGCAAGTTTGAAAATACATCAGGAAATGGAACTATGTGTATAGGTTAACAAACCTAGAGGTCTATCACTTCTGCAGATTTCTAGGAAGCCAAATATTAAGTATCACAAGGGTGTGCACCAGCACAAAGACAACAATGGAAGTAGCAATGGGATCAAATAGATACCTATATGAGCACAGGAAGCTAAAGAGTGATTTTATATGAAATGCAAAAAGAATGCTTGATCAAACATGTCTGTTCTCCATTTATCATTTCAGAAACCAGCAAATGAATGCCATAAGCACACTCTGCTGTATATTTCATGATACTGAATGAACCAATTCAATGTAATTAATATAATAACTAGTGTAAAAATGGAGTAAGTGCAACAGATCTAATAAAATCAACAATGAATGGTGACTGTATCCTTAAGCCATGGCCATTTGACAAATATTGCATTATGTTTACCATATTATTTTATATTACTATCATTATATGCTGTATAAGTAATTATTAAAGAGGTGATTAGTCTTATAAATTATCAACCTCATTTAAACATCTATAAGTTGTAATTTGTGCATATTACTGATCTTGTCTGATCTTGTAATTTGTGTATATTATTAGGGCAAGGCCCTACCATACAGGCAGATGATTTTGTTAGTTTGTTAACTAATTTGTTATTTTCACAGGGATTGGAGGAAAGTGTAGATGGATGGTTCTTCCTCATATCCCAAAACAACTTGGGCCTTGAACTGCCAATCTCCCAACCTTACAACATTTGAACCTCCAGTTAGATGGACAGATAAGAGGCCATGCTACTGTCTCAGGCAAGTCTTGGACATTTTGTCAGATATGTCATCACTTAGGTAGTTAGGCCTTGGCAGACCTCCATGGATGAGCAAATAAGTCGAGCTGCAGGCTATGGACAGTTAGCTGTGTAGAGATTATAAAAATGTGGTTCTGATGTTAAAACAACAGCATCATTTTATACTAGCCAACCAAAGAATTATGTGCGTGTATGTGAGACAGAGTGTCTTCGTTCCAGAAATCTCAGACTTCCAGAGGGCAATTCATGAAAATGTGTGGTAAAGGTAAAGGTAAAGGTTTTCCCTTGACATGAATATCTAGTCATAACTGACTGTAGGGGTGGTGCTCGTCTCTGTCACTAAGCCAAAGAGCCAACATTGCCCAAAGATGACTCTGGTGGTCATGTGGCCAGCATGACAGCACAGAACCCTGTTACCTTCCCACTGAAGTGGTACCTATTTATTTACTTGTACTTTTCAAACTGCTAGGTTGGCAGAAGCTGGGACTATTTATTTGTTTATTTCATTTTATTTTTATCCCACCTTTCTTCCAAAATGGGACCCAAAGAGGCTAACATAACAACATAACACTAGTGACAGAAGCCTTATACATGAGGTTGACTTATAGTATATGAGTATACAGTAGTCCCTCTGTTTTCATGGGAGATCCGTTCCAGACTCCCCCCCCTGCGAAAACGGAAATGCGCAAATAATCAAGCCTCACTGGCTTGAATGGAGCTTGCCTGTCTGTGAATAATTAAGACCACGGACATCAAGTCCACGAAAATTGAGGAGCGACTGTATATGGTATTTCTTTTCTTGGCTAGTCCCGGAGAGGGGGTGGCTCTGGCACTAGTTGTTGTTTAGCTTCTGCATTGTCAGTTTGATTATTCTTCTTGAGAAATCCACTACTGTCTCTCACATTTTCCAACAATTGCACAGGTTAAAGATGGCTGAATACTTTATATTATAATTTTAAGACTCTTTTAGCTTACTACCTCCAGTTGATGCACATACGTAAAACATTTTCAGAACTACTACCTCAAACAAAGAATCATTGTCAAGTGACCTTGAATTATTTTATCTGTAAGGGGTGCTTTTGGTGGGCCCTTCAGTCTCTTCCAGTTTTCCATCCTGCTATCAGAAGACCATTCCTGTCTAATGTTGCCATACAGTCTCTCATTTATGTTTGTGTGTATATGCCTTTCAGTTGTCTGTCAATGTTAGGTGATCCTATGAATTTCACATGGTTTTCTTAGGCAGGGAAGACTCAAAGGAGGGTTTTGTCAGTTCCATCCTCTAAAATATAGTAGCCAACAGCATCTGGTATATGTAGGTGGTCTCCCATCCAAGTACTAGCCAGGGCTGACTCTGCTTAGATTCCAAGATTATACAAGTATTTAGTGTATAAAAAGTAGGTAAAGGTATTCCACTTTGACACGGTTGTCAAGTCATGGCCAACCATAGCAGGCAGTGCTCATCTCCATTACTAAGCCAAAGAGCCAGCACTGTCAGAGACTACTCTGTGATCATGTGGTCAGATGACTGCAGATATGCTGTTTACCTTCCCACTGAGAATTGGTACCTATTTATCTACTCACATTTGCATGCAAATATAATGTCCCACAAATAACTATATTTTTAAAATAAAATGAAAAAAGCAAGTTGTTACTGGTCCCTTGATTATAAAACAATTCTAATCAAGGCAACAAAGGATCAGAAAAGCCACAATTATATATTCATTATAAATATTATGTTGAATACTTGTTGCAGCTATATCAGTTCTTCGTCTCACTATAGAGTTTGAGGAAATTTGAATAAAACTCCTCATGAATCATCTCCCCATATCTTCAAAGTCATAACTTAAACACTGGATAGAGTCACAACAAATATACTTCACAATAGGGCCTCTACGTAAATCCTCATGAATTTATATTAAAGGCAGATTTTTTATTGCATCCATGTTAGCAGGAGGGAGCGGTAGTAACCTAAGACCACTCAAGTTAGTGGTACCAATTGCTTTCCTTACTCTGAGTATGCACAAGAGCAAACAATTCTTATCAGTCAGTTTGGGGAGTAGATGAAGGGGTTGTTGGGTTCAGGATGCAAGCAGCAGGAAAAATATATAATAGCCCTGAAAGAAACCTGTAAATCATGTGGAAAATTCAGAAGTCTGTAATTATCCCAAGGAGATGAAAGGAATTTATATTTTCTCTGTTTCTTTTAAAAGGCAAAAGGAACTCTCTACTTTCTCTCTCTCTTACCTCAACCAAAAGCCCTTCCCTCCCCCCAAAAAGATGCAAATAAAATAGCAGCCACTTGCTGAGAGACAGCAAGAGAGAGGAAGGCACAGAGCCAGTGTATCTGTACATTAAAAATGAAAACACAAGGTAAAAGCATCATCCTTTGGCCAGCACCTCCATTCCTCCAAATGTGTCCCTGTTTTAAGCACCCCTTTGGGATACCAAAACAAAATCATTTTGAGAGATGAAAAGGTTTAGCTTAACATTTATGGCCCAAACTTCACATCCCTTCATATTGGGCTTAAGCAGTTTCCTAGACAGTTTGCAGACCCAGAACTGGCTTGATTCAGACCTTCCTTCAGCAAAGCGTCTTTTCATCATGTGTCTTTTGACTATACAGTGAAACACCCTGGTCAATGTAGTAGATATCTGAAACTACAACTTAAATTAATCCCAGCTAGCATGGTCAATGGAGAAGACCAACCACCTCATGTCTTCAGGATGCCACCTTCAACACTCAGATTTTTAATTCTGTAAATCTTTTGTTCAAAAAAGTTCTCCCTCCCTCACACTAATGTTTTAGGCTGAGGAGAAGCTTTTCCCTAAAAGAGGGTCATTCCAGTTCATAATAATCACTTCTGACATTGAAAAATAGAATCTGATAACTTATGATAACTTATTATGCAATAAAGCAAGATTAATTTGGCGAAAAGAAGGACAATTTCAATTAAGTTTATAACCAAGGAAAACAAGTAGGAAGTTTAAGAAAGAATGGTTGATAATGGTAGGAAAAAGAGTGAGTAGTAAGAAGAGAGGAAATGTATGAAAGGTTATGAAAGTCAAAGAAGGTCTGTGTAAGTTGAGAGGGTTAGAGGTTGAGTTATGGGATAGGTAGAATAAAGAAGGTTGAAAAGAAAAGAGATTGAGAGAGGGAGGTAGGAAGAATAGGGAAAGGATGGATAAGGGTTTGAGGAACTAAACCAAGGGATAGGAAAGGAATAAGAGAAGAAAATGGGAAGAGAAAGATTAAAGAAGGATATATTAGTGGAAAGAGAAAGATGAGAGAACAGATAAGGTGGAAAAGAAACGAGTTGATGGATTGGATGTAGAGTTAAAGGAAAGGGTCGAGGAAATTAAAGAAACATATTACTCTTAAGTTGAAAGAATCATAAATCTAGAAGATAAGTTGTTTCTTCCTTTATATATAAACTTTCACTTTCATCCTACTACTTTTTTAAAATCTATTAATGAATATAGATAATTTATAGATAGGAAATTATGATCGATGTTTTATTTTATGTTTGAATGTTTGTGTGTATGTATGTATGTATTGTTATGTAGTTGGTTTTACTTAAATAAAAATGTTTATTAAAAAAAAGAAAAATAGAATCTGCAGTGCCAAAAATTGCCTATGGAGCTCAAAGACATGGCAAAACTGACCTAGAAGATGGGGGGGGGGGGGCTTTGGTGCATAAAAAACCCTCCAGTTAGACAGGACGCGTTAATAATATCATAGGGGCAGGTTACATGCACCTCATGGACTACATTTTCCCCAACATTTGTCATGGATTATGGAAATTGTAACCCAAATTTCTAGAAGACACTACAACAAAGTATTTGGTGTATGCATGGTTCCAATGGACGTGCTATTTAATTTAATCTTATAAACCCCTGAATATTCACATATGATTGGTGATAAAAGCTATGCTTTGCTGGGTCCACTGTTGGGAATGGCTTGTGTCCAGAACAGGTGAATTCCTCTCTTTGAAAGAAGATAGCTGGAGATAGGCCTGGGTCCCTGAACTGTGGGGCAAGAGGGCTGAGGGAAGGAGGATAGGGTAATGAACACTATCCCTGAAATGAACAATCCCAGGCTCCCCAGAGGCAGGAGATGGAATGTGTGGGGGGAAATCATAGGTTTCATTCTTAAGAGAGAGAACTTTGGGCCTTTACAGACTGCAGAAATAGTTCAGCTTGAGACCACTTTAACTGCCCTAGCTCAGTGCTAGGGAATCATGGGAATTGTATTTTTTTCTGGGACATTGAGCCTTCTCTGTCAGAGAGCTCTGCTGCCACAATAAACTACAGTTCCCATGATTCCTTAACCCTGAGCCAGGACAGTTAAAAGTGGCTTCAAGTTGCACTATCTCTGACAGTCTGTAAAGGCCCTTTGTCTTTAATCCAGAGTCGCCCTATGGAGATGGAATGCTGAAATAACAATAGCCATCACTGATCATTGAGATACTAGCATAAGAATATCAAAACAGGTGAGTCTTTAACCTTCAGCCTCACTTATCACAATTGGCATTCACCAACTTATTAATATACCTATTAAAATTGAAGATTCAGTTGTCTCATGCTCTCTACCACCCCATCCTCTTTGCATTTCAGAAGACAAATACAGATGGGCACCAAACCTTCCTGGCAATGGCCACAATCCTGATAATTCATTTAGATGTGCCTGAGGGGCTGCATATCCTTGTGACAAATTTGAAAATTAGACTGACATACAACATAAAAAGAATAAAGGGAAGGAAAAATCCACTGTGCTATAGCTCAGGTGCCATTATTTCCAGCATAAAGTGATGCATGTTCAAAATGATGATATCTATACAGAATTACACTCTGGAGAAACATTCAGATCCATTTACAATAGACCATCTGAATTCAGAAATTATTTGTCTCATTCCTATCACACTATATTCTGTGTTATGCTCAAGTGACATTAGATGCTCATATGAATATAGGAATGATGGGAACAGAATCTCATTTATACTGAATGAGTTCAGGCATTTTTCAAGTAATTTTAATGTGAAGGACAGAATTGTTTTTATTGGATTTTTAAAGTACCTGTATAATTACAAATAAAGAAAAAATATTTGAAAGGGAGGAGTACAAAGGATATGAACCTCTATCTTAATATTCGCTGATTATACTTGTGTGCCTTCAAGTAATTTCCAACATATGGCAACCCTAAGGCATGGAGTTTTCTTGACAGGTTTCTTCAGAGGTGGTTGCCATTGTTTTCTCCTGAGGTTAAGAGCATGTGATTTCCCCAAGATCACCTAGTGGGTTTCATGGAAATCAAACCCTGGTCTCCAGAGTCATAGTCCAATGTGCAAACAACTATGCAATGCTGGATGGTGGTTATCTATTAATTAGTGAGTTTGAAAAGCCAACATGTGTGAGTATCTGCCACCAATCCAAGTAGTTTTCTTGTGTTTGGGGGGAAATCATTTGAAAATCAGTTGGAAAAAGAATCAAAATTGTTGTGTTGGGGGAGGGGGTTACCATGGGGTTTGGGGACTACAAAACTGAGATTCAGGGCCTCCAAAAAACACCTGCTGGTCACACTTTTTCTACCCCTGTTCAAGACTAATGTGGAAATTTACCAACTAAAGAAGACAGAACAGACTAAAGATTTGAGAAACTAGCATAAGCACAATATGAAGTGTTTTACTTTTTTGTTAACAAGGCTACTTGCTTTTGTCATGACAAGGAACAACCCAACCTTTCAAAATAATTTGTTAAAATGTACTACCAGAAAACGTGATATGCATTAAAGAGATATGAGTCAGCTGGGTCTATGATCTGCCTTCCATGAACAAAGGGTTTATCTCAAGGAAGTAACATCAGTTTGATTTTGGAAGGTCCCATCTCTCTTCTGTACTACAGCTCACCCCATTCAGCATGGTCTCCTAGCCCTGGAGATGCTGCCATAGGGAGAAAAGAGGTGAGTAAGCCATTTCTCCCCACACAATTGTATGCACCTAAATCTGGACCCAAAGCAACAGATTTAAAACAAATATTCAGTGCTGAGCAGCAGTCAGTTTTGAATGTGAAATGTTGTATAGTGGCTAAGATCCACAAAACAGGATGGCTCACATTCTTATTTCATCTCTGCCAAGTAGTCCTAAGTAATCTGCAATGTCTCCACATCAGTGCCCATCACTGACAATATAGGGACACCACCACTGACTTACCTTACAAATTACAAATAAATTCAGTACATGAAGTAATTTGAATAAGGCAAAAAACCTTGCAATTTTTAAAACATCACATTCCCCAAAGGACTGGATTATTCCTTTTACTGGTCTTGTTTTCTGCCACCCTTTTCCCTCTCAATCCATCCCCACATTGGGGACATGTGGAGGAGAGATAATTCTCTTGCCAAACTAACCTAAACTGTTTGCTTGCAGAGGGCCTTTGAAATAAGGGCAAGAGATGCATTAGGTTTAGAATGTCTAATTCACAGGGCTTCCATGATTTGGGGCCAACTTGAGGGCTGTTAACAAACAAAATAATCTTATCCGACTCTAAAGAACTATATAATATCCTAATAATATCAACGCTCACATTAAGCACTTTATGCAGGGCTTCTTCTCCCTTGTCTGTGATTGTGAGCAAATGACAACTAAGACAAGATTCAAACATCCTTGTAGTCCACATTAAAAAGTATCAAAATGCAGTTATAAACATCTTTCTCAATAAAATATGCTTAGATATGCATATTTTGAGATAAAGTACATTTATAAGTGCCTATTTTAGTTGAAAATACATTAAAAATATATTGTTGATTTATTATATTTATTTATATCCTGCTTTTTCTCCAAAACTGGGAATGAAGGCAGCATAATAAGTATTTAAGTATAAATATGCTCTGAAATAAGTATTTAAATATGAATTTTCATAGACTTGAGAGAGAGAGAGAAGAATTATGGAAATGATTTATTTATTTATTTATTTAGGACTGAATATCTACCAAAGAGAATGGGCTGGAAAGAGACTGATCTCTCCAGCCCTATAGATAACTGAAGTTTCTGAGAGAATTGGTGAGGGAACATGTCAAGTATCTGGCAGGGCTCAATTTATGAAATGAGAAGTGTCAAAGCTTGAGGTTGGTTTGTATAATCACATACAGTCAAAGGCTGTCTCACAGAATTGGACAGCCTATCTTAACTCTACCCAACAACCTATACAGAATGGAGAGCACTATCAAACACATCTTTGTTTATGATGGGAAGGAGATGGTGATTTACCCCATTAGGTATTTTGCTCTGCAATATTTTGTGAAAGGAAAGAGGCAGGCCCTAGTCTAGAATAAGTTTACATGGACTAACGGTCTCTGAAGCCCTAAGCAGTTGTGTTTGTGATAGAAGCCCGGAGGCATATGTAGTATATAACAACCTCACACAACATTATGCTGAGTGGAAACACACTCTTTTCTAGCATAACCATTGAAAGTGAGCTCAATGGGACTAACTTATAGAACGAGGTGCTACTCTACATAAGCAAGCTTGCCTATTTTGGGACCTAGGAACTGCCACACAGCAAAGAATAAAAGTTAATAAGCGCATAAGCTTTATCCAGAGCACTTCAGCCCAGAATGCAATGCAGGTGGGAGCAGTAGTAAAACTTTGACCTTTCACTTTACCATGGCCTTTCTGAGGTACTACTTCAGAGCGACTGAGAGAACTTACACAACTCTCAGTTTTAGAGTATAAGGAATAAATCTTTCGCACTTACAGCAAGTGTAATACAGAGTAATAACTCAAACACTTCCATCTATTCTAAATTTGGCAGAAGTTTAGAGTTGTATGTGATGAGGGATACCTCAAACTTTAAAGATTATTTACACGAGTAATGTTATAAATAACGACATTCAATATAATCTTCAAGTATCTTGCTGCTCTTTTGTATAGAAATATGTACTCTGATATTGCTATGTAATATTTCACAAGTCTAATTTGGGTGGGAATATTACAGAAAGTGATTTTTACATAATGGCTTCAGAAACCAAGACTCCTTATTCTTTTATAATATGCTTCAAAATTATATTGCACCATTTCCCACTGAGTCTCAGAAATTAAGCTGAGATATATATTGCTTGATAAACAAGCTAACAGTAAAATAAAATGACATACTATCAGTATTGTGAAAATTATATACCTTTTTAAATAAATAAACTAAACGAAGATTCCCCCCCC
>CM034710.1:111546777-111580219 GCA_020142125.1 Phrynosoma platyrhinos
AGATCTTTAGTCTTAACGTACCACTAAGTTTCCTCTCTCTTTGCTTTTTATACTGAAACAGACTAACACAGTTATCTCTTTGACCTTTACCTACTGAAAGAAATGTCACCAACAAATACCATATTTTCCAGCGTATAGGACAACCGGGCGTATAAGACGACCCCCCACTTTTCCAGTTAAAATATAGAGTTTGGGAAGAGTATGACTTCCAAAACTGTTGTTGTTGTTGCTGTGCACCTTCAAGTCATTTCCAACTGATGATGACACTAAGGCAAACCTATCATGAACCTCCTTATACCCAGCGTATAAGACGACCCCCCACTTTAACCCCAGATTTTGCAGGTTAAAAAGTAGTCTTATACGCCAGAAAATAAGGTATATAAAATACTATCAAACCAGTGGTCCACACTGTCTACTATAAATGGAAGGAGATAGTGCTGGTAAATTGTGTCTTCAAAACTTTCCATGTTTAAAACAAAGTCTCACCAATACTGGTTTTTAAAACAACCTAACCTTCTGTCCACATCTGATTTCACCTGGAAGTTCCAATGTGACCCACAGCAAATATAAATGTGGTGGCAAATGGGCTCCAGGCATCCAAAGCTATCCATGTTTGTTTCAAACATGAGTTGCTGAGGACTAGATCTGATGCACAGAACTCTTGTTATTGATCTATGGCCATTCCTGAGAATCTTTCTGTATACCAGTGATGCCCAAACTTTGCTCCTCCAGATGTTTTGGACTTCACCCCAAGAATTCTTGATTCTTGACAAAGCTGGCTGGGGCTTCTGGGAGTTGAAGTCCAAAACACTTGGAGAACCAAAGTTTGAGAATATCTACTGTACACCTAAGCAAGGGAACCTGCAATCTTCCAGATGTTGTGGGCCTCCAGCTCCCATCAACCCCAGTATAGTAGACAGTCAACTGTCAACTATGATGGGGAATGCAGTGAAAAACATCTGGATGTTTACAATTTCTCCAACTCTGAAGTAAATTCTTAATCTTTCTATGCCCTGATTTCATTGTACTGTACTGCTTTATTCACCGATTTCTTGCATTCCTGTGCTTCCTTTTTCTTCTGTGACAATCTAAAAAAATCATACATCAATTTAAATCAAGGCCTACCACAAACTAAGCAGTAGGTTCTGACATTGTTACCAGTTTTTAATATATATTCTTAATAAGATGAGCAAGAAGAAGCCTAGGTATCATGACTCACGGTGTCACATACAAAATACAAAATTCAAATGTTTTCCCTTCTTCTTTTGTTTTTAGCATTAGTGTAAAATAAAGGGCTGGTAAAGAGCCCTTGCTTGAGGTCAAGGAAAGTAAACTAAAGGATTTTGCCCCCATGCCCCTAAAACAACAGTCTTGCAACTGTCCTTCGGACACATTGGCCCAGAAAAAACAACAAAAGATTTAGCCACAAATACCACAAACGTATTACAGGAACTGCCAATAACTGAACTTGCAGAGGCTGTTCCAAGTGTGGCTTTAATCTGAATTACACTAAACAGTGCAATTTGGGTCCAAAAGCATTTCCAATAAGATGATGAATTAGATTGGAAACATCTGAAAAGATTGCACTGCTCATTCCATTGTGACGTGATTTGTGTGAATTCAATATTTTTCCCTCTACAAAGGCTTTTAAAAAGCCATTAATAAAATGCAGTTCTGGCTTTACAGTTGATGAACAGTCACCTCACATTCCTCCCCCACCACAGCAGCCAGAGAGAGGGAGGGAGGGAAGGAGAGGGAGAGCATACAAAACAGGCATCGGAAGATTATTGACTGTAGTCTGGTGCCTACCTGTCTGCAGGTGAAGACTTTGAATTGCGGGCTTTCTTTACTTGGGCATATAGTGCTTCAACCGTTGGTCCTTCCCTTGGGCTCTGCGGTCGATTGTTCATTGTACCACTATTTGTAGGGGAATGATATGAAGGAATCCCAGCATACATTGAATCAGCATCACATCCAAAAGTCCTGTTTAAATCTTGAATCTCAGCATAGTCTCGTTCCCGAGCTTGCCTTTCACGAAATTCTCGGGTCTTGGCTTGAATTCTGGAAAGGAGAAATAAGGCTAAAAATACACTTGAAAAAAAGGGTTCAAACACACTTTTAGTCACAGGTAAATATTGTTAATCACTAAATGCTAGACTGCAATATTTGAGATACAGAGAAGGGTCAATTCAAGAATCTGTTTCCTTACCCTGTAAAAAATCCAGGAGGAGGAAAACAGATCTCTCTTGCTTGTGCAAAGGAGAAACCTATCTTATTTGTATCATACTATTGACTATAACATAGGTAATTGGTCCTTTCTCAGTGACATGCATCATACTTTGTATGGGCTCATTCTGATATTGTGAAGGGCCTGTTTGGACATTAGGCAATGAGGGTGGGAGCAAGGTATAGGTTCCAAGTACATAGAAGATAATCTCCAAACTCACAAATCTTAAAATGTTATTCCACTGTTATTTAGGCAAAGGAACTCCCTTAGTCTGGATAGTTAATCTCCTTTTTCAAATAGGCAAAATGTGCAAAAGTGCTGTCACACAACAGTTCTTGCCCTGGTTCACAAGGGCAAGAATACTTCCCACATGAAAATTATTAATCATTGTTGCTTGGATTATATGCCTCTCACATTATAACAGTATCACATTACAACACAATAATCTCACATTATCCTTTAATCATTAAAAGCATTGTGTTTCCTTCTATAGGCTTTCTCATACACCTAATCCACCTTTGACCTTCCTCTATTTGTAGATTGTTTTATGTCTTTTAGACAGTTCCTTTATAGTTTCTGTGAAGAAATCAAACTGATAAAATCTGACTTCATTTAATCAATAGAAAAGTTTTGAAAACTGAAAATAGAATTTCACCCATCCATTGACTTTTTCAGCATTAATTCTAATTAATAACAAAGTAGCATCTCTGCCTAATGCTGCCACAATCATCCTTCCAACTGTGTAATGTTGATATATTAATGTGATTTGATACAGAAGATGGCATTATGGCTACAAATACTGCAAATTCCACTTCAGCTGCTAGGGGCCTGCTTTTTGGGGAAAAGACAGCATAGAGATGAAATGAAATGAGTAAATAAAATTGATTTTGTTTTTAGGTCCACATTTAAGATATGCACGGGGATCAAAACTGCCAATTTCAAGTGTGAATATGACAAGAATATACATGCAATTGACATATAGCCCATACAGTTACAACTGTCCAAGAAGTTCAACATGGGAATACAGAAAGCTACTTTACATTGGACAGAATCCTGCCAATTGTAATTGTAATTGGTGCCAGGTAGAGTCTTTTTCATCATGTTCTACCTGGATCTCCTTGGCTGGTGATTATAGGGATTATAATCCCTACATCCCAGCAATCCAGGGTTGAGAAAGTGCTTCCACCAATTATGAGTCTCTTACGTGCTTTTAAAAAAAAAGTCCAGGAAAGGCCCAAAACGTAGTGAAATAATCCTGCTCCCATTCACCATAGAGGGGGGAACCTGAGAATAAAACAAACATTGTTTTTTTCCCCTGGAAGGTTGTGGGGGCACGATGGTATGGGTACAACTCCCTCAAACTCTTCTCAGGGGTCAGCCAATGTGCATATTCGTGCATTAATCCATGATCTCCCTGTCCCTCCACCCAGTGATATTTGACTACAGCTGTCTATTGACAGAACATTCAGTAGCAGCTTCAGGATTGTAAAATGTAAAACAACTGTTATAATGTTTTAGTTTCATTGGTGCTTTATGCATTTAGGGTTGTTCAAGACAAAACCAAGACAGGGATTTAACATATCACATTCCTATTGACAATTATTTTATTTGTAGCTTTTTAGAAATGACATCACAGTAGTAAAGGTCAAGCATACCAGTAGGCCAAGTTAGGGTAGATTCTGGACATTTATGAATGATGCCATGTGAAAGATCAACACATTCTCCTGTCTGGATTTTGAAAGGGGAACATATACAATTGATGCAATGTAATTCAAGTAGTACCAAAATGAAAAGGAGTATAAGCAGTTTGCTAATGCCTATTATTTTGACTAAGAACAAAAGCCATGGACACATGTTGAGAATTCACTATCTGCTGTCCTTTTGATTATACAGATAATTGCCACTGTCCTTAAACATTAGAGTAAATAGTGTATTTAAGTGTTTTTAGCTACAAAATACTGGACTCCCACAGAGCAAAGAGGATTTGATGGGTTTACTGTTTCAATTCAACTCTGTTCTACTGTTCAATTGTTTTTACTGTAGAAACAATTCAATTCTAATAATTGCTTATTTGCGAGAATCATCCCCCAGGCAATTGGCATGAACATTTGTTGTGGGCATAGTCAGGAAACAGTGGAGTGTGGAATGGCTGATATAGTGACAGGCTTGGAATACTGAGACTTCATACCTACATTTTCCGAAGCCTTGAAAGAGCAATGCATGGGTGTTTCCTTCTATACCATGCTACAGCACTTGTGTTTCCTTCTATACCAGGAATGGGAATTATAAGGCCTTCTAGATGTGGTTGAATAGCAGTTTCCAGCATGCCGGGTAGGGCTTCTGTGACTTGAAGTACAGTGACATTTGGAAAACTGCAGAATTACCATGCTCATTCTCATTCTGTACCAGTTTGACTTGGTATGCAGGCAGGCTAGTTGACAGGAAGGTAAACCTATTACTCACCTGAGTAGAAAAGCACATGGGGTTCTAACTGGTTCTCCTTCATGGAGCCTGGGGAAGAATCTGTATGCTGACCATGACAAATCCTTGGGCAAGCCCACTTTTTACATACCCTGGGATTCCTTCCTTTAGGCTAGACTTTGTGTTTAATGTATTGATAGTATTTAGCTTTTTGGCTGATTGGTTACATTATGCTTTTGTCACAAGGTTGCCAGAAGGGCCAATATGAAAACAGAAGACCAGCCATGGAGATACAGTTGCAGGAGAAAGTGACTGGGAAAGTCCTTTGCTAGACTGAAGCTATGAAGGAAGGGGGATACTCACAAGCCTAGTGGGGCATGATATCCAGATAGTTGTAGACTATTCCAGTGGGGAAATTAATTTGCATATTCCCCTGCAACAAGTCGTTTAGCAAATATAGATTTGGGGTCACACATGGTCTGCCACAGGATAGTCCATGATAGACTCTCTGGGAATTTCAACATGTAGAGTTTGCAAGCTGTACATGGTTCCTTCACTAATGTTGTGGTCTGCAGAATCAGTTTAATCATTTTGAGTAACTAATCATGACACAATAGCCAATGTCAAACATATTAGGAGGCCAGGTTATGGTAGATCTTCAATAAATTATCCTTTACACTAATTGCTTTATTTTCTGAATTCTAAACACTTGACATCAGATCAGGTATACAATTTAAATTAGGATGACAGATGAACAAAAAACACAATTGGCTCATTATTCCCAAAGTCTTCCTGTGCTGTGATGAATTTTAGCTTCCTATCATCAGGAAATGTTTCTTCTTATCTTCAGAACAATGTTAAAATAATTATGAAGCATACTTATTTTACCTGGAATACTCTTCAGGTATACTTGTACTCTGTCATGAATCCTGAAGCACAAGCAGCCTAAAATACATCCAGTACTCTCTCAGAGATGCATGGGGAAACTAGAATTAAGGTGGGCAAGTTATCTACAGGGAGATGTCACAGCTCAGTGACACACTGCATTGTTTTCATGGAGAAAGTTTCTGTCTCATTTGATGTAACAAGTTTTTTTTGGGGTGGGGGAACCATTGCTTTAGACACTGGAGACCCTCTGAGTCAAAATAGCCCCGTGCTAGATGTCCCAGTTAACCAACTTTTCTTCCATTACTGCTTCTTGAAGTACTTCAGTCAACATGCAAGGAAATCAGAGGCTGATCAGAACAAAATCCGATACAAAATTCTACCATAAAGAATCAAATGCTACCCTTCTGCTCCATCATCTCTTCAAATTCAACTGATGTAGTTTATCTGCCTAGCTTTCATTCTGACATTTTTCCTTACAGGCCTATGACTAACATCTTCAATTTTTGTTCTCCTGTTTTCCTGATTAAGAAGCCGGTATGACTTCAAAAGCTTGCAACATGTAATTGTGCATAAAAGTATCATTGTTTGGATGTTATTGGATTTGTTAAGGATCATTACTCAAGAGCAAATCAAACCTCTGTGGAGATGCAAAGGATCATAGGTATCTGACTTCTTTGAAAAGGAGAGATAGAAAAATCACCCAGTCTTAATTTAATGCAGTTTATTTGAATCTCACCTCCATGTTCTAGCCTAGTTTTATATCAAATAGCAAGTCCCTGTGTTTTCTGCAGTGGACTTTCCAATGAAAATATTCTTGTACATTTTTTTTAATTTGTGCTCTTACTTTGGCAATGCACCAAATTTGTCCACCTTTCCCCCAACATGTTTCATTGTGATTTTTCCCCATTGTGCATATTTTTGCCATGATGCTTAAAATATTGTTTGTGTGCATTTTATTGCTTAGAAACACCCTTAAGCCTTGTAAATGCATAGACAGTTTACATGAGCCACACATTTTCTCACAACAAGTTTTAGGAGGGGCAAAAATGTCATGTTCATCAAGATTGTTGACGTAAATGATTTTTCTCATATCCCTAATAAAAAGTGAAATCACTGGATCATCAAGCTCAGTACTTGTCTAGACTGATTAGCAGTATCTTTCCAGGGCTTCGAAATGGTAACTGTTCTGGCTCTATCTGGAGATGTTGAGGAAAATACTCACAACTTTCTGCCTCTCTTTCTAGAAATTATGCTACTACTGTAATGCGGGAAATGTGGGGCAAAAACACAAGTTAGTAATAATTTGGTATAAATCTAAAATTCAGCATCACTACAGGCTGTCAGGTTGATGATCACTGGAAGGTAAAGGACAGGACTGAGAAGTCAGCCAGTTACACAACACAAAGATCTTTTGGTTTTTTCATGATGAGCAAAAGGGAAAGTCCATTCACAAAACCTGTACTGATTGTTTTTTGAACAGCCAATGTATTTTCAATTTGATTCAGAAGAATATGACAATAAAAATCACTACAGCAATTACCATTTGGCAAAATACCAATGTATATTTACAGTCAATAGAGTTCATACTCTCTGGTCTCTTTGGCTAGTCTACAAGAGCTATGAAAATATTTTGCTCAGAAGAAACAAAGTGTGGCTTTCCCAATAAAAATATTATGGCCACCTTGGGAATTCTAGAAATACATCAGGGGGGCATCCTGCTGTTGAAAGCCTGACTCCTTCTGATATTTTAATAGCTCCAGATGGCCTTTGCTGGAAGACAACACTCCCACTATTCTTTTATCATGACCTCTTAGGTCACAAATTATCTGAAAGGATGGTACTATCTTCCTTTCAAGAATAGGTTAGTGTGCCATTAAGCCGTAGCTCTTATTTGACCAAACTTTCACTGCTGAAATGAACAGTTTTTCCCATCAACACTTTATGTAACACTGGAAAGAAGGCATTTTGTTCTTTATTCTATTATTGTATATTTTAAAGTAAATGAAAATATCATTTGATACATTTCAGCATCAGATGGTTTTCTTAGCACAAGCAGTAGTACTATGATCTATTTCATACAGAAAATGTTAAGATCTGGTCTTGAAAAACAAAAATCTAAGCTCATAAAGGTATGTGTGTCTTAGAAGATTCATTCCTCAAAATAACTAATATTCACATTCTAATGAATTATTTGTCCTTTGCCATTGTCATAAATAAAGCACTTTCATTTGCATAGACAAAAATATTAAATAAACTAATGCTCTAAATAAAGTAATAAGGTTAATTTCCTTCCTGCTGTCACTAAATTCATGTTAGCAGCCTCTCTTCAGCTTGACATCAATTAATGATTTTAATTCCACACTCTTGTCACTGTGCTTACTATCCTTTCCTCTAATTAAAATGGATGATGCATGATGAAGGGAAAACACAAGACTTCTGTTCTTGTTGTAACATTTCTATTCATTAGTATACTTTTTACAGCAAAAGGCTTGTAGTTTTAATGGCATTAAAGGAAGATGAAGAAAGGCTGTATTATCTCTAAGAGGCGTAGGCTCTTACAACCCTAGGGAGGAATACACACAATACGGAGAATTACCCTTATGCAATGACCACATCTCCCAGGACAAGATATCAATAGGTTATTTTAATTAGTGTCTTATCTCTTTATAATGGGGTGTATACACATCTATATTCAAAAACATTTATATTTAAATGCCCAAAAGGTAGTCAATGTCTGGTTAACAATGCAAACATCTAAAACACCAAACCATCTTTATACCTTCAATGTCTATTCTAATGCACTACTTAATTTAACCTGAAACCTACTACTAGCACCAATGGGCAGAGTTGTACAAAATTTTTGCTGTGAAAACACACACACTTCATAACTACCTCTCACCCCACACTTTACATCCTGCAATAAAACTGCAAATTACATTTCCCTCATAACTGATAGTTTTCTTTTTTTAATTTACATAGGTGAGCAGGTATCACTTTTATTTTAAAGAAAATCCTACTATGTTATGTAATTATATACAGAACTGAAGCCTTCACTTATTAACTGGTCAGTTGTGTTACCCTCCAGCTCTGGTAAGTTTATTATTGTTAAACTCTCACTCAACGTTTTCTAAACCGTTTTTATAGCACTTTTCAGTTTAGAGCCAAGTGGGCGTCCTAAATGGCATGCTCCCTATAAAGTTCTGATGCCATATTTTCAGTGGAAAAATATGTATGTAGAAAGTAAACCTGGACATCTTCTTTCAGGTGACTGTTTTCAATTCCATGAAAATATTCCATTTAGAAGATTTCTGGAACTGCCTTTGGTGGATGATGCAGTAATGTAAGGCCCTCTAAAAGAGACACAAAACTAGTGTGGGGAGCTCCCCCTTCTGGTTTGTGGTTGTTCATTTGTTGCAGGGGATCCACACATTTACACTTAAGACAGCAATTCTTTCAGTAATGTAACAATTTTGTAGTGTTCAAACCACAATATATTGCTACCTGGAGATGTGTTTTTATTTTCCTAGTTAGCAGGGCAAAACAAAGTACTGCCTTGAATAAAATTCATGAGTGTCATGGGTACCTATTGCATATTGTGCATACTGTGACAAGGACCCAAATCCAATTCTTAATCTCTCTTAGTGAAGGCCCACTGAATCAACTTGGTTAATCAACACTTAACTGTTAAGTTCTATTAATATAGTGGATCTATTATCAATGAGAGGTGAATAATTAGGTTGTAAGCCAAGGAAACCAACCTGTCCCCTCGATGCTTCTATCATGTCATGATCTAACCATCCTGAAATTCAACCTTCAAGAAGAGGTCACTTATGGAAACAGATTTTGATTTGAGACTTTTAGGACTCCTGCCAAAGATGAAACTGATATGGGTCTAGAAAGATTTTTTTAATATCCATGTCTGGTATTTACAAGAACTTTGAAGAAATGCATTACAATAAAAGATATTATTTGCAATGTGCTACTTATTTTGGCTATTGGGGGCTTAACGGTATTATTTTTAAATGAACATAATGATGTGCTATGCCATGTGGGGTGCAATAAATAATCTTTTAAAAAGGGTTTTGTGGCATCATTTAGGGTAACTTTAGCCACTTCCCCTATTTTAAGTATAATTTTGTAAATGGATAAATAAATAAATTTCTCATAGTACTAATGCGTTACTTTTCAAAAAGCAATAACTAACAGCATCTTACTTTTTAATAGTAAAATTTCCAAGCTGTGCTATTCACTCATACAAGTGTTCATATACTTGGGCATTCTAAAAATCTCCTTTTCTAAAAATTCGGTTTTACAGATTTTACAGATACATTTCCTGATTAAGAAGCCAGTATGACTTTACAGATACATTAAGAATGTTGCTTGCATTATATGAAATGGTCTTCACAAGGCTGCTGCTCTGTATAAAATGGTAGTATTTATTCAATTCATTCAGTGGAAAATTAAGCTACATTAATTTGCTTGTCTTCTAATCAATATAAGCAAAATACTATAAAGACTTCAAACAAAATACAATGCAAGCAAATACTACCAGAATTATAGACTCAATGAAGAATAATTTTATATAATTGTGGCCTTGATTGATTTCTTAATGGAACATCCACTTGTTCTTTAACCGCTGTGGATATTTGTTGCATTTCTGTTGTACATAGTAAATTCATTACACCCAACCTGGCTCCCCTTGAGCATTTCATCATTAAAGGTATAGCGATTCAGAGAACAAGTAAAACTGAAATTAAGTGACCTGCACCATTATGAAAAAAACCCAAACACTTTTCAAAGAACTGTGTAATATCTAAAACAAAAAAATATTTGATACTTCAATTTTTCAGGAATTGACCAAAGTTGCAGCCACATAATATCATTATTGTACTGTTTTGCATGCCTTGTGTGTACAAGGAATAACAGTGCACCATTTTAACAGATCTGAGTCCTTGTCATAAGGCAGTAAGATGTATGTGTGCATCTGTGCATGTTTACCAATATATTACCAAACAGAGAGGGAACCATCTTTCCCCAGAATAGGGCAAACAAAATGGTAAAATGTCTGGAACCCAGTCCTGTGAGGACCTATTGAGTGAAATGGTTGTATTTAGTCTGGAGAAGAGAAAACTGAGTGGTGATATGGCAGCCATTGTTAAATATCTGAAGGGTTATCATGTGGACAATGGAATGAGCTTGTTTTCTGCTGCTCTAAAAGATTAGGACTGAAACAAGTGGAGTCAAATTACAAGAGAGGACAATATGAATAAACATTAGGAAGAACTTCTTGATGGTCAGAGGTGTTCAGCAACAGACAGCCTTGAAGAGTGGACTCCCCTTCACTGGAGATTTTAAAATAGCAATGAGATGTATCTCTCATGGATATTTCAGCAGTGAATTGGGGTTGGACTACAATGTCCTTGGGGTACTTTCCAATTTTAGTATTGATTCCATAACTTGTCACCATCCATAGAGTGCTCTTCTATTTGCTTCTCTGGAACTATTTCCAACAACATCAAACATTTTCCAAATTATATTGAAATGCAAATATTTTTTCTTTATAACACACCCAAAATATGTTATATTTTATAATTCTAGCACAAAAAAACCCCAGTCATCATCAACAATCATGAAATATTTATAAGCCATCTCCTGTGCCTAGCACAACTGTGTTACAATATACTTAAATACATGGAGATTTCCAGCTGACTAATATAAATAAAGCTTAGCAGCAAGCATCAACAAGAGATAGCTACCTACGATTTACATTATGCTTCAATATGCACTAGGGGCATGCATATGCTTCAGACAAAGCAGGAACTGAAGAATAACAGTGAAGAAAATCAGATCTTGTCCATAGTAAAGCTGTTTTCTGCATAGGTGCTCAAAGTAAACTGAATTTGTTCCCAGAGCTTTGGAAGGTGCAGTCAGAAAGTCTGCAGGCAATTAAAAACTGTCACAAATTGGGTTGATTAATTATGAACAACCTTAATCCTAGATTTATTAATTGGAGAGGGTAAAGTGACAGAGATATCATGACCACCCTGGTACAGAAAGCTCTGTGGGCATCTACTGATGGCAGTATTTACACTGATTCTATAGAAGTTGATTGGATCAGCAGGATCCAAAGCTACTTTGTTCTTCTAAGACAGTACACAAGTGAAAATGATGTAAGATAATTTCTTCTCCTTTAAAACAAGTGGGCAAGATCAGAGGTAGAATCCAGCAATAACTGTCCCTCTGTCCCTTTACCCTGGCTGGGAAGGCTTAAGGATTGGAGAATCCTCCCTCCCTTTGTTTCCCCAGCCATTACCAAGGATTGCTCTTCTCATCAATACTGAGATACAGAAATGATATGCAGAGTACATGTGTTTGCAAGACCACACAAACTCATTGGGAGAGATGTGATCAGATGCAGCTTCCTGCTCTCTCAGTGGTAATTCAGGGTTGTGAAACATATACTCAATGGTAATCCAGGATTGCAAAGCATTCACTGGAGCTAAAATATTCCGAGCAAGACTCCATATTATATTACTAACATGACAAATACAGTTATCCCTTGATAACATCAGCACAAAATACTGCTATATTCACATATTAAAAAGCTAAGTTATATGATAGATTATTACATCTCTTGCCACAACAAATCACTTAGTCATGGGAATAAAAGGCAGCAATTCTTATAAGGAATTAGATACCAAATGCTATCTCTGGTTCTTACTGATTAACTTTTAACCGACAATATGGTTCTATGCTTACTGTTGAGAAATATATTCTTGTTTCTATTTAAACTGTATAAAGTTGGTGGGAGGATGAAAGTAAGAAAGCCCTATTGTATTAGCATTTGTGTGCTAGCATGGTGTCGGATTTCAGCCTATGTTTCTATTTAATTCCATTCCTCCTTTGAGAAGCAGAAATAAAATACAGAGAGCTGTGAATGCACTAAGGAGCCATGCAGAACAACAGGTAGCTTCTTATGTCAGTTTAATAATAATAATAATAAAATTTATTTATATCCTGCCCTTTGGAGTCCCAATCAGGGCGGCTTACAACAATATCCACTCTTTCCCCACATCTTTAACATTCAAAGCTGTACATCTGCTATAGGTATGAGGGATACATGACCCAGTTATGTCCACCATCTATTTTTGCAAGGCCCTAGACCAGGGACTGGCAACCTATGGCCCGGGGGCCGGTTAAGGCCCCGGTCCCTGGACTTACCGGCCCAGGCCGAAGGTTGCCGCCGCCGCACGCCATCGCGGTGCGTTTTTGCCGCTCTGCGGCCGTGATCACTGCGATCGCCATTTTGGAAATCAAAATGGCAGTCGCGACACATTTGCACATGCGCAGTACTCTTTGAACTTCCAAAATGGCGGCCGCAGTAGACGCGGCGGCCGCATGCACAGGGAGGTCGCGCACAGCGGCAGAGGGCGCGCATGTGCGCATGAGCACGTGTGCTGCCATTTCCCCCCCTCGGCCCAGCCGAGACCTGGGCTACAGGAGACCGGCCCAGGTCTCAGAAAGGTTGCCTGCCCCTGCCCTAGACTATCTAAAGTTATCTCCACATTTTGATATGTCAAAAACAAGGAGAACCGCTGCTTCTGGAATCTTCAAGGAAAAGGGATCCTCAACTAAGAAGAGAGGGAAAGTAAGCAAAGGGATCTTGTAGCACCTTTGAGACTTAACTGAGCAAAAAAAAAAAAAAGCATTGGCTTTTGCAGACTTAGGCTGCATCTGCACTGTAGAAATAATCCAGGTTGATATCCCATTAACTGCTATGGTTCATTGCTATGGAATTCTGGGAATTATAGTTTGCTGTGGCACCAGAGCTCTCTGACGGAGAAGGCTAAATGTCTCACAAAATGACAGTTCCCAGAATTCCACAGCATTGAGCCAAGGTAGTTAAAGTAGTGTCAGCCTGGATTATCTCTGCAGTGCAGATGCAGTCATAGTCTACTTCTACGAAACTAATGCTACAGCTTATTTTGCTCAGTCTCAAAGGTGTTATAGGTTTCTTTTGCGTACTGATATTCCATACTAATATGGCAACGTGTCTGAATTCTACCCAACCAGGGAAAAGGCATCTTTTAGTGCCTTATCTGTTTCAGCTTTTTTAAAAAAGGCACAATTAAACATACAGTCACTTTGGGGTCATGTGCATTTATGTGTGTTTATGTTTCTGTATGAAGGAAAAAAATACTCCACATTCATAGTGAGTTGCAGCTTGCAGAAGGTTCTGGGAAGTGGTCCTTGCCTATCTCTATTCTAATAGAAGAAAGAAATTCAGGCTTCCTATTTTTTTTCCTTGCAATTTCAACTCTTTCTGAAAATCCTACCTATGGATCAATAATTACCAGGATTATTTTAAGACTTTACACTCAGAAACATTGGGCCTTTGCAGACTGCTAGAAATAGTGCAAGCTGAGTCCACTTTAACTGTCCTGGCTCAGTGCTTGGGAATCATGGGAATTGTATTTTTTTTCTGAGACATTGCACCTTCTCTGTCAGAGAGCTCTGGTGCCACAATAAACTACAGTTCCCATGATTCCCTAGCACTGAGTCAGGGCAGTTAAAGTGGACTCAATTTGCACTATTTCTGGCAATCTGCAAAGGCCCATTGTCTTTACTGCTGGGAGCAAGTAAAACCCCAGCATGTGTGTATATAAGTTCTTGTCATATACATATATGGAGCCTAGCCCAACAAACTACTTTATGCTATAACTGAAACAATTTTTTAAATGATTGGCCAACATCCAACATAAAGTACTTAAAGTTTACTGAAGGAAAGCAGCACCATAATGGGTAGACATACACAGTTCCACTTATAAAAATAAATATGCACATATTTGTATTCCAAGTTAATTTAAGGGCCTATTTTTTTTTTAAAGAAAAGGATCAAACTGCAGTTCAGCATGCAATTAAACTTACAAATCTAAACTGGTAAAGCTTCATTAAAGTCAATAGTGCAGCGCACTGCAATTAGTCAGTGCCCTAATTTTTATTAATATTTTTAGAATTATGAACAGCCATCATTGTAAGTATTTAGCTTTACTATAATAAGTAAAAAATTGTGGGCTTAATGACAGTACTTTACAATTTACTGATACATCATAAATCTAATCACACTGATTGGTTCAATGTGACTTGGTAGTGTGCTAGAGTGACAGACTGTGACTGCAGCCCTATGTTTGAACATAGGCAATTATAAGAATTAACTTTATCTTATTTGTTACATTATCAAAGCCACACACCCTGATGCATTAACTTGTTATGCATAGGAGAACACCAATGTATACACACAGGGCAATTACCAAATATAAGACAGTCTGACTACTGCAAAGTAGAAGGCACACAACCCATGTCCACAATTTCATCTTATGTGCAAAACTACAACATGCTGAACAGAACAGAAAAAGAGGTGCTAGTGAAAAAAAAGGTTAGTGAGCACACTGAACCATCATACCTGATTGTGTTCTTGGCATTTGAAAAACTAAGACCATAATTATCAGAACTGGACAACAATATCAAAATTTAAAATTTGGAGGAAATATACCAGCAAGAAGTACTTACTAGTTTTGTTTTAAATAGTCTGCTACTGAATCTACACAACACTACATGACGACAGGAAAAGGTTGATCTCCAGTGAAATTTATTTCCAGTGATCAAATTTTAAATCCAATTTATGACACAGTATAAAAGCAGCTTGCAACAAAAGTAGATATGCAAAGGTTTTCAGAAAGATACACAATGCATTCCAACTTCATATAAATATTAATGTTTTAGAAAGTGTCTAGACAATCAATTCTAGCATAGGTGTACTTATTACTCCACTTGCCCCCATAAAGGAGGAAAAAACAAAACTATGAAACAGATGCCTCTTTGCCATAACAGTTTCTGAATACAGTCAAATTATCTTTGCTGATGTCCAATATAAATTCTGCTCTCTCCCATTAGTTACATGAGCTCTACAAAGCATTTGTATCTGACTAATTTACCAAAAAGGAACTCCAACAGAATGCAAATTCTTTAGCTAAAATTGCCCATGTGTAAAAATATGTTCTGCCAAGGTTTAAGCAAAAGACTCATGTCTACCTCTCCTGTTCTTGCTTCATTCGTATTCTCTCCTCTTCTGAAGTAACAGCTTCCTGCACTTTTATTTTTTCAATCTTGTCATCTTTTCGATGTTTGCCAAACCTGTTAATAACAAAACAAGAATTCTAACTTGTCAAAGCAAACAATAATTGTGTGTGTTTGGACATGCAGCATATGAAACTATGCTCATTATAAGATGACACTCAAGCATAGGGCACATGGATGGAGTGCCAATCCAAATATCAAATGAATATCCATTTTTTGACAGTTCAGTCTCAAAAATTGTTGTATTTTAACTGACCAGATTTCTATGTTTATATTGGTATCTGCTGGCCTCTGGTTCCCAAATACCAAATTCCATGGATACTTAAATCTCATTGTATACAAATAGCATAGTACAATGCCCTTATATCCCTTAAATAAAATGACAGAATCAATGTTTGCTTTTGGGGTTTTTGTGGGGGCGGGGATATTTTCAAACCATGGATTGTGGAATCTGTGGATGTAGAATCAGTGGATATGGAGGGCAGACTGTACATGTCACAGTATTTGTGAACCAATATGGTGTGCTAATTTGAGTGCTGGGCTATGACTCTGTGATGCAAGGATTGAAATCCCAACTCAGCCATAGAAAACCAGTGGGTGGCATTGGGCAAGTCACTCTCTCAGGCTAAGAGGAAAAACAATGTCAAATCTTCTCTGAATCCATCTTGCCTAGAAAAAATCATGATAGGATCACTGTAAATCAGACTTTATTTGACTGCACATAACAGCAGTAGGAGCAGCAACATCAATAACAAAAATGGCCTGCATTATTACATCTCTATTACTCTTCTCCCTCTTTTGGGGCTGACTCAAATTATGCCACACCTGAGCTGTACAAGGTACATCTCAGCCAGTTTCTTCTTGTAACAGTTGAACTGTTCACTGTAAACAATACAGCATCTTCCAGAGAGGTATAGCTGAGCCAAATGGGACTACTTAGAATGAGAATGGATATTGAGCCTCCATATTCATCCTCTCCTTTCTTCAACCTCAGAGCCTACTTCTGTGTTCTATCACAGTTTCTAAGCCACAGTTTGTTAGATCTGAACTGGGAAAGTGAAGTTTGACATTGGCAACTGTAATGTTAAGCCATTAAAAACATAAAACAGCTACAAGCATTTATAACTGCTACCTGTAAAAATAGGATTTTTAATGTTTTGTCCAAAAACACATAAAGACATTGGAGAGTGAGCACTTGGAAGGGATGGCCCATATGTTGTGCCACCACTCTCTTCTAAGAACAACAAGCACCACATCAAATATATGCCCACGGACACAGACTAGTGTCCCTCAAACCTTCCAATATGTATCTCTGGAAAGATAACCAGAAAACCCTTAAGCATTAATTGTATGTTATAAAAAGGAAGAATGAGGTAGCAAAATATAAAATTAGCATACTGTATATACTCGTGTATAAGTCTAGACATTTTAGTTAAAAATTTGACCCAAAAGACCTGAGTCAACTTATCCACAGGACAACCGAAGTACTGCACTTTGACTCTTATTTTAAAAAGAACCATCCCCTGGTTAAAGCCAAGAGTATATTCATTCCTAGAAGCACTGATCCCCCTCTACTCTCTCATCCATCCAGCCTTTAGTGTGAACACAGACAGTTATGCCTGCTGGAATTTTGTAAATTCTCTGGCACTGTTTACCTTTAGATCTTTTCTTAAATGTGCCTAAATTTTACTCTTGACTTATCCACGGGTCATATCAAAATCCATAATTTTGGCCCCCAAACCTAACCTTGACTTATAGATGAGATCGACTTATAGTCGAGCATATACAGTATATAAAATCCAGAATTAAACCCTCAACTGTATTCTGGTGTAATTGTTTTCTTCACTGTGAAGAAAATACAGCCAAGATAAAGGCAAAGTTTCACTTTCTCCGCAGATACCACAGAATGCCATTTTTGCTTTGTCTGAATGTATTTTTCATTTCTAGAGACAATTATTTTATCAAATATCAACAAATCAAATATTACACTCCAGTGTTTTCCCTTTCCTTAATTCATGCTTTGCATTACACACAGTTAAGAACACAATTTACAATTATTGTGGACTAGTAGAACAAAAAACATTTTTAAAAATTCATTTTATGACAGATTGAAGCAGTGGCTGAAAATTAAAAATATTCTGCTTGTCCCAAAGTGTGAGAAAATGATGACAAAGAGTGGGTGAAATCTTGTTCAGTAATTACCATGATACTCCAGAGTTGTTATGTTCTTTTAGTTAAAGAAAAGGTCAAAAAACACTTTGGAATACCTATGAACTCTTCAAAAACAGATTCCTCTTCACTCCTCATCTCCACTAATTTGTAGCAATTGTATGATAACAAGACAATTCAACATGCTAAATGGATATTGTACTCTCTGTTAATGTGGCAAGCAGAAGAAGGTAGACAAATCTACCAGGTGATCATTGTATGATTTGCAGTAGATTGGCAACCATTTGTGACTGCAAAGTATTTCCCAGCACAAATCATTCTACTGAAATGCTACAAATTCAGAAGCAAAACCCAGCTGGCAAAAACATAATAACCCCAGTAAAAAGGCAGCAAAATATCTCAAAGTGCAGGTTAAGCACCCCATATGAGAAGTGCTATTTATCTATTTAATTCATGCATGTGTGCATGTGCCTTCAAGTTACCAGTTAACTTATGGCAACCCCATGTATTTCGTAGACAAAGAATACTCAGAGATGGTTTTGTCAGATTCTTCTTCTGAAATATAGCCTACCGCATCTAGTTTTTTTTTTTTTTTTTTTGGGCTGCTCTCTCATCTAAGTATTAACCAGGGCTAACCCTGTTTAACTTCCATGATCATATGGAATCTGTTCCTTTAGGGTATTTAGGCCTTCTTAATACATTTAAGCCATCATTTAATATTGATCTGCCCTGGTGGTGCAGTGGTTAAATGCCTGTACTGCAGCCACTCACTTGCAAACCATAAGGATATAAGTTCAATACCAGCCAGGGGCTCAGGCTCGACTCAGGCTTGCATCCTTCCGAAGTTGCTAAAATGAGTACCCAGCTTGTTGGGGGCAATTAGCTTACACATTATAAACTGCTTAGGGAGTGCTTAAATGCACTGATAAGTGGTATAGAAATGTACTAGCTATTGCTGCGTGCTATATCAATCAGCTGAATCTAAATCTGAAACACGGGCACAAGAAAAAAGCTAAATCTCAAGGGAAAACACTCTGTATAAAACTGCCAGTTCTTATACCTCCACTCTATCAGAGAAGCTTTCAGTGGTTGCAGCAAACCTTAACTTCAAATATCAAGAATACATATCAAAATGCCAAAGTGAGGTAAAAACTAATATATAGCTCTAGATTGGCAAGGCCAATGGTGCATTCCACTGTAGCAGAAAAACTGGGTTAGAAATAAAAAGTTCAAACTCAGCAGAGTCAGTTTAACAGTGAGCCACACAGCTACATTCCTAGATTGGTTTTCACTATAATTTCCCCTAATCCCAGCCCATTGCCTATTAGATAATAGTCATCCCTCCAGATTTGCAGACTCTGGATTTGCGGTGTTGATTATTCATGAACCCTGCCCTCCTATCCCTTTAGCTAGTGATGGGAAGCCAGCTGAAGGGATGGAAGGGCAAAGGGATAAGAAGAAGCGGGGGTTCCCCCCATTCTCCTAAACCTTTCACTGGCTTCTCAGAGCTGGTTAAAGGCAAGGGAGGGGGAGGGAAGAGGTGGGTGAGCTTCCTCTGGCCCCTTCCATGCCTCGGACAGCTGTCTCAGGCATTGGAGGGGAAGTGGAAGGGGCTTACCTTATTCATGAATTTTCCATATTCACAGGGGTCCTGTTCTCCTAAGCCCTGCAAATCTGGAGGGACCACTGTAGTTTACATTTTCCAAGACATGCCATTTTCCTTATACAAAGCAATACTGCTACTGTTTTAAACACTGAAGCGCATCATTTAGGTTGCCATCAAGGCCATTTTAACTCTCAGTGTAGCATTTTCCCCTCTACAATCAAAACAGATGGCATTTTATGATACACATATTCAACATTTTGTAAGTGAAAGTAAAATAATAACCCTATATAGTCCTAGAACATTTAAAACAGAGAGGAAAATGAGCAATCTTGAAACTAAACTACAATTAAAATGTTCTGAAACATTAATAAAGTTTATTTAAAAAAATGTTCTTGAAATTTGTTTTTAATTCTTCTGAGTGTTTTTAGATTATCATTCATACTGTTATATGTATTTTTGTTATAAATATGTTTCATTGTCATTTTAAACTATTTGTCTGCCACTCTGGGGAAGTTGCATGGGGCATGAAATTCAAATCAACTAATCAATTAGTGATACTTAGAGTTTTGTGGGTGGGTGTGATTTAACCTTGTAATGACTATTATTGCTAACCCCTAAAACATAAAGAAGACAATAGATCAAACCTACAGATGTGAAGTAAAGAATTTAATGAGTTTTCAATCAAAGCTGTCTTTAAATAGCATGAAAGTACAATATACAATAAATTAAGTTGCATTTAAAGCTTACTTTATTCTGAGGTGGTACTTTAACACAACCTTAAAGTTCTCTTCCAAAGCTTGGCTTGGGGAAATTTTTCAGGCACCTCTGTTATAAATCCCAATGATTTATACATCCAAGAAACTACCTCTTCTGCCCAACTTCTCTCTTAAGTTTCTTGGACTTACAAAGAGTATCCTTTTATGTCATGCACTGTTCCATACTAATAGACTTGAATGCTATGGTTTGTTCCAATGAGAGAAGATCAGTTGAATCCACAGTTGAATGCAGAGAGATAGCCGTGTTACACTGGAATATCAATATGCAAAGGGATCTCGCAGCACCTTTAAGACTAATTGTGTGATTGAAGTTGTAGCATGAACTTTCATAGACCTGGTCTATATCCTCAGATGCATCAGGCACAGAAGCCTGTATTTCAGAGGAAGGCAATGGCAAACTCCTTCTGAATATTCCTTGCCTAAGAAAACCATATGAAATTGATGGGGCCTTCGTAAGTCCACAGGAGAGTTGAAGACATATACACACACAGTAGGTGGCAGAAATATACATCTTTTGAACAGGATGATGGTTGTCTATAACCAGCCTTCCCAAACATAGTGCCATCCAGGTATTATGGGCTATAATCCATCTCCTCTCCACCCACCATATTCAGAGATCAGGAATTATGGGAAGAAATTATTAAACATCTGTTAAAGCAGGGTGTCCTCTGTCCAGATAAGGGGGCTTTGTTTTGGAGATCCTGTTTCTGATATCATTTCCATGGTCCTTGTAATTCATGTTCAAGCCCTGATGGAGAGCACAAGAGATATGTTGGGATTATTGTAATCCATCAATAGGTATGGCAGCTAGTGGCTCCCAAATCAGTAGGATGGTGAGTCTGCTTCAAGATTTAAATGGGTTATTCAAGGTGCTGGATATAGTTAGGTTTTGGCTCAGCACCTTGAAGAGCTTCTTTATGATATGGCCTAAAGCCTGGAGCAGATTCACTACTTCACTGACACAGAATCTACTGATTTTAATATTTGTTTAACCAGCATCAAGCTACTCAGAAAATCTGTTACCAGAATACTTGCAAAGATATACAACTGAACACTAAAGTAGGGATTGTTCATGTCACAGTATGGGTGCAAGAGCTGGGTGGTGAAGAAAACCGATTGAAAGAAAATCAACTCATTTGAGATGTGGTGCTGGAAAAGAGTTCTGCAGATAATGTGGACCACCCAAAAGATGAACAAATGGGTATGAGAGCAAATCAGATCTGAACTTTCCCTAAAAGCCAAGATGACTAAGGGCCTTTGCTGACTGCTAGAAATAGTGCAAATTGAGTCCACTTTAACTGCCCTGGCTCAGTGCTAGGGAATCATGGGAATTGTATTTTTTTCTGAGACATTGAGCCTTCTCTGTCAGAGAGCTCTGGTGCCACAATAAACTACAGGTCCCATGACTCCCTAGCACTGAGCCAGGACAGTTAAAGTGGCCTGAATTTGCACTATTTCTGGCAGTCTGCAAAGGCCCTAAGTTGAACCTGTTATACTTTGGCCTCATCATGAGAAGACTGACCAGAAAAGACATAATGCTTGGAAAGACAGCGGGCAATAGAAACAGAGGAAGACCACACACCAGATAGATGGACTGAATCTAAAAGGACACAGCCCTAAGTCTGCAGGAACTAAGCAGGGTTGTTGAGGATAGGGTATCTTGGAGATGCCTCATTTACAGGTTGCCACATATCGAAGCTGACTTGAGAGCATTTAAGAACAACAAAGAACATACTACTGGCGAGCGGGTGTCCTATGAATGTTTCATCTAATGTGTTTCTTCTTCATTTGGATATTCCTGCAAACAAGAGATTTGAGAACAGCTTTTTCACTGCCTTGGAATTCTTAACAAATGTGAGCCTTATTCATGAAACAAAATGGCAGTCCTAGTCGCGTTCACACAAACCCTGTGCAGATTACCTACTCACATGGACAATCAATGTGTAATGTATAGAGCAAAGAAGCAGGATCACACCCCTAGCTGTGTTTCAGATCTCAATTTGCTGATGGAGTTCTCTGCAGACAGCTTATGCATGCTATGCTAAACACCACTCTTCAAAATATTTTCTAGTTTATATGACAGCTTAATGGAAGTCCTGCCCTTCATTCTCTTGTCCTTCATTTCTCCTACACAGCTATTTCTTACTTTTTTTGCACTTGCTTCCACCCACCCACCACAAGATTTCCTATTTGCTCCCTTCTACAAATATGTCTCCCTAAACAACTGCCCAGTTAGGTTCTTCTTTGAGGTTGGCAATTGGTTACTATGGTAACTCACTAGGGGTTCAAGACCCAGAAATCCACAGCATACATTTTCTTTGCAGAAAAGGACAGTAGGGGAATGCAAGTTTATATTCACTTGTAAATGCATGAATATGTGTGTGTCTTCTTTTGCAAACTGGGAAACCATTTATCCTGAGAAATGACTCAGAAGAAGATAGATAATTCTGCAACTGAAAAGGAAAATAGCAGCAGGGAGATCTGTCCAAACAATTCAATGTTTCAAACACAATTTGATAAAACATTTGCCTAGATGTGCTTAGTCCATTTTGTCAGTGTGAACTTATTGCTGTTGCTCTGTGATGATCAGACAGAGTTGGCTCATCTGGATAATATTTTTCCCAATCTCTCTCCTCTGCAAGCTGATGTAGAAAAAAACACAGCCAACTCTACCCAAGGGACATGCCTATTCCACCTGTTTGTACATGAGCACAATGGTTGAACAGAGAGTGCATCAAGGTGGGAATTGTGAAGCCTGTGAGCCACATGGGACCCTTTGGGAGAGCCAGTGCAATTCTTGTGACCTGCATTGACCCCCTAATACCCGTCTTTTTCATAACTCCCATTTTTTTGGCTGAAAAAAATAATAATGAAATGAAGTAAAACAAAATATTGTTGTTTCAGAAAGCTCTTTGGTTGATAAAACAATTTTGGTCACCAAAAAATGGTGGCCATGAAGACATACAGCAGCCCTTGGGAAAATCCTGAAATGGCAGTGTGACCCATTGGGCTCTAAAGCACACCCTAATGTAGTTACATAAAAACCAATGTGCAAAAAGCTAGGACAAAACTGTCACTGTTTCAGATAAAATTTGTCAATGGTGTAGTCAATGTGGGCAAGAACACCTCTGAGTTATCATTTCATTGTCACCCACTCAAATGAGCCTAGGGCTTTAAGTATTAGCTAAGGAAGGCTGCTTCAATATGAGACACTTGAAATGCTTTGGAATACAACCCGCCAGCCCATCTGGCTCTAAACAAACCTTTCTGTGCTGTTATTTGCTTGTGATTTTGATCTAAAACAGATTTTCATAGTGAAAAAGACAGAGATACAACTGTTTTTAATAAACTTTATATGGGTTTGTGATTCTTCCTTGCCACCATGCTTGTGTTCTGTGCATTAAAAACTAATATAGCTGAATGAAAGCTCTCATGAATTACATGAAAGAAGTGAACGGTAATGTGTTAAATAGGAGATTGCTGCTTCAGTGACTGAATCAAGGAGGCAGGATTATGAAGAGAAAAGCTTCTATTGAAGCATAAGAGTCTTGGTAATCAGCAGTGATGAGAGGAACCATAGAAAAAGATCATTGGAGTTTAATGGAGACGTAAAATCCAATGCATTTTGATAACTGATTGGAAATACCAAAACAAGAATTTCTAATTTTAATATATGTGGATATTCAGTGTCCCTGTTGTATCAGCTTTGATACGCTGGTGTAAACTAAACATGGAACCCACCTACAGAATCCTTTAAAAAAATTAACAGCATAGAGATCTGAACAAGTTAAACCTGTTTTTAATGGGTAATGCACCCTCAATGGACAACATATCCTTATATTACTGTCATTTAATGCACTTAAAAACGCTCTCTTTCCAGTCACTATTATCCAGTCAAGGCTGTAATGCTTTGTTAGCTAACTAAACACTTAGATTTCTGTAGAGATCCAAGCAGCAGGATGTCAAGACAGCTTTTAAGCAGCAGTAAATAAGAGAATGAAAACAGAATCAACTTGGGAGCCAATTTTAGCCGTTAAAAATATCAAGCATTTTCATTTGTCTAGGAATAGCCAAGTCAGTTTCATCACATGTATGAATCCGTAGTAGGTATATCTGACATGCAAATGTGAAAAAGAAAGTATTGACATTTACCAGTAATCCTTAGGAACTGTAGAGTGCCAGTAGAATAGGTACTATCAGAAATTTTGCACCTTGAAACTATCCTTTCAGCATACCCAATCAAATGATGGAAACAAGGCTACCCTTTGGGTTTTTACTGAAGAGAGTCTTCTGGCTTTAATATTAGTGGTTAATATCATGGTTAAGTAATATGAAGCTCGCAGGACAACCTGTTAAGTGAGGACTTGGTATGTAAAAAAAAATGCATAAAATTGGCTAATTTGCACACATTCTATCGCCACTCAACTATAAAGCCTGTGAAATTAGATCAAGTTGGATGGTAAGAAGTCTGAATCAAATTAGGCACTAATAAAATTGCATTATGGCCCTTTTAAAATCAGCAGTGTCCACTTATGATTGTATGGGAGAGAGCATTCAGGCAGTAGATACTCTCCAGTGGGTCCTCTTGACTGCAATTCTTCTAATTCTATGCTCTGCACATTTTAATGCATTATTGTTTCAAAATACAATGCTACAAATTGCAAATTACATCTGGCTCAAGAGCTGATTATGAGAAATAGTGGCGCAACTGCCTCTGCCTGAATAACTTTGATAATAATAATAATAAGAGATTGATTGAGCTGTAAGCAGCCACATGACGAGAACGGTCCATCTGAACACAGCCATTAGCTCCTTTTGTTAAACACAACACTTTGACATGTCAGAGCCAAAAAATCTTACTACATTTGGTTGCCATGGTTTTCTTATAATTTTAAGTCCCTATAAGTGACTCAGAGGCCTTAACTTTTCAAGCAATGTGGAAAAAGAAACAAAAGCAGAATATTTATGGAGACACTGTCCAAGAAGGGCAATGCAAAAGCAAGGAAGGGCAATTTTGTTTCTAAAAATAAAAGAGAAGCACAAACCATGGAATGTATAGAAATTAAGGTAGCAATATAAATATCACAATGGCATCTTATTCACTATGCATTGTTAAAAAAGAGAAACTTCGATAGCATGTTGGCAAAAAACTAAGCTGTGAACTGCGATCACAGATAATTGTTTTCTTGGTCAATCTGGATCAGGACTGTTGACACTGTTTCAGCCAGAAAACTTTCGTAGCCTGCAGATCCCAAGGGTTAAAGCTGACAAACTATATTTGCATAGCTTGTGCTCTACCAATAGTTACATTAAATGCCCCCATTTCAAGTTTCCCTTCTGGCAAAAGCTCATCATCAGAGTTTAACCAATTGTGTGTCAACCTTAGGGCCCAGTGTCTATAACCTTACAAGTTTTTTCACGATTGCTAAGATGATGAAGAAAATGCTTTGGATATGACAAGCTGATTGGGGAACATGTGCCCCCTCCACCCTGGATGCTGCTTGCATCAATCCTGGCAGCTGAGATTGAGGTGCAACAGAAAAGGAAATTGTAGTTCAGCAATTTCTGAAGGGCCAGAGATTTCCTGTCCTTATGCCAAAGTCACTGACTCTCACACACATGCATAACAACTATCATGTCACCATCACCATACAGTCAACAATAAATATTAAGCACTTATCAATATGGATTTCAAATAGCTGGAGCAAAAGAATGTTTTGACAATGCCATCAAAGTTATGGCTGCAGTTTTCCACTTGCAGAATGAATCAGAAAGGTCCTGGTATTCATTTTGTGACACAAGACAAGATAATAAAACATACTAAATGGGTAAACTTTACTACAATAATTGTATACTGATGTTTTTGTCTTCTCCCCTCCAAAGATACTAGGGATGGCATATTTATGACCAATGCCATAAGCACCTTCTCTGAAACTACTCTGGAAGGTGTTTTGTCACGCTGGAAGCACTGGGTGCATTTTGAACAGCTTGATGTGCTTTTATTCTTGCCAAAGGGTCTGTGAGCTTAAGAATTTAGCTCGAAGTGCAGTAAAACAGAAGCAGGAAACAGAAGGAGGCCATCAGATACTTAATAGCCATGGATGAAACAGACTTTGCTGTTGCAACAAGCAAGGTCATTCCGTCCAATGATATTAAGCCAGTATAACAGAGGGAGAAGGTGCTAAAATGAAAAGAAATCTGCATGGATCCCAAATTTGGCATTAAAATGTTCTGAATGAAACCTTACTGAAATTAGAGCCTGTAGACAGTTCTAAAACTTGGTCTTGTAAACAACACTCACCAAACACACTGCAAATGATAGGTTGGGTAGAAAGTCTTTTATACTTAAAACTAAGAGGTTAAAACTCTAGCCTGTAATGACCACTATCCCACTTTTTTTCAGCTAGTGGAAGCTTTATTATAAAACTTTATCAGTTTAACAGAGATAGGGGAACATTCAACTTATGGAATCTTCCCCAAAACACCTGACCGTAGTGGCTCAAAATGAAAGGGCATGCACACATCAGACGAGGGAACATGGAACTTCTTAGAACATAGCCGTGTGTGTGTGTGTATTCCACCCAACCAGTACTTTCACACAATAATCTATTCCTGGTTTTTCATCTAAATTTCTTGATATAAACCAAAATTTGGGAAGGGGAAATGAGCAGGAGAAATTGTTGCTATGGTTAAATAACCAACAACAAAAATTCCTTGGTGATCCACTGCTACTCATATACAGAACTATGAGTAGATCTTGATCTAACATTCACCTACAACAGCCTAAGACATACTCAGGGTATGGGCTATCACAGAAATAATAGATCAACTGGTCCAGCCTTATAACCTCAGATGTTAAGACATGAGTTCACAGAATCTCAAACCTTAGTCTATGCTGAGTGTAGCTCCTGAGGTGAAGTCCTACAAGAACTGGGAACCCATGGCTGAGAATGACTATGTGTTTTTATGTATGAAGATGTGTGTGTGTGTGTATGCACATGCATGTATAAATGGAGACAAATATAAACTCCTCATGAACATCTGGCACCTTTAGAAGGGAAATGTTACAGCAAAAGCCCATTGAGCCTTAGCACATTTAAGCTTCATTGATGTCACAGTGAGCCAGTATGATGAATTAATAACGTCCTTCCTTTTAATACGCTTATAGAAGCCAGTGTGGAGAGAAGGCAGGTTAGAGCCAGCCCCTGGTGACAACCAATCAGGACTGAGCTGGCGGCAGCCAATAGAATGCTGGGCTGTCAGGGAAAATTTCCGTTAGGAACAGTTGGAAGTCAGATAGCGTTTGGATTCCAGAGAGTGAGGGTCTGGTGATGAAGGCTCCAAAGTGGAACAGGGTTAAGGTCCAGAAGAGAGGGCCTAATCCCCATACTAAACTCCAAGTGAGGGAGTTAATAAAGAGAATATCCTGAGGGGTATCGATAGCCTTAGAGGCTGGTTAGTGGTAGAGGTACCCAAAAGAGGGCTAAGAGTGTCCTGTGGGGATAATTGAAAGAGAGGAGTGTTTTAGAGTATTATTATTTGTAACCAATTATCCAATTATAACAAGTGCAGGAAGACCAAGTGAAATACTGTTACTTGTATTGTAAATAAAGTTTTGTTGTAACTTTATGAAACACTTGTCTACAGTGTGAATGAATATCTACGCTACTAAACTGTATACAAGATTAGGTTATACCAAAGAGTTTTAGAAAAGAAGGTTGGTGAAAGAGTGGCTCTTTGCATAGGGTGGTGGCAGCTGTGGGATGGAAATGGTCCATGGTGTGGCCACAAATGAAAGAAAAGAAAAAGTGCGCATGACAGCCAGTACCATCATTCACATACGAAAAGCTTCCTTGGGCCTTGTAGTCTTCTTGCAACTAAGGGGCTAAACTGACAGGCAAAAAGAGGTGCTTTCAGGATGGCTTGAAGGCATGGCATTTAGATGATGCATGCCTTGAAGGCAGGAGGAAAGTGCCCTCTAAGTGCCTTATGGGGAGAAAAGCTGCTTCAAAAAGAAGCAGGGGTTTTTTCTGCTTCTTTTTGAAAAGTGCATACCTTCGCATGTGCGTATAAATGCACCAACACCAATGCAGCTCTAAAGGGGTGCTCTTTCCAAACCCTAAGCCTAATAGTGCATGTGAACATCCCATAGCAGGAAAACATTTAAAAGGGACGGCGCTGTTGTACACAAGTGCTGGGGGTGGCAATTCCCAAAAGAGAAACCATGGAACCTCTTATGGTGATAAGTATAACATACACAAAACAGACAGTCAAAGAGGGGGCATAGAGTGAAGGGGGGGTGAAGGGAGGCATGATTGTACCTTGCTGGCATCTGCATGCACACACCTCTGCTCTGATGCCCTGTCCTGGTGAAGCGCTCCATATGCAAATGTGTGCAAATGTACAGGGATGGCCATGCAATGGGATGGCAGTCACCGCAATGCACTTCTGTGAAGGTGCGCAGGGATGATGTTGGGGCAGTTAAAAAAAAGTACCCAGGGGCGTAGCTTGAAGCCATGCCATGTGGTCATGACATGCACACTCCAGCCACCATGGGAGCCAGCGGTGTGGTTGGTGGGGTTTCAATGTGGCTTCAGAAAAGGTAGCTTCAAGCCAATATTTTGCTGCCCATCTGTTTCACCCCTAAGTTCAGTTTTCTGCAAAGGTTTACTGGACAGAATAATTTTTCCTCCCAAATACTACAAAATGGATTACTATAAAATGTTACATTCAAGAGAAATGTTTAAGATTGATATATTTTGAAACTGGGATGTATGTAAGTCACGACAAACTTAATTCCCATTAATTTCAATGACTCTATTCTAAATCTGGATCCATTTCATGTGAACAGTGTTCAGTGAGAATGGCACAGAAGGCACAGAAATTACAGGCAAGGAAGAAGTTAACCTGACAGTTCACCTAGATCCCCTACATTAAAATTTCCCTGCAGATCTCATTATCTGTAAAACATTAATACCTTGGCATTTTTTCCCTGTCAATTACTGAAAAAAATCTTTGTTGATGTAAGCTTCCTAAGGAATATCCTCTGCTGAATAAATTAAGCCATACACAATATTACTTCAGACCTTGAGAACTGAATTGCACATTTAATTTTGATGTTAAGAACCCATTTCAGGCAAAAGACAGAAATGGCACTGAGAAAGTTGCTTGGCCTGTTCTATTTGTAAGCCTTTCCAATATTACCAGGAAGGAAACAGATGGCATACATATATTTCCAGAACCATAATGGCCATGTCTCTTTTAATAGCTTTAGGACTTCATTCCCTTTACAATTGTGGAACAGGAACTTCACTACCAAATGCTATGCTGAGCTGAATGGCCTGGAAGAAGGTCTAAATGATATATTTTTTTCCAATTAATTTGCACTTGATTAATTTGCAACCATCAACAAAAAGCCATTGCTTCAGATTTATCCAAAGCAACTGCCAGGTATGCAGAGCAGCTGTTGCATATTTTTCAATGAATAGGTGTAAGAGTCAGCTGATTCTAAACCAAGAAGAAGTTAAGTTGGAATGGGTTCATCCATTTGCAAATCTGAGAGAAAAATTAGTGGAAGAAAATTTAGTATATGTGAAGCTAATTTATAATATGTCACACCATTATGCCATACAGCTACATATTGTCAGTTCTAGCACACAGCAGTCCTGAAATTCAGTACAGAGGCAAAGCTCTTTCTTATTCTGAATGCATATGGCCAAATAAATATGTACTTCTGGTTCATCACATACTATAGGACACCCTATCACTTTTTACCTGTGATGCAGCCTTGAAAATAATAGGTATTGGTGTAGTGGAGGCTGGTTTCAATGTGGTTGGACACAAAGGTTTTCAATTACCATGAACAATATCATTCTGCTCTATGCCTCAGCCCAGCAAGTGCCAGAAAAGGCAAGCTGTAGTAGGGAGAAGAGTTGCAGGGAATCAAGTTGGTCCAGGTCATATACAGGTAATCTGAGTTCAGTGGAGATGAAGGGAAGTGTAACAGAAGGTCTCAGCCATTCCAGAATCATTTAAGAAAATCTAGCAGTCACACTAGCCAAAGTCAAAAGAGAAAACCAGTGAGACATCCCATTTAAGACAGGCCAGGGGATCAAGAATCCAAATGAATGCAAGAGTATTGTGAGACGGGTAGAACAAACTTGTTGTTTGCCTCAAGAACTACCAGGAACTGCTGGGAGATTTATAGCTGCCTGATCTTGAGATGCCAAGTAGCTAATTGCTTATCATTTCTCATTTAAGTTTCTGCAAGAGGCATTGATTCTTTCAGTGCTTCCAGGACAGATTACACTCTTCCCTTTCACTAGATACAGAGATACCATATTTTTGGTTTGCAGTACTGTAAATACAAATATCACATCACCTACATACAGACTTGTTATAAAGCTCTTTACTTTTTGGTTTCCCTTTGTGACTTTTTTTAGTCTCTGGGGTTTCAAGGATCTCCTTTCAACATGAACCCCGTTTTCAGTTTCTTATCTGCCAATGGAAACTGATGTATCATAAACTAAGCTGAACTGCATTTGCTCTTAACCATTTCTTGCTTTTTTATAGTATTTTTTTTAACCATAAAGATATTTTCTTTAAACAAATCTTCATTCTATGTTGTCTAAACTAGCTCAAATACCCTCTCAGTGTAAGACCATCTTTTTATTTTCTTTAGTATGTTTTATCTTATGAATAACAGCAGTCTCCTTTCAAGGGAAATTGGCACTGGGGTTATAAAAGTTAACTGTGATAAAATACTCAAATGTTGCTGCATGGCAAGAAATTTATTATGGCCACTGCTGCTTCTTTCAAAATCAAATCAAAACAAACAAACAAACAAACAAACAAAAAACAACCCCTATCTAAGAGCTATCAAAATTATAACATTGGCACAAGATACAAAATCTCTTGCACTATATTTCCCTTGATGCGATATCCTGTTCTTTATAGTGAGCCTGAAAGAGAGGTTTTATACGGAATAACAGTACGTACCATTTTGAAAAACACAGGTTTCAGTGAATTGCTCTTGTAAAACTAAAAGGTAGATTAAAAATCTGTTCCCAACACAACAGCTGTCTCACTATTAATAGCTTTTGTCACACCAAATGTACTTTGTAGTTCTATTACTGGTAATTACAGGGTTTGAGTGTTGGACTACTACTCTGGAGATCAGGTTTTGATTCCCCGCTCGGCCATGAAACCCAATGGGTGACATTGGGCAAGTCACATAATCTCAGCCTCAGGGAAAAACAATGGCAAACCTCCTCTAAACAAATCTTGCCAAGAAAACCCCATGACAGGTTTGCCTTAGGGCCACCATAAGTAAAAAATGACTTGAAGGCACAACAAAAACAATATTTTAACTGGTTTACTATACTATGTTATACATGGAGCTGCCCTTGAAGACATAAGATTCAACTTGTTCAGGAGTCAGTGGCTAGAATTCTGGCTGCTTAACCTAAAGTTACACAAATTATTTCAAAAATTTGCATAACTTTAGGTTAAGCAACAACATTACTTTTATTTCAAACAAACCCAAAATAATGTTATGTAGTTGATGGATAACAATAGTTATTGGACTAAATTATGAAAATAAATGAAAACCTTTCTGCTTCTACAGTTGTTCAAAGTGCATTTTCATTCATCGGAACCTCACACCTGATTTTTCCAGACGTCAGAGATTGTATAACCACTTATAACAGTAAGGCTCTAAATTATGTTTGAGTAGTTTACAGAAATAATCATGTTTATGACACAGAGGAATTTCTTGTGCAAATACCTTTTTATTCCCAAACAAGTGATTAACCAAAGGACATCTTTTCAAGACACATTACCAACACTACACACATCCAAGACTATGGCCTGCAAAGACTGAAATGAAATATTAAAGTTAAGGCTGTATCTCACATATAGAAGCTCGTCACTCAACCATGTGTCAGTCTGGAGCACTCAAGCTTTTATTTATTTATGGTGTGATCAATGTGTACACCCCCTCACAGAGATATATGTCTCCTCCTAAAATCATAAAACATTATTTTCAACAGGGCTATTTCGAGGAGGCTAAAGAAGTTGATAAAACAAAAGAAAGCAGCAGGAAAAAGATTATGCTAACAAATGCACATATGCAAGCATGATCAAGATGGTAAATTATATCTCAAAAGAAATGTTTCTAACACATATTGGAAGAAAAGATATTGAAATAGTCATTCATCTAGAGATTCATCAAAACCCAAGATGATATTTATTTACTATCCTTTGCTATAGCCTGAATAACCATCAGCCTTCAGTTTTCATATCAAATATAGATGGGGGAAAAGGGTGGAAGAAACCCCAGGTTTTGTAGCCAGGCTTGAATTGAATTTGACTTTGAATCTCTGGGCTGTCCACAAATACCCTTATGAAAATGTTTGCTTTACACAGATTATAAAGTAGGTGTCATCTCTGACACTCACGTTTTATATTCAGATGGCAGGTCCAGGGAAGAAATGTTAGGACACATAAGGAATGGTCTAAGAAGATTCAGCTGTCACACCATGTACCTCGCTGGGCTTGTTTTGCAGTCAGCTACTATGCCAGCAGTGTCAGAGGTTCTCCACTTAAGACTCCTTGACAAGCAAAGAAGAATACTGGTAGAATATGTTATCAGGAGCTATGGGCTTGTCTTCAGTACCAGGTCAGCCTGACACTTATTTTGCTATTTAAAAAAACTCACATAATCTTGTTTCAAATTAAAAGCTGCCCATTAAACCCTGCTGGACATACAAGTTACACTTTGACTATGGGAAATCCAGCTGGAAGGCATTATAATGTGATGCTGTTTCCTGTCAGAATGACAAAAGTGGAAACTCACATAAGATTAACTTAAGGCCTAAGCAGACTGCCAGAAATAGTGCACATTAAATTGAGGCACTGCCCTGGCTCAGTGCTAGGGAGTCATGGGAATTGTATTTTTTTCTGAGACATTGAGCCTTCTCTGTCTGAGAGCTCTGGTACCACAATAAATTACAGTTCCCATGATTTCCTAGCACTGAGCCAGGGCAGTGCCTCAATTTAATGTGCACTATTTCTGGCAATCTGCTTAGGCCCATAATCTCCCATTTTAAATCTATCCTTGACAACTAACCAGCAATGGACCCTGCATTACACTTTTTAATAATAATAATTTAATAATAATTTTTATTTGATATCCCGCCCCTCTGAGGTCAATCGGGG
>CM034710.1:111601590-111636570 GCA_020142125.1 Phrynosoma platyrhinos
TATGACCCATGGATAAGTTGAGGGTAAAACTTAGGGGCATGCAACAAATGATCTAAAGGCTGAGGCAAAGGAAAACAATGCCCAAAGACATACAAAATTCCAGCAGGCATAACTGTTTGTGCCTGAAATAAATGCTGGCTGGATGATATAAATGCCGGTACAGATTACATTTTTGTCTTTCACCAGGGGATGGTTCTATTTTTTTTTTTTTTAGTAGAGTTAAAGTACTTGCGATACCTATATTCACCCATGGATAAGTTGACTCAAATTTTTTGAGTCATTTTTTTTTTTACTAAAATTTCTAGACTTATACATGAGTATATACAGTATTTACTCTGTAAACATTTTTCTGCTGTGAGACACTGTGGCAAGAATTGTATGGGCTGATTCTGTGTGAAAAAGGTACAGATATGTTCTGGCACACACAAATCTCTATTGTCTCAGCATAAACTGTTCTGGTGATCTCATGCCTTATACATTTCCCCATATGCTATATAACAGTACTGCATATAAGTTATCTCTATGCATATGTTAATGTATTATGTTCAGAATGGTCATTTTTTTTTAAATGTTAGAGAATCCAGCTGGGAAATGTCAAGAATATTTGTGTCCCAAAGCTAGATTTCACACTTATCACCCCAGAAAAGTAAGCTTTCTTTTCCTGAAGAAATGAATGCAACATTTGGACTGATAACCTGAGAAGTACAATATATCTAAGTAAAAACTACAATGTAACAACTGATTAGATGTCATTGCTCTTGAAGAGTGAAAGTATATTGTTAAAGCCAAAGAACATGTGCCAAGTAAAAGTACTGTCTGGCTAATTCTGACCTGCTTTAATTGGCCTTTATTGTTCCATTTGTGATTAAATGTAACCCCCTAAAGTGGGACCTGCTCGCATGCTGTAAAGATGTCTCTGAATAGAACTGCACCTAGTTTTCATAAGCAAGTTTGGGGTTGCATACTTTTTTTATATATCCCTAAGAGATTCCAAAATCTCCTCCCTCATCCAAATACAACAGTTCATCTGTCTCACAGAAAAACTCCCAATCATATCACTTCTCAATCATATACATCTTCACATATGGACATCCTTGGAGCCATGCATCTTTGATCTGAATATTTCACTCTAAGAAAGCTGCCTCAAATACTGACTGCCTGTTCTATTATAAATGGTTGATATAATACTGTTATATGATGTGCTCATGAGACAAGCTCTCACCATGAGGCTGACACTGGGTGTCCAAAGGATCATCTGTAGAAGTGCAACAAAATGGGTAAAGACAGATATTAGAAGCTTAGAAAAACATGCTCTGTTCCATTTGGATGACTGGCAGCAAAGCAGACCGGCAATTTGAGCCAGGTCCATGGTGGCATGCTGATTCCACGCCCGATCCAATGTCATGCCGCCTGCCCAACCAGATAGCAGGCAGTGCTACAGCATTCCTGTGGTGCAGCAACCACATGCTGCACATCACAGCAGTGCAGAAGAGTCATGGCGGCAGCAAAAAGAGCGCCTTTTTCTTGGTGCAAAAAGGACCGGCACTTTGCCGCTTCTTTTGTGCCAGAAAAATGCTGGATTGGGGCCATGGCATGCGGTTGCCACAGCCCCAATCCAGCATTCAAAGGGGTGGTGTTAAACTACTCCTTTATAGCTGTCTGTTCAGCCCCTGGGTCTAAAATATGGAATTAAATGAAGTTTGTGTCCCTTTTATATTCAAAATATAAAGATTTTAGTCCAAATTGGGTTTATAGTAGGATACTTTCTTCACCATCAGTTTCATTGTAGGCATTTAGTAGGTTTCATCACATCCACTTCTAGGAGGAAACATTATGCTTCCTTCTTCAAAAGTTCAGGCTTTCTGCAGATGGAAGGATTATTGAAGAAATGGGTCATCTGACCATTAGGCTCTCTCTCCTTAACTGTGGCTCATTCTCAATAGAGGAATCTAAGGTGAGAGAATTTATGAAGTGTATGCTGAGGACACCTTGGTTGTGGAGTCAAATCATTCTCTCAGTCTCTCTGACTCAGGGGTAGGCAACCTTTCAACTTTAAGGGCCGAGGGACTTCAGCTCCCAGAATCCCAGGAGCTATTGGCCAACATTGGACTATTGGCCAACATGGCTGAGGCTTCTGGGAGCTGAAAGGGGAAAGGTTACCTACCCCTGTTCTGACTACTGTAATTATCCACCTATGATTTTGACATATTGTCAAATCATACCACTGATGTAGTCCTCACTCCCACAGTCCTTGGTGATCAGACTAAAGTCCTTGGTAATCAGATTGAGCAACTTCCTCACACATTTCAGCCTCCTCACATTCCTTAAAAAGATGAAACTGTGAAATCAACTTTTGGTCAAAAGTGTATGATCATCCCTTAAAGCAGTGGTAGGCAACCTTTCCCCTTTAAGGGCTGAGGGACTTCAGCTCCCAGAAGCCTCAGCCATGTTGGCCAATAGTCCCATGTTGGCCAATAGCTCCTGGGATTCTGGGAGCTGAAGTCCCTCGGCCCTTAAAGGGGAAAGGTTGCCTACCCCTGCCTTAAAGGTAACAAAAAGAAGTTCTTATCCTAACTGACAACAGTTTACAAAACTTAGCAGACAGACACTGAAACACTTCAGCCTGTGGGGCAAAAAACATTCAAACAAATAAACCTCTCTATAGTTGACTTGCTAACATCATCCCCTCTACTCCTGGAATTGGCAGTAATGTTGGTCAGGGAACAGATGGAACAGCTAATGCTCCAAACTTCCAGAAAGACTTTGTTTTGCCTACAGGCAGACAAGACTTCCTGATTACAAAGGCCCCCTTTTAATGAAATGTTCTCATCAAAATAATTTAGCACAGACTTATTATTTCGTTTTGCAACTCTTGAATTAGAGGCTGCTTAATACTGATCATGCTACTAGCAATATTGACATAAAACGACATATAATGAGTGTTCAGGAAGATTTTTTTATTATTATTACACTCAGTGATCCTGGTGAAACCAGATTATTAGTGTTGGTGTCTAAATAATCCTAAAGAAGCTGTTCTATATCATTCTTTACTCTATATCACAGAGGAATAGCATTTTGATGGGGGAGACCCTTAAACACTGCAAGTGAACAAAATAATCCATTACTGAACAAAATAATTAATTCCCCTCAAACCACCACTGATGAATGGCTATCATGAACATGATGTCATTTTAATAAGGCCTTTTGCTCTCACAGACCTACTGTTAACATTATGAGAAGGAGAATATGGAAATAACCCATCATAGTTACTGTATGCATACGGCTGAATAAATGAGCCATACTCAATTGCAAATGAATATACTTCTGACCTTCAGAATGAACTGTAAACACTGACAAGGATTACACAATTCAAGTGAACTGAAGAAAGAAAAATACTTTTAAAATCTATTAGAGCAGATTCTGTCCTGGTAGAATCTTACTTTCCATGTGGGGTCAATACAATTAAACCCAACTGCAGTTTTAAACAGGTTCAAGTTTACTCTACCAATGTAAATATGTTCTACTATTTTGCAGCTTATATAATGCTTTGCATTGTAAACATCTATCTTTTATAACCTAAAGTGCTCTTTTTAAAAAATGAATTGGTAACACAGGTTAATTTGGTATTCTACCTTTGAAAAAAGAAAACTCTATAGATGATGTGAAAAATCTGTTATACATCAAGCAAACAGTGGGGAAATCACATTAAAATGTATTATTTAAAGAATCACAAAATATTTGTCTTGCTTGGCCCAGGTGGTTTGTGGCTTAGAGGTCACTGCCCTGTAATCCAAGTGCGTCTTCATGGCTGTTAACAGAGGCTCCCACATGGGATGGTTTGCATTCTCACAAATAAAACCAGAAACGATGTCCCTTTAAATAAAATGTGGTCAATCTCCTTACCATATGGATAGATTGTACCAAAATGTATTCAACAAGCACTAAAATCTTGTACCCAAGGGCTATAGACTTGACTACATTTGCTGCAAGTAAAGAAAAAGTATACAGAACCAAGGGAAATCAAGAAGGGTTTGATAGAATGTTTGATGCATCTGTTTCTTTGAATATATTAAGAAGCAGAAGAGACCAGAGACCTGTGAAAATGTGAATCCAGACATAAACAAGAAAGGGCCAGTGAGAGTGCATGGGAACATTAAAGAGGTTTGTTTTTTAAGAGATATGTGTAAACAAAACAAAAGAAAACAACAACAACTATCAGTCTGTTATACAGAAAGAAGCCCCTTGTGTAGGCCTGTTAACTGTATGGTGTAGGTGTACAAACAAACACAGAGGAGATTATCATGTGGAGGAGGCAAGTGTCCTCCTTCTGGCATTAAATTATCATTAAATCCTGTTAACTGCGTGATCGGGGTGAAGATTATCACACCCCTGTGCGCTTATCTCATTCTTGTCCCAACTGTAAACAGTAATGGACTCGTCATTTGATATTAATGGGAGTTTCCATTAATACCAAATGACAGGTCCATTACTGTTTACAGACAGAACAAGAACAGGATAAGTGCACGGGGGTGTGATAATCTTCTCCCCGATCATGCGATTAACAGGACTTAATGACTATTTAATGACAGGATGAAGACGCTTGCCTCCCATGTGATGAAGTCCAATGTTGCAAAATCAGCATATTATGCTAGTAATAGGGCCAATGTAATAGCATTGCAGGCAGAAATGCACCAGAAATGTTTAAGTGTAAGAAACAAGGAAACTGGAAAATCCTTTTTGCAAAATTAGAATTTCATGACATCAATTGGATTCATGCTTGTCAGCCCAGGTGACAATTATAGGACTGAAAAACAGAAATCTGGTTGTGCAGAGCTCAACCAAACCTTATAAAGCAATGCAGGTCTGAACTTTGCACACTTTAATAAATGCCACTTAATAAAACTAATCTCAGTGCATAATGCAAGTCACTGGAAGAATGCGATATCTCGTTTACCAGGTTCTCTGAGAGATTCTGTTGCTTTATAACTAACTTAAATCCCACCAGCTCTTTTTAAACACAGCTTTTTGGTTGACTGTTTATGCTTCACAGTGTGATTAAACAGAGAGACAATTATGAAAAACATTAATAATCAGTGTGCAAGGGATACCCTAGTCAATGACTCATGCTGGAAATAAGTAATATTTTCAGGATTCAAAGGTGAAATATCTCTAATTAGAGCTAAGTAATGTTTCTGCTTCTGTATATGGAATGTTCCTGTGTCCTCTAGATCTACCCTAATTAAAACAACATTCTAAAGGTCAAAAGCTAACTTGCATTAATAAATTATAAAGGGCCCTAATTGCAGCTGGTGCATTATTTTAATTGCTCATAAATTCATGCTTTCAAAGCTGGCATCATGAGCATTACATAGAAAGCAAAAGTGTCTACACAATGCATGGCTGGGGGCACACAATTTATTTACTGGATCCTTTTGTTTTAATTCCTGACAGGGGAATTGAAATACTAGATGAACAATCTAAATGGCAGCCTCATGTCATCTGATTACCTGGTTGGTGCAAATATGGAAACTCCATTTAGGTGCATAGTTAAGGATGACAAACATTTGATTTAAAGCACACATTAACAGCGCCTGTAGATAAATACTCAGGAATTTCTTACAGCCTTTTGCATTAAGTCAAGATTATACTCTAAAGAAAAGATTACATAGAAGCTCTAGGGAATTGCATTGTCTTTTATGAACCATATTTTGAGAGCTTCTAGATCCACATACGCTACATCTAATTTACTCATCCTGATGATTTCTGAGATAATTGCAAAATTAATGGTGATATTTTGTAATATCTGAGTTATATAAGGATAAAAAGAGAGAGAGTCATGCAACTACTGAAATATTATTTTCCCATGCACTATGATTGGCAGTTCCGTAATTGTGGTAAGCTGCTTTGACCAAGGTTTCTATGGCAACCACCCTACAGCCAATTCTTACCTGTTTTCTGGTCATCCATTGTACTGAGCTTAGTCTCGTCAGCTACTGTTAAAAGGTAAATGTATAATGGTTAGCCCTGTTAGTGCCCACATCCCACATGCATCCACTGTTTATATTCTCTTTAAAGTTAGGGGATACTGGAAACAACATTCTTCATGCAAATATGCAGTATTAGGCAGACAATCCTAAGGGGCCAAAATAAAGCCCCAGCGACAAACCTAGTAACTCTCATGCATTGTGTCAGTCGTTTCCATATCACAGGCAAACACAATATGTTATTGACATGCTAATAATTACAACTAGCCAAGGCATGGTGCCATCATATTTTTGGTGGTGAACTGAGATTTAAAAGTACCACTGGAGGTTGGTTGTTTTTTTTTTTAAAAAAAACAAAAACAAAAACACTGTATTTACTTGCTTCAGAAAAATCATACATTATAATAGGAAAAAAATAGGAATGGTGATTTTCTATAAAATTAACATTTTAATAGAGGACACTGCATGTCGGTTCTTTCAAAACTCAATGTACATTATATATTTCCCAAAATGCAGAGTCCCATGGCACTTAAAAATGGTTAGAACCCACAACATACAAAGATCATGTGCCACAAGTAATCTATTGGACCACAAGAGTCTTCTCTATTTTTCTTGTAAGAGAAAACTTTCCAGATGAGTAAGTTGCATGTTACATCTCCTTTGGTTAAAAAAAAGGAGGAAGTACAGTCAAACCTCAATTAACAAAATATATGACAAAGAAGCTTCTTTTCACAAAGTCTTTTTATGCCCACTCTGCCCCTTTTCCTCCTTGTCCTTTGTCTAGCGAGAGTTTTTTTTTAGAAACATCAGCATTAGGAGGATGGTGAAGGAGATTTAGAGAAACACACTGCAGCTGTGTGTGCTGCCTACAATGGGTAAGGTTTACAGTAGCTGTCTCCAGAATCCCTTACTGATCATGTATGAACAACAAAACAGAAAGAAAAGGGGAGAGCAGATATGTTTGCCTCACCAGCTTCCCCCAGCATGTTAAAAAAAATCCATAGATTTGTTGGCCACCAAATGGAAATTGAAAGAAAAGTGGAGGCAGGTAGAAGGAAAAAAACATCAACCCTGGATGCATTTGAGAAGAAACTTCCAAGTATCCCTAAAAGGTTCAACATGTTTTTGTTTCTTATGCAAGGTTCACAAGAGCTGCTTATTTCATTTCACATGTGCTATCATTAATTTTGGATAAATTGTTTGCTGAAACATGCTCTTCTTTTTTGAGAAAAGGAATCTATCCCCATCCTTTTGATATTATTTCTGTCTCTGGTACCAACTTTTCTATTACATAAGTAATGCCTAGCAACATATCTGTTTCATTAATTGAGGTACAACTGTATATTTTGGATACAGGTATGTATTAGGACTAGGCTGAAACAGTGCCCCACATATAGGGCAAGGCACTAATTCCCTGCTCTTCATGTTTGCTGCTGGGGTGTGTGTGTGTCTTGAGCAGGAACAAGAATTGAATTTAGATCTGGTACCAGAGAGGAGCCTGGATGACAAGCTGTAACCCAAAATATATACAATCTGTTGACCAGATTCCTTCTATTTCTAGTAGGCCTGCAGATCCAGAGGGTTTATGCTGCTTGCCAACTGTAAGCTTCCATTTTCTTCTTCACTTCAAAAAAAGCTTCATGGTGTGTGCTCCCGCAATATTGTATCATCCAATCAGCTAAGTCTCAACCTGCATCCAGGAAGGCATAAGGTTAAAATTCCTGGAGACCTCAATAGGATATTATATTAAAAATAATCTGCTTGGCTTTAAATAAGACTGGAAATAATGGGACAGGGTATAGGTTAAAGCAAAGTGAAATATTCCCAGGCAGTTAGGGTTATGTTATAATCACTTGATAAGTGTAAGATCTTATTAATGCCATAAATGACCAGATATTAGTTAAACAATTATTTTAAAACTTGATTTTGTTTGGTTTTCCCATCTTACAAGAAGTATTAAATAATATGAACATACATTGGACCCCATGTTGAAGTACTGTCTATATTTCACAACCATAATGTTTCAAACATTAAAATTGTATAGACCCATATGACTCAAGACAGACTGTACTGAGAATTTTTCATGCCATACTGAATCCAGCAGCATCAGTAGATCAACTGTTTGACATAACAAATAACATCAACTGAAAAGTCAAATAACAAATAAGAACCTGAAGAAACATGTGAAAATACAATACTGGAGAAACAAAATGAAGGTGTAAAGTCAGTACCTAAGTCCATGCTTTTGGATTTCCGCGTCTTAACAAAGTCTAACTGGCTGGCATCTGAAAACTGCTTTGTGCGTTTTTCTGACATGCTCTGTCGTCCAAATCCCTCTCGCTGGAAGGTAAGGACTGGATCAACATCTGGACTCAGAGTGCTGTATTGAGAGGGAGAGAAAAAAGTTCTCTAAAGCATACTTCTATTATAGACATGCCATCAGATATTTACATAAAATATCTCTCTCACAACCAATTAAAAAAAAACACAGCAATTTGCAGTGCTCCACACTATATTTCTCAAGTGACTTTCTTAGTATATAAAAGGCCATTCCATTTATTGAGATCAGCTTTGGAAGCCCTCCTCACATACCAGCCAGTAAGACCTCTCAAGTCACTTTCAGGGGTGCCTTTATGTCCATGAGAGGTCTTATTGGGTGGTATGTGAGTCTTTACCCCATATGGCAGCCTAAACATATTGTATTTTATCCTAACAATCCTATGAGGTTTACGCTCAAGTCACAGAAGTGATCCAGTGAGTTTGATGGCTGAACAGGAAGCTGAATCTCAATCATCTGTCTTGGTCATAATTCTAGCACCACAGCCACTTGTTATACAAATGATACTACATGGATGAAAGCAAAGTTGTGAGCCCTAAATGACTGATACAAATATCTGTCATATTTGTGACAGAGGGAAGAAGTCCCCATCTAACTAAGAAGGGACAGGAGAATGCAACATATCACGAGAATTTCAAACATATGAAAACAGACTTGTAAAAAACGACTTAATGGAAAGTGGACAGTCAATGTTGAAATCAAGGTCAATCCATAAGGATTATCTTCTGACATATAACAACCAGAGATCTTCCAGAGGCCCTTGTTGAAAATCTGACAATATAAGAAAGTGAATTTTCTATTATGTGATGTACAGATTTATGTTTCAGTGCCACAAGCAAAATAAGACTCATGGATAGTAGTCCCATCCCCGTGAACTCCTATTTCTCTCTCTCTCTTTCTCTATCCACACATACACACACACATACATACCGTACATATACATACAAATACAGAGAGAGAGAGGGAGGGAGGGAGGGAGGGAGAGATGGAGAGAGAACTTAAAACTACATAAATCATAAAAATTGGAACACTGCAATTAAAGGGACACTCCTTAATTCTGTGTTGCTCAGGTAGCAGTGATAATTGGGACCAACTTTTACCAGGATTGGGTGGTGTTGCCAGCTGTTACATCAGGGGTAGGCAACCTTTCTCCTTTAAGGGCCGAGGGACTTCAGCTCCCAGAAGCCTCAGCCATGTTGGCCAATAGTCCCATGCTGGCCAATAGCTCCTAGGGTTCTGGGAGCTGAAGTCCCTCGGCCCTTAAAGGGGAAAGGTTGCCTACCCCTGTGTTACATTTTGTGGATAGTATTCAAAGACAGTATCAAAATGATATAAAGGAATCTGGTAGCATTTTTGAGTCAAAATTAGAAAAAGAAATTTCTAGCATAAACCTTTGCTGAATCCAGTCCATTGACGGCCATGAAATCATATGCTAGTCACCTGTTTTGCTTGATTAATCTCAAAATTTTTTTTTGTGGGTTTTTTCGGGCTGTGTGGCCATGTTCTGAAAGAGTTCTGAAATGGCCACACAGCCCGAAAAAAAACCACAAAAAAACTATGGATGCCGGCCATGAAAGCCTACGACTTCACATTGGTAGTCTCAAAAGCTTTAAAGCAGGGGTAGGCAACCTTTCTTTCCCCTTTAAGGGCCGAGGGACATCAGCTCCCAGAATCCCAGGAGCTATTGGCCAAATGGGACTATTGGCCAACATGGCTGAGGCTTCTGGGAGCTGAAGTCCCTCGGCCCTTAAAGGGGAAAGGTTGCCTACCCCTGGCGTATTTGGTATACATTGCTTGTTTTGAGGCTCAGCTTTGGGATCTTGATATCAGAAGGTCCCCAGGTTCTCTCACACTTGCTTTCTAATGCATCCTCATCAGCATTTGTGGCCCTAAACTGAGTTTAACAGGTTATCTTCAAGGATATCCAGGTCATGTAATCTCAATAATTCCTCAATTATTGTTGTTGTTGTTAATTATTATTATTATTATTATTATTTTAATGACATCTCTGGAAATTGAATTCTGAAAGTACTGGACTGAAAATGTCCTACTATTAAGGGATACCGGTTGAATTTTGTTCCCAAGATGTAGTGAAAATGTACAATGCTATTGATGGTATTTTATTTGGTAGATTACACACCAAATGTTAAGAGCTTACATTTTTTTTTGGGGGGGGGAATATATCATTAAGTATAGTTCAGTAAGATTCCAAATAGCTGCTCTTAATGTTTCAAACCAATGTTAAAGTCACTTCCTCTCTATTATTATTGTAATTTGTAAAACCAACAAGCAGCAAAATGTATTATAACAACTAAGGCTCCTGGAACGACAATTGGCTCTTTAAAGAATGTAACCGTATTGTGACCCTCCATGTTATTAAAATTCCACTTATTAATCCTGTCTCATTGTCCCTTTGTTTTCATAACATTTTCATCAAGGATTAGGGAGATATTGTCAGGCTGGAAAAAGCTTACATTTTCGGCTGTGATTCAGAACAGCTGCCATTCTTGTTTGGATAACCCTTCCTCCATATTCTTAACTTCACCCCTTGGTGCCTTGCAGCAAACTCAATGAATACACCTTCACACTACAAGCTTTCTTTTGTCCATTAGCAGCAGGAAATTAATTTTAAAAATCCACTCCCAAGAGCTGTTTATTTTATTTTATCGGGTTTATTTTTTAACAAACAGAATGCAGTCAACACAAGTAAGGCCCCAAACTGATCTTCCCCCCTCCACTTATTTTTGGCAATTACATTGTCAGGACAGACATAAAGATGGTTTCAGGGGGGAAAAAAATCACAATTCTTAATAGCTCTTCATTCTTACTCACACATTTTAATAAAATGTGTGAGTAAGAAAATATTCCTCGTTTGTACATGTAAAAGCATTAACAAATGAGTTTTTACATTATGCTGTGGTTCTCTTACCACACTCCCTGACAAAAATCCACACTGACACAAGCTATTTCACTGAATTTTGAGTGCAGTTCAATATTTTCACCCTTGCATCTCAGATTTTTAGCTTTAAAGTGCCTTCCATACCAAGACAAGGATGGGTGTTTGAAGGGCTGAAATTGCAGTTTTACTTCTTTGAAATGGAAAGGCTTAGCATGCAAAAGAAACGGAAGAGGAGATGGAGAAAGGAACTGCTTTTAAGATAACAATTAAAAGGATTTTTAAGACAGGTCAAGAGAAATGTCACTGAACACTAACTCATATATAAAATAGCTGACTCATGCAAATCCAAACAAAGAGCGACTTGCTGGTGCTAATTCTTATTAAGATATTGCTGATGTAGTTCTATCAGACCCAGGAGAACATGGGACTTGGAAAATCCTCATACTTCAACCTGCTTCTGTTAATTATCACCACAACCCTAGCAGGCAGTTCCACAGAGAGGTACGGCTTCTATTTTGCTTATTGCTGAATATAATTACTAAGTTCACACATTAATGTCATTTTCTTGGATTAGTACAGATAACACTACCTAGAAATTAGGAAAGATTTATCCTAAAGAAGAGGATAAACTAAGGAAAATGTATGCTATGTTTTTAAAAGCTGCTTATCTGAGGGTGACATTCTTCATCAGTTCTATTCAGTTCAGGTCCTTACTGCTAAAAAACAAACAAACGAAGAGATTTTGCAACAAGGCAGGTTGTGTGCATATATTATTTGCACAGGGCACAACTGAAGTTCATAATTTAAAGATAAGGAATTCTCTTCAAGGTGACATTCTTCATCAATGGAGTTCTAGGCTATATCAATAGGGGTATAGTGTCTAGATCAGCAAGCGTGCCAGAGATAGCATGTGAAGCCATTTTCCCCGGCAAGTGGAGGACAGAGAGGAGGAGGAAGAGGTGTATGCCTGCTACTCCTTTTTCTTGGGCATCACAGGCCTTCAGATGCTTCTCCGGAGGCAGCTGAGGGCTGGGGACAGTGCGAGGGGTGGAAGAGATGTGCACCTGTTCTTCCAGACCCTCCCCAGCCTTCAGCTGGGGATCATGCAGGGGAAGGAGGAGGAAGAGGCACACACCTGATCCTTTTCTTCCTCCCCCCTCAGTTTTCTGTTTTCTGCTGCACCAGAGACTAGGACAGGAACTATGAAATCAAATGACAGGAAAAGAGATTCAACCTAAGCAATAAAAAGAATTTCCTGATGGTGAGAGCTATCTGGCAGTGGAATATGCTTCCTCGGAATATGCTGGCATCTCCTTCTTTGGACATTTATGATCAGAGACTGGATGGCCATCTGTTGGGAGTGCTTTGTTGTATATTCCTGCTTGGCAGGAGGTTAGACTGGATTGTCCTTGTGGTCTTTTCCAACTCTATGATTCTATGGTCCTTCTGTCCTTCTAAGACTAGGACATGGAGGGGCAGCTATAAATAAATTAGACAAGATCTTTAAGAGTAGATATATATCACTGAATACCAAAATCAGGACTGCTCACACCATTGAATTCCCAGTTTCTATCTACAGTATGGAAACTGGACAGCGAAGAAAGCTGACAGGAGGAGAATCAGCTCATTTAAAATGTGGTGCTTGAGAAGTACTCTGCATATATCATGGACTGACAAAAAGCAAAAAATGGATCCCAGAGTGAATCAACCCTGAAGTCTTCATAGAAGCTAAAATGACTAAGCTGAGACTGTTGTACTTTTAACATATCATGAGAAGACATGACTGCAGGGTGCAATTTTAGTTTCCCAAGGTGTTAACCCTTTTGAAGGGAAACAAAAATATGAAAATATGAAAGTTAAACTTGTTAGAGTCCAGCTTTCATTAGCAGAACAGCAGAAGTGTTAGTCGAGCTATTTTATTCCAGATATGCTTTCCTAAAGAATAAAGACTAACTTAAAAAATGACAAGCATGTAGTTAGTGGTTTAAAAACAAACAATAATGGCTTAAATAAATATATACCTAAAACCTAATCTAACTGGTGATGGTTTGGGTAAAGAGAAATGAATCTCACTTGGGGCATTCTTTACACTGACTGACCACTTGAAGCACTTTAGAATCATGGGAGAGAGCTGTTAAACTGCCTCCAAGAATCAATGACCAAAGTCACATGATAGTTAGAATGGGAGTGGGGGGAGGGAGGAAGTCCCTAACTAACTAAGAAAGGACAGGAGAATGCAACATATCATGAGAAGACATGACTCACTAGAAAAGACAATAATGCTTGGTAAGGTAAAGCAGTATGAAAAGAGGGAGACCTCATTACAAGTGGATAGACTCAATCAAGGAAGTCATGGCCCTGAGGTTTGCAAGACCTGAGCAGAGCTTTTAACAGGGTGACAGAGGTCTCTCATTCAAAATCAACTTGATAGCAGTTAACAACAACATATTTTATAGAATCATAGAGTTGGAAGAGACCACAAGGTCCATCCAGTCCAACCCCCTGCCATGCAGGAACTCAAAATCAAAACATACCTGGCAGATAGCCATCCAGCCTCTGTTTAAAGACCTCCAAAGAAGGAGACTCCACCACACTCTGAGGGACTCCACTGTCAGGGTGCCTCCTAATGTTCATGTGGAATCTCTTTTCCTGTTGCTTGCATCAGGAAACAAGCCTGCTCCCTCCTCAATATGACACCCCTTCAAATACTTAAAACAGGGCTATCATATCACCTCTTAACTGTCTCTTCTCCAGACTAAATATACCCAAGTGTTTTGTCGTTTTTATGCTAGCACATAAATGGGAGGCTTGCAAGATCATGGGAGGTGTTTATGGCCTGAAAGGAAGAAGTACATTGAGAACCACTCTACCAAATGCTCTCCACTGCCTAGTGTTTTTAACAACTATAGAAGTGTTGGATAAATGGCTTCCTTTAAAAGCTTAGGGGGAGTTAACAGAAGGTAGAAGGAGTGGTTATGACTCTGTAGAGTAGCTCTGCTTCATATATGGAAGAGACTGTTCTGCCACCCCATACTACAACTGCTGTGGTCTTTTAAAGATGTAACAAACAATAAAATAAAAAATGACAGTTTTAGCACCACGCATAAATGCAGCAGATAAAACCTAAAACTAGCCAGTAAAAAGCTATATAAAACATCAACAAGCATAAAAAGAAAAAAATATAGAGCAACCAAACACAAAAGATATAGTATGGGGAGGGGGGACAGATAGACTTTTCCTGGCACCTGAAAGATAGTAAAGCAGGATAAACAAACATAACTAAACATACAGAGCCATAATTAGGTTACCATAACAGAACCAAATTTGTTTTCCATAACCGATCACTCTATTGATGAAAATATTTGGAAGAAGGAAGGATCTGCAAAGGTTCAGTGTAGAAGGAACAAGTCCTTTGAAAATTGAATTTCTGTCCTCCACTAATCATATCATTTTTTAAAACATTGGGCAATAGACCTCCCCAATGTCATGTCACAAACTGTTGTTACATCTTCATTTTCAAAAGTCTTTTACCATGCCCCATGGGGGGACTTGTTCACAAAACCAGAAATTGAAAGAATCCTTGGCAGCCTAGATCCACCAAAGATATTTTTACAACCTCAGCCAGAATTCTCTTCTCCTCTGTTTCCTCTAGATAGGAACAAGCAGTTCAGGAAAAACTATTGTTCTACTCCTTTTTCAGTGGTGAAAAATATAGAACTTAAGGGAATATTAAGAATCTGATAAACAAAAGAAACAGAAGAAACACGTGGACACAGGCCTTACCATTCTGTGGATTCATTAATGGTGGGCTTACTCCAGGCTCCTGTATCCACTGTTGAAAAACCCACATCATCATGGGAACTGGAAGATGACTGGTCTGAAAGATGTGGAGGTAGTACTGGCAGTCTATCATCTTCTATAATGACCATGTCATCTTGGGGCATGTTGACAGTTGGAGAAAGGTGGTATTTACCTGCACAAAATGGGATGTGGAACATATAAAAACTCTACACATTGAACACTCATTATAAACTGTATGCCATCACAATTTCAAAACACATTAATTTCAGTATAACCCTTCATTCTGAACTGGGACTGGGGTCAGGTTAAGAGATTTTTATAATACAATGACTACAATAGGACACTAGTGTAAAAGAAAAGTCTTTTGAAAAATAAAAGAATGCAGTAGGTGTTTTCCGCAGAGAAAGCTCAGTATACTTCCACTGATATGGGAAGCCAGAATTTGTTTGAGAGCTTAGTCCCCAAACAGAACCTTACTCAGATATACCACATGACCCAGTTACTCTAGACTGGCATTTACCCTATCCTGCTCCTGGGGCAGGACCCAAAGAATCTGACTGTGTCCTAGTCTTATATACCTTTGCTCATGCATTGAGGAACTAAGGGAAAGAGTACATGATAGGAAAGGAAATGCCCTGTCTCACTTCTCCACCTGCTGAGCACCAATTCTAGCAAGACATGGAAACCCCCTTAGCCCAATCTCTAAGGAATGTAAAAATGCCAATATAGTCTGGGGCATCTATACATGGATATTTTCCTAAAAGATTATACTAGAATGCCTATATCATAGACTAGCCATAGTCCTCAGAACATTCACGGCCTTGATCCCCCAAGAGTCATCATGACCATATTTGTGCCTCTTTGAAATTATTTCATGCCCACTTGAACTGTATGGGACTGTTCTATATACTGCTTACAAGTTGCTTACAGCTACCTCTTCAGGGCAAAGGCAGGATCCAATCCAGATCCTTCTTGTTTGTAGTGGTGTATCTTAGTCTATGGTATACCAGCTTTCAATGTCAATTCAGAGGTAAACAAAACAGAATGGTAAGTTGAAGAATTTAACACTGGAGGTAGGCATGGATCATTCTCCCTAACAGCACTGTGTGCTCAGGTCTATGCATAGCATTTTGGATAGGCACACAATCCTGTTATACCTTCTAGATACCCACCTATGCAAAGTATTGTTACATAGAAGACAGGATAAAGGAAAAGATCCTTGAGCTACCTTCAGCTATATATTTGCTCCATTAACTAAGAATCGGAAACCAAAATTGCTAGTCCCTGATCATATCAGAAGAGAAACAGTTTGGACAACTTAAAAGCAGTGAGAAAGAGGTCAGCTTTTCTAAAAAGCTGGAAAACACATTAGAAGAAAAAGTGCTCCGTGGCATGTAGGCCCATCACTGTCAATCTGAAATGAATGTGTTCAAGTTTGCATAGCAGCTAATTCTTCACCCAGCAAAAGCTTCTTTGATGGACAGGTTAATGTTGAGCCTAGCAATAGACTCTTTTCCAAACATAATGCCTACAAGATTGTTAACTCTGTGGTTAATAATGCCTCCAAAGAGCTGAATGTGAAACAGTATAACCTTATGGCATTTTACAGATGAAGCCTCCAAGGTTGAGAGGCAAAAGTAATTCAGTGGCATGTCTAGCTTTTTTTCTGCACGTCTTAATATTCCAACCAGAATGAATGATGACATTTTAGTAGTTGTAATGAAACGTAAAAGAAAATGCATTCCTTTGCTGCAGATTGGAAGGGACTAAGGGAGGGGAGGGGAAGGGAAGGGAGAAAGGACAACAACCTTCACTTCAATACTGGTCACAATGGACCAATGAGGAACAATTGCTAGACCCTCCTACTAGTACCCCATCCCTACAGAAGTTCAGATAAGGTATTTTAATTTTAACCAGCTTTCCCTACTGGAGAAGAGATATAACTCAGCTATATAGAACAGCATCAAAGAAAGCAACTCCCTCCTAACTGAAGAGTCTATTTTCCATTTTCACTTAAGATCAGTAGTTCTTAACCTGTGTTCCGCAGACCCCCAGAGGGACAATGTTCTCAGAGGGGACCTGTGGAGGCCTGAAGGATGCTCAGAACATATTCCTGCAATGAAACACCACATAAGAGGAGCCAAGGCAAAGGCATAAATCCTGCATCTTCCCACCCATTTGTGGCTAGAACAGGTTGAATAATAATAATAATAATAGTTTTTATTTAATACCCCGCCCCTCTGAGCGCAATCGGGGCGGCTTACATCATAAAATCACAACAACAATTAAGAGCAATTTCCTTGAACAGCAACATGCAGGTCCAGACAGTCAACCAGTCAGTTAGTTGGCTGGCTGAGCCTGTACGCTGCTGTTCAACCTGCTCCAGGCATAAATGGGTGGGAAGAAGCAGGAGAAAAAATCTTCCCTCCCACTCCAGCGCCTCTCGAGGAAGGTTTAACACAGGGGTAGGCAACCTTTTTGAGCTGGGGGCCGGGTTGCTGTCCCTCAAACAATTGGGGGGCCGAAGCACCATAAATAAATAAATAAATAAATAAATATTTTTTTAAAATTAAAAAAATTAAAAATATGCACGCACACTCTCTCAGCCCCAGAAAAGCCATGGCAAAACCGCTGTGGAGATTTTGCCAAGAAAACCCCAAGGACAAGTAATAACAACAATAATCAATATCATCATGGCGGGCGGTGGCAGCAGCAGGGAGCGGCCTGGGGCTGGTCCAAAGGCCTCAGGGGGCCGCATTCAGCCCCTGGGCCTTAGGTTGCCTACCCTTGGTTTAACAGATGGCGTAAATGGTTCAGTGTTCAGCTGTTGTTGTTGTTTTAAATCTTGAGTCTCCATTACAACAAGAATATCTATTTTAAAGGGGTCCTCGGTAAAGAAAAGGTTAAGAAACATTACTATGGTAAAATGGCGAAGGTCTGGAAACCATGCCTTATGAGGAATGATTTAGGGAACTGGGGATGTTTAGCCTGGACAAGAGATGGTTAAGAGGAGATGATAACCCTTTTTAAATATTTGAAGGGGTGTCATATTGAGGATGGATGGCCATCTATCAGGTATGCTTTGATTTTGAGTTCCTGCATGGCAGGGGGTTGGACTGGATGGCCCTTGTGGTCTCTCAACTCTATGATTCTGTGATTCTACTATGTCATCCAAACATGACAAAGTACAGCAAATTTAAACAAGCAACTTCAAACCATAGGTTAAAAAATTGTTAGAAAAGTATGTGATGGTTTGGATAATAATACTAAACTGCAGTAAAGCTACAATGGAAGCTTCTGATCAAGTCCTTAACACTATTCCAGAGAAGAAGAAAATATAAGGGTCTAAGTTGCTCATGTGAAATTTCTTCTTATGTCTGTGTTGAAATAAAGAAAAAAGTTTCCATATATCAAAGCTTTTCTTGTGACAGTATTTATGCAACATGAAATCATATGAAGGATTCAAAATAAGGCTAAAGTTGACTACCCTCTTGTTAGACCTTACTGCAGTGTAAAGTTTCACACTGACATTGACTACAGTAGAGAATGTGATTGTTGCAATAAGCAAAAACAAATGACTGAGAAGAAAGAAATAATAATGATAATGATAATAATAATAATAATAATAATAATAATAATAATAATAATAATAATATTTCCTATACCCCACCTTTTGCCTTGGCAATGACCTCATTCTGGCCACAATTAACTTGTATTTTCCTACACTTTGAATGCACAAGTAGTTATTGGTAAGAAAGAAAATGTTTGAACTAATGCCTGTATATGTAAAAATGTAGCACAAGTTTCCATAATCAGTACTTATTTAATTTATTTATACCTTGCTAGCATTGCCAGCTTGAATACAGGACAGGGTTTCTGCAGCTTTAATCATTAACAGATCCTGGAGCAGGAATAATAATAATAATAATAATAATAATAATAATAATAATAATAATAAATAAAATTTATTTATATCCTGCCCCTCTGAAACCAATCGGTTTGCAGTCCTGTCTTCACAAGATTTTCTTCCTCCTAATCCCCACCCTCACTTCACAGTCATTTACTGGCTGGTATACAGCAGGTATGCAACCAAGAAGTTGCTTTGCTTGAATGAGAAATTAATGCAATGGTCATGTAGTTCCTGCAATCCCTCCTCCATTATTTCCAGTCAGTTTGGCCAGTCCAGTTAGTGCTGGTGGAGTAAGGTGAGGTTGTAAAAATATACACCAGATAGACACCAGACAGGGAAGAATGACAAAGATAAATATGTGAGAAACTGCATAATTTTAGATAATTTAGAGTGATTCAGAAACTTTAAATTGAAGAAAGGTAGGTCTTGGAAAACTGAAGTGTCTTTTCATGTAGAAGTGTCCATTAGTACAGAAGTGTCTTGAAATGCTATCTGTAAAAATCTCAAGTGACTTCTTTCAGGAAGATGGGCACACAACTGCTGTATATTGATTAATCTTGAAATCAAATTACTGTAGGTAGCTTAATTCAACAATAAATAAATGCTGTGAAATATTAAATTCTGAATTAACCTCATCCCAACACACAAATTAGTTGAGAAAAATATTTCACTTTTTGAAAACGTTTAAGCTCTTCACTACATGTGTATCTATCACTTTTCATTATAAACTCAATTACTGTACAGAGATTAAAAGAACTGGCAGACTTCAGCTTGCTGTGATTCAGATGGTGAAGCTGTAGACATCTTTTTCTGCCAGTCTGAGCAAATAGCAACAACAAATGAATTGGGGCTTCTTTTTCTATTTATATACAGATAAGTAAGAAACACAGTTCCAACTACCAAATAATAACTATGTAGGAGATCCCTATGGGCAGCATGACCAAACATTCTCCTTTTCCAGAACATGCCCTACATTTCAGTCTTGTGTTCAGGAGGAATTCCAAAATGCCCCCCATTTTGAGCATGACTAAGAAACATGAATTTATATTTAAATTAGTGTATCAGTTTTTATTTTGTAATGTCCTAAATTTTCCTTGAATGTCCTACATTTTGTGGTGCCTTGTCATCCTTTGGGGTTAGGATACATACATACAACACTGAGAGCGAACAAATTGAACTTTTAAAATTTAAGCTATTAATCCAGTGCATAAAATGCCAATTTAAATTGAGCAATTAGATTCTAACGGATTCAGAAAAATTGTATACTATTGTAAATTGTAAAATTATCTCCTTTTGATTAAATAAACAATGAAACTATTGTCTATGCAACACAACCACCTACTACCACTTCTCAAGGCACAGTAGGAGTTGGCTGAATGGTTACTTGTGATTCATCACTGAAAGACACAAACCACTCTTTGTCTCTACCCCCTAAAATTTCATCTTGCACCCCCTGTAGATGAAGTCACCCCAGGTTGGGAACCCCTGCAATAAATGGATTTGATTCAGTCAGTCATAGCAAGGTCCCTTGAAATTTGATTTTGATGGGTCCAAGATCAGAATATGTGACTCTGGATTCAAACCAATGTACTTGAGGCTTCCTCAAGCTGGTGTATATGGAAGCACGGTCATTAGGCAACATTTCCTCCTTATTCCATTACCAACTGTTCACTTTTGTTTATAAGAAATGTTATAAAAGTAATACAGAATTCACCCCCGTTGGAAACTATTGGAATGTTTCATGTGGTTTGAGTTGTACAGAAGATTAGACTAGTTCATACTTCTGTTGCCTTTTGGCCATTAGAAAGGTGAAGATGAAGGCAAGATGCCATTCATGTTCTAAAAAGAAACTTGCACATTGAGATCTTATTCATTTGTTAAAAGCACCAGCCACCAATTAAACCTTAAAGCCACATGTTTGAAATATAAAGTGCGCGAATGAAAATTGCAAATAGGTAAGGGAGAACCACATCAGAACTTCCTTATGTTTCTTGCAAATGTCATGCATTTAATGTCAGTGGGATTCCAAGGGATGAGAATTAATTTTTTCCATTTAAATAAAGACATTAGCAATAGATATAGTCCTGCTTTGTGCAAACTTAGAGAAAGACTTCCAAATCAATCCATGGATATCTCTGTCCATAAAGTCTTTGTCAGTGCCTGGAAACAGAGCATTATAGCAGCTACATTTTGAATTTCAGGCTTGAAATTAATTTTGGTATGCTGAATATTATGGCAATCAGAAATCATTACATGTTTTAAAATTCGTAAGTCTGCATGATCTAAATCCCATTATGAATTATTTGATAAAGCCAGCTGCTTCTGTGACAAAGCAAATCTTTATTAACTAGAATTGTTAGTAGACTGGGGGGGGGAATCAACAACTATGAATTGTTACAGGGCAAGTACTAATAACCTCATTATCCACTGGGGGCCATGCAAACAGCAGAGCAGTGAATCTAAACAAAGGATGTATAAAATTAGCTACATGATTTTAAACCTGTGGCCCACAAGGCATTTGAAGCTGAAAAACAAAAACAAAACAAAACAAAAACACAAAAAAAACCTCCAAACAAACACCATACTAAGCACAAACTGGACAAGGTTCACATGAGTCTTTGTTTTTCTTTTTTGGATGGGGAAGCGAAATCAATGCAGAAACATAAGTGATACATCCTTAATCATAACATTCATTGACTTCACATTTAATGAAGCCACACTCATTGACCAGTATAAAGCATTCATTTCCACCTCAGACACACATGCACAGTAAAACATTTTAAAAGGTTCCTGTGGCTATCACCTGCCCTGTGATCCAAGACTTAATTTTATCAATGTATTGATTGACATTTTTTTAAAAAGAAACCCTTTATGCTGAATGAGAGGAGAGGGAAAAAGAGTACGCTTTTAAAACTAGTTGCTACAATTTTCATGTACCCTGCTGCCCATATACATAATGTATCAAACATCCAGCTACAAACCCCACAAAAACAGATGATAAATAACACAGGATTAGCCGAATCTGCTTGACTTACCCATTATCCTGCTCAAGGCAGCATTCCTGGTGGGTGAGTCACTGAGGCCCTCAATCCCACTGTACAACGAATGGGAAATCCTACGTTCCCTGTCGTCCAGCATTGTCTCAATAGGCAGCTCTGGCCCCGGGGGACTCCCAGGTGACTCCAACTACATGGAAAGAAAGGGAGAGAAAAATCAGTGCCGAAGGTCCATTTAACAGCATGGGGGTGACAATAACAACTTGCCAGAGGCCTGGCCCTGGCTGGGCATCAAATGAGCTAGAACTTTTCATCCTGGACCACAATAATTTCAACTGACAGTACTGCTTAATGACCAACTTTCTGTGCCATTTTACTCTGTGTCTCCCACAGAGTCTTGTCAGACTCTATCCCTCTTCACGGGAAAAACAAAAACAACAACCCATGTTGCAGTTTATCTGTATTGCACATTTGCTCAAGTGAACTGGCACGCTCCTATGCTTTAAAGCCATCTAGCAAATGGCTTGGACCTCCTTCACAGATTGACAGTTTGTCAGGACAGGATCCTTCAAAACAAAGTTTAGTTTAGGTTTGTTTTTGGTGTTTGTTTTTTTAAGGGGTAGATATATGCAGAGGCAGAAAGGAGAAAAATAAAATGAAATAAAATGAAGCATGATGTAATTTCAAATATAATTTCTAATCCTTTTCCAAATCGAGCAATTTACTTTCACAAGCATCATCAAATTCCCCTCTTGAACACACATATTGAACATATATATATCAATAAATATCCATCCTGTTATAAATCATATTATGGTTTAGTCTGGCATTTCACACTGGATCTAATAAGGTCAGTGGTTTTCATCTGTTGGTAGTAGAGACACTGGAGATGATGGGGGAGAAAAGTATGTACAGTCATTTTGTGATTGTGATTATAAAGGGAAAAAACATAAATGTTTTTATTAGAGTCTGGGCAGTCTCTCTGCTGGCTTTGTCACACACAAAAAAATTGCATTTTGTCCCACTTTCCCCAACTCCTTCAGGCTAGGTAATGGCTTTAAAAGGCCCTTGCCCAGCAGGGTGTCTCAGAATGCCATGAAGAGCCTGAGTTGGGTAAGAAGCAGAGTTATTTATGCTTGGATGCCTTACCAAAAAAAGATGCTAAAACATTGTCTCTTCCACTATTTTGCTTCTCCAGCTGCTTACATGCCCTAAGCCACCCTGAGTCTCAGTTTTGGGAGAAGGGAGGAATATAAAAATAATAATAAGCAGAGGGCTAGCACAAAGATAATACTCATGATCTAGTGTTGTTGTGTGCCTTCAACTCATTTCTGACTTACGGAAATCCTAAAATGAACCTATCACAAGTTTTCTTAGTGAGATTTGTTCAGAGGGAGTTTGCCCCAAGTCACTTTGGTTTAAAGCAGTTATGGTGTATGACTCAGGATTACGTTCCTCATAGCCCTTCTCTCTCTCATAAAATCCCTCTGGAAAACCCAAACCATGCTTAAGACTTACATCAGTACTGATGTTGTTAACTGCAGTCAGGTTCACTTTGACTTAGGCAATTCTATGAATAAGAGATCCCTGGTTCTCCCTGTTATCAACAGCTCTGCCCAGATCTTGCCAATTCACAGCACTAATTTTATGTATGGTTAACTCCTCCCAGAGGGCACTATTAACCCAGTTTTTGTTTCAATCAGAATCTAGTTAGGGGGATGCCATTTTGAAAGGCCCAACGGCACCGTTGGGCATGCACACGGCATCGTTGGGCCTTCCAAGATGGCACCCGCCGGCATGCGCACGTGTGCGCAAGCACGGGCACCATTTTGGACACCAAAATTATATTATATTATATTATATTATATTACATTACATTACATTATATTTTCTTATAATTTATTATTGTTGTTTTGACTTTACTATTTTATTGCTTGTATTTTATACACTGTATTCATTTTTATTCTGTAATCCTGCCTCGATCCGTAGGGAGAGGTGGGAAATATAAATAAAAATTATTATTATTGTTGTTGTTGTTGTTGTAGTTGCTGTTGTTTTTGGTGTTGTTTTTTAAAAGAAGGACTTAAGCACATCCTCAAGAATACATAATACTGATTCATGGCTGTTCCCCCACTCTAATAATAATAATAATAATTATCGAGGCGGGTTACAGCAATTATAAAACATACAAATTTAAAACATTCCTTATCCTATAATACTCTGAAAAGCGCTGTTGTGAAACAGCGGTGCTGTTAAGGTTAGCAATAGCGTTTACATTTCTATACCACTTCATAGTGAACTAAGCACTTCATAGTGAACTAAGCCAGGGGTCGGCAACCTACGGCCCCTGGGCTGGTTCTGGCCCAGGTCGCCGGACTTACTGGCCCATTTTGATTTCCAAAATGGCAGCCATGATGCGTTTGTGCATGCGCAGGAGTACTGCGCATGCACAAACGAGTCGCGGCCACCATTTTGTTGTTCAAGTTTCCCCCCCTCGGCCCAGCGGAGAGGAGGACTTTCGGGGACCGGCCCAGGGCAGAAAAAGGTTGCCTACCCCTGCTCTAAGCAGTTTACAAGGTGAAAGCCAATTGCCCCCAACAAGCTGGGTACTCATTTTACCAGCCTATGAAAAGATGGAAGGCTGAGTCAACCTTGGGGCCCTGGGATTGAACAAACAATGTTGTGGCTGCAGTACTGGCATTTAACCACTGTGCCACCAGGCCTTACTTTAAGAGTGGGTCTATGCATTTTAATGGGTAAAGTGTATGCTAATAAGTAAAGTGTAAAGTGTTATTGTTGCTAACTGCCCTGGAGCCCTCAACTCATAGCGATCTTGTGTATGAGACATCTCCAAGCCCCTCTGTCCCCCACTGTTCTGCCTAGGTCATATAAACTCAGGCCTGTGACCTCCCTAACTGCGTCTAGCCATCTGGTGTGCAGTCTTCCTTAAATATCAAAGTCAGAATCATTCAGGCCATAGTATTTCTGATTTCTTTGTGTCATTGTGAAAGCTAGAAAATGTAGAAAGCTGGCAGGAAAAGAAACAACTCATTTGAAATATGGTGTTGGAGGAAAGTTCTACAAACACCATGGATTGCTACAAAGACAAATAAATGGGTCTCAAACAAATCTAGCTTATGCTCTCACTAGAAGCTAAAATGACTAAACTGAGGCTCTCATACTTTGGACATCATGATATGACAAGACTCACTGGAAAAGACAACAATGCTTGGTAAAGTGAAAACCAGTAAGAAAAAGCAGGAGGCTGTATTACAGGTAGATCGGTTCAATCAAGGATGCCACAACCCTGGGTTTCCAAGACTAAACAGTTAATGTCTTGGACTCTTGGAGATCTCTCATTCATAGGGGGGGTGAAACAGATCACCCCAAAAGGCCGGCTCTGTACTGCCCCTTTGAGAGCCAGATTAGGGCCATGGCAACTGCACACCACAGCCCCAATCTGGCATTTTTCTGGCCCAAAAAGAAGCGGTAAAATGCCACTCCTTTTTGAGGTGGAAAAAAGGCACCCTTTTCGCTGCAGCTATTTTCTATTTCTGTGGTGTGGCACATGTAAATGCCACTAGCTTGGGGTGGAGTCGGGGTGTGAGCCATGCGTACACTATGCCCCCATGCCACCCTGAAGCCGGTGTTTCTTGCCAGTCTGCTTTCCCACGGGGTTGCCATAAGTCAAAGTTGATAGGCAATAGCAACAACAAAATGTGACAGATTTAAGAGATGACAGACTTAAGAGACAGACTTAAGGCCTAAGGTTCAGTATTTTCAAGGAATGGAAACTACAAGTGGCTGAGCCTGGGTGTGGGGAATTTATGGTGAGTGGAAAACTCAAGAATCAATTCCAAGGCCTAGAATCATGCTACGTTTAGGTGATCTCACCATACCAGAATGATGGATATGGCAGGGGATTTGCAAAATTTACAATACTTCAAAGTGGGTGAAGTATAATCGGACGACACTGTAGGAAGTACTATTCTGTTCAAAGCTATCGTCTTTTTAATATAAATGAGATATTTAATGAAGTTCTGAATTGTAGCCTTATCTTTCTCCAGTTTGATCAGCACTGGGGAGATTTACTGCATTGAAGGGTCAACACAATTACAATTGAAGGCACGTCAGGCTGCAGGAGAATAATAAACTTGCCGTGCAAGTGAATTAGACTCAATAAGGTCTAAATTGTGAAATGAGGATTTGTTTTATTCAGGTTTTTTTCTGCCCTAAATTGCAGATTACAACTGACAGCTCAACTGAAAAGTAAATTAAACAATATTCAAAGGTTCTGATGTAAAGGAATCAAAGGCAAATTTAGGAAGAAGAAAGATGTTAAATTATTGAAATGCTATTACAAAAGAGAAAGTGGGAGAACCATCCAGGGATAGAAGTTGTATGGCAAGTATATTCACACAGATGAACTTTACTTTGTTTTAATTTTTTTCAAACAATGGATGAAAATTAGCCTAAATGATGAACGTGACTTATTTTCCCAAGAAGATAGGACTGTATCATCAAGTTTATATAAAAACTGTCTACCTCTTTATTAAGCCACACAATGTATCCATTGCTCAAGAGACAATGAATATCTAAAAAATGCTATTGAGCTTCCAGCACATTTTTTCAAAGAGTCAAGGAGAAAGAAGCAGTTTAGGATCCTACAGAGAGGCATAAGCATTCACCCCAGGTAAACTGGTAAGCCTCAGCGTACAGAGGAGATAAACAAAGGCCCAATTGTTTAGATGGCTACCCTTTGAAAAGAGGACTGGAATGTCTTACCACTTTCATGGGAAAAAGCTTTATTCGGTGTCTAATTAGCATATCAAAAACCAGATTTAAATCAAGACATCAACTGCCAGCCACACAAATATTTAACTGAACATATAATGCCTTTTATACACAAAAAAAAAAGCAGTAAAGGTTTTGAGAAGATTGCATGGAAGCCTTTCAAAAGCACTTCTTTTGGCTCTTTTGTAAGTAAAGTTTGCATAAAGTAAATGTGTCAATATGGGGGCAGGATCTGTTGACAAAAAGAGGGAGAGAAAGTATGGGTTGAACTAATCAAGGGCCGCTGTCATGTTATGGACTCTTATAACTTTATTGCTTGGCTTAACACTGTCAAACTTTCCTTTTAGGTAGCCTATTACAGTGGCTATTGGCATCCATTATCAGAGGGATGTCTTGCTTGGTGCTAATCAGTAGGCATTCTCAGTGGGATGCTCCAACTTTAACATACCAAAAAGCCTCATAGTGTGGCCATGGGTATACATGTCTCCTATCCTCCCTGCCCACCCCAACACATACCTCTGCAGCAGGAAGATAATATATGTGTAACGAACCTTAAATATGTGATCAGAACAGGCACTGTTGAATATTATTGAGATAATGTACAATTATCTCCCATCACTAGTCCCAGCTTCTGCCAACCTAGCAGTTCAAAAGCATACAAATAGATAAATAGGTACCACTTTGGTGGAAAGGTAAACAGTGTTCGGTGCAGTCATGCTGGCCACATGACTCACAGAGTAGTCCAGTGATGGTGAACCTATGACACGCATGTCAGCACTGACACGCGTAGCCATTTCTGATGACCCGCAGCAGCTAAGACGGCCACATGCCAAGAAGGATGTTCATCCTGGGCTCCTGCATGGCCAAGTGCAGTAGCCGAGGATGAAACATTTTCTGCTCCTGAGGATGAAACATTTGTCACTAGAGTCTTAGAGTTAGACTCTAACTCTAAGACTCTAGTCGCAAATGTTTCATCCTCCCTTATTAGACACTCTGTGCCAGAGGTCTGTAGGCCAAAACAACAGAAGTCCAGCACAGAGCATCTAGTTCTGGGACTTCGTGTGCAGCGACATCACCAGTGCGGGGCTGGGAAGAGGTCCGGGCCTAGGCTGAGGTATTTAGGCCTGTCCGTCCTTCTCCTGGAGGTGAAATAATGTTTTTTCCTCAAAGTGACACACCACCCGAGTTATGCTCAGTTTTTTGGTGAAGTTTGACACACCAAGCTCAAAAGGTTGCCCATCACTGGAGTAGTCTCTGACAATACTGGCTCTTTCGCTTAGTAACAGAGATTAGCACTGCCCCTACAGTCAGACATGACCTTTACCTTACCTTTAATGTACAATAACATCCAAATCTACAAAACAGTGATACTTTTATTGGACCAACCAAAATGCACAAAATACATGATGCAAGCTTTTCAAACTCCACTGGCTTCTTCATCAGGCGAAGGTGGTAAAAATCAGAATATGATTTACATGACAGTGGCCCTTGACTGGTTCCACTCCTGCTTTCTGTCTCTCTTTCTGTCAACAGACCTTACCCTCACTGTATGATTTTTAACACCTTTGCCTGTGAAGAAACCAGCAGAACTTCGAAAGCTTCCATTATAAATTTTGAGCATTTTAGTTGGTTCCACAAATGTATCACTGTTTTACAGATTTTTTTGATGTTATTGTACTTTGCTGTATGGCCAATATGGCTACCAGTGGATATGATTACTGGGATAATGTATATTAAAAACAATGAATCAATATGTTAATTAAAAAGTAGTATAATTATTGACTTCCTATTTTTCCACCCTGCTTTCCATCATATGCAGTGCATGATGGGGGAGCCACTCAGGCAAGGTCAGGGGCTCTACAACTGCCATACAATATTAAACCCCAAACAAATATTCTCCCAAAGCACAATTGTATCCAGCAGCGAGAATATTTGCAGAACCTCAAGTGGCACAACTTGCCAGGTGAATCTGATAAATGTGTGTGTGTGGAATTACAAACCACTTCAGGATAGCATAGGCTGGAGTGGAAAAGAGAAAAAAGTCATGAAGAGCTGGTAGTTCTGCTAAGCACTTAGTTGAGTTCAGCAGTGAAGACAGTGGTTGAAGAAGCCTCTTCCACCAAAATATTTTATTTCAAACATACAGACAGAAATGCTCTTGCCGGACGGAGGTTTGGGGGCTTGTTTGTGTCCTGAGGGTGGCTGGGTCTGCACAGACTAATCTAGATGCCAAAAAATGAACCCCCCCCCAAAAAAAAACAACAACCCTGAAGTAGCTGGGAGTGCACTCCTGGTTTTAGGGAAAAAGATTAATAGTGTGTGCGTGCATCTGAGAATGAAATACAATGCAAAGGGAGTCTGCAGCCAATTTAAATAGTAAATTGCCAGTCGTAGGAGGTGTCCAGGGGAAATAGTTTGCTCATCACAAAAGGGTGGTTCAAGGACTAAGGCAAAAACAGACTGAGAGATAAACCAAGTAACATTTTTTATAGGCAGATACTGGACAACTATTCAAAAATTTTCAAAGTTACTTAGTGGAAAAATTAGCTTTACTGATTTATTTGGCAATTTATTTCAATTGCAAAAATTTATTCTGTCATTCATCCTATTGTCTTTGTATTCCTGGGTTAAAACACTGGTACAACTTGGGGGAGAGGCAGGTGACCGCCTTTTTATAACTGGCAGGCAGTTTTAGTGGGAAAAGCTTACAATGAAAAACTAAAGCTAAAAATGTAACTATTTTGGAATAACCTTGAGAGGACTATACATCATAATCTGGAGCAGCTAACATGTGGCCCTCCATATGTTGCTAGAGTACAATTTCTATTTGCTTTAGCCAGTATATCCAACGGTGAGGGATCATGGGAGTCATAGTCCAACAAAACCTGGAGGACAAAATACTGCCTACCTCTGGAATAAAGCACAACACCTTTAAAAGAAAAGGAATCAGTTTGTGGCTTTAACCTTCTCCCCAATCTCTCTCACACATACTCTCTCCATACATTTGTGTCTCTGTGTGAGATATAATTCCATTTATAGCATTTCTAAAATGTTTGTGGAATTTCAATGTACTCCTCCCTTGCAGTCCTTATCTCATTCTGCAATAATTTCCTTGAAGTCATTCATACGTCTACATTCAAAGGGATGGGGAATTGCTGAAACAAAAAGCAAACAAGTAAAGAGGGTAGTAATGTCTCCTCTGTGAAGCAATGACAGCTAGCAAGAAACCCAGCCTGGTCACAAAGCTCCATCCTTATCCACTTGTACAAAGCCATACTGTTTATTCCACCAATCAGACAGTAAGAAGAATGCAGTCCATACTATGGGATTTTTTGTCCTTATGCAGACAATGTCATGTTTTAAAGGAAAGGGAGTTTGCTGCACAGTCCTTTATCATCCCGATAAGAAGAAGCTGCTCGATAAATACTATGTACTTGATAAATACTACCTGCTCTAACTAGAACTGGTTTGGTTCTTATCTGAACAAATGATAAAGAACAGTTAAATGGTCACTGGCATTTCGACAATATCATTGTGCTGAGTGATGTATTAATAAAGTATGGGCAAATGTGCATCTGGAAAAATAATGCCAAAATAGCAAGCAGTTAGATTTCCCCATCAGCTTTGCTTTGATTATCATCTGACTGGGACATTCATAATGAAGGTTATAAACACTGACAAAGCCAGAACCTTGCGATTTTTAAGTGAACTTGTAACCTATTAGTAACCACAATTTAGGAAGAGGCAGAAGAATCCACAATATGTGCAGAACTTATATTTCCAAAATACTGAGACCTGTAAACCACTAGGGACATAAACCTTTGACTATTTCAAACTTGCACAATGTCTGTAGTTTTCTCCATACTATGGTAGAAAATGGATTTTTCTGCACAGTTTTTTCATAGTATTCACCCAATCTAACACTGTTTTGCAAAATAATTCTACACAGAAATATACATGGGAGGTTATCGGGGGGGGGAGTGCTTTTGCAGGGAGGAAAAAGTTTCCAGAAACATGTCTTTTAATGCAAAATTAGTGGGGTTGGTGCAAAAATTGCAAATACTATTATTTTGTTCCTGGAAACAGAGTTTGTTGGTTTATTTGCTTTAGCAAAACATGTTTTTTCTGGACAAAAAAAATTTCTAGAAACACATGATTTTGTACCAAAACCCCACATGTGTCTCTGGAAGCAGTGTTTTCTGAGAAGAATGATGAGGTTTTTTTTTACAGTGGATTACACTGCCTCAGAGTGTGGTAAAGTCTCCTTCTATGAAGGCCTTTAAACAGAGGCTGGACGGCCATTTGGATAGCTTTTTAGGATGGAGTGCTTTGATTTTATTTTCCTGCATGGCAAGGGGTTGGACTGGATGCCCCTTGTAGTCTCTTCCAACTCTATGATTCTATTACTAATGATAAAAGAATTATTATACGATCAAAATCAATACAATTACCTAGCTACGTGTATGTTGATCTTTCCCCAATGCAGTAAGACCCTTTCTAACATAAGGGATCTGCAGCTCTGCACAGATAAGTGAAACTGTGTTTATGAATAAAATATTTTTTTTAAAAGAAAAATAAACTGTGTTAAATGAATCCACATTATATGGGCTCTTACTGCAAGTTGCAATCCATTACAACTGCAATACATGATAGTTGATTTAGTTGCAATACATGACAACCATAATTTCAAAAGGGATGGCTTCTCTTATGGTACAACTGTATTTTTTTATTTTATTTTATTTTTTCTAATTACAGGGATGTTACTTCATTACATAGTAGAGCCGGAATCTCACATGTTCCAAACACTGTTGTTTGCTCTTTCATGTATGGTTCCATGGTGCTCTATTGTAGGTGTTAAGGTGACAATGGGTTTTTGGACCACAGGCTAGCAGTTTTCAGCATTCAGATTCTGAAGAGTACCTATGCTACTATTTAGAAGTGGAAAACAATGAGCATTACTGAAATACAGCAGCAACTAACTAGGGTGGGAGGAGGGCTTGAAATGATGAGTGTAACTAATTACTTTTTAAAAGTAACCTTCAAAGCTTTGGCAAAAGTTTCCCTGACCTTGTGTATTGCAATTTGGAAGAAGATATATGGCCAAACCCTCCCAACCAAATCAAAATCCCCAAACATCTGAACCAATCAGCCTCAACAACAGCTACTGTACTGTTTCAATGAAATAGCTAGTTGACAGTTCATGTAGGTCAACTAAACTGGAAACTGGTCTTTCAAAATCCATTTGAATTCAAAGTAGGACAGCAGTAAAACAAATTGATGTCCTCTTCTTATAGCTTAGGCTATTTGTAAAAAAAAAAATCTGGCAAATTAGGATTATCTAAAACAGACACATAAAACTCTCTCTGCAGTCCCTCTTGCTTAAAGTTATTTTTATTTTCTCATTTTTATTGCAAGGCGATATAAAAAAAACCCTTCCATTTAAATCCCAAAATGCATTAGTCTGAAGTAGTGTCATTATTCTAACAACCAGACAAAGAAAAAGTACCCTCTGGGTTAAAAAAGCAGAAGAGGGAATGTTCAGCCTATTATCGGCTACAACAATTTCTCCAATCAAAATTCCACCTCTAGCAACACTTCTATAAGTATCCCTCATGATTCAAATCTAGACTTACAAAGTTATAAATCTTTGGAATCGGATGTAGAAAACAATTATGAAGGTGAACAAGTTGAACATAACCTTTCACACTCTGTAATAGCTGTGGTACCTTGATAAGATTCAAAAGCAATACTGTTTCCCAGCACCAACACAAACTAGTGACAGCTTGAACAGCAAGGTAACAATTTCTGCTACAGAGGTCTGAGGGATTTCTATAACCACTTCTGAGAACAGGAATGTATTTTAATTTTCTCAGAGATACAGCTCAGGGGGGGGGGGGACAAGGCAGACACTGTCTATTCTCCAATATTAAACTCAACCCAAAGGCAACTTGAGCAGGTATATGCAAAGACACTTTTGATTCCCTTTAATCTGCTACACCCTTTATTTATAAGCCAGGGAGTTGTTGGCATCTCATTGATCTCAGCAAACAAGTTCAAAATACAGTTTACTGAATCAATGAGGGGACAGCTCTGTCATTAGGTTGAGGAAGGCAGCCATCTCAGGCCTTAGCAGATGTCAGCTGTCATGAAAGTGAAGCAAACTGTTAGTCATTTCATTTATTACTATCATGTTTTTACTCCCAGAGAGAAGGGTCTGTGGGATTTTCTGCTTCAGATATCCAAATATATTGGCCAGCCTCGGTTATTATGCACTTTTGTGTGTGTGTGTGTGTGTGTGTATGTGCCTTCAAGTTGCCTGTTGAATTATGGCAACCCCATCAATTTAATAGGGTTTTCATAGGCAAGGAATACTTAGAGATGGTTTTGTTAGTTCCTTTTCTAAAACATAGCCTAAACCACCTAGTATTTATCAGTGGCCTCCCTCCAAGTGCTAACTAGGGCTGACTCTGCTTAGCTTCCAAGATCTGACAGAATTTGGTGCCTTTGGAGTATTTAGGCCCTTGTTGTATATGTTGCTTTTGTTATGATGTGCTCTAAGCATATTTTTTTTTTTTTTACTTATAGTGACCATAAGGCAAAGCCATCACCATTGTCATCCTTGGAGGCTGAGAGTGTGATTTGCTCAATGTCACTCAGTGGATTTGTATGTTCAAGCAGGGAATCGAACCCTGATCTCCAGAGTTGTAGTCCAATGCTCAAACCACTACACCACACTGGTTCTTGTATGAATGCTTACATGCAATTCTTCCTCAAGCAAATATCCTTGACAAGATCCAAAAGCCTAGATTTGAATAAAGAAAACTTTACTTCCCAAAGTACATTAGATGTGTGTGGGCATGTGCATCTATGTTTATGTACATTTATACAAACGTACATATGTGTACACACATATATTATCATGAGCATAATTGTATTTATAGAAACATATTGTCTTAAAAGTGTACAAATAATTATATTTAAGCATCTTGTCAGTTAAATTTAAATTTGACTTTAAAATCCTAGCTATATATGTACATTGTTGTCTCAACTCATAGGCTAGATATCCACAAAATTTATCCTGTCAAGATTCTGATTTCCTGCTCTGTCTCTGTCTATCTGTCTGTCTCACTGTATAGATAAATAGATGGTAGATAGACAGATAGATAGACAGATGATATTAATTTTTTACAGTAGTATTAGACGGTTTATAAATGTGTATATTCTGATCTATTGTGTTGTTTGTTATGTTGTTGTGTATCTTCAAATTGTTTCTAACTTATGGTTACCCTAAGGCAAACCTATCACAGGTTTTTCTAGGGCTGAGAGTGTGTGACCCACCCAAGGTCATCCAAAGGGTTCCATAGCTGAATGAGGAATGGACCCTGATCTCAAGAATTGTACTCCAATGCTCAAACCTCTACACCATGCTGACACTTTGTTTACCTAACAGCATATACAAACTATATTTCAGTTGCACTGAAAGGTCAAAAAACCCTTCACTAAGTAAAAATGGACCCTGTGGCCTTCATTATTGATAAAGCTCAGAAATGTAAGTTAGCAATACTTTGCCACAAAAATGTCTCTCTTTCTCTCCATCTATTAGCCCTATGTTTGTATTTTACTCACATTTACTGGCTTTCTTTGCCCGCCTGTTTTCTGTGCTCTTTCTATCATCTGTATAGAAGTAACCCAAAAATTCAGTCTGATTGTTGCTATGTATAGTACTTGATCTGACTTATATAGCAATCATATCATAGGATTTTCTTGGCAAGGTTTATTCACAGGTTATTTGACACTGACTTCTTCTTAGACTGAGAGAGTGTGACTTGCCTAAAGTCACCCAGTGCATATCTATGGTAGAGTGGGAATTCAAACCCTGTTTTATGCACAAATAAAACCACTACACTTGCAGCTACATATAATAAAATGGTAAATCTAAGTAAGCTAAGAGTCACATTTTCTAGCAGCCTGTCTAAAAGCCCCCAGACCATCTGCTCACAAGCAAAATAAATAAATATGAATTTAAAAAAATCAATATAAACTAGGTTGTTTTATGATGTGCATGTATCATAGCCTAGTCTGGATATATATTGGCTATATTAGAGATCTGTGTGTGTGTCAATATCTATCTCTATCTCTCTATGGAAATATCTAAGTATATAACACAAGACTTAGATATAACTGGCAAGATAAGGTTCCTTAGAAGACAGTAAGTATCAGCAGTATGGTTAAGAATTCTGCATATACAGTAGAATGAT
>CM034710.1:111636670-111652682 GCA_020142125.1 Phrynosoma platyrhinos
TCCTCTGTGAAAAAATATATGAGGGATTCAACACAATTTTTAAGCACTATTCTTCCTTTGGGACTTTGCTGAGAAGAATTTGTTTCAGCAAAAATCCAGTGCAAAAAGCATGTTTGGGACAAAAGATGTTAATTTTGCATAAAATACACCAATTCCCGGGGGGGGGGAGGGAGAGAGATTGATTATTGTGCAGCAAACACATGCAGGAAATTTCTTCTATGTAGAAATTGATGTATTAGTGAAGGGTAGGCAACCTTTCCCCTTTAAGGGCCAAGGGACTTCAACTCCCAGAATCCCAGGAGCTATTGGCCAACATAGGACTATTGGCCAACATGGTTGAGGCTTCTGGGAGCTGAAGTCCCTCGGCCCTTAAAGGGGAAAGGTTGCCTACCCCTGTTAGTGCAAACGGCACATACTTTTCACTAATTGTATTTATTTTATTTCTATTATACCTTTGTCCCAATATGGGATCCAACTGGCTCACAATATAAATTAAAACAAAACAGAATTAAAACAATGGATAATTTGCACAAATACACTGATTTCTGTGCAGAGAAAAAAAAACACTACATGCTTTTTCTTGTATATGTTTTCTATAATGAAAACTCATAGTACTTTCACTCAGGTGTATAATTTGTTCAAAATCCATGTTTTCTTCCCCCAAACACTTTGTCTACAGGGAAAAAGTGTGTTCAGTCGTCCCTCCCAATTTGCGTGGGATCCTTTCCGGAACCCACTCACCCCCCCACAAATTAGAAAAATCACGAATATCCAAGCCTACTTTTCTGATTTCACTCAGTTCCAGACAAATTACAAATAACCCCCTGTAGCAGTTTTCTGTAACAACAATTGAGTACCAACCTGCTCAGACTCCCCTCCCTGAATTAAAGTACTGGTTTTCCTTAAATATAGGAAAATATAAAAATAAGCCACAATGTCCATAGTAGTCAGGTACAATCTTGTATCTGAAATCATCATCAGTATTTAAATCAGTAATATTTTCCACCTTATTTTTGGGAAGTGTCAAATATGAAGGAAAGAAACATTGCTCATTTTCTTTGATCAGATTTGATAAAATGACTACACCAACCAATTCCAGCTACTGTGAGGATTGGGGGAGAAAAGAGGATAAATTAAAGAATATAATACACTCTTCTAAACTTGGGGGCAGGCCTTTTTTCTCAGTTCATACTTTTTGCATATGAAATTAAAGCTTATGAGAGCTAAAAAAAATTTTTTAAAAAAAGCTTCCATGCTGTTACCTCATTGCATTTGCTTATTCGCCTTGCCACAATGAGCTGAATCATTCCACGTTTGTTTCCCTCTGTGGACATGGACCTACGCAGGGTTTCCATGGCATCCTGGTTCGTCTTGCCCAATAATGATTCCCCGTTTACTGCTATTAGTTGATCATTCACTCGGAGTCTTCCATCCTGGCAAGGGAAAATGTAAAGAATAAAGGATTTTGGCATCTTTGGTTTGGGAGAAAGATCCTAATCCTCAGGCTTTATGGTAAAGTGAACACAACTATAATAGCTTTTGAAGAAGTCATTTGCAGCCCTATCTTTTCCAACCATTTGCATATTTAAACTTGGCATAATTATCATAATCTGTTTATGTAAACAACGTACTAAAAGAAATGCATAGCTACGTTGATTTCTTCTTTCCTTCTCAAGTCTATAGAAGTAATACTTGAGCCATACCAGTGAAAACTATTTTAATGCAGACCCCTCACATCTTTTTACTCCACAATATCCAAAACTCTCATGGAATGGATGGAAATGGAGCTTATACATGTATCTCCCTCTAAAACACTAAAACACTAAGTATGAAAGGACTTCTTTGTCATTCAGGGATTCTGTATCTCTGGGGAAGGAAAGGCAGAAACAAAGCTTTTCCCTTTGCCTGACCTGGATTCCTTTCTCAGTCTAGTGTCTTCTATGAAGGGGTCACCATGGAAAAGTGGATGCCTCAAGCATAAGTTTTTGGTTGTCATAAAAGGCAGCAAATTCTATTTTTACCAGCAGGAAATAGGAGAAGTACTTCTGACATTTTTTGAGAAGTGAAAAAATAACATTCCCAAGATACTATATACGTTGATACTGTGCGTGTGTGTGTGAGAGAGAGAGATAGATTTGCTACTGTGCTTCAGACAACAAGATGTTTCGGACCAGCCTTGAGCCACATGGTCTTTGGGAAAACACAAACTTGGTGAGTGTAAGGAGTATATTCCTTTTCTTGGTCTCTTAAACACTGAGAATTTGTACAGGGGTACTCACTTCACTCTTTATGTGTCCTACAGCCTTGCTGACTTATTTCATTAATGCCCACTCTATGTCATGGCATGTTCCTAAGTTTGTATAACTGGTCAGAAGACTTCCAAAAATACCAACACCTATATGGATTCCTGTATGGGTTTATATGGCACCTGTCCTTCTAGAACCACAGGATCCCTCAGGATCTTGCTAAGGGAAATGATTAGTTAGCTGACTCTATATTATTGCTGTATAATGCAATAAAGCTTACTGCTACAGATCACAAAATCTTTCTGTTGGCCATTTCAGAAGTTTTCTGATGTCTTAAATGTTAGCCAAAAATAAAAGATGTATTATTTAACAGTACCCGGCTCGCTAACTGGTGATAAAGTAAGGAAATGCATATGATCAATTTTATACGCATGTATAGGTAGTTGGATTGATTGTTGGCTAGACAAGAGATGATAGAAAAAGACAGAAACTTGTTAAAATGTAAAGATATTAATTGTTCAAAAGGAATAGTTGGAAAAGGAAAGGATCATGCCATTAGAAATGAGTTGCCCTAATGAAAACGTTGTTAGACTTTTAAAAATACAAGCGGTTCTTCCACTTACTTTAGAAGCTGCTCCACCATTTATAATGGACTTGACAAAGATGCCAAGGTCTGCGTGGTTCTCTTTTGACCGGTTACCTTTCACACTGACACCAAGCCCAGCTGATCCTGAATCATTAAGGGGGACTTCAAAAGTCAGGAATTCCCTGGTGCCATCAGGAGTAAGGACAAGATCTTCTTCTTCTGTTTTCTGTCAGGAAGAGATTAACCATGGTATTATATTTAAAAGGATTTGTTGTTTGCAATTATCTTCTAACTAAAGCTATCAAGCATTTTTAAAAAGCCCCATACTCAAAGTACAATGCCATAATAATTCCAATTGAAATTCTGTGGGGAAATCTGTGATAATAGTGCATCTGGCACCACCTTCGAATAATTCATAGAACCAGATGTGACCTCTCTCTCCCCCTCATATGTGTGTATGTGAAAGAGTGAAAGTGAGTGAGAGAGAGAGAATATACGTATGTATATAAAACGGGCACTTTCCAAATTAATACAAATTAATACAAACTACAACCACTCCATTTTTTCCAAACAGGAAGCAATTATCAGAAGCATTAAAACCAATGCATTTTCTCTAGCAAGTTCATTTGCCCTTTTCAAATAATGGCATTTGAATATTTATGTATTCTGAGCAGCAAGAAGGATACAAACAGCAGGCAAATGGATAAATACCCATTAGTCATTTCCCCCGTTTTTCTTTTACAGTTGAGCATATTAGTAAAGTTCAAAAAAATGGTATGTAAAACAATTCAGATGAGATCAGGTAATAGGAAACCTCTTTGCTCTTGGGCGCCAGAAAAAATCATATGGGATACAGTACCTTCTTTCTTTTCACTTTTTTTTGGGGGGGAGGGGGAATCTTCACACTCCTTTCATCATTTCCACTTTTATTTTACAGCTCCTGTCTGATCTTGGAAGCTAAACAGGGTCAGGCCTGGTTAGCATTTGGATGAGAGAACATACCAACAGGGAACCCAGTTGCTGTAGGCTATATTTAAGAGGAATGACAAATCACCTCACTATTCCTTGCCTAAGAAAACCCAATGAAACGCACAGGGTTGCCCTAGTTGGCTGGTGACTTGAAGGAACATATGCATTGCAGAGTACAGATCTCACACTTTAAGGCAAGTCAGGAGCAGCTGGTTGTCCCAATGTCAGTAAGCCAGTGAATGCACTAATATTTTTTACTCAAAAATGCTAAGGAGCCATTCAAGATGCCAAAATCCATCCTCAAAATTGGTTCAGCATCTTGGATTGCCCCTTTAAAGTTTGGATTAAAAACCTGAACATAATCATATGCACCACCTCAACACTGGAGCCATCAGCTACCACTGAGTTTTGCACTCTTTTTTGGATTTTGTTTTACTAAGCCCCACTAACCAGAGCCACAAGCTAAATAGTGGCTGGGATGAAGCCAAATGAATAAGAATGGCTCAAAGGGGAGCTAATGACCTTCTGTACCCCATGAGCCCTAAAATGAGAGGAGTTCTATACAAAGTTACAAATCTATATTTAATTTGGTACAGGCTGGGGACTATAACCATCTAATGTTACAAGAAAACTGGAAAGAAGAAACCTTCACAAATTTGCTACAAATCACCGGGTGACATACTACTGCAGTGGTTACTAAACATGAGTGCCCAGACGTTGTTGAGCATCAGCTCTCAGAAGCTCCAGCCAGCATGTCCAGTGGTCAGGCATTGTGGAATTTCCTTTCATCTCAATCCAGAATTGGATCAACATTAAAGAATACAATTGGAAAACTCATTAAAAATGTTCAATTTTCCACAGAGTATTCAATTGGCTTGTAATGCTGGTTGCATTTGATTGCATTGCTTTAATATCTATCTGTTTCTCAGGAAAAATATGTTTGATCCATAATTCATGTGAATATTATGGGCTTGGCAAATTCCTCTTCTAAACTAAGAAATGCCAATATTGAGCATTATCACCAGAAGGGGGTGGAAAGAAAAGGGCTTTCAAACTTCTCAAGCATCAGAAAGCAAGATACACTTTTCATGTAATGAAGGGTGGCCGTTCAAAATTGTGCATGTTGACATGGGACAAATTTGTGATGTGCCTGACAGTTATGGCCTATGTTGAGCAGTGAATCATAAAAATACCCCAGGTTGTTTACCTATAACCTCACTGCACTTCCTTGGTTAAAAATAGAATCTTCAACTAGCAGTATTCATGCTGATCTTCCAATAAGGGGAATGCTCCCCATAGAGAGATCAGCAATAATCACAGTCCATCTAAGAAAAGCTCAGTATCAGAGAAGGCTAGGGACCACACAGTCAGTTCTGATTTATGCATGACACATGGTGAAAGCAAAGCATTTATCTATCATCTCATCTAAAATATTTTTCCCCTCACAACACTCACTTCCCATGCATTTTTTAAAGAATCCTAAAGCAGCTTCTCTCTGGGTCCTAGCATGTTATTGATGTATGTTAAGGGATGGATTCACAAGAACAAAAATTTAAAGAAGATGGCAGGTGACATGAAATCTTGGAAAGATAAGTGTTTTCCTTACTCTGTGACTCATAAAAACAGCTGTCTAAGCCACAGTAAGAACTATCTCAGCCGACTGGGACCAATGGATTCTACACTGTTGTTTCTGCCTCACTACAACATAACTGACAAAGCTAGACTTTCATATGTAGCAGGTAATACTGTATCCTCCTCACCCGCCCTTTCTCTCCTCCAGAGAGAGCATGGAAGAGGACACAGTGTCTTCAACTTGATCTGAAAAGAAAATATATTGGGACTAGATAAAATAATGCTCCTTTACCAAGATTTAAATAGTTCAGCATGTTTTTCAGTATGTTCTCATTTCAATCTACCTGTGTGATGGTTTTGAAAAAGGTGGAAATCAGATGTCCTCCAGATGTTTTTGAACTAGAAGTCCTACCAGCCCAAACCAGCATAGACAATGGTGAGGTATCCCAAGAGCAGTAGATCCCAGAATCATTTGGAGGCCTGCCACACTGGCTTATAATTAATTGCATGAAGCTATATAAAGTTTCATGGCACTACAAAGAAGTTCCTTAACAAATTATAGACTATATATACAACAGGTAAATATTGCCATCAGTATTATAGTGTGGAAATGTTAATTTTAAGATTAACTCCTAAAATCCTTCCTAGGATGCTAGGGGATTCTGGGAATTGGAGTCTGAAAAAAGTAACTTTACTATCCTCTGACCAGCACTTTCCTGCTGGCAGTATAAATAACTAGGAATGAATTGTGTAGAAATATGGATCAAACTTTTTTTATTTTCAAAAGATAGGTAAAGCACTGTTCTTACAAATTTAACATTAAAAATATAAATTAAGTATCACCAGAATCCCAGGATCATAATGAATCATAGCTTTAAAACACAAGGGAGGATATGTAAAATGTGGCATTTAAAAACAAAAATGAAAAAGATAACACAATCACTGACTAATTGCAATAACTTCCATTTGATCTTGATATGCTCCAAATTAACAACTTCATTATGTCAATCAAAATACTTCAACATTATTTTCATGAATAGATGATCCTGTAGAAGAAATTTATTGCTTCATATACTCTGGCACTACCAGAAATAAAAACACCCAAGTCAATTTATGTGCTGTGATGGCTGAACAACAAGACTGAACTCCCTCAAGAGTTCTTGCATACCATGTCCAAAACAATTAGCAACTTCACAATACCCTGTTCAGAGCTGCTGTTCTGAAGAAAAGGTCACCTAAAATGACTTCAACTGAATGAATGAATCTGCTCAAGTATGTAATTTGCAATAAAAATTCGATGGGTGATAAACTGCATAGGTGACTTGTTTTCCTCAAATTCAGTCCTAGAATCAGAGTGGTAGACGTTACATGAAATCATGTGTGTGGGGGGGGGAAGAAACTATTGCCCTACACCAGTTCATTTGATATGAGCCCCAAGTATATTTTTACCCATTTCCCTTATTAAGCTTTATGTTGACCCTCTTTGTTTTACTGTTCTCCTTTCTCCATTCTCTCTTCCCTTCTGTAGTCTTCCCAATTGTTGAAAAAATACCATAATTGTAAATTGTTTGTGGCAGAGATCTAATTTGCCATCATGAAGTTGTGTTAAAAGCAATAGTAACAAATATTGGTTTGGTTTTGCTTTTTAGTAAACTAAAAATTTACATGTATAAAGATACTTGTCCCTTGGAGATTCAGGGACGCATTGAGCTGGAGAACTAAAATTTGGTAAATGTGTAGTTTAAAACTCACTGATTACCAGAAAAGCCAAAGAGTTAGGTAGTAGTTACACATTTTGCCCCCAAAGTATATGAACTCCACAATTAAATGATTCACAACACACTTCCTGAATTAGATATGCATGTGGGCCAATGTACACTGATTAATAAGAAGATTGTTGTTACCACTCTCACTAAGAGAATTCACATATATGGTTCATGGCATTTTTTACTTGTCCATGAGAGCTGAAATTTGACAAACACGAAGCCCCCAAAATACTAATTACTATATGTCTTCTAGGGATCTATTTCTTACTGATTCTCTCTCTCTCTCTCTCTCTCTCTCTCTCTTTCAATAGAAAGTGTGCCTGCAAATATTTACAATATTTTCCTTTTGTTTGTTGTTGTTGTGTGTCTTCAAGTCACTTCTGACTTATAGCAACCCTATGGACAATCTATCATGGGGGTTTCTTGGCAAAATTTGTTCATAATAGGTTTGCCATTGCCTTCTCCTGAGGCTGAGAGCATGTGACATGCCCAAAGTCATCCAGGTGGTTTCATGGCTGAGTGATGGACAGAAACCTGGTCTCCAGAGTCATAGTCCAACACTCAAACCACTAGATCACTTCAATCTCTCCTTTATAGTACCTGAACGTTTACATTTATGACATATACATAAGGAAAAACATGGGGGAGGGAACCCTCAACATTTTACACATTTGGCTCTAATTTCTTCCCAATTCATACATGAGAAATGTCAGTCCTAAACTGAAACAAATGGGTGGGGGGGGGGAGAGATGGTCTAAGATCCCTCAAGGAATTCCATTAACCCTAACCTTAAATTCCCACCATTTTCAGCCCATTCATGACCTTGGTAGCACCCAGAAGATGACAGAGGAGGATTCGTTGAAAATGTAAGGAGTCCTATATATAATTCAAACACTGAAGAAGTAGCAACCAGAAACATGTATCTGTGCTTGCACAATGCATGCATAATTTACTAATATAGTAACAAAAATAAATAAATAGACAATAAAGACCAATGAAAGCTAAAACTTGCGCAGGAATGCTATTGGGATGTGTCCTTCCACACATTTGATAAGTGTTTGGACTGTAGAAAGAAACAGGTGAATGAGAGAAAGCTAAAACCCTCTTTCCTCCACTTGTCCCATGCATACCAGGGCCAGCCCTACCACTTGGCTGAGTAAGGCAGACACCTCAGGCATCTGATTTGCGATGGACAAATTGTGTGTTTATTTAATTTATTGTTATTGGATTTCTACTGCCAAGAAAAGGAAGAGACACTCACTCTCTACTGTAGATGTTCAAATGCCCTGCCCAGCTTTGAATATTATGAATCTTGGCTGAACAGGAAGTAGTGCTCTCTGCTTTATGCTTAGGCAGCACAAAGTCTTGGGGCAGACCTGTCCCACCAAATGATGTCTCAATCACAGAAACCCACTGGGTTACTTTAAGTAAGTCACACTCTCAGAGACTCAGAGGAAGGTAAAGGTAAACCCTATTCTCAACAAATCTGGTCAAGAAAATCCCATGAATGTCTCTAAAAACTGGAAACAACTAGAAGGCATACTACTATACAGCAGCATGAACAGGGCCAGATATCACTTGAGACAAATCAATGGTTATCATGGCAGACATGAACTCCTAAGCCACTCCTGAAAAGGCAGTCTAGCTGTGCATGTTGAAATCCCCCAATACGAGCCAGGAAGATTCCAATACCAATCTTGAGATCACCCTGGCTAGCTCAGAAAGGGAGACTGTTGAGCAGCAGGATAGGCAATATACCAACAGAAGCCCTAATCTGTCCCAGTCACCCAGCTACAGGTAAATACCCTCGAACCCAGAAAACTGCAGGATAAGGCATCTGGTTGGGGAGATGGAGTTTCAATGGTCTACTGCAACTCCACTTCCCCGCCCTGCCCAGGTATCACCTGATGCTGAACAGAAAATTCTAGTGGACAAAGCTAACAGAATCATAGAGTTGGAAGAGACCACAAGGGCCATCCAGTCCAAACCCCAGCCATGCCAGAAGACATAATCAAAGGACCCCAACAGATGGCCATCCAATCTCTGTTTAAAAACCTCCAAAGAAGGAAACTCTACCACTCTCCAAAGCAGCGTATTCCACTGTAGAGCAGCTCTTACTGTCAGGAAGCTCTTCCTAATGTTTAGGTGGAATCTCTTTTCTTGTACTTTGAATCCACTGTTCTATTTTTGCTTGCTTTTTCAATATGACATCCTTTCAAATATTAACATTTCCCTCCCCCCAACCTCATCCAACCAGATTTATGTGATACATGTTAGGTCACCATTCTCATCCTGGATCAAGTCCTGAATGGCAACTGTCTTCCCATTTACCCATTTACCAGCACAATTTTCAACCCAGAGATTGTTGCCAAGACCATCCAGGTTGTTTGAATTGGGGGACATTTTAGGACAACTAGTACTCTATTCCTGTCCCATCGATTAGAGTGAAACTGTCTCCTATCTCCATATTTCCCTTTGTCCTGTACAAATGCAATGGCTGCCCCCTCAGTTCTGATAGCTCCTATTTTCTTTTCAGAACACATCCTTCCTATCATAGATTGTCTGTACACTTACAGATAACAATGATGCAATGCTAAAGTGCAAATTAATAGAATGCAGCCCTCCCTTTTCTCTCAAGCAGGACAACATTCACTCAATAGGCTGACCCCCTTTTTGGGGTCGCCCCTCCAGTAGTGACCCTACTGGCAGTGGATTCTTGCTTTTATCTGCCAGCTCCCTGTAAAGTTGGGATAGATGGAACTTGCTGGAAGAATCTATGGCAGTGAAAGTACTGCCATAGCAGTATAACTGTCTAGTGTGAAAGAGCCCATTGTCTACACATAGTAAACTATAAAAATATCATTGAATCATAGAGTTGGAAGAGACCACAAGGGCCATCCAGTCCAACCCCCTGCCAAGTAGGAACTGTTTTAATAAAAATTAAAATATTAATTAAAATATTTAATATATTTTAATACAGATGGAGATGAGTAAGAATCTAGCTCAATGGTTCCCAAACTTAGGATTTCAGATATTGATGGCATACAACTTCTGGAATCCTTGATCATAGGCTACACACTGAAGTTAGAGCTTCTAGGAATTGTAATGCAATGCCATCTGGGAATCCAAAGCTGAAAATGATCTGAATGGAAATTATTTATAAATATAACTCAAGCATGCCTGTAGAAAACATACATTTATTTTTTTAAAAAAAATTCTTCACAAAAGGTGAGATGCTCTTTAAATTAAAAACATTTTTCTGTTCAATTTCTGGTTAAAGAAGTAAGGTAGATGTCACAAAACATGGGAACATAATGCACAAGCTTTAAAAATTATGGGTTAAAATGGGCAATTTAAAATTTTATGTACATTATATTTCTATGGTACAAATGCATCATCCTAATGTACAAAATCAATTTTTTTCTGCACCATAATTCTGGTGGTGCTGATCTGATGAATGCTTCTATGTGCTTCTAGAATAATGTTGAATAACTGAGTGCTGCTTAAATCAGTACAAATCTCGATTGATCATTCTTGTGTGGGAGGATGGCTGAGTCTTCAAGGAGTTCTAGAAACACCTGAAATATTCTCAACATGACAGGCACATCATTCCTTCTCCTACAATTCTGCTCAGAAGTCATGTGGAACTCAATCTATATTTTATTTATTATAAGCTTACAGTCTGTCTTCCCAGGGAGATCTCTTCTCCCAACATAACATTCCTCACTAACAACTATCTGAGCCTGATTTAACTCACCAATGTGTTGAGAAGATGAAATGCCAGCTTCATGTTTACCTGTCTTGGGAAGATAGGGATACAAATGTGATGAATAACTAGATGTTTAGGGCATCATCTGGAGATATTCAGATTTGGAATTCTCCCATGCAATCTACATTCAAAACTCAGTGTTTGATAGGCAATGAGAATGAGCAGTTTATAATTTTTACTTTGCCTGTTTTCTAACTGGACTTGTGTGACTCCATGTACCATTTATATTTTACCCTTCTCTTTTACCTTGTTCCTCTTAGGGTTTGCTCAAAGCTGGATCAGTAGCAGAATAGTATAATATTCAGACTATCTTCTAGGTAGGTAAAGTTTTCTCCATCATAACAGCTGCATGCTGAGGTTATTGTAATTCAGGACATAACAGATGTGCAGGAAAAAGCATCTTGAAGCTGCCTTTTCCAAAGCCACATTGAAACCATACTAACTGCACCGCCGGCGACTGCCATCCCTGTGAACGTGCACACATTTGCATGTGTAGCTCTTCACCAGGACAGGGCATCCAAGCAGAGATGTGCCCATGCAGATGCCAGCAAGGTACAATCATGCCCCCCTTCACCCCTCCTTCACCTAATGCCCCTTCTTTGACTGTCTGTTTTGTGTATGTTGTACTCATTTCCATTAGAAGTTCCATGGTTTCTTTTTGGGGCATTTGTGTATAGCCACTTGTGTATGGCAGCTCTGTTCCTTTTAACTGCACTCCTGTGATGAGGCATTTACATGCACAATTAGGATTAGGTTTTGGAAAGAGTGTCCCTTTACTGCCTCACTGGCATTGGTGCATTTATTTTTACATGCGAAGGTGCGCACTTTCCGGGAAGAAGCAGAAAAAAGCAGTTTCTTTTTTAAGCGGCTTTTCTTCCCATAAGACAGCTAGAGGGTGCTTTCTGGCTAGCTTCAAAGTGTGCGTTATCTAAATGCCCCACCTTGAAGCCAGTCTGAAACCTAGTTATTTTGCCTGCCTGTTTTGTCCACAAAGGTGCTGTTATCAGGATGTGTTAAAGATTGGCTTTGGCTTACAATATGTTTATCTTTTTGTTCCTAAAATTCTACAGGTTGTAGAACCAAGGTGGCATCTGTTTCAAGAAAAACAAAAAACAAAAACATAGTCCTGTGGCATCCTATTTAGTACATGTCAGTCTTTGTATCTCAATTACCTACAAATTAATTGTAAGTTGTGACATGGTTTATAGATCCATACACATGTTTTTTTTCTGTCATAACATGGTTAAATTAAAAGGGATGTTTGGATATACAAGGCCAGCTGGTGTGGAGGGACAAGTGTACTACATAGTCTTGAGTGACCAAGCAATCAAACAACTGGATGACAGCCATATATTTATTGTTTGTTGTTGTTAACTGCCTTTGCATCTGTCTCAACCCATGGTGACCTATGGATGAGCCATCTCCAGACACCCCCCTGCCCTCATCCTCTACTACTCTGCCCAGCTCCTGTTTCTGTTTCTGAGAATAGCCTCTTGTCCTGAGTACAGATTCCTCATTAGGACCATCAGATTTGTTGTCAGTCCCATATTTTTAAGGGCGTTCCATAGCCTTTCATGATCTATGCCAGGGACCGGCAACCTACGGCCCAGGGGCTGGTTAAGGCCCCAGTCCCTGGACTTACTGGCCCAGGCCAAAGGTTGCCACTACCATGCGTTTTTGCCGCTCTGCAGCCGTGTTCGCCGCAGCCGCCATTTTGGAAATCATGCGATTTCCAAAATGGCGGTCGTGATATGTGCTGCGGCGGTGACGGCGATGGCCGCGGCAGCAGCAGGCGCGGCCACGGCCGCAGTGTGCACAGGGGGTTGCGCACGTGCTGCCATCCCCCCCCCCAGCCCAGCCGAGACCTGGGCTATGGGAGACCGGCCCAGGTCTTAAAAAGGATGCCTTCCCCTGATCTATGCAGTCAAAGGCTTTGCTATAGTCTATAAAGCACATGCTGATTTTCTTTTGGAACTTCCTGCTATGCTCCATTAGCTGTTGTATATTTTCAATGTGATCCCTGGTGCTCCTTCCTTTCCTAAACCCTGCTTGGACCTCTGGGATTTCTCTCTCCATGTGTGAAGACTATATTGCAGTATTGCGAGAATAATTTTGCTCACATGGAAGATTAGTGCAATGGTCCTATAGTTGCTGTAGTCTCATGTCATCTTTTTTGTGGATGGGGATGTAATATTGATCATTTTCAATCTGTTGGCCATCATTTTGTTTTCCATATATATTGACATATGTTAGTTAACACCAGAGTTGACTGTGTTGGTGTGGATAGCAACAGTTCTATTGATATATCATCTGTTCCTTGACTCTCGTTTTTTGCCATTTCCTTTATTGCAGCTTCCATCTCAGTTTTTAGAATTTGGGGTTCATCTTCATATGGCTCTGCACTCTATGTGTCCTTCATTTTGTCATCTCTTTTGTTCTTCTGTGTATTGCATCCGTCTTTTTATTTCTTCCCGGTCTTGAATTATGTTATTTTTATTGTCGTAGAGTGTCCCAGTCATTGTTTACTGTACATTTATTGTACAGTATATGAATTTAAGTATCATAATTATATGGTTATTTCATGAACAAGGAACAAAAGCACTTAGGCACTCAAATACATTCTGTTAAGATTTAATGTTTAGCATCTTTCTGAAAAGAACAATAGAAAGCTGCTGAGTTCCACTGGTAGATCTCCATTACAAATGAATACATATTAAGAAAACATATTCATTCAAACTTGGGTATAAGGTCCTATTGTGATGTAGCTTCCCCACTGCTTCTGCTTCTGCTTTATTTGACCAAAAAAAGCCTACATAAAGAGACTCACAGACAAAACATGATCACAGTTTTGATTTTCGTGTTGATGCTAAAAGTGTCCCGTACGTAACTATAAAATCCTGTGCAAGTGATCCCTCAGACACGCAGAAAAATCTCATTCTTCTCTCTTCAGCTCCTCTCAAGCTAAATATTTTAATTTCTGCCACATGTTAGGGTAAACATTAATTAATCTTATTTGCACATATATATTGAGGCTCATTATTCTTGTTAGCTAAGTTAATATGTAACATCTGGCAAAGATTGCACTTTAGCAAAAACCTAACAGTAGCTGATAAATATCAGTGACTCGATGCAGTTGATATGCCATGGTAGACAGGAGTCCTAGTTTTAATCTTTCATTGAGCCATGATTTATACACTAGTGCATCATTCAAATTTGAAGCCTTTCTTTACAGCTCTAGTCATATGGCCAGCCCAACCACTGGGCCAGGGACAGGTAAGCTGTAGTTCACAGGCTAAATACAGAGCCTGCCTCCATACCAATTTTGTAGCCACCAAGATTCCAAGAATAACCTCCTATTTTCATTTGCCAGTTGTTGTTGATTTTGAGTGGTTTACCTAAAAAATAACCCCAAACAGCCTCCAGACACTGAAAAGCCCAGCAATTCACTTGTCTAACACTTCCAAAAACCCCAACCCAAAATTGGTGAAAACCAGTCTGAAAAGGAACTGGAAGTGACAAAGCAGCACAAAGCAGTTCCAGGGGTGAGCCCACCCCATTTTAGGCAAAGTGAATCACAGCCTCGGGGTTAAGGGGCCATTACTTCTAAGCAGGATATGCTTCTTTTCATTAATTCATTTTTGCAGGGGAGAACAAATAATTTAATTTTCTCCCTCCTTCAGACACATCTGTAAGGGTGACACCCAAGGGACTTGACTTTCGCAAACTTCCATTACTGACCTCAACGGAAAAGAAATGGAAGTATCAGAAAGGGGTTAGGCAGAAGAACAGGCACAGATCAGAAAACAGGAAGCACCCACCTTCCCATTTCCTAGGCGAATATTTAAGCAAAACAGAAGACAACCAATTTGAACCTAGAACATCAGAAATAGACTTGAATACCACCATAGAATACTACCACTGCTAACATGGAACATTGCCACCATCTGCCTCTGTTCTTTTTAAAGGCTACAGCAGTTATCTTCCTTTCATAGCTACCTCCCAACTGCTCACTTGGCATGGTTATTGTAATGGCCAGTGGAAGGGTGGGGGTGGGACCTGTTTAACAAAAAGGACAACTGCTGCCCATATTCTGATAAGCAGCTATGACACAGCCATGTTCTGCAACCACCCAAAAGTCCTCCACTGGTTATGAACTGCTCATGCAACAGTCAGTAATGATACATCTTGCTCAGCTGTCCCCTAATTTCCCATCAACCACTTCATAGCCATGTTGGAAGGGGCATGGGGGAAAAAAGTGAGTCTGAGCTTGAAAGGGGGAGGAGTAGTCCTCAAATCTATTCAAGACCTTGAGAGGAAAATGAGAAAGGGACATAAGTATGGTTCTCCTTGTCAGGGTTACCTGATGATGCAGAAGCCCCTTTCTTGGTTCCCCACCCACCCCAAATCTTCAGCTTTTTAAATCCCTTCTTCTCATTCCTCTTTCTTGGAACCTCTTTCCTCCATCCTACACCTCCATGAATGCCTAACTTTCTTTGGATGTTGTGGAAAATGCTCTTCTGTTGCCAGTACTGAAGTGAGATTATACTGTCAGTTTAGTTGGTTTTCATGCAACTTTCTGGACTTTTCCTCTGGCAGAAAACAGTCTTGGACTGCTCGTGCTTCTTCTGAAATAATGGGGAGGGGGCAAATTTGGTGGGAAGGAACAGATTTTACTAGCAGGAGTTAGTCTTAGAGCTATTCAAAGCACACAATTATAGTGTAACATTCCATGGAATGATTCCAGAGAGTCATTTACAGTTCTCATTCAAAGAGTTTTATTGCCTCATTGAACTACAAATCTCAGGGTTCCATAGGATGTTGCCATGGCAGAAAGTAGAATATAGCACTATAGTGGTGCAGTGTGAATGGCTGTCAATCCTTGTAATTATGCTTAAACTGTAGTTTTGAATTCTACTTGATGTTATTAATCAGTTAGACAAATAAATGGAAAATGATGCTGATGACATATGAGCCATGACACTGCTACATCTGAGGACCCTACGTTGGAGGTATAAATCCAAGTCAAAGCTTTGAAGCATAAAGTAGTTTATGGACTAGAAGTGACCAGTGGGGTGCCACAGGGCTCTGTCCTGGACCCAGTGCT
>CM034710.1:111652782-111671224 GCA_020142125.1 Phrynosoma platyrhinos
GATGGGTCTGGAAACCAAGACCTATGAGGAACGACTTAGGGAGCTGGGCATGTTTAGCCTGGAAAAGAGAAGGCTGAGAGGTGATACGATAGCCGTGTTTAAATATTTGAAGGGATGTCATATTGAGGAGGAAACAAGCTTGTTTTTTGCTGCTCCAGAGACTAGGACCCAAAACAATGGATGTAAGCTCCAGGAAAAGAGATTCCACCTCAACATTAGGGGGAGCTTCCTGACAGTAAGGGCGGTTCGACAGTGGAACACACTCCCTCGGAAAGTCATGGAGTCTCCTTCCTTGGAGGTCTTTAAGCAGAGGCTGGATGGCCATCTATCAGGGATGCTTTGATTGAAAGATCCTGCATGGCAGGTGGTTGGACTGGATGGCCCTTGTGGTCTCTTCCAACTCTATGATTCTATGATAAGTACATTTGTAACTCCAGAAATAGAATTGCTTTTTTATGCTATGTGCTAAAGTCAAACAACAGGTAGATACTGTTGCTTTTGTCCCTTTCTTCTGTCCTTTCTAGAGATGGAGATTTGAAACCTTGACATTAGCACTAACATATTAATGTTAAATCATTAAAGAAAAAATTATCTTGTCAATAAACCACTGAAGGAATGTTAATAAAACAATTAGTTGGTAGGTTGTTATCTTCAAAATATCACTAAAAATTACTAAAAATATCCAATAATGAATTAAGGTAACAAGGAAGATTCATCATTATAGTAACATCGCCAACATTTAATGGTTACAAACCTTTTTGTTGTTGAAAATTTTATTGAATTGGTGTAATTAACTGATTTTGTAATGAATGATTTCCAAGTTTTGCATATGGTTGCTCACTACAGTGAGCCAGATTACTGGACCTAATGGAACACCAGGATCATCCAAAATATTTTTTCTGTCTGAGGAAGATGTCTCCATTTACAAAGTCAAGGGACACAGTCTCCTAGGCTAGTCAAATCATTTGAACACTTGTGGCAGAAAATCTACCCTTACTGGCAGTAAAAATACAATGATACCACCCTGGTCTTGGAGGGAGAGAAGAAGAGGCAGGCACAGCTCCGCCTTGCCTAATCCGAAAAGCAGATGAAAGACCCTCTTTCCATCTTAATAACCACTTCTCTGGTCTTGGGGGGAGAGAAGCATCAGAAGTATCTGCTGGATTTGATCCCCTTCCCCACTGCCATTCTGTTCTCCTTTTGTGCCATGTCTTGTTAGATTATAAACCTGAGGGCAGAGAACTGTCAAATCAGCAATCTTCAAGATGCTCTAAGACCCACTGTGGCTAAAGAGTGGGATATAAACATTCTAAATAAATAAATAAATCATAACAACTTAAATAATTAGGAATGGCAGCAATCTTGTATCACAGCGTGTGTTATGTTAATTTACATATTCTTAGCTACATAGCAGAGGTGCCAAGAAACCCTGTTAGTGAACTGCAAAGATGTGTAATGGGACACCAACAAAAATGTCCTGATGTGCATCGGCACTTCCTAGGCAGTATACCAATTTGCAACTTCCTTGACATAAAAATGTAATAGAAGCCCTTTATAGGATGAGAACTATCAAATTCTAATGCAGAACTATCAAATTGACCACAGATGTAAGTCAATTTACAAAGATTTAAGTCCCCAACAGGATTCCAGCTACAGTTATTAGAATGTTTTTTTATGATACCTGAAATGAGCTCTTGAGATGACTATGTTATTTCACTCTATGCTGCCTTGGATCTAATGACAGGGGAAAGGCAGGACATACATGAAATAAATACAGACAGAATGAATGTATGAAGAAATGTTTGGGTCACCCATAACCTGTCTTATCCATATCACCTTTGAGAACCCTAAAATCTGGTGAGCAACATACTTATGGAGCTAATGTTATGGTATGAAAATATTATAACTAGGGTTTATTGGAGCCAGTTATCAAATATAACAGTGGATAAAGCTCTTATAATCCTAAAAAATGTGAAGAAGAAAATTTGGCAGTAACCATGTTGATTGGGAGAAAAGGGGAGTTGAAGTCCTAAAAAGTAACTTTTCCAAATCCTGTTAATTCAAGGGTGGTTTTTTCTTCTATAAAATGATTATAAGAGCAAAGGACTTGATGAGACTTCAGTGTATCTACTTACCTGGGAGTAAGAATCATTGAATACAAAGAGACTTAGCTCTAAATAGATATGTATAGGATTGTGCTCTAGATTGTGCATGCAGTAAAGATGAAATTCAAAAATAAATTTGTCTGTACAACATGGCAGATTTTAAATAAACATCACCTGCATGTCAAGAGCTGTGCTGTCACATTCTTAAGTATTAAACTTTGATTTTTAATGCTAGAACATAAACTAAACCACAAGGGATTAACTACAGGCATATATGATTAAACATCTAAAAGAGCTTGAGTTTATATATTATGATATATTAAGTATTCAATAAGCTGCTTCTGAATTAGCCACAAGTACAGGATTGTTCATCAACACTCAACTGATTAATTTTGAACATTCAAAAAGATTCAAATTAGGCAGAGAAAGAGATTATGTGGGTTAGATAAAATGATTCCCTAGGGATCATTGCTTTAGTTCCAGGCATTTTCATTCCCAATCAGGTATTCAGAAACTGCTACCTCCACTAGGTAAAAGAAACGAATCACAGTAGATTCCTGAGATAAACTGCATATTCTTTTTATTCACTTATTTTTAAAAACTATCAGGGTTTTTTAAAGATTGCATTTTTATTAAAAATGTAATCTGAAATCTTTCTGAGTTGCCCCCAAATGGATAGAAAACCAAACCCTTCTGTTTTACGTGACCAGTCTCACATTACTGAAAAACCAAAAGGCTGCATTTTGCTTTATCTCACTAAAAGTCACAAGAAATAATAAGCAAGATGCACAATAACCCAATCAACACAGAGAATAATACTGTCAACCTCATCAAAAACAAAACTCTCCCCATCTGGCGATAACAATTCAACTCTAAATAGCATGATATATTAGGAGGAGCATTTTTCAAAGTCCGAAAAATTGCACACACAGTACTTGCAAGCACTCCTTCAAAGAGGTTACCAAACTCTTTATCAAGCCTTTCGGGAAACCATGGATTAGTCAAGCACTATAAATTATTTCTCAGTTTAAAGCAAAGTAATTCAAGCACATGACTGCATAGTCCAGAATTCTAATGTTTCTTTCATCAGAAATATTCTAACTTTAACTTGCCAGATGATGATCTTCTGCTCAGCTGCCACAAGATTGCAAAGGACTCTGGGTCATGCTTAATTCACACAACATATTGGCCAGAACTTTGGGGTCTCATTATTGGCCACGATAACACATCTGTACATCTCCAAATGCCTTCTCTAGCTGTAGAGAAGATTAGTAATGATGGTAAGTTATTATTAAGACAATCTTTTTCTCCATTGCTGATTATCCTATTGCAGAATTCCTAACAAGTTTCCTAGTCTTGTCCAGTTTGCAAGGACACAATTTTAAAACAGCCTGTTTAAGCTTCATTATGTCCAACACTAAAGGGCTGCTCTGCATTAATGATGTAGTAACATCTGTAGATTTAGGACTTTAAAATGTGATTCATGGAGGACATGCCTAACAGTGGGTACAGTTGTGAAGTCAAAGGCTTTCACACCCAGCATCCATAGGTTTTTGTGGGTTTTTCGAGCTGTGAGGCCGTGTTCTAGAAGAATGCATTTCTAGGAATACATTCTTCTAGAATACGGACTCATAGCCCAACCCCCCCCCCCAAAAAAAACAGTGGGTGTAGTTATTGATGTTTAACTATAGGTTCAGAGGTAGTATTTCTCTATATACCAATTACTGTGGCAAGTGAGGGAGAAAAAACTCTACAAGACAGCAAATATGCCACTTTCACATCCTTCTGTGACTTTGCTAGAAATAGTGAGCTAATCATTGTAAACAGGAGCACAGTGTGAGTTTCCTATAAGTGCCCCACAATAGGGGAATGGACAACCAGTGATAGTAAACCTGTGGTCCTCCAGGAGTTAGAAGTTGAAGCACAGCCATTTCTGGCAAAATTGTAAGTTTGCCATCCCTGAGATAACACACACTTCTTATGCTCTTAGGACATTGGATGAGATGAATTCTAGATATGATCAGTGAGGATTCTTATCACTTATATGCCTCAATGGATTGAAAAAAAAGACAACCCTATGAAAAAGATCCTGCATCAGATATGTAGCTACAGTGTCATAACTATGCTCCATCTACTTGAACCAATAATGCCTAAAAGCCACCTTGGGGGCAGCCATACCAAGGGACAGAATTCTGCAGTGCTAACAAGTGGGGCACTGAAGCACAGTCCAAGCCCTCTCCTCCCAGTGAGCTGTGCTGTGACAAACAGAACCCACAGGACCCATATGAGGTCTTGTCACAACTCCTGCTTGGTAGGCCCAGAGGAGAAGAGAGATAGCTTTGACAACAGCCAAATAATGAAAGACCTTCCCAGGATCCTTTCATACTATGTAATTACAGTACTGTGATTCCACTTTAACTGCCCTGGCATCCTTGGATTTGCAGTTTGGGATGGGGAATTTAGAATTCTTAGCCAGATATTCTTACTGCTTCACCAAACTACAGATCCCAGGCTTCCACAGGATGGACTGATAACAATTAAAGCAGAATTGTAATTCTGCTTTGTATAGTTTGTATAGTTCAAACTGTATAGTTTGTATAGTTCAAACTCAGTCACAATATGACCTATGTAGAATCCCTCCATAGATGATAAACAGCATTAGGATGCCATGGGTTAGGACAGCTAGAGAATAAACACAACCATAGGGAGACTGGCATGTGCTATAAGTGAATCTCTCTCTTTCTCTTTCTCTTTCTCTCTCTCCCCCATACAGAGCCACAGAAATACATACACATCCATTAAGAACAATGGACCTCAGTGAAAGAAGCCAAAATTGTGCTTCTCTTCCACTGTCTCATATTCACAAAGACACTAATCAAGCTCAGGAAAAAAAATTCCAAGTCCCCACAGGTGAAGCTGAGAGAGAGATCAGAATCAGTTTGGGGAGAAAGAAAACACACACACAGAGGCAAAAACTCAAAATGCACAGTATCAGCTCAGCTCTATTGACTTTTCAGGAGAAGAACAAAGGTTAATTGGCAGATGTTCCTCATATCATAATTAACAATTTATTTCTATGCAGTGTAACAAGATTAAGATAATTACCATCAGAAACAGAAATGTAATGATAAATTACCAGTCCTCATCCTGCGGTGTCTCCCTTTCATATCAAAATAATCACCAGGGTTTGCCAGAAGGTGCATCTTTTTCATTTTGGATAAGAAAGTATAAAATAGAGATTCTGAACTACCATATAGGTATGTAGAGATATCTTGTAGCACCTTTGAGACTAACTAAAGAAAAAAGTTGGCAGCATGAGCTTTCATAGACTTAAGTTACTTCTTCAGGTGCGTTACTTAAGTCTACGAAAGCTCATGATGCCAACTTCTTTCTTTAGTTAGTCTCAAAGATGCTACAAGATCTCTCTACATACTGATTCTGCAGACTAACACATCTATATCTTTGAACTAAGCCATATGGGTAGCCAAGTTTTGATAAGATAGCAGGAGGTTTCTGACTACACTTATCTAGAATATTTTGGTAATCAACTGAATCTCAAGAGAATAATCTATCAAGAGAATAACTTTTTTAATATGCTTGCACAGTTTAGGTATGGCAATATTAAGTATTTCCATGAGCCAGGTCCCTTGGATCATATTGACACATGGCTTGGGGCAGGATATGAATCCAGGGTTCCCTACTTTCTGATTTTGATCCAGCCTTCTGATTCTGTAATGACAAGTATTAGGCAGACCAGTTCACATTTTTCTCATACTTTGGGAACAAACAAGAACCTAGAACACTAGGTGTGTGTTGGAGATAAGAGAAAAATGTAATGTTGGCTGTAGGCAAAAACAAAGGCAAGTGAATAGCCAAAATACAGAATGATGAAATAGTGGCTTTTCCTGTGGTGGCTAGCAGCTTCCATTCAGTGATGAATCTACTGCAAGTTTAAGTATGAGGAGCTATCCAAGGTTTTCAGTACTTTCAATACCTCCTTTGGCATTCTGACCCAAATCCAGACCAGATTCATTGCCCCACTGACACTGAAGCCACCAGATGACAGTGGATGTTTCCAGTATGGAGTTGTTCAGACAGGACATCCACCATATATAATAAAAATACATGACTGGAAGTCTGTGATCATCTGAGTCTCAAGATCAGTAACATTCTGCTTTGTTTCTACAAAACTTTCCCTTGAACAATGTATACACATTCCAGTGAGTAAGGAATGAGGTCTCTTGGTACTTCTACCCTGCAGAAGAATTGCTGGAAACTTGCTGCAGAAGATAAAGCCATTCACTACTTATTTATTTCAAAAGTCCATCAAACAGAACAGCAGCACTGTCTGTGAGATTGGTAAGATGAAGCACACAAGAAGGAAGAGGGGGAGAGAGAGAAAGAAAAAAGAGAACTTTTTGAATGTTCAGAAGGTGCAGCAGGAATTGAGGAGGGAAAGAAAGGAATTGCTTGGCATTATTGAACAGATGTCACCAGTATAGACTGATATTCACCATTGATAGCTATGCTACCAATGTTCCACAGAGCCTCAATAACATAAATGAAATGCCAGTGGAGTCTTAGCAAAATGATATGTTCTTGCAATGCAGACTCTTCACTGAGAAAAATGCCTCTTAAGATAATACAACAAGTAACCATTCTGTATTTATTACATGGTGGAAGGATGATTGCTTGAAAAAGGTTCACAGTAAAATTGCAAGGGGAATGCTTTGCTAGCTAGCTATTTGGAGTCCCTAACAACAGGCACTTTTATGTTGTACTGCAAATATTTGTGATAGCCTGTGCTTCAAAACCAGAAGAACCAAATTTTGTTTTAGTGATTCGCCAATCTCCTGCAATTCTCCCAACATCCTTATTGCTACTATCTTCACTTAGTTTTTTTCCGCTGTCAAACCCATGACAGCAACATTCACTGAACTCACCTCTAACAGCACAAGAGAGACCAGAAAGCCTGTTGCCAAAGAAGAAGAAGAAGAAGAAGAAGAAGAAACAAATAAAATACAAACACAGGAAGAGTAAGAAACTGAAGGATCTGACAACAAGAGACAGGAGAGCTAGAAGGGGAATGATACAGAACCAAACAGAGTGGAGAAAGGCAGCCAAGTCAACCTGTGAAACACTCAAACCAAGTCCATGCTACTGATTTTCTGCTGGAAAAAATGATATGCAAAGGATATTAAGGAGAAAGACAGAAACAAAAAATAAATCTACCCAATGCTCTCTGTCATCATATTCATGTCATACAAAAGATATGCAGACCCTCAGAAAGAATATGTGCAATATTTTGCATTACACTGAAGAATATGTGAACCAGCTTATGATAATATATTTGTACATTTTATTTTATTTTATTTTATTTCATTTTATTTAGATTGCTGAGCAGGTTGCTAGTATTTGACGTATCTGCAAAGCACAGAAAATACCCACTATTTCCCTGTCATTTGATGATAAGAGTACAAGCACAACATTAGATCTCTGAATAATTTTAGAGAAGGCTGGCTCATAAGAGCAAAACAATCAAATTTATCATAGAGCGAATCTAGAATAATCTGACCCATGTCACATGGGTTTCAGTTTGACTTGGCCTAACTCTTGTGAGCATACTTGTTACTATTAATTCTCCCTTGCCACACAAAATAGACCCTCTCATTTTATTCTGTTACCATTCCAATAATCCAGAAGAAGATACAAGAACATAAGTTTACTAAGAAAAAAATCAGATTGGGTGGCACGTTTGGCCCTACCATTAGGTACAGCGAGGGAGGTGCCTCAGGCAACTGATTTGGATTGTCATAAAAGGGCAGCAAATTATTAAATATTTCATCCATTGTTTATAACTTTACTCTCAAGGAGAAGAAAGAGGTGTACATGGGATTTTCTAACTCAGGGAACAAAATAATTTGGTTGCTCTTGAGAACCATACATACTATGACCAGGTGTGTATGTTGATTCTAACTGTACATCATCCAGGAAAATGTTTTGCTTAAAATGTTGCACCTTTCTAAATAAGCACCACTATAGCACCTCATTCTTTAATCTTCCTTGAAGGAGCCTTGCAAAGGAACCAGCAAATGCTCAGTTTTATGGTCAGATAGGCTTGCTTTAAAATGCCTAGAAAGGCTGCTACTGTACAAAAGATATCTGTATAAGGAGATGCTTTGGAATACTGCTTCAAAACATTTAAAATATTGCTGGGCATGATTTTATATGAGATGAAGGCATTGTGGAACAGTGCATGCAAGATCAAGAGAATATGTAGAGGACTGTAAGGCAAACTCCAAATAAACAAAAAAGCCTTTATGCTTTAAGTTACTCATATAATAAACAATTAACAATGTTCTTTAATCAGATGTTTGTTCTGAAGAGCTCATCAATATATTTGAATGCAGAACCTGCTACTCTAAAGTAAATCAGACTATTTACTTCATGTATTTCTTCTTAAGCTACACTAGAGCTGTTTTTAAAGACAGGTTATAGTAAGAAGAAAGTTAACATTTTTTAGAATAGCGATGTCAGATCATTTTGCTGTTGTTCGAGAGCTATGTTATAAACTAGCTCAATTCTAGGAACTAAAAACCTTTATTTTTCTTAAAACCAATTTGTTTGTGTTTTCAACCATGTGTGTGTATGCTCCAGTTACCGACACAAATTTATCATTCCTCACATATGATAATGTAAACCAGGTGACTTGAAGGCACATACGTACACAAAAATGTGAAATAAGTGAAGGAATAACTTAAGATGCAATTTAAGGCTGGAGAGAGCCCCCTACAGCATCTATCATGAATGGAAGTATATACGTAAAAACTTCCTTTGATGGAGCAGTGCAACATTCAAAAATCACCACCAATCTTCTTGACATGTCAAAGACAAAACTCTTACCGTTTCCTTTGGAATTTGTGACTGGCTTTGTTCAGTATTCTAAAAGAAGTGGGGAAAAAATTAAAATAAGAACAAGGCTTTAAAAAGACATTTCTATCTCTGTTTTAAAAAGAGGAAGATAACCAAGTGATTTGATACTCAAATGGAGTGTAGCATCAAGAATGGCAGAATATGTAGTTCTCATAAAGAGAAATCTTCTGCTAGTAATGATGGTTATATCTTCACAAAAACCATAATGAAAAGTTCCAACACCCATAGATGACACTTTGTATGAGTAACCAAATCAATGCAGGAGCAGGTTCTGAAAGATTAGAATAAGAGCATTCTAAACATTCCTTTATTTCTTAACCTTGTCTCTTATGATAAACCTTAAATCACTTACTAGTATCCTAAGGCAAACAATACGCTATTTTAATTAAAGATGTGAAAACTGATCAGTGTCTATTTTGCTGGGTTATTTAATTTAGACCTGCATTTTCCTTCTTTTTTCATTTCATATTGGGTTGTGAGACTGTGTTTTCTTCCTGTGCAAAAATTTGCAAAAAAGTATTTGCAAAAAAATATTTCACATATTTTTCCTTCCTACTTATTTGGGCTATTGACTGAAATGTATGCAACTACATATCTGCATATTTTTCTTAATTATAGCAATTTCAGCCATTCACATTTTAAAATTTACACACTTTGTGTGTACTTTTGTTTTTCAATAAATGTCCTGCAAGCTTCACCAATGTGTGAATGCTTGAGGCAAGGTGTTTATTTTCCTGCAACAAATCACAGGAAATGAGAAAATGCTACTTTCACTGAGAATGTTGAATCCAACAAAATCTCTTTCCACTCTTAATTTTAAGTGAGGCAATGTATACTTAAACACACACTTACCCAGGATAAGACACCACAAATTCTGCAAGTCAAACTCAGCAGCTTCATTCTTGGTGTCATTTTGACACTTCATTCAAGAAGGACAGCTACTGTATTCCACCTCCCTTAGGTTCAATATATATATATTACACTTAACTGTGCAACTTCATCTTCCTAATGTTCTTAGCTCTATGAGTATGTGTGTGTAGGACTAAGGAGACTGCATGGCAGAGACATGAAGGAATATATCTCCCTTTTCTGTGCAATGGAAACTATTCTCTCCCCACATATATTTATTTTCATTTATATCTCATGTTTTTCCCAATAATGGGATTCAAGCATGCAACATGTTCAAAACAATACAGATTAAAATTATACAAAAACATTAATAAAAGCTATAAATACAAATGTTACTTAAAAGACAATTTAATGATTTATGGTATTGAAATTATTTGTTTAAAAACTAGGTACAAAACACAAAAACATCATGGCACACAATTAAAAGCCCATCTCATTCAGGGCCTCAGCAGACGGCTAATAGAGCCATCCTCGAGGCAAGGAAGAGGAGGGGCAGCTGCACACTCGGCGCCCCTTCCTCCTCCCGAGGTTGCCCTTGGAGCCGCCGGCCCTCCGCATGGCCAACGCTCCGAGGGCAACCTCCCGCTGCAGCGTCCGGACACGCTGCAGCGGAAAAGTCAGTGAAAGTGCGCCTCAAGCTTTTGTGGCGCACTTTCACTGACTTGTGAAAGGAGAGCTATCTTAGCGCTCCTTTCAGGGATGGGGAAGGAGCGCCACAGGATCGAGGCGTGGGTATGCCTCGGTCCTGCGGCGCACCTTCCCAGGGCGGCCCCGTGCCACCAGTCTGCTTCCCCCCTTAGTTTCTAAAAGCCTGAAGGTATAAGAATGTTTTGACTGGCCAGTGAACAGAGAGAAAGAAAGGGGGCATTCTAGCCTCACTAAAGACAGAGTTTCCAAGTCTGGAGATAGCCACTGAGATGGCCCTCTCCCTTGGTCTCACCAAATGATCCTGAGAAAGTGGTGGGACAGAAGGAAAAGGCCTCTCTAGAAGACCTCTGCATTCCAATGGGCTCAGTAAAGGAGAGATGGTCCTTCAAGTACCTTCCCTAAAGCCTGTTTAAAGAAAATCAGAAGACAAAGCTCCACACTACATCTTAAGTGTAACCTGTAGCTTGGCCCTTAACTGCCACTATATCATTCATGGCTAAATGCAGGGACAAAAGGTCAAAACATGGCCCCATACTCTCAGACTGTGGCACTTCTTAACAGTCTAAGCATGTAATCCCTGAATAAAGTCTAATGCAATCTCTTTGTTCAGATTACACACTTTGTGAATTTATAATGCTACTTTTAAAAATGAAGTGAAGCATTATTTCCCCCGAGTCTTCTCTAGCTTGGACCTTTAATCCAAACTGGCAAAGAACTCCACCTAGTTCCCATATATATGGCTACAACAATAGACACAGCTGCTGAAGAAATGGAGGGACATCCATCTTCTCCACCTTTGACCACTACCACCAGTGCCTGAAGGATAGTACAGAAGTACCAGAGAGGGGGCAGGAGAAGATGAAAAGGGGAAACTCTCATTTTCTCTGTTGCTGAATGAGGAAAAATGGTGTGAAGAACTACCATTCTAATGGTGATCCAGCAAATACAGAAAATAGGTGAGTCTGTTGATAAGAATGCTGCTGAGAAGGTTGCAGACAGTTAAAACACCAAATAAGCGGTAAAGTGGCGAGTCCTGTCACTACATTGTAAGGGTTGGTGAGTCATGAGCTATCTGGTTTTCTAGGACTGCAGTCCAGAGGAAACTCCAGCTGCACTCAGTCTACAGTGAATTATTACAACTGCTTTTCCACAAATGCACACACACACACACAAATAGAAAGGGAGGGAGGGAGCTCCAGGTCCTCCTTCAGGTCCTAGAACCAGTACACACACTGTCAATAAAAAGATTTGAAAATAGCATACAAAAGGGATTATTTCTTTCAATCACTCATTACTAGGCTATGGGAAGGGAACAGTTTCCTTTTAAATGGGGAAAGGAAATGCATGAAGAGCCTAGAGTGGAGTGTTGTAGGTGGTGGTAGTAGTATCATTTGCCCCAGAGAACACTGTGATGAAGTTCCTCCATCAGATGTTGTTCATGGGAGAGTGAAATGGAATGTTTGGGGACCATGTCTAGTGGTGATTTAACTGTGTCACCAAGGGTTCCCATGCAATTGCTGATCCAAACTGAAACTGAGACTGCAGGTGCTTGTATATGGACCAAGCGGCTGTCTCAGGCTGCATATACATAGGTTTTCCTATTGACCCGCATACTGATTTGCTAGTTTACCTGCTTTCCAGCCCAGCTCTCTAGTCCCTGATTTCCTTTTTTCCATCCAGCCCCCCACCACACACAATTATTAGCCTTCCATGTCAGATACTGTGGTACTGCTGTCCCAATACAAAATGACTCTAAATAATAAGGCACTGAATTTAAAAGGAGTGAAGATTGTCAAGTGGGTTTGCTTTAATGACACTTCAGATCTCATGTGCTTGGGAGAGGCTTATATAAGACATCCATTCACTATGCATGTTGCCTTCTGGGCTTCTCAGCATTCACTATACTTTCCCAAAAATAGTGTGGGATTATCCAGTCACCCACTGGAGCAAAGTAGGAACATTTGGAAAGATTCTAGATTGGCCTTTCAATTCTCTCTCTCTCATTTTGCCTGCTTAATATTGCTCAAGAGGTGAAAGAATTTCAAATTTTGTTCAACTGGCATTTATTCACCTCTTGTCACATCTGGCAGAACTGTGGGCAGGACACAATGATTTGGATGACCCTTAAACACCTTTCAATGGATGGCTTAGGCATTTCTTTAACAGGGATCATTTTGGGATGACGGAAAGGATGAATTCTTTTATGAGTTATTGTGTCACCCCTTTTGCTTTGGAGATCACTGTGATATTACATTTGGGATTATATTTTCTGTGCTTCCTGCAATATTAGTTCAATAAAGATGTGGCTTGATCTAACTCCTTATTGTTGTATCAATCTTCTTCTTGGGTATGGGGCAATTTATTTGTGTGTGCATGCATGTGTGTGTGTGCATGAATATGCTGGATGACAACTGAGCAAATATTACAGCAAACAAGAGCATCTTTCCATATATATTTCTGTCCCTTTCTTTCACACTCATCACATTATACATTTTTACATTTCTTGCCAACCAAGAGATGTTAGCGTTCTTCAGACCAAACACAACAGCTCTCCTATGAGACGGGCAGTTTTAATTAATCTCCTGCATGTAAACAAAGGCAACTAATGCTTTTCAAGGGGGAATAACTTGCTAGAACCACTGCAGTTGACAAAGATAGAAAACGGAGCAAAGAAGTTTTTATTCCTTTAAATAAAAAGGGGAAAGAGATTTCATTTTTTGGCACAGCAAAACATATACAGTGAAACTTGCCAATAATTTTCTAATCCTCAGTCTTAAGCAAAATTGTGAAGCTTTCTCATGACCTCTTATAAAATATTGGCCACTTGGACTGAAATGAATACAGCTGCAGGTTGGCAAAATGATTAGAGAAAAAAGGAAGACTTTGGACAACTGCAGCAATCAAAAACTGGTCCTGGAAATTTGCCTGAGTATATTAACTCACATCACACTGGAATCATGTTTGTTTCAGTCACACACTTTTGGGTCCACTGTTTCAGAGGAGAGTGGAGTTTAAGTGTGCATGACATCTTTCAACTATTACTGAATAGAACACCAAAGATTTGGCTATAAGCAGTAAAGCTCTACTTGAAATAGAACTTCACACCATGTCACACAACGTATATGAGCCTTCCTACTCACAAAAGTAATTACATAGAATTAGGGCAGGCTCTGCTATTAGGCACAGCAATGCAACTATTTGGGCAACAGAAGTTGAAGGGCAGAAGTGGAAGCCCTCTTCCTGTTCTTCCTGAGCCCTCTGGACTTTCAGTACTCAGTGTGAACGGAGCACCCCTTACGAGTGGCAGGATGGCAGATGTCACTACCCTATTGGCAAATGTTGAAGTAAGGTTCAGCTACGAGACCGTATATGAATTGAGGGGTCTGCCATTTTCTTCTCTGTATTAAATAGAACAAATTCTTGGACAAGGTTTGGATCAAACCATGCTCTGTGATTCCCTGCCTTAAAAGGACAGATCAACAGAAAAACATGACTTAGGATTGTTCTATACTACGGGATGACCTTGCCCAAGATCAAGTGCTTAAAACCATTTCTGCATGTTTTAAGAAAATGGCCAATATTTGCTTCTGCACCTATGCTTTAGTTACTTTACAATGACTGCTATCTGCTAACAACTGTAGTTTCTAACTGTTATAATTTAATTTTTTTAAATAAAAAAATGTTACATTGTTTTAGAGTGTGCTGTACTTAAAGTGTTTGCCTGAAAGGCATGAAACCATGTTTCAAAACAAGATACAGTGGAATTAATTGGCATGTTCAGCTACAATTTCAGCTTCCAAAATGCATAACTTTTCTGGCTAGATGTGGAAAACATTGCATGGAAAGAGAGAAAGGGAGGGACTGGAAGAAATGGCCCTTTATATTCAGAGTCCAATCCTCAAGCTGAACATAGGTTTTAATGAGGAAATACTTCAAGATAATTTGCTCTATGAATGACTGATCAGATAATTTAGGTTAAGAGAAAGAATTGCTATTTTATTGGTTTCTCTATACTAGCAGGGGGGAAAGAGAGAGAGTTGCTTGTCAATGATAATGAAAATCTTAGGCCATGAAAACAAACACTTTATTCTTTTATTTCTTATTCGCTATACCTATTTACATTAAATGTGGCTGCTATGTTGTTATTGTTTACTTCAAAGATACTCTGTCATAACATATAAAGTTTTATTACTGATAACATGGGAAATTTAGTTAAGACCTACTCATGAGAGATTATCATCCAGGTTAATTAACTAGCTTTTATGGATAAAATCATAATTAAAAATTAGTCAGTGTTCAGTTCTATACAGAATACCATAACAATTATAGCTGATTAACTAACATAAATTTGAATAAGACCTTTTTGCAACTAAAAAATAACACAAATGGACTGGCTATCAAAGGTCTGGTCCACTCAACAAGACATGGTTCTTCCCATTTTACATGCTGGCTTCTTAAAATACACATCTATGAGGAACATCTGTTATGATAGTTGAGCTGTGTATCACATATTGCTTACATCAACAGTATTATCAATAGTAGTTTCTACAGTACAATAAACAGGTAAAACAATTTTTTAATCAGTCACACAGTCACTGTATCACTACATAATTACTATTCTCACTTGTTTCTCAACTGATTTTTTTAAAATCAAGCACACCACCTAAAATCTCCAGGTTTGCTTAGAGAGAAAACTGTGTTATGGACTAGATTGTTTCTTTTGGACTTCTTTTGTATAATGCCTTCATTGCCTCATATTTTGTTCAAGGTAAGTAGTAAATGGGCCTCTGCAGACTGTCAGAAATAGTGCACATTAAATTGAGGCACTGCCCTGGCTCAGTGCTAGGGAGTCATGGGAATTGTATTTTTTTCTGAGACATTGAGCCTTCTCTGCCAGAGAGATCTGGTGCCACAATAAATTACAGTTCCCATGATTCCCTAGCACTGAGCCAGGGCAGTGCCTCAATTTAATGTGCACTATTTCTGGCAGTCTGCAAAGGCCCAATATCTTAGCAACAACCAATTTTGCACTGCTACAGATGGAGATCCATCATTTTCTATTAACTCCAGCAAGCATTGCTAGATGTTATGTGGAATGCCTACCAGAGATACATTCTATTTTTGAAGAAGGAGTCATGTTAGTCTCTTGCAACATAAAAAGAGAAAAGGAAGGGGAGAAAAAAAAAGAAATGTGTCAGTACCTTTAAGGCTAAGTGGTTTTTATTCTAGCATGAATTTTCATGGATATAAACCTAATTTTTTACCAAGTGGTATTAAGGCCTCAAGTAGAAAGCATATTTATACAGTTGTGGGAGAGGAATAGAATGTAATAGGATCCAGAAAGAGGCAAATCATGTCCTTTGCCCTAAATTTTCAAAGGGCTGGTGAGGTGATACAAGTCTTTCAGATCTTTACAGTGGTCAGTTAGTGTTAATGTGTGAAAGCAATAAATCTGCTTACCAAAAGTCAGATTCCCTGACTAAAAAACCAGTTAGTCTTAAAGATACTGCCACATTTTTTGCCTCCCCCCTCCTCCTCTTTATTCTGTTTTTGAGACACCTGCAGCACTTCACTTCACAACAGATCATAGGGGCAAATGGAGCCCAAATGCTTCTAGTTTAATCTTGATAAGCCTAAAAGTCTCAAGTAGCTGTGGGATAACAGTCCTGAGAACAGCAGTTAACAAACTGAGGATTTCCCATCTTCTCAACAAACACTAAAGCAGAATAATATACTTTTCCCACTACTCATCCCAATTCTGAAATTTAGATCCCACCATACCATGCAAAGATTTACATCTCTAGCAGCAACAATGAATGGGGCAGTTAGCAGATCCACTGCAAAAGTGGACGCAAACCCATTCTTGATTTCGCTACAGCTCCTCCTGTAGATGGATACTGATCCTCTGAGGGGACCAGTTCAAACACAGGGACAGTTCATGTACAACTCAGAGGAGTGGTCATAAAATCAAGAATACCTGGTGGCATGGGATCTACCAGCTGCCCCTGATATCCAATGCACCAGAGAGAAATGAAAGCAGCTGGTTTCTTTGTGGTATCAGGAAGAATTTCCGAGGGGAAATATTATGTCATTTGTTATATGGAAGAGCATTAGGAGATGAACAAGTCCAAATCTCTGGCCAAAGAACATGAACTTTAGTTGCATCATTGTTCAAAGCCTTGGAGAACAAAGTTCAGGGATAATGGTCCGATCCAGCAGGTTTATGTGTTCAACAAGTGCATCTACACCACTGCTCTTAACAAAAACAAAACACCTTACCTTAGACAATAATTGTGGAACCATTGGTGCCCATTTTGTGGAACAGTTAGTCTAAATACAATGATAGCTTTCATTTCAGTTATATTATACAAAAGGCATTATCTGAATCACCTTGCTAAATTAATAACAGTGGGGTGTCTCTGCCACCTGGGGATAGCTGTTGTATTAAAAACAACTGTTTTATGCCCATGCAAGTTCTTCTTTTCTAAAACATAGTATTTGTGCATCTTGCTTTGGATTAATTTAAGTCAGAGAGAGAAAGAGAGAGAGGAAGTATGACAAAAGCAAGCTTTCCAACAGGGACACAACAGCTCAAAAGACACAGAATAATCCAATTGTCTGTAGGCATTGAAGCAAGGTCCATGCAACAGCTTATAATTTGTATTTGCTATCACCTGTGATTTGAAAGTATTAGTTCACACATTAATGTAGAAATCCAGTTTAAAGACTGTTGCTAAAAAGAAATATCCATGGGAAATATAACAGAAGCTTATTTTTTTGTGTTTCATTCTGGCCACACATGTCTTAACAACAGGTCTTCAGACTATTTGCTCATATCCATCTAAAATACCACTGCCACTTTGAAAAGCAAAATAAAATACACACCAGTTCCCTTGGATGGAATGTTTCTTCTTGGCGTAAAATGAGAAGGTTTACTGTCCCTCCCATCTTAGTGCTTCTCAGCAGGGAAACAACTTCTTCTTGGGTTTTCCCAGTTAAGTCCACTCCATTGACCTGTAACAGAGGGGGAAGGATATTTTAAATCACATTGCCAACTCCTATGGCAGATGATCTAGAACCTCCCACAAGAAATAGGTGACAACTTTTGTCTAAGTAAGAATCCTTCCCTACAATTAAGGCTTCAATCCTAGCCACATTTTGTTTTTAGAACAACTCCAGCTGAAATCAGTTTTACTTAAATGTGGATACGATCAAGCTGCAACTGAAATCAATTACTTTCATGGTGGTGGTGAGGATGCTTCTCTAGTTGCACATATCACTAAACACATAGGCAAAAGTTAACAGTAGGGAGGCTGAAGTCCACTGTGCCCCTCCCCAAAATAACACCCACTGACTGCACACACAGAAGCACAGCAAAATCCTCAGAAGCACAGCAAAAATACCTCCTTTGTTCTCCGTATCACAGGCAAAATAGTGACTATAAGCATTTGGACGTTTTCACACATTTTGGGGTTTCCAGTGCAAAAATTATGCCTTTTTAAAAAAGAAATTAGGGGGTCTGGGATCTTTGGGGAATTGAAGGATGGCTTCAGGAGGCCACAAAAGTGAGGCCTAGGGATTACGTCCTGCACTTTTTCCATGTCTGTTTGAGAGCAAGGGGCTTTGCAGACTGCGCAAAGCGCCATCTTGAAGCCAGGGAAGGCAAGGAGCAGCCAGATGCCGGACGCCCCAACCCCTTCCTGAGGACGTCATCAGAGTGTGCACCATTGCATATGGCGAGTGCTCTGATGACGTCCTCCCGGTGCAGCATTTTTGCACACTGTGCTGGAAGAGGTGCAAAAGAGCACCTGGCAGATCTTCCAGCACCCTTTCCGCGGCTTGGGAAA
>CM034710.1:111671578-111682844 GCA_020142125.1 Phrynosoma platyrhinos
AGCCAATAAAAACTAGGCTGTCTCAGACTTCCCAGAGGACCTTCTCTGTTACCGCCCCCAGACTTTGGAATGGTCTGCCGGATGAGATCCGTCTTACCACTACTCTCGCTGTTTTTAAAAAGGCAGTGAAGACGGATCTGTTCCGACAGGCCTTTCCAGAATAACAGCTGTTGTAGGGAGATGAATTTTTACTTTTATCTTTACCTGGTTGGCACATCTGATCCTCTGTTGTTATTTTAATGATTTTAATGATTTAATTGTACTGTTATGTTTTAACTCTTCTCTGGTTTAATTCTATTTTAAGGGGTGGGAGGGTGGATTATGGGAGAAGGGAATGTTTTAACTTGGCTTGTTTTAAATGTTGTAACCCGCCTCGATTGCCGTGCAGAGGGACGGGCTATAAATAAAATTTATTATTATTATTTATTATTATTAGAATGAATTTACTTCCAGATGTTCAACTGAACAGACATGTTCTTCTGGTCTCCCTTGTGTCCTTTTCTACTGCTATGTCGATTCTCTTACCTTTAGGCAAACTGGCAATCAGCTATAGTCAGCCCTCCACATTTGCTAGAATTAAGGGCACAGGACCCCCATGAAAGTAGAAAAACACAAATAACAGTATTTCACATGTATACACCTCCAATGTACAATCCACGGATTCCACTCACAGTGGATGCCTTCGAGGTGGCCGAGTTTCTTCGGAAGGCAGATGCTGGCAACTGGATTGCTACTGCCTCCACTGTAGCCTTACACCATTTTTAATAGGGCTTACAAGCTTCACCAAATGTTCACTGTCTTGTGAGCCTTGCAGTCCCTATTAAAAATGGCATAGTGCAGCAGTGGAGGTGGCAACAAAAACTGGTGAATGGTCAAACTCACAAAAGTCAAACCCGTAAAAATGGAGGCCTGGCTGCATTTACCACCAGAGTATGATAAGAACAAATTGTCTCTAAAAGTTATTAGACACAGGCTTTATCTCTGAGAGAGACAGCAAAAAATATGGGCTACTGGGGAAAGACAGTTACTAGCACTACTATCTCATCTTTTTCTCCTTAACAGATTTATTTGTTGATAAGGGAGGGAAAAGACAGAACAAATGAAAGACTACCACAGTTGGACCCGCTGTAAAATTTCTGCACACAAGGAAAGGTGATTGCTCAATAAAAGCATCATCTGGAAGAATCCACACTGCTCTGCAGTATTTTGCCAAAAAGCAAAAGAGAATAGAGCATTTTACAAATTTGTGTCTGCTTTATGTCTCTGCTTGCTACCTGCAATCTCACTAACTGGAAGTACATACAGTGGTGGTGGGTTGAGGGAGCAGAAACAAGACAAATTGTTTTCCTATTAGCATAATTCAGGATTGTCACTGTAGCATGCTTTTGTTTCTTGCTAAATTGGTATACTACTCCTTGCTTTAAACCTCACTAAAGAACACATTCAGACACTGTAATAAGAACATATGTGTGGAGCAATGAACTGTTTATTCATGATCAGGGCCAATCCACTTGTTAGACAGAGTGAGGTAGCTACCTCAGGCAGCAAATTTGGGGTGTTGTAAAAGAGTGGGAAATGGGTGGGTTTTTTTAAAAGTATTTTCAATTCCCAGAAACAGGGAGAGAGGAGTGAGAGATTTTCTGTCTCAGATGCCTAAGTACCTTGACAAATACCCTGACAAGCTTCACCTTGGTTTGGGGTGGATTGTGGAGAGCCAACCATTTGTGGCTCTCTACTTAGGGCCTGAACAGACTGCCAGAAATAATCCACCTTGAGATTGCTTTAACAGCCATGGCTTAGTGCTAGGGAATCATGGGAACTGTAGTTTATTGTGGCACCAGAGCTCCCTGATAGAGAAGGCTCAATGTCTCAGGGAAAAAACTACAGTTCCCACAATTCCCTAGCATTGAGCCAGGACATTGAGCCAGTGGTCTGAAGCTGGATTATTTCTGGCAGTCTGTTCAAGCCCTCAATGACCAAAGTGGCTAAGGTCTAACTCATCCTATTTTTAAAGGAATAACCATGTGCAAAATGTAAAACTCAGGATTTTACTACCCAGTAGAACCCAGATAATGCTGAAAACCATTCCAAAGGTAACAAAACCCCTGAACACATCTAGATATATGCAAGAGAGGGGGAGCATCTTAATTATGAAAACAAAATAAAAATCCTCTCAAATTCTCCAGTAACTGTCAGATGCCAAGACAGCTGTGCTTGTTTGCTTACAGTATTTCAAAGTACAACAAGGAGCATGCAAAGCTTTGGAGGATATAGTTAGTTCCAGCACACTGCTGACTGGGATAGGAAAAATGACCTGGCTTGATGGAAAACATCAGTAGGCTTTTCATATACAATGAGAGGTAAGGTTGGCCAGCCAGTAGCAAAGAACAAAGGAACTCTGAGTAAACTTAAGCCAGTAAAAGTGAATGGAATGTGCCTCATAAAAAGCTAAAGGAAATGGCTACAGAAGAATGAAAATCAGAGACATTTATCTCTGAGAACTCACTGAGGACATGTGATGTCCTGGGAGACTGGGAAAGAGTCAGATATGGATGTCTGTTGTTGTTGCTGTTGCAGAAGAAGAAGGTCTAGAAAATTATAGTCACTAGCCTCTGTTTCAGTGCTCAAGCTATCACAACAGCAGACAAACAACAAATCATGTTAGACTAAACTGATTTCTGTCTTGGGATGGGTGAGTAGCAACAAGAAAAAAAGAAATGTCAATGAAATAAGTATCATCAGTAAAAGCAATGACAATATTCAGTTTTATGAATTAAAAATGATAAAGATCAGCAGAGGTTAGTGCAGAACAACATGCAACTAATGGATGAAACTATTGTTTCTACTGTGTGCCTTAAAGTCACTTCTGATTTATGGTGACTGTTACAATCATTGTTTTAATATAAAAACCCCTTTGTGGGTCTCCTGTTATGGCCTTAAACCAGAAGAGCCCAAGCCACCATGGATTCAAGGCGAGGACCTGATGTAGATACCTGAGTGGTCACATCTGCCTCAACAATTCATTAACAGATCAAAAAGCCAGGGTTAATTGCTACAAAACAGGACATTCACACCTAGGAGATTCATGAGTAACAGCCAGGATGTGTCCAACTAAGAATGATATAACATTAACACCCCATCTCCCCTATCTATCTGGAATCCTTTGATATACAGTAGCAAATCTTCACCTCAGGCCAGGTTTAAGGGTATAAAAGGTCCCTCAAATCTTAGGCACATTGGATCTGGTTAGATTTTATGGTGACACTGCATCACTGTGAATTCTGACTCAGATCCTGGCTCTTCCTGTCCTCCTTTTCCTTTCATACATGGCTGAGTCTATCCATCTTCATTCATTGTTGGAGCATCAGGCAATTATCACCCTTAGAAAGCCTTCTGTTTCCTATCCAAGCTAACTACTTTATTCCTGTGTTCTTGTATGTGTGAGTGTACGTTTGAGTATCTTTGTATGTTTGAATACCCAAATAAATCACAAAATGCATTGAGAAAGCTTTGTCTCTATCAGCCTACTCCCCAGCCACCTCTATAAACATAGGATAAAATATCCCTTTCGATACTTGAACTTTTAGCAATTCCCTAGTTTCAAGTTCCTCTTCCAATGACCCTACAACAAACCTATTGGAGAGTATTCTTGGCAAGATTTATTCAGAGATAGTTTGCCTTTGCCTTTCACTGAGGCTGAGAGAGTGTGACCAGTGATTACTGGCTTCCATAAGCCAGCAGGGATACAAACCCTGGTTTCCAGAATCTTGGGGCCTTTGCAGACTGCCAGAAATAGTGCAAACTGAGTCCACTTTAACTGCCCTGGCTCAGTGCTAGAGAATCATGGGAACTGTAATTGATTGTGGCACCAGAGCTCTCTGACAGAGAAGGCTCAATGTCTCAGAAAAAAATACAATTCCCATGATTCCCTAGCACTGAGCCAGGGCAATTAAAGTGACCTCAATTTGCACTATTTCTAGCAGTCTGCAAAGGCCCCTAGTCTAATGCTCAAACCACTACACCATGATGGCTGTCTGATGAGACTATACTTATCAGGTAAATGTTAATTGTCTCCACTATATTTATCTCATGGTCAGCTCTGCTACTGTCTGTATGAATTTGGAAAGGCAGACCAGCTTTTCTGTCTTCACCAGGACTTTCACATTTGTCTTCAAATTGAAAGTTCCTTCCATCCACATATTTCTATGGTGCCTTGCTTACTAAGTTAGTTACTACAACAGCCAGAAGCCTGACAAGTAGAGAAGGGTTCACTTGGTGCTCTTGAGTACATTTACAACTCCCACTTATCATACTGTTCAGCCCTCCCCAGCCCTGCTTCTTCCTCTTTTACCAGCCACCATATAATGGTGTCAGAACCCCTCTTGGCTTCCCCTGACAGTATCTGCCCCATGTCAGTATTGGCTCTCATTCTATAAGCTTTAGGGTTTGACAAGTGCATCAAAGCAGGACAAGGGATGAAGAAACCAATAGAATAAATCAGAGATGGAGAACATTTGATTCTCCAGATGTGCTACAACTCTCATCTCTCTCCCCCAGCATGGTTAACAATAGGGAACTCTGAGAATTGTAGTCAAAAATATCTGGAGGGTCACAGATTCCCTGCCTGGAATAGAGGAAAAGTCATAGTCTAATGCTACATATACATATAGTAAATGCTATATATACATATATGTAAATATATAGTTGGGTGGGGACATTTATGCTCTTCGCCAAGAATATTTTACAAAAAGAGGATTTTTTTTTGTTTTAAAAAAAGAAGAAGACAAAAACAGTCAGGCAAACAGCTTTCAAAGTATTATATATCAGAGATGAGAGTGACAATAAAGAACTTTTTTTTAAAGCAGTGATAGTTCTGTTGTGTAGGGATACTGTAGGGATGTAACATCTCCATCATGAAAGATTTTAAAGAGAGTCAATGAGTGCATCAAGTCAGAAAAACAAAGTAGAGAATTCCATGCTTCTGGGAAGGGGTTTTGAGAAGAATAACTCCCATGGTTCATTTCAGCCCTTAAACTTTCCAAGTGCTGGTAATGATGTTGTGAAACCATCATGAATTTATAGCGCAAATGGTATTAGACGAGTGCATTAGGGACCACCATGGGTATTTTTTTTCTCTTGTACATTTTAAGGCAAAGTGGCAGAGTCTTTGGAGCAGTATAAAATCTATACTGAAAATACAGAGAAAATGTGTAAATGGGTTTGCCACTTTGTGCTTAAATATTCTTAAATAGAATAGTGAGGAAAGAGGCTGCCATTTCTTATCCCTCCTTAGAAATTACTGAAGCAATGGTGCATAGAATAGTTAAAATACAAGAAGTTTGATCACTATGAAAAAGGAAAGGGCTTTGTGTGAAATTAATTATGATAATGCTCTTAGCCCACACACAGCCTTTTAGCACCATGTTCTTCCTCTAACTCCCTTATCCTACTACAGTGAGATCACAAATTAGATTTAGTAAACATTTTTCCTTAAACTTCTATCATTCTGTGAGGAATGGAGGGGGGAATAACTGGAACATCAGTGTAAGTACCTAACATGTATCATTTTTCTATTTGGGTTTAGGGTAACAAAATTCTTCAATTATGCTAATAGGTACCAGGGAACATCATGGAGAAAACAGTCACATAATTTCCACAGAGATAGCCTTTTTGATTTAACAGTGCAAAAATAGTGTTATGAGCATCAGAAAGATTAATCTCTTGGATTCCTTCATGTCTCATATTTTGCCATCATTTGTATATTTAACAGACCCTGTTTGTAGCACAAACTATCTGGATATAATAGCCTTCTAAAAATGAAACAATATATAACACTTGTTCTCAAACAGTGGGGCAGTGGGTCTCTTCCTAAACTTTTTTTATGTGTAAATTTAACATATTTATGTGGGAAACTGAGTTAAATACTGAGTTTACTTCAATAAAATTGTTTTAATTTGAACGATATTGTTTCCTTATAAAATGTTAAAATATGAATATACATGAATGTGCAAATAAAATACACACACTCATAAAATATTTTTATTCATATACTTCATCAAGTTGGGGGGTGACGTCCACATATAGATGTAAAGGGGGTCACAAATGTAAAAAAATCTGAGAACAACTGGCATATTAGAGCCTTCAGGCTAGATGATTGTAATATGATCCATGTGGAGCTTCCTTTTGAAACATCTTGGATTTTGCAGTTAGTTAGAAACATAGCTGCTAGACAGCTAACCAGGAATGGATATTGGTTGCCAATTCAAAAGCAGCCATACTGGTTCTTGGTCTGTCTTATGAACAATTTAGGTTGCTACTGTTTAACATTATAGCAATTAGACTCTGGCATCTAAAGCATCACCTGCCTCCATATCGAACCTAACAAGCTTTAATTTGACCTGAAGTGGATGGTAGTACGTTCCAGGGGCTCCTCAAGTTTGTGGCTGCAGAATACTACCTCAAGAGGCACTCTCCCCCCTTCACTTTTCCAAAACACTTAATAATTTCACTTGCTCTGAAATGGTTTTTATATGCTGCCTCTACCCATTGTGCACTCTTCATGTTGTGTCCTGTTTTTATAGACTGCATTTTACTTTTGTTCAGATGTAACTTTACTGGGAGTAGGACACTGAAGAGCAGGATACAAATTCCATGAGAAAGAAATAAATTAGGTGTTGTGATCCCAAATTAAAAAGAAAATTGGGATGAGATGAAGCAATGTGAAGCTGCCTCACTATTATACAGTATCTTTCTTGATGCTATAATGCAAAAGTGAACTATATGGCAGAGTACAACTACACATCTTCTTGTGCTTTATAGCAGGCAATCTCTACTCACAAAGAGAAGTGCAACAGTAATGATGGCTAGTTTTAAATCATACTTAAAAGACAGAGCCTGGAAAAGTTACAGCTTAGATACACCTCTCATAATTGAGCTGACATGAGAATCCTAGCAGCCATGGTCCAAAAAGAAAGTTTTCTAATTTGCTTAAAGGGTTACTAGAATGAAGTGGTTAAAGTCTATACAATCCTCTTTAGTATAGGAGCCCTAAAAGAAGGGCTGTTCTTGCTAGCTGAATTCAGAAGGAATAGGAGAGCTGGGAAGGAACGGAGTGCAGTTGCCATAGATAAAGGTTAAGCTCTTTTTAACACTGAATAAAGGGCTTTAAGGACTGCATCCAAGATTTCTATGTGGCTGAACAGTATATGTAGAAGAGTCCTGTAATCAAATCTTGCACTAGCACCTCAATGGATGAATATGGGTTCAGTTTACTATATACTGTAATTTGTTGTATGGCTGTTGTTGTTTAAGAAATAGACTGAGGGCCGACGCAGACTGGCCTAAAGGGCGGCCTGGGGGTAGAGTTGGGATGGGGCGACAGCACGCTGGCTGCCCTGACACTGCATGCCCGACCGCATTGCGCGTGGCATCAGGGTGCCCTGTTGGTGCAGCGTGCACACACACTGCACCAAAGAGGTGCAAAAGAGCCACGGTGGCTTTTTGCTGCCCCAAAAAGGAGTGGCATTTGCCAGCTCTTTGGGGATTGGCAAAAAGCTGGATTGGGGCTGCAGCGTGTGGTTGCTGCGGCCCCGATCCAACGCTCCCAGGGGTGGGACAGAGCTGCCTCTTAGGGGCCATCTGCATCGGCCCTGAAATTGTAATTGTGTTTACAGTACTCATTTATAATTTGTCCCACTCAACCCAGGCACAGGTACACTTGCTAAGTTTAGTAAAATCAGTAACTGGATATGAATATTAACAAAACAAAACAAAACCCTGAAGCAATTATGATCTCATTTCCCCAGATCTGGGGATGGGTTCTTCTACAGCTCAAAGGGAAATAATTTATTTTGCATTAACCAATGAGCACCACTCCTGCTTCCCCTTCCTCTCATTGTTTAGGTTCTGTTTGCCCTTATTTCTCATTTGCTCAATTTCTCATTTCTACAGTGCAATTCCTTATCTATACATTCCAAAAGAATTGCTATACACTTCTTTGTTTTGACTGCATATGTATTCCCACAAGGAAAACTTGGATGAAGTTAAAGCAGAGAACAGCTTACTAAATGAAAAGTACAAACTTTTCAAAGTATAAGTAACTATCTTAATCAAACCATTTATAAACCAATTAAATTCCAAAATAAGCATCAAAGAAATTCAAACTAGTTTAATATACATATGCAAACTAAAAAACCCAAACATCCCTCATAACATTATCATTTAATAAAAAATAATTCTAACAACATCCTGCAGCCTTAGATTTCCCTCACCACCATTTTATTAGATAGGATTAAGAGCTTTCTTTCATAGCCTTATACTACATTCTAGTTGTTATTGCTCAGTCAAAAGGTTAAAATAAATGTAACCAATCACTTAAGTTCATGACCACCACATTACCTACAAACATTTCCCACAGGACCTCTACTCCTTAACTTTTGGTGCATATGCAACAGTTGGTAGCCAGTGATGTGTAGCAGTTTGAGTATTGAGTTAGGATTCCAGCAGACCAGGACTCAAATCCCAACTCAGCCAAAGAAACCCACTGGGTAACTTTGAGCAAGTCACACTCCCGCAACTAAGAGGAAGGCAATGAAGAACCTTCTCTATATAAATCTTGCCAAGAAAACCGTATGAATGATAGTGTTGCCCAAAATCAGAGTTGACTTAAAGGTGCATAACAACATGAGGAAGAGATATATTTGTGTAACTATAAAGAGCATGTTCACAAAAAACAGTACCCAAACCTGTGAAAAATCTGTGTGATGGATTCTGAAAAAAGGGCAAAGAACCAGCCCTTTAAAAAATTTACCCAAACAATTGCCATTACAATTGTCATGGTTCTCAGTGTTGTCAGATAGTTCCCAAATCAGTGGTAAATCTGATCTGAGTTTAAAGGAATTATGTGGGGCTGCTAAACTTATTTGAAGGACTCTTAAGGTTTGCATTTAAACCCAGATTGCATTTACTGACCCACAGACATGGAAGCCATCAACTGCCAGTGATCAAAAAAGGTCTTTTTAATCCCAAATAACCTGTTATACCACTCTTCATTTTCTCACTGCTATTAGAGCTACACAGCATCCACAAAAATGTGAACTTTTAAAAACAACAACAAAAAAACCCTGCTTTCAAATGAAGATGGTTGTTTTTTTTTTTTGCACAGCAAGTGAAGCTGCTGCCTAGTATATTGTGTTTACCAATACTATTATTCAGAAGACAATGCCAGGGAAAACTGGCAGCAGAATGGAAAAAGAATAACTAAAATGTCATGCAATTCATAAGAAAGGAAGCTGCCTGCTCAAAGGGCTCAAAGAAGCCAAAACAGCATTGCAACATTTCATCACCTCAATGAGCCGGTCTCCAGCCTTTAATCTTCCATCTTGAATAGCTGCACCTCTTGGAAGGATGTTTTTCACATAAATTGGAGCTGAACCACCAATGGGAACATCTCTTGAAGTGATGCTAAATCCTAGGCCTTCTGTACCTGCATGAATGGTTTAAAAATGTAAGTTTCTCAGTGCTGGTCTGTACATGATGCCTTAAAAGAACATTTGATTCCTATCATGACACTTGCACATAAACTCACTTGATTTTCTTTCTTCTTCCTCCAATATTTAACACACAGATAGAAAAAAATAATAAATCCCATCCCTGAGAATGAGCATTTAAATCAGATGGGGTCGAAATTATGGATTTTAGTATGACCTGTTGATAAGTCGAAGGTAAAACTTTGAGGCTCCCTCATTGTTGTGTGCAAGAGAGATAGAGAAGTGGGGGACTCTTAAAAGCAGCGACAATCACCCACCACGGAGCCTTCATTCCTGAGCTGTGTGGAAGACAGACGAGATAGGTTTGTGTGTGTGCATATTTGCAGACACAGAACTCTTAAACCAGCAGGAACAGCCAGAGAGCGGAGCGTTCATTCCTGGGCTGTGAGGGAGACAGAGGAGAGGTGTGTGTGTATGTAAGCGTGTGCAAGACAAACTCGTAAAGCAGGAGCAATAACCCACCACTGTCTCTGCTTTCCCAATGGCAGAAGAGAGAGAAAAACTGTTGTACCTACCACATGGGTGGAGAAATCAAAGAGCTGCCATTGCATTACCATATTAACTCATATATAAGTCAGCCCAGGATTCTGGGGTCATTTTAATCATAAATTTGTCAACTTATAAACGAGTAAATATAAATCAAGGAACCTTAATGTATAACAAGAATATCAAAATACTCATATCCTAGTGCCTAGCACCTAGTAATTTAGGAGATTATTTGCTTCAAGTTAATATGAAAATATCATAGTCACTATGCTTGGAAAGTAAACATCTTTAGGACCAGTTATCATATTTCTCAATAAAGAGTGCCATCTTATTTTTACTTGGAGCAGAGAATCTGTGTGGTACGTATACCTCTCTATGGTGTATATGTGAATGTACATGAGAACTATACCCAAGTATTGGCAAGAGGCTTCAAAGGAAAAATTAAATGATGTTATGGATATGACAATCTCAGTGGGTGACATTGGGTTAGACAATCTCTCTTAACTAAACCTAATTTATATCACAACATGGTGGAGATGATAAAGTGTGGAGTGGGACAGGACTAACAATGTGTGCCACCATGAGTGAAATATTGGGTTAAAATGCACTAACAAGAAATGAAGACAATAATTCAGCTTTCTTTTTGTTTGTCTGGATATAGATAGTGCATGACCTACATACATATTTTAGATCTGAAGTGGGGCTACATTTCAATCGGTGATTGATTTATTTTCTAAGGAATCTTATCTAGTTTACATTGCTTACAGGAATAGTACAAATAGTACAAATAACCCCTCCATTTTAATAAATGAAATAGACTACAGTGGTACCTCTACTTACGAATGCTTCTTCTTATGAAAAATTCGACTTACGAAAGTTGCCTCGGGAAAAAATTTGCTTCGACTTACGAAAGCATTTTCAACTTACGAAAGGCCGCGACTGGAAGGAGGCCTCCTTCCAGCCACGACGGCCTCAGCTGTTCCTCAGGCCGGTCCTGGAAGTGGAGGAATCTTCCACTTCCAGGGCCAGCCTAAGGAACAGCCAGCAGCCTCGGCCTTTCCTTGGGCCGATCCTGGAAGCAGAGGACGGCTCCGCTTCCAGGGTTGGCCTAAGGAAAGCCGGCAGCCCTGGCCTTTCCTTGGTCCGATCCTGGAAGCGGAGGACGGCTCTGTTTCCAGGGTCGACCTAAGGAAAGCCGGCAGCCCCGGCCTTTCCTTGGTCCGATCCTGGAA
>CM034710.1:111709933-111726630 GCA_020142125.1 Phrynosoma platyrhinos
TATGCAAGAAAGCACACTACAAAGGCATCAGGAATAGAAGGCAGATATTGTTTTTAATAAGGATTTACTGGTTTTCTCTAATTTCCACTAAAAACAAGCAAAGTCTTTTATCAGATAGCCTAAGGTGTTTGTTTCAATATGAAACACTATGAGATCTAGTGCCTCTAATGACAACTGGTCCCCTTAAGAGTTACAGCCAACAATATGGGGTTCTTCTGTCTGAGACGCAGGCAGACCCATCTCAAAATCTTCCTTCTTCCTTCACTACAGAAACAAACATGCCCAACATAAAACTAATGAGTAACTGAAAAAATGAACAAACACTTAGGACATGAGCACTGAATCTGAATAAAGTGTTGGTACGTCATAAATGGTTCAAGTCCATTTAAAGTTCAATACCTCTAAGCCATTTATAGTTATGAGAATGTGACCTCTTACAGTGCTTTCACAGCAGACACAGTGCAAGGTGGGTGAAAACAGCTAGCCCTGAAAACAAGGGGGTAAAGCCACACTATGATGAAAATGGAAGAGCAATTTCTGAAAGATTTATGAGCTTTGGATTTTGAAAGCTGCTCTCCTGCATGCTGGATATAAGAATAAAATTATGACAGGAAGGGAAGCAAGATGGAAGAGTAAAATCCATAACAATTTTTTGGTATGGGAATTGTTAGCCTGACAGTGACTCTTCTCCCCTGAATTAATAAAGTCATTTGTACACTGAGATCAGTTGAAATAAGCTTGGGAGTTGCAACTGAATTTCAAGGCTAGCCCCCATTGCAACTTTACTTTAGACAGAGGTTGCCTGATTATGCTTCTCAAGTCTATTTGCATGAGTCAAGACATCAGCCTCCACAGCTCTCAATTTGATCTTACCCTGTGATTAGAAATCTTCTGTGTGCCATTTCAGAATCTCAAAGAGCCACTCGATTATGCTATAACCAAAATCCCCTAACGAGCCATCCATAAGTCTATGCTGTGTCAGTCTGTCAAAATGCAATTCCTAATATGTCAGGATAATTAATGATTCCATGACAACTTTCCTAAGAACACAGAGCTTCTCAGATTTGCTTCCCCCACCTTCCCCTGACAGTTTATGATAATATATCCTGCCATAAGCTAAGCTCCACAGCTCCATTCATATCTCCCAATGTATTTCTATGTATTATAAGAGCTTGTATTTTATATAGCACTTAAGCACTGCAACAAACCAGAAATTCTGATTGTACTAGTTCTGCTCATAGAGAAATAAATGTTCACTTTCTTTATAAAATATATATCCACAGATATGTAGAACATTTCCTGCTTTTTCTGAAACAGACTGGGAGTATTTGAACATCTTGAAGTCTGGACTGTTGGCAAAAGTTGCAAGACAGGTCACTGCTACCCTGCTAATGGAAATGGCCAAACAGCTGTATGCACGTACTTCTATGAATAGCCATCACGAAAACTGCTCCAGTACTGTTTGCACACTGTTTCACTCTTACACAACTCAGCTTTTTATCAGTAAGAGCTAAAGGATTATTCTAAGCCTGGGCCACCTACCAAGCTCTGCCAGAGCCTGCAAAACTTTCCAGGAATTTGTACCTGGATCTGTGCAATTCTTTCACTCATGCAATGGGGCTTCTTTGTACTCTTCTTCTTCTTTCACCTTCTTTCCCAATGAAACTGTTAGACTATAAAGAAATAAGTTCTGCATATCTTCGCTCTGCACATCATTTGCTAGTCCAATTGCAGTAGTTCTGTTGAATCAGTGAAACCTACACAAGTGTTGGCTTGCCATTAAGGAATTGATTCAATAGGTCTACTCTGTTTGGGTCTAGGGATTAGTCAATATTCCTAGGCCAATATTTCTGTGGCAGTTATCACACAAGGTCTTATTATTTTCTAGTGAAATAGACATAAACTGCAATCCTTCCCCTTATTTTCAGTCACCTTTAACTCTTCCAACAGGAGACTGGTGTCTTTGTTGTTGTTAACTGCCTTCGCATCAGTCTCGACCCATGGCAACCCCATGGATGAGACATTTCCAGGTCTCCCTGTCCTCTACTGCTCTGTCCAGATCCTGCAAACTCTTATTTTAATAAAGTCCATCTATCTAGCATGTGGCCTTCCTCTCCATCTACTTCCCTCCACCTTTCCTAACAATATTGTCTTTTCCAATGATTCATGCCTCCTCATGATGTGTCCAAAATATGACAGTCTAAGTCTTCTCACCTTGGCTTCTAGGGATATCTCTGGCTTGATCTGCTCTAGGACCCATCTGTTTGTCCTTTCAGCTGTCCATGGAATCCTCAACACTCTGCTCCAGCACTACATCTCAAATGAGTTGATTTTCCTCCTATCTTCTTTCTTGATTTTCCAGCTCTCACATCCATACATAGTAATAGGGAACACGATGGCTTGTACGATTCTGACTTTTATGCTGAGTTGTATGTCTTTGCATTTTAGGATCTTTTCTAGTTCTTTCATAGCCGCCCTCCCCATTCTTAATCTTCTCCTGATTTTCCAGCTGCAGTTCCTGTTACGATCAATGTTTGATCCCAGGTATGCAATTTACTATTTCTATTTCCTCATTGTCTAGTTTGAATGTGTATAAGTTCTCTGTGGTCATTATTTTTGCTTTCCTTATGTTCAACAGTAGGCTTGCCTTTGCACTTTCGTCTTCCTTAACTATTGTTCCAGGTCTGTGAGGTTTTCTGCTAGTATTATGGTGTCGTCAGCAAATCTTAGACTGTTGACATTTCTTTCTCCTATTTTCACTCCTCCCTCTTCCATGTCCTTACACCTCTGGGATTTCTCTCTCCATGTGTCGTTGGAGTCTACGTTGCAGAATTTTGAGCATGATTTTGCTTGTGTGGGAGATTAGTGCAATGGTTCTATAATTGCTGCAGTCTTGGATGGGGATGTATATTGATCACTTCCAATCTGTTGGCCATTATTTTGTTTTCCATGTCTGTTGACATATGTTGGTTAGCACTAGAGTTGACTCTGTCAGAGCGGATTGCAACAGTTCTATTGGTATATCATCTGTTCCTTGAGTCTTGTTTTTTGCCATTTCTTTTATTGCAGCTTCTGCCTCAGTTTTTAGAATTTGGGGTTCATCTTCATATGGCTCTTCCCTTCTGGTCTAATAATAATAATAATAATAATAATAATAATAATAATAATTTATTTCTTATATCCCACCTTTTGCCTGAGCAATCAAGGCGGCTTACAAATATAAGATACAAATTAAAAATATATATTACAACAATAACAGTAATAAAATACCCCCCTTAAAAGACTAAATACAATATTTTTCAGACTAGGCTCAATGGAGTTGGCCTGCCTTCTCTCCCTCCAGATGATGGTGGAGGGAGGGCGGGCCTTCTTGTTTTCAGGCCAGGCCCAATGGAGCTGGCCTGCCTTCTCTACCTCCAGTCCAGATGATAGTGGATGGATGGAGGGCCTTCTTCTTTTCAGGGAGCGGGATTTAAAGTTTCCACTTCCCTCCAGCTGCAGGTGATGTAGTTTCTGCTGCTGTGCTGCAGTGGGGTCCCTACACTTCAATGCCCTTTGCGCTCCTCCTCTGCCACACAGCAGGCCCTGATGTTACTGGACAGGGGACGAATTCCAGTGTGTAGTCCTCCGAGGATGCTGCAGGTGATGTTGTTGCAGCTGCTGTTAAGTGCTGCTCTCTAGGAACCTTCAAGCCTCAGCTTCTCTTGCCCCCTTCAGTCTCTTCTGCCTGCTAGGTTTTAAAGCAAGGCAGAAGTGGTGGGGCGGCAGTTGGTAAGTGCTGGTCTCTAGGAACCTTCAGGTCTCAGCTTCTGAATTATGTTATTTTTATTGTTGTAGAGTGTCCCGGTCCTTGGTTTGAACTTTCCCTTGATTTCTCGAATCTTGTAGAATAGGTCTCTTGTTCTTGCCTTTTTGTTGTTGCCTTCTATTTCTCTGCATTTTTCATTATAATAATTGTCCTTATCTTTCCACACTAGCTTTGTACTGCTGCATTCATGGTTCTTAGTTTATTCCTATCTCCTTTTTTTTTCCTTTATTGCTTGTAGCATTTTATCTGTCATCCATAGTTTCTTCACTTTCCTTTTGTCTGTTTATGCATTCTTCTTTTATTATGTCCCTGGCTTCAGACTAAAGCTCTTCCAGTTCACTGTCTATTATACTTAGTACCGCAAATCTATTCCTTATATTGTGAATGAATTCTACTGTCTACAAGAAAGCAAATTCACACTTACTAGTAGTTTGCCTTGGAAACCTCTTTACAAAATGTTTGTTTGTTACTGGGCTGGTAGCTTAGCCTATCAGCCTTTGGGCTGACTTCTATGGTGAACAGCTAAGAAATGCTATACTCCTTTTCTAAGGACCATCATGACATGCATACATTTTGGTAGCCTCAATGTAGGGCTGAAACCCAAGTACTTTCCCCTTGGTACAAAGGAATGTACAAATACCCAATACACAAATCCTAGTGGATTCTTTTAAGATACTATTCACCTCTTCTAATTCTCAAACTATCTTATCTTCTAAAAGTAAGCATTCCCCATTTCCATCTTCATAGCTTGTTACAGACAGGCATTATGCTTTAAAACATCTCCCTTGAAATGCAGCTTACATTTTCAAAAAACTCACTCACAGCCATCAGCTGTAGTTGAAAGGGAGAACATAAACTGAAAGGGCAGAAACTGCTACAAACCTGCAGTCTACACCAAGGATTTGGGAGCAGAAGGGCTGAATTCTTCCTCTGAAAGCTTAGCTGACTTGACCCTTTCTAGGTCACTTAACATGACCCATGTCTGCTATCACCCTTCTGGGAGCTGGGAGTAGGATACCAATATCTTTTAGTGTAGGAGGGCATAATTGGATTTACAAAAGAATGAGAATCAATGATTAGTTCAAGGATAGATATTTGGGACAAAATGGTTCTTGGAAACCCCTCAAATGAAAATCATCTTCCATCTACACCCAGTAAGGCTATTCTTAGAGGTAACTATAGGCAGATTCTCAGGAGCTGCAATATCTCCCATTTGTGCACTGGGGTGAAATCATTAAAAATGATCTAAGAACTGTTTGGTTTTTTTAATTAAAAAAAAAAGGGAAAAAAAGAAAAATCCTTCACAAGTAATACTGCCAGACCACTGCCACACAAGCTGCTGTGTTGCTATTTAGGTTTTATCTAGATAAATTTCACACTTTAGGAAATTATCTCAGCTGGTCTAACTAAAGTGATGGATATAGGCTTGCCTTCTGGTAGCTTGAAAAAGAAGCATGTCATTGGCCACTACTATGTATGAAATATGGCCAGGCACACAACAGAACAAAACTGTAGAAAGAAGAAACTGAAGCAGAAAGAAGATTAAAGCAAGTATCTGTAGGCACAGGAATGAAAAATATGTGAAGGACATAAATTACTTCCAACATTCTTGGAAATACTTCCCAGTTCTGTTTTTTCTATTTTGTTTCTATTTTTGGACACTGCAATATTAACATCACTTAGGCTGCTATTTAGATTAAGAATGTAGCAGTTCTAAATTCATGTTGTAACATATAATGAGACGCCTACATATTACAAATTGAGTTCAGAATTTTGTTGCTGTAGTTAATTGCCATTAATTCAGCTTTGACTTGTGTTGATCCTATGAGTAGAGTGAGAAACACCGTATTATTAACAGCATCCAAGAAACCCTATTTTTAATAATCATGCTTAGTGTTTGCAAGCTCTGGGCCATGGCTTCCTTAATTGAGTCTATCCACCTATAATGCAGTCTTCTTCTCCTACTGTCTTCCACTTTACCTAGCATTATTATCTGTTCTAATGAGTCATGTAATCTCATGATATGTCCAAAGTACATCAGCTTCAAAACTACTCTGTTTTTAATGCAAAGATTAATTAAGTGATGTTAACCTGGGATCAGACCTAAAGATTATCCAGAAGTCTCATCTGCTGCCAAATGCAGCAGCTCTTTTGTTAATAGAAATGTGGAGAGATTGCATTGCTCTGGCTTTACTGCAACTGCAATGTCTACTAATTTGCTTCTTTTCCCAAGGGCTAGTTCTTGTATTTCAAGCACCTAATGGCACCAATTCTGCACACAGTTGCTGGTTCTCATTCATATTGTCTGTCTAGAGAGCCTAAGTTCAGCACTGTGTGTCTATATTAACCAGAACACCTTCTATTTGGCATAGTTGCCCTCTTCAACTGAGCATGCACCTTCGGGAGGGACACACATGATGCAGTGACAGAGGAAGGGGACACCTACATAGCCAGCCAGATCAGCCAAATCAACCCTAGCAATCAATCTGGTGACAGATGTTGCAGCCAGATTGCCGTCACATCATCATTATGTCCAGTGGCACCTATGTTGCGTACTCCTTCCCTGTGAGAGGATCCAGCTTCTTCATCTTCTAAAAGGTACAAGCAACTATCTTAACATGTAAAGATATGCTAATTCTGGTTGCTGCTGTTGTTACAGATTGTCCATGAGTTGTGCTTGATGGCAGTAGCCATTATTCTCATCCTTACAAGTTGGAAACATTACTTTTTGGACTATGACACCCAGAACCCCCTGGCCATGTTGACTGGAGGAACCTGTGAGTTGTAGCTCAAATAATCAACTTTTTCAGGCTCTGTAAATGAGACTAATTGCTGCTACATTAATTGTCCTCTCAAGGTAAAACGTAAATACACATTTTAACTCTGATATTGGTAAACAATCCTTCATGTCCAAGGACTAAGAGTCTCCCAGAGTAGCAGTATAATATCCAGACACCTCCTAGCAGATTGTAGAGACTGTAAACACTCATTTAGTGACTGATTTGTTTCTAGATCACTAACACAGTGATGTGATTGATAAATGGCATGCAGTGGCCTTCATTCTGAATACCTTGAACTTCTCTGTGACAAATGCAATGTTTAATAGTTTTGGGGTGGTCAGCAACAATTTGTTTCTATAAGTAGAGCAAGGATAATATGAAATACGTCCTCCTCCACTCTTGTGTAAGAAAAAGAGAGAGAGTATAAAAAAGAGGGGGGGCTATTAATGTGCCCCCTGTTTCTACTCTCCCACAGTATTTGAAGCTCTATTACTCTTTGCCACTTCTGGAATTTATTTATTTTTTAGAAATCTTCCATAACAACTGAAAATTTAACATTTCTGAACCTAATGGTAATAGCAGTGAAGTACTGCTGAAAAGTGTGTTCAGGCCAATCTGTTTGCTCTTTGAGGAGATTACTGCATTCTTCAGAGTAAAACAGGTTATTATTTTTCCCCCTCAGTACAATATCCTGACCTGATTTATGTGGCCTTTACAGTGCCATTATGCACAGAACATAAGCTTCACTGATGACAAAAACATAGCAAAGATGACAGAGATCGCACAGACAATTCAGTGCAAGGGTCACAGCCAAGGTGTCTTACAAAGCCTGAACTCCTACTCCATCAAAACAATATAACAAAATGTTCTGTCCATGACCCAAAGGAAGACATCATTTGCACAAAAAGAGTCTCCTATTTGTAGTTAATGTACAATTTTAGAAACACTGCATATTTAGAGGCCTACAAGGCAAAGCTGTTTAAAAGGCTCAGTCCTATTGAAAAACAAAACAGTTCTGAACTGAGCTGCTTTCCCTCCCCTCCAAAAGTATAGTTACCCTCACTGTCCTACCCAGCAGTAAGAAGTAAACAAATACAGGCTGTGTAGATATTGGCAGTATGCAAATTACAAAAATATTTAGATCTAAGCTATTACGATGAGATGTTATTTTATATTTCAGGTATTAAGCTTTGCGATGTGAACTTGAAATATTACTATAGTGATTAGCTGGGATGATTCTTGATTCTGTTCAGCTATCAGGGAACTTCCACATACTCTTGGACCCTTTCACATAGTTACACTACTATGATTCCTCTTTTAACTGCCATGGCTCCATACTCTGGAGTCCAGGGATTTGCAGTTTAAAGTTCACAACCAGAAAGTTCTAGTGCCTCACCAAACTACAAAGTCCAGGATTGCACAGAATGTAGCCACAGCAATTAAAGTGGAATCATAGTTCTACAACTCACCTGTGCCATATGCAAGCTTGCCATATGCGGACTCAAGGTCATGCGGATCACAAGCCCCAGCACTCTTAATGGTGTGTGTGCCTACAGCACACACTACCATTGAAATCAACAAGACTTGAGGTCCTGCAGTATTTACCTTACATTGGGGGGGGGGTCCAGAACAGACCCCCGCATAAAACAAGGGTCCACTGCATACAGTCACCCCTCTGTTTTCATGGGGGATCTGTTCTGGACCACCACTACTCTGCAAAAATGGAAAATCACCAATATTCAAGCCCTATTGGCTTGAATAGCGGCACACACCCCATTTGCTGTCCCCCTCTATGTCCACAAAAAATGGAGAGGTGACTGTAATTGTGTCATATGAAAGAGCTCCATTTTGAGAACCTTAGCAAACCAAAAATTGTTTCCATCTCAGCCTCTATCAAAGGATATACAACAATATTAATTTAGAACAGATTAAAAACAATCAGAATACTTTTTAAAAATCTAAAGCATATTTAACACTTAAGACAATTTAAAACCAGTTTAAAATAATTTAAACACAAGCACAAATTTGGATAAAAACAATTTTATCAACAACAAAAAAAGTCACAACTCACACCCATGGAATAAGGTATGTGGGGGTGAGATATCAAGATGGCAGCTGAGGATTGGTCTCAATCTGGATCAGAAGCTGTGTGTAATTGTGAGTAATTTAAAAAAAATGGGCCCATCTATATACAATCAGCCCTCAATATCCACAGATTCTGCATCCACTGACGCAAATATCCTCAATTTGAAAAATATTTAAAAAACAAATAAACAAAATGCAGAGCCCAATTTTGCCATTTTATATAAGGAACATGATTTTAGTACCCCAAATTTAACCATTAAGGGCTCCTGAAACCAAACCCCAGCAGACACCAACAGCCCACTATATCAGAATCCCAGAAGCTATTGGCCAACATGGGACTGTTGGCCAACATGGCTGAGGCTTTTGGGAGCTGAAGTCCCTTGGCCCTTAAAGGGGAAAGGTTGCCTACCCCTGCATTATATCTTTAACACAACATGTCATCACATTTCTCAGACTTCATCATACTCTCAGAAAGTCTGTTTGTGGACAATAGGGCTTAGTTCAGATTAGATAGGTATAGGACTCTCAATGGACTGACATTCATTATTATTTTTCTTTTTCACTGAATTCTGTGTGTAAATGTGGTGGCAGTCTTCTGGAATTTGTATCATCCAATTCCTCTCAGCACAGTCAGTGTTTCATTTCTTTTCTTTTTAAACTTAATTTTGCTCCTATGTTTTACAGGAGCATGTCAATTTTCTGGCCAACTATTATTCTCTTTAAAAAGATCCTTAAAAAAAAAAAGATTTGATGGAATTCTTTGTCAATCAATAGCTAATCTCCACAATTTGAAAATGGCCCTGACTGTTGTTAGCTACTTATTTCCCAAATCAGAATCCTGAAAAGCAGAGCAGGAAATTCAGGATTGGGGCAGGATATTATGACATGCTATTTTTTGTTCTAATTGACTCTTAGCTAAACAAAATGGTTTGTCATGAAACAATTTGCCTCTTTGCTACTGGAATTATCAGAAGAGAACAGTAACTGACAAATTTTCACAAATCTTCACATCTTTCATTCACTTTATTATTACTATTAGTATAAGCATAGAGAAAAATATACAAGGAATGTACACTGTCCCAAGAGCTTTGGGACATCACCTGTGCCATGGAGCAGCTACAAAGCTATCCACACTGAATCCAGAACTAGAATAGTTTAATATTGTTAGGAATTCTGATAAAAAATGCAACATTTTAGCTAAACTCCACTGTTCTCTCTTCACAGTTAAGCAGCACAAAAACATAACCCATCCTGGGTTTATTGCCTTTTGGAGCAATAGTTATCATTGTTAGGATAAATCAAGTGTGTTTCCATGCTCTGTGTATGTGTATATTTTCTGGTATGACCCTAAAATGGAAATTCAGTTGCCGTAATGCACCCAGAGGTGAGTTGGTCACATAGGCACCTGAAATTAGGTGGTCACGTAGTCCCCAGCACTCATTTACAGATCAAACAACCAGTTTCAGGAACTTCAAACAGAAGGATTCATACCTCGGGAGACAAGGAAGCTAGAGGCTTTATGGCCGGATAACTTTTGGCCACAAGATAGATAAGACCCATTACCCCCCTCTGGAATCTATCTACTTCAAGTAAACCTTTACTATGTTAATTTGGCTCCTTTGATATACAGTAATTAACCTTCACTGCAAGCTATTTTCAGCCTATAAAAGACTACCAAAATTCTGGTTAAGTGTATCTGGTTAGAATTCATGGTGACAACACGCTACTCTGAATTCTGGTCCAGCTCCAACTTGTTTGTGGTCCTGTCCCTTCATCTGGTCGAGTCCAACTGTACATCAGTCCACCCAGACCACCCCGGACAGGTAATATCACCATTAGAAAAGCCTTGTGTCTATTCCATGCTAACTTGCTTTATTCCCGAGTTCTTATGAGACTGTGTGAGTGAACGTTTGTCTTTGTATGCCTATATCCCATAATAAATTTACAAATCAATTTAAAGAAGCCTTGTCTCTGTGGATCTATGCCATTAGCTACCTCCATATAAATTGGGTTTGCTTCCTGCTAACTATTTGAGCTAATCAAAATTCCCTAACGTCACGTTCATTTTATATCATGCAGCTATAGCAGCTGCCATTCATACCTGACAAATGAACACCAGATCTTTCACAAGAGCAACACTCTTATAGTGGCACTTATTCTTACCTTCCAAGTCCTCAGAGAATGATGCTGTAAAGAAATTATTAGTTTTTTTCGGCATACTGCATGTTGTTGTACCTGCACAGCCATTAACTTTACAATAATACCAAGAATGAATTATTTTTACACCACATTCATCATTCTGCAAAAGGGAAAACTCCCTTATTTATCAACTGTGAAAAGCAGTTGGTAAGATATATTTAATATACAGTGACATTTGCTTTTAATCAATTTAAAGTGAAATTGTTGATGGACAGGTGATGCGTCAAAACTTAATGCCCCTTCAATATATAATCTACGATTACATTTATAAAATGCATGTTTAGCCCTTTCTCACTGAAGATAGCAGAAAATGTGAATGCATTCACTCTCCTTTGATAAAGGAAATATCTTTCCATTCCCCTTCCCATATACCCCTCAAGTCCAACTTACATATTTGAGGAAGTGTACATATTTTTCTTTTATACCACCAAACTTTAAAATCATAGTACAGAACCATACTTGTTTTATAGCTGATTTAATTTTCAAAGTTCATTCAATCAAGGACCCTAAATACTAAAAATCCACCTCAGTGAAGTGAGTATTATGAATCTGAGTGCTCTGTTTACTAATGAAGATTATCAAATGGCCATCACAGGAATAATAGTCATGTTATCACACCACTCTGATCTCTTAGATCATATCCTTTTTTTTGCATGCAGTGCAATACAAGACACACTCACATTCAGCAGACTAACTTTAATTTAACACCACTGTGACTATAAATCTGATTCCTTTCAAATTTGAGTGGAAAACACACACACACACAAGTGTATCATTGTGATTTCGGATGCTGCCAGTCTGGTAAATTATGGTCTAAGCAGCCAGGGATAAATGCTGCATGAAGTACATTTTTAATATTAGACCAAGGTAAAAGGCAAGAAGAAACTTTTATGAGACTCTGACGGAAATAATTCATGCCCTTGCAATTCAGCTTCACATTAGGACAGAATATAATTTCTATTATAAATTAGGAAATAGATTCTGTCAACCTCACCTTGACCAGTGCAGTTATATTCAGAGGTTGGATTTCTTATGGCTTAGCATCAGCAAGATTTTTATTTTATTTTATTTTATTATTTTTTTTGCTGAAACAATTGTGCTTTAATTCAGATAGATACCCTCCCTCTCAAAAGGGGCTGTGCAAGAAATAAAACTGGATATTAAAATATAGAAGATGATTCAGTTAAAAACCTACACAATACATTACCTTCCGCCTCGGGCACTGAAAGGCACTACATGGATTCCCAGAGGGCCACCATCATTGGAGACTTCGACGAGCTTTACCATATCACTGTGAGACAATGATGAATGAGGGAATGTGAACATATACCAAAAAAAGAGACCACACATACACAATCGCACACATACACATATATACACAACACAACGATATTTGAGAACTGGGGGTGATGAAAACAACACTGAGTGCAACATACCTCAGTATTAATCTGGTGGCATGAAAGGATATCAATCATAATCCATTAATACATCAAATGAAACATGAACTAATGTTTTGGGCAACTCTAATCCATTACACAAATTGTATTATGTACAACCATAACAGGAGGGAGCTAAAACTGGCTTTTGCATGGGTTGAAAGTGAAGCTGGCATTAAAATCAGACAATCTTATATACAGCCAGACAAAAAGTTCTATTTCAACTTTTCCTTGTTAGTCAACTGATATTGCATATTGCTGTATAGGTTAATTCCCCAAATGCATATCTGCTGAGCATATACTCAAAGTTGTACAATTTCATTCAATTATTTTTGAATCAATCATTCTCAATGGGAACAGCACAAGTCTTTCAGCTAACCGTGGTCTATAAGTTAAATGAAGAGGGATCTCATCTTGGAACTGTGTAATGCTCTCCCTCCTTAGACCACAGGCTGCTAATGCTGTCAGTGGTTTATTTCTACTGTTTTGAGAAAGCTCAAATACAGTGCTGAGATTTCACACAAGCCTATAGTTCATGATAACAAGAGTTACAAACCCACACTGTTGGTTGAGCTTCCAGACACAGAACATGCCAATTATGGCTTACAGCTAGTTAATTGCTTTTCTTTTCCATTTACTCCATGGGATGAACTCAGAACTTCTGAGTCTTCTTGTCTCTAACTGTGGTTTGTTCATAGTTTGCATAGTGAGAAGTTACAGAAACCAGAGTCACCTAGGGTTGGTAAACCAGTTTCAAATCATACCAATTCTGGTATGTCAGCCACAAACCTTAAGTAGATTTTGTTTTGTAAGGCAGATCTTTTCTTTAACTGAAAGCTCATATGCTTAATATATTTTAATTCCAATGTAACTCTAACTAAATCAGGATACACCATAAAGTAATCATACCAGAATTTTTATTTCTCTTTCACTTTTCTCACAAATTAACCAATTTTCAGCTTATCTGAATAACTGCTAATACAGTCGCCCCTCTGTTCTCACAGGGGATTCATTCCGCCGCACCCCCCCCCCCGAAAATGGAAAATCATGGATATTCAAGCCCCATTGACTTCAATGGAGGCACATGTCCATGGGGCACACCCCATTTTGTCTGCCTCTGTTTGCCACCTGCAAACAGGTGGGGGACACTGACTTGAAGTCTGCGAAAAAGGAGGGGTGACTGTATCTCCAATACACAGTATGGCAATGTCATTTTCTCTGCTGCAGGGAGTCATTGCCTATAATATATATATATATATAGAGAGAGAGAGAGAGAGAGAGAGAGAGAGAGCGCTTTATGCCTTCAAGTCTATCACAGGGTTTTCTTGGTGAGATTTATTCAGAGGAATTGCCATTGCTTTCCTCTGAGGCCAAGAAAGTGTGACTTGGACAAAGTCACATGCAAACTCTGGTCTCCCAGCATCATAGCCCAACACTCAAGCCAGTACAGCACACTGGCTCATTAAACACATTATTTTAGTCTTAGTCCTAGAAGACATAATTTGCAATGGGGGGGGGGGATCTGCAAAATATAAGTAAGACTTTCTCCCACCCAGCACTTAAACAAAAGTGGAAAATTGCAGTTTACTGGACTAATATATCTGTAGATGTCATTTATATAGGACTTTTACTCAAACCAAACAGTGTGAAGAAAACAAAGGGCCTGAACAGACCAGCTGGAAAAGCCGGCTACCAGGTGGTTTGGGGCATGGTGTTTTCACGGTGCATGCACCCAAGACGCCTGGGAGATGCCTTGGCCGATCAGATGGAGGAGATTCAAGCTGCTCTGGGGATGTGGTGTTTTGATGACACATGGCCCTGGAGTACCCAGAACTGTCCGACGTTGCCCCAGGGCTGCCTAAGGCAGTCCAAAACTGGCCCAAGAAGGGGCAGATCTTTTCCACTCTTATTTGGGCCAGTGGCGGAGGGCTTCTTCAGGACCATGGTGTGTATTTGCTATGGTCCCAAGGCATCTTTGGTGGGGGCGGCATTAAGCCATCCCTTCATGGCCATCTGTTTTGACCTAAGTTGCTCATTATTTTGGCAACATGGTGGACATTTGATTCGTAACAGCTGTTTTATGAATGTAAGATTTAGCTTCCATTAAAAATGAAAACTGGTTCTTTGAGCAGCAGCCTATATCTCTACTGCAATGACCTAGAAGAATTTCAAAACCAACTTGTGAGATGTCACAAAAGAGGCAGTTTAAGCATCAGGTGTGCTAAGACCAAAATTCTTCTGACATAGCACAAGGTCCTTCTATGAGGAATATAAGCAACTTCCTTACATATAGTCCTGTCACTGCTGTATCATACTCAACACCGTTCACACTGATGGGCAGCAGCTCTAGATATGCTGGTGACAGGACTGGGTAACATCTGCAAGCAAAGCACATGCTATTCCCTAACTAGCCTAGTCTTAGTTTTCGTATTTTACAATGCAGTTTCAAGGGTGTACTACAGACACAGCACAGCAGGAAAAATTCTAGTGAATAGTCAAAATTGATTTTTTCATTATTTGCTCAGTGATTTTCCCCCCTCTCTGCATAGTTTGAATTACCCAATTTCTTCTTATTGTGTTAAAAGGTAAGCCCAAAGATAATAGTGCATATCTTACAATGGATTCTTTCTATATAAACAGTGTAGTTCTGAGTAAGGAATTCTTATCTCTCTATTACAGATACAAAAGCTAGCAGATGCAGCATTGAGGCTTCCCACACAACTTGTCTTGTCCTTTTGGCCAAAGTCCATTTTAAAAAACACAAGTTTAGTTAAATGTCCAAGTTTGAGATGACTCTGGGGGGGGGAGTTCGTTCAAGTCAAGAAATGTAAAAGCTCACTTGTCCTTCCCTCCCATGTGGAGCAGTACAATTATTCTCTGCATCCCATAAGAGGATGAGGTATTATGTGGCACTAATAAGAAAAAAAACTAGAAAGTTTTGTTGCTGCTCAAATTACACAAAATTTCACAAATAAAGTTAAACTGTGCAATTGTTGTTGTTTGCTTCCAGATAAAATAACTATGGTTTGAGTAACTTGTACCACGCAGTGGTTAAAGAATATGCATGCTTTTAACTATCAGGCAGTAGTTATTTGCTTGCTGTGTGTATGCAATATGTACAGCTGTGCTTTGTTTCTAGAAGGAGAGACCAGTTTACCACAGAGAAGTTTGCACAAACTGCAGAGATCTTGACAATAAAAATTGTCTCATTCCTGCACTTGTGTGCCTTGAAAAATTTCTCATCAAAGTCAAGACATAAAAAATCGATAAGAATGGAGACATCTTCTCTATTCTGGCTAAGCTAAGAAGTGACTATAGACCAATGCAATTATTGTATGGAATACATGTAAATACACACAATGGAATATAAAAACATATTGTACACTTTAGAAGATATTGCTTGCAACTTTTTTTTTTAAAAAAAAAAAGAATTCTATTAATAAACTTACTCTAAAGAATAGCTGGTGGTAATCTCTAAGCAGGTGTCTGCATGACCCACTGGTTCAACTCGGCTGTTTTCTTCTTCTGTCCCATCTTCATCCTGATAATAAAAGAATAGACAATGCCAATAAAACATACAGTTTTATATATATATATATATATATAAAGAGCTTCCCATAGATAGACAGACAGATAAATAGACAGATAGATAGATCATTGTATATCTACAGGTATCAAACATTATTCCTGGATTATGCCACCCTCCAAAAATGTCCCAAACATTATGAAACAGCTAATACTCCTGAACTATTTCCAGACTACTCAGCTATGTACAGTACCTGGTTGTCGTTTGCCTTGAAGTAATTTTCAATTTATGGCAATCCTGTCACATGGTTTTCTTGGTGAAATTTGCTCAGAGGGGGGCTTCCCATGCCTTTCCTCTCAGGCTGAGAGAGTGTGACTTGGCTAAGACTACCCAGTGGGTTCATAGCTGATCACGTATTTGAACCTTGGTCTCCAGAGTCACAATCCAACATTCAAACCACTACACCACTGCAGTAATCTAAATGTGATCTTACTAAAGTGTGGATAACTCTAGCAATGACATCTCTGTCTCCACAGATAGATTTTTGAAGAGTACTGGTCCACCAATTTTTGTATGTCCTATGAGGATCAGGAATAATTCTCTAGAGGCAGAAAACTTTCCCAAACTTCCTTCAAGACACTTGGGCTGGAACCTGGGAGTATATGCTATTAAGCTATGGATTGTTCAAGAGCAGGACATTAACCACAGTTCGGGGTAAGCCAAAGGGGTTAAGCAGGCTGTATGCTGCCATGTGACATAAAATGTATATGGTCCACATGGTTAGGCCAAGATAAAGAATAGAGTAGAGTGTTTAAGCTGACGACACCCAGATTTACTTCTCCATGACCAAATCATTGTCTCAG
>CM034710.1:111729526-111742582 GCA_020142125.1 Phrynosoma platyrhinos
TTATTATTATTATTATTATTATTATTATTATTATTATTACTTAAGGCAGTAATGGACTGGATGAAGAAAAACTGAGATAAAATGGAGATACTCACAATAGCGGCCCCAAAACCAGGTATTGGGATACAACCTCCAGTCCTGGATGGGGTCACACTCTCTGTGAAGGACTGTGTTCACAGTCTGGGGGTGCTCCTAGATCCATCGCTCCAGATGACTAATCAGGTAAATGCGATGGTTAGGAGCACCTGTTATCAGCTTCGGCTGATACACCAGCTGTGCCCTTTCCTGGAAGTTAAGGACCTTGAAACTGTGGTGCATGCGCTGGTAACTTCTTGTCTTGATTTCTGTAATGTGCTCTACATGGGGCTACCCTCGTGCTTGGTCCGGAAACTTCAATTAGTACAGAACATGGCAGCCAGGTTGGTCTCAGGTACATCAGGAAGAGACCATATAACACCAGTTTTAAAGTCTCTTCACTGGTTGCCTATTACTTTCCGGCCCCAGTATAAGGTTTTGGTTATTACCTTTAAAGCCCTAAATGGCTTGGGTCCTCTGGGACGAATCTGCTGCAGCTGATAAAAACAAGGCTATCCGCAACCTCCCAGAGGGCCTTCTCAGCAACCGCTCCCAGATTATGGAATGGCCTGCCAGACGAGATCCATGAGATTACGACCTTGAGCAGCTTTAAAAAAGCTGTTAAGACAGATCTCTTCTGGCAGGCCTTTCCTGACCAGATTCCTTGACCTCAGGAGATAGCCATCTTCTCTTCTCCCACTCTCTGCTGTAGTCGCTGCTATGTCTGATACTGTTTGCTCTAGCGAGCTTTATTTTAAACATGTTTTAATTATATTTTCGTTTAATACTTTTTTAAGGGGTGGGTGGGTTTCGGGATTTTTAGGCTGTGTTTATTGTATTATAATCTATTTGTATGGTGATTTTAATGTTGTAAGCTGCCCCAATTGCTCTGCAGAGGGGTGGGATATAAATAAATTCTATTATTATTATTATTATTATTATTAATTTAGTTGTTTCACAGGGCAAAACCACTATGAGAGTGGTGGTTTGGGAAAACATTTGTACCTCTTCAATTACTCCCTACTCTCAGGGACTTTTAGCACAGAACTATCTGCACTTGAATTCTGAATCTGGTTCAGGAAAAAAAAAACAGCCATAAAAGCTTCAGATCTTTGTCTTCAGATCATCCTCACCTAGTTCATTCAACTCACTGGGAACTCTTTTTTTGTTGTTTTTGATCCAGATCTCATTCTCAAACTCTGCCCCTGCTCTGTCTCATGACTTTGCTGACACTGACTCTGGACTGTTTGCTGTGGTCTGGAAATGGGTCAGTAACAAAAGCCACTGCTCATTTCCCAAGAGGTACTTATACTTCTAAATCTATATATTAAAACCTTTACCTCCAGTTGGCAAACAAAAATAAAGGCAGGAGATAAGGAACTATGATGCGGCAGCACTGATGTGCATACCAATACAAATCCTGGAAAGGTGAGTTATCTATTTATTTATCTATTGATTGATTACATTTATATGCCACCTTTCTACTAGTGTGAAATCTAAGGCAGTTCACTTGCTTCAACCTTGCCATATTTGCTCCTCCACTCTTTTTGCTTGACAGCAGCTACCTCCTTTTCTTTAATACAGATTCTGCTGGCCACTTAGAAATCCAAGTAGGATTTTTTTTTTTTTTTGGCTTTCATTCAGTTTTGATGGAAGTCATTTTGTGTGATCTCTATGAATGTACTGGAAGGCAGTGATTCATTAGGTAAGGGTTTGATTTAGTCTTTGATTTCTTCTGTGGTCAAAAGTTAATGCTGGCTAGGTCAATTTGGTCACATCTAATTTAAGTTATGGTTAGAGTTAATGCTAGTTAGATAGATCTGTTCCTATTTGGCAGAAGTGAGAGGGGAATGTGATGTTTACACAATCTTATGAATGTTCACTCAAAACTAAAATCTCATTAAATGGTGCATCAACATAAGTATAGTGTCCATATCATCGAAAGTAGTAATGCTACTCTATTCCTCTTTGTTCAGACCACATCTGGTATAATGTGTCCAATTCTAGGAACCACAGAAAACATTCAGAGGTAGCTGTGTTGGCCATTTAGCAAATTCGAACAAAAATCTATCAGTGATACCTTTATTGGCCAACCAAAATACACAATATACTTGTTGCAAGCTTTCAAAGCCCCATAGGCTTCGTCATCAGGCAAGATGTTACAAACTAAACAGGAGAAAAACAACTGGAGATGCTAGTCAGATGGCTACATGTTGTTTCAGTCTTAGTTAAGATGATATATGGTGGGGAGGATCTCTTTTGCAGGCAGGATCCTCCTCCTTCTGGCCCTGTGACTATAGGGAAATTTGCAAAGTCCAGGAAATTTAAAATCCATTTGCATCTCAACAGGGATGCCTCTTTTCCAATCCAATATGTCTCCATTCCAGTGAGGTCACAGGCCTCTTCTCTGCCACAAACAGCCCTGTGACCTCATGGGAATGGAGACCTATACCATAGATGCAAATGGATTTTAAATTTCCTGGACTTTGCAAAACTCCCTATAGCCACAAACCTATGAACCACAGTTCAAGAAGAAACACATCCAGAGGAAGGTGACCAAGATTATTAAAGGTCTGGAAACCAAGCCCTATGAGGTAGAGATTAGGGTATATTTAGTTTGAAGAAGGGAAAGCTGAGAATGAAGACTTAGAGTCATTAGTAAATATCTGAAGGGATATCATATAGAAGATGGAGCAAGCTGCTTTTTTTTTTTTTTTTTTTTGCTGGTCCACAAAGTAGGACATGTACCAAATGATTCAAGATGCAAGAAAATAATCCATCTAAACATAAGGAAGAGATTTACTGTAGGTGCTGTCATCAGCAGATAGACTGTCCCACCTTCATTGAAGGTCTTTAAACAGACATTAGCTATTGGTGCTTTAACTGTGTTTTTCTTCACTTGTGGTCCTTTCCAACTCTATGGTTATATGATATATTAGCTATTTCAATTGAGTTCTGTCAAGCTGATTTTATCGAACATGGTCCCTATATCTGTAGTTTCTCAGCCCAGAAAGCACTGAAGAAAGCCTCTAAAGGCTTCTTATTTTTTCCAGACCCACAGGGAACTGAACTGATTTTACTGCTGTATAACACACTATTTATTCCCTGTTGCTATTAATACTTTGTTTTCCAGTTATACGGTCAGCCCACCATATTAATTAACTAGTCATCTACAGATTGGAGCTCCCACATATCATCCTGTCCCGTATTAGCCAACGGTGGCACACATCCATGGGCGCAGATATGCAAGCGTACACATGTCGCTGTCCATTGAATAATAATGGGATTTTCTCATTTGTGGGGGATTTCTTTCCTGTAAAATTCTATACCACTGTGAGAAAGTACAACCATTTGCACAACTATTTTTATGCTGTCATAGTGCTACAGTAGGATTTGAGCATTGTGTGTTTTGCTTTGCTTCAATATATCTTTTTCAGAAGATTATAAGTGTAGTCCCTAGAACAGCCAATCATTTCACAAACACCCACAAAGCCCTGCCGCTCCTTTTTGACTTCATAGATGGGTGCAAAGTTAACTAAGCATTGTGCAAAAGATGACCTCAAGACCGTGGCAACCAGTACACAATCAACTGGGTAACTACAATCCAGTTTATCTTTGCTGGTGTAACACTATGCTTGAAGTGTATATGAGCTTGACCATAGTTAAGTGGGGATATGAATTTAAAAATATATTTTGGGCATTTCCCCCAGATAAATCCATTTTACAAGAATACATAGTTTGAGTATTTAAATTTTTACAAAATCCATGTTTTTCCCGGTGTTTTAATAGTTCTAAGGGAATTTATATGCTGTTTCAATTTGATTTTGGTAATCTTGCAAGCCTAAAAATTATCTGTCTCAATTATGATACTTAGAGTAAAAGACACTTCTTAGCCTCTCTAAAGCATTGGTATCATGATGCCATAATCAACAGATGTGTCCCTTTAAAAAAAACAATTTAATACTGCTGTAATCAGCCACTCTTTTCTTTTCAATATAACACAGACTTTCATTTACATGGAACCAAATGTAGATTAATTTGGACACCTGCAGAGGGAAGTAACTTAAGAATTCTCATTTGCTAAAAAAAGTAACTAGCTTTGAAAGTATCTGCTACAAGCAATTATTGGCTTGGATTTCTTCTGAAATTATAAACCTCACCTGTTACTGAGGTAAAATTAGAAAATGGTATACTTGATTTGGGAGTTTAACAAAATTCTAGAACCAGTGATTTGGTAATCTTAAGCAACATATTTTGTTCAACAATATTTTTGATAAAACTATGTAGTAATTTTTCCATAAAACTTTACATCCCACAAGGATATGAATTACATTGCATATAACACACACACATACTCATTCCATGCAAATGGGTTCCCTTCCTAACAATATTATTAATGGTGAAGAAATGGCTTTAACAATTCTTTCTGCCTCAAAACATTTAGTTACACACCAAATCTTTACAAAATGGTAAACTTGACATTAGTTGGAATATGCAGTAATGCAATACTTTATATCTACTTTGATCCACATATCCATATGCATTTGCTATAATGACCTTTCTTTTTAAAAGAGTACCAAAGCACTGCTTTTTTCCCAAATTCATAAAGACTAACCCTTAACCAGCTTTTGTGTCACTTTTACTTCATTATTAGTTTGCTCTATCTCTTGAGACAATCAATTTCCATGCATGCAGAACAAATGAGAGTACTCAGTGCAGAACAACAAAATCAAAGGACTAACTGTGAGTTGTGGTAGAGTGATTTCTATACCTTTGCCAATATACTCCACCCATCTAGGTCTGTCCCTCTTTCAAGCTAGGAAAAAGCTGGTTAACGCAAAAGAGCCTCACGTTTCTAGAGGTGGCTCACTAAAAATACCCATCATGAATGTTAACTACAAGTGTCATCTACACAAAACTGTAACTAAAAATAAAAGCAAAATCTTTACAAATTCTTCCTCTCAGCTATATGCGGAAAGGAGAGAAGAGGCAGAAGCACACAAGTTAAGGCTCCCTGTGACCCACTCACATCATGCTAAATCATGTATGAGTGTTTACTAACATCTTACTAATTTAAGAATTAAATGCAGGGCAGTAAGCTAAAAGTTAATGTATTGCTTTTAAAATTAGAGCCTAGATCTGGACTATTTGAAGGTTCATAATTCTCTATATTACTGTGACTGGATTTTAATATTTTTGAGGGAAGCTTTCTCTCAGGGCTTATGTACACTGGGAGAAAACATAAAACTCACCCTGCACTCAGTGGTGGAAGTCCTCATGACATAAGGCTACTCCTAGGTAGATACTGCAGTTTCTGGCCCTTAACTCAACTTTGCTCCGAACTAATCCAAGTCAAGGAAAAGCCCTGTGTTTTCATAAAAACTCTGGTATTTTCCTTAAAACACCTGAGTAATCTTGGGTTCTTTCGATGTGCGGACATCTGGATTGGGTCCAATTTGACCCATTCTATCATCCATATACCAAGAGCCATGCACATCCTGCTTCCCTGACATAACATAAAATGTTAAACTATGAATATACATGAATGTGCAAACAAAAAAATACACACTAAATGAACAAAACATTTTTATTCATATGCTATGTCAAGCAGGGCAGGGCATGACATCCACGTGTACATATAAGGTGAGGGTCACAAGGGTAAAAAAATCTGAGAACCATGGCTTTAGTGGAAGGGGATTGTTTTATTTTTCTGCAAGCATGCCTACTATTGTTTTTGCTACTTCATATAAATACTTTTGAAACTTATGGCAGGACTAAAAAATATTTATTTGGATGTAAAATGGTATCTTCTTAAATGTTACACATCCGAATCCCTTGCTCCTCAGAAATTACAAGAAAAACTAAATTTAAAAAATCACAATAAGTACAATCAGCCCTCCATAGCCACAGATTTTTTTATCCACAGATTCAAAATATCCACAATTTTTTACCCACAGCTTGAAATTATTTTAAAAATATATAAATTCCAAAAAGCAACACTTGATTTTGCAATTTTATATAAGGGACACCATTTTACTATGTTATTGTACTTAATGGGACTTGAGTATCCAAGGATTTTGGTATCCATGGAGAGTCCTAGAAGCAAACCCCAACAGATACCAAGGGTCCACTGTACTTCATTATTACAGGCAGTGTTCCTGAGTATGAGTAATCCAGCAAAGTTATACAATCTACACCTGAAACCTTTATATGTAAGTATCAATTCATAGAGAACCTTAATACCATGGAGAGTAGCCATTGCTATCATTAGAAGATATTCACAAGATTATACTAAAGAAAACTATTATACACTCTTTACAAAAAAAAGCCAAACAAGAAAATGCTGTAGTCAGACCTCCATTCTCATGGGGGATCTGTTCCAGACCCACCCAGCCAGCAAAAACAGAGACTCGCCAATATTCAAGCCCCATAGGCTTGAATGCGGTGCATGCCCGCCAGTGCATGCCCCATTGAAATTAAAGGAGGTCGCTCCTCCATGAATATTTATGTTTGCAGATCTCAAGTCCATGAGAATGGAGGGGCGACTGTATTTTTAATCAAAGTAGACTTTACTTTGAAGAAAAGAACATTTCCTTTACAACATACAGGAGGAAGACCCACAAGTATAAGATCTGGACATATATTTGAAAGCTTGAGAACATTCCAAGCAACAGGAGACAGTTGGCTTATTGGTTTGGCATTAGACCTTGCCAAAGGAGCTCAATGAATGTGAATTATCTACAGTATTTTTACCAAGTGCTGTTGTATAGTAAACTCATTTAATGAATTCCATAGGATGCCCTTCAGATCTTACAAAATAAATCCAACTTCAAGCCAACCACAATCAGCAACAAGTCTATATACAAAACAAAAATCCTACCCCAGGAAAATACAATTCTTCTGCTCAGAAATAATTAATCACAGCAAGACCATATCCAGAGTGTTGTTTTTCTTCAAAGTATTCAAGTTAACAAAGGATTCAGAATTGGTTGGCTTAAGTATATGCATGCAGAAACAGAGAGAGGCAGAGAGACAAAGAGAGAGACAGAGACTGACTAATGGGGGAGAAGGAACAGGGATAAGCAGGTAGGAAGCATCATAATTCAGGACACACTATAAGGCAGAGAGGTGCCATCGATTCTGGGCAAATAGATTTTAAGCTTTTGGATATACAGTAGCCCCTCTGTTTTTGTGGGGGATCCGTTCCGGACAGACACACACCACAAAAGTGGAAAATCAACAATATTCAAGCCTCATTAGCCCGAGTGGTGGTGTGCACCCATTTTGTCCCCTTCTGCCTACAAACAGGTGAGGGATGCAGACTCCAAGTCTGTGAAAATGGAGGGGCAACTGTATTCAAGACCAAGTGTTCTTAAAAGGACTGATTATTACTATAGGTCCTATTTATCAGGATAAAGTGCCCCCTCATGTGTATTTCTTGATATTCCTTTATATTAGGTTTATTGTTCTGCAAATTCAAACCAATCAGTCTTGGTTGCTGCTCCCTTTGCCACCCAATCACTCTGGGGACAGCGATTCAGCATCTGGCTGCACCTGTGTAGACAAGAGGCCTCTCAATCACTACTTAGCCAGCTGCTTGGTTGCTGCTCCCAAAGTGACCAGGTCCAAAAGGAGAAGTTTCTCCCTGGCAAGGAAGGACTCTCAATCCATCTTTGTTAGGGAGGAGAGAGACGCAGCTGGTGCATATGTAGGGGGTTTACAGAGACCACATGCTCTGGACTGGAGACTGGCATGGATGGGAAATAAGAGAGTTTTTAACTACTGGAGTCACTCCAAAGAAAATGACTCTTTCCAATAATTTATCCCAGATGCTCCTCACCCTCTTTCTCCAGAGATGTGCCTTCCTCATACACCTTCAAGTGTTCACCTCACTCAAACATTGTTTCCTCTGCTACCTTTTCTCTTGGCCTGTCTGACAAAAGAAAACAGGAGCACCAGCACAGCTCCAGCCTGCCAACAAAGTCCTGGCAAAGCTCACAAAGGGGGGGTTGCAGACTGCCAGAAATACTGCAAATTGAGTCCACTTTTAGGGTTAGGGTTAGGGAATCATGGGAACTGTATTTTATTGTGGCACCAGAGCTCACTGACAGAGAAGGCTCAATGTTGCAGGAAAAAGAACAATTCCCATGATTCCCTAGCACTAACCCTAACCCTAAAAGTGGACTCAATTTGCACTATTTCTGGCAGTCTGCAACCCCCCAAAGCTTAAGCAGAGGCCCAAATTTGAAAGCTCCTTTTTGCCACCACTTCTCCCTTGCAGCCATGTGCTCTAATACCTCACTCTAGTCCAAATTCATCTGAGGAAGTAAGCTTAAGTCTACGAAAGCTCATGCTACCAATTTGTTTCTTTAGCTAGTCTCAAAGGTGCTACAAGATCTCTCTACATATTCACTCCAATCAGTCTGTCTGTCCACAAATAGTATTGCTCCAAGCCAAAAAAGCAATGCCTTGCACCCAAGCCATTCAAGAATTTCCCAACTGCCACTAATGGCAAAAAAGTGGCTAAGGGAGTGAGGCTGTGTAGGGAGGTGAAGAGCAGGAGATACCACCACATGAAGTGATCAGAAAGGCTGTACGATGGTTTTAAGAGACCTTGAAATGATATTTCATGCAATTGTTACCATGGCCTTAAAGGCTCCTGGTTCCCCTTTTCCTTCTTCTGCACCAATACCACTACCACCTCCTTTTTTCCCTTCACCATCCCCCTGCTGCCCCCCTTTCCCCTCATGGTCCTCCAGATCTTTCCACCACCCCTGGAGGGGTGTACTCCACATTTTGGGAATCAATGCATCAAATCAACATTCTCCCTGTCTCTTCATATCTTGTTTCATTGGGTAAAGGGAAAAAAAGCAAATGCAGCTGTGCAGGAAAGAAAGAACACTGATATGAAAGCATGGGAGTTAAGGATCTCTAACCCATGCAAAATACAGTATTTCTAACATTGAGGAATGAAGCAAAGCACAATAAAGTACAAATAAATACTCGCTCTTTAAATTACAAAATTACATCTTTGGGATGGCCTAAATACCCTAAAGGCACCAGCTCATGTGCTCTTGGAACAAAGCAGGGTCAGCCCTGATTAATACTTGGATGGGAGAACACCAATGAATACCAGGTGCAGTAGGCTGTATTTCAGAGGAAGGAACTGGCACAAACACCTCTGAATATTCCTCTCCTAAGAAAACCCTATTAAATCCATGGGGTCACTATAAGTTGACAGGTGAAGGCACACACACATATCTTTGGGATGTGTTTTTGAACTTACAGTGGGCCCTTCATATTTGCTGGGGTTTGGTTCCAGAACTACCCTGGATACCAAAATCTGTAGTAGCTGAAGTATATAAAATGGCAAAATCAAAGTTGTTCTTTGGATTCTTAAAAAATATTTTCCACCTGTGGATGGCTGAATCTATGGATATGGAAAGCTGACTGTATACTTAAATAATTGTTTATAACAATAGTCATACATTGTGTACAACTGGTGAGCTATTGCTAGGGGAATGGGGCTTAGACACATAGTATGCATGTGATGCTCCTCAGCTTTAAGTACTTGGACAAAAAGGACTACCCAACCTCTTGTAGCTTTTTATGACAACAAGACAGAACCTCTAGCTTCCAAGATTGCCTCTGCTGCCATCAAACTTACAAACAATCCCAGGAAGCTAACACATCTGTGCTAAATTCAATAGCACTCATGACTTCACAGTGTCACCGAATCTTTTTTGTTGTTACTAACTGCCCTCAAGTTGATCTCAACTCATGGGGACCCTATGGATGAGACATCTCCAAGACTCTCTGTTCTCCACTGCTCTGCTTAATTCCTGCAACTCCATACCCAAGGCCCTCTTAATAAAATCCATCCATCTGGCATATGGCCTTCCTCTTTCCCTTCACCTTTTCCAGCATTATTGTCACAGAATATACATAGGCTGAATTATAATAGGGTATAACAGGAGACAATAATGCATATGCTTCTTCTTAATTATTTCAAATTCTTCTTGACATAACCAGACCAACAATGCAGACATGCAAGGGACATGTCCTAGGATGAGTTCAAAGAAAGAACTCCACTTTCTCTAGAAGCATCCTGCCTTTCCATAATGAACCACTGCATAGCTTTTTAGAACCACATCTGTAGTAACTATTAAACTGAGGATCTGAAGAACGTGGAAAATTCTAATGTTAGTTCCAACTAGAGTAGACCCACTGAATCATCAGGTCTTCTCTATATGCGGATTCACCATTTAACAATTGATTCAATGGGTCTAGTCTTCTTGTTATTAATAGGATTCAGGCTCTTGAAGACTGCCGACACTGCTACTAAATTCTACTCAGTGTGAAACCCTGCTGTTCTAGTCAAAGACTTGGGATATTAAAGTATTCAATTTAAATTGAATTCTCAAATTCAGAATGCTTGTGGGATAATAGTGTACGAAAGCATATGCCTAATTCCTAAAATAAATCTATTCTTCCATCTGATAACACTCCTGGTTTGCAGAAAATATTGATTAATTAGTAGATTACACACACCGCTTGTTATTCTGTTGAGGCAAAACTATGGGGGGAAAGTAATCATCATTACAGCTCACTTGCAGATGAATCCATAGCTGTAAAACAATCATTTATAAATGTGGGTTTACGTATCTTGTCAACAAAATAGATTTCATAGTTCCCAAAGTGACACCTACTGGTAATGGGAGAAAGGGAAAATATAAGAAAAATAGAACATTATTTTTAAGGTATTTCTTCATGCAGACTGAGATTTTCAACAGTACTAGCAACATCCATAATGCTTTCTAAGAATCTTGATCAGTGCAGAGTGCAGATTATAGAAATTATATTTGTATATTTCAGCCATGGTTTGTACCATCACAACAGTGTAGAAATTTCAATATACTTAGTTTTAAGCAAAACTTTTATCTGATTGCATTTGACAGCAGTGCAAACTGCATTATTTCCCTCATCCCTGATACTTTTCTTTCTTTCTTTCTTTCTTTCTTTCTTTCTTTCTTTCTAAGAAAATACATTTTGTATAATACATATAGGAGCATACAAGAATATATCTTTTAAAGCCAGACATGCACAGTAGAAAAGTGAGAATGAAAACTTTCAGAAACAGCCCCAGGTCATATTCTTCAGAATCAACAGCTTACACAATGCATTCTTGGTATACACACAACATCTGGAAATTATTAACAATTAGAACATGCAAAATAATTACTGGAGAGTCAATAAATTATATTTTGCTATCATCAGGGGGAAAACAGTTAAATGGATAATGAGAATTTTCAGGGGAGGGAGAAGTGTTCAATCCTCTAGGGAAGTTCTGTTTTTTGACTTTCATCCTTTGTAGTGTTGTATAAAATGGGGACCCAAAAGCTTTGTTTTCCTCTTTCACGTGACTTTATCCTACTCTCATACAACCTCGGGGGGGGGGGGTTAGACAGCTCAATCTAATACAATATAAATGTAAATGCACCATATGCAGGCTTGCCATATGCGGATTGAGTTTACGTGTACAGCAAGCCCAGGAGGACAAAATGACATATGCAATGAAGACACACGCACAGTGTCGCAAACAGGAGCACACCGCCACAGAAATCAAAAGGATTCCAGCATACACATTTTTCCCATACTTGGGGGGGGGACAGATCCCCCCACATATAGGAATGGCCCAATGTATTTCAAAGTTAGCCTACTGCAGTTAGTTCACTAAATATTTCTACTATGGCTAAATTCCAATAAATATGACTGAAATACTGGCAAGGACCAAATATGATTATGTGAGTGTTGTTGTGTGTTGTTGATGCTGTTGTGTCCCTTTAAGTCATGTCTAATTTATGCAAGTGATCCCGAGGTGAATCTATGGCAGGGTATTCTTAGCAAGATTTGTTTAAGATGAGCCATTGCCTACCTCTGAAGCTTGGTTGCCTAAATGGCCAAAAGGCACCAGATCTTGAAAGCTAAACAGGGTCAGCCCTGGTAGTGCTTGGAATAGTACTTGGATGGGAGACCACCATCCAACACCAGGTGTTGTAGGCTTATTTGAGAGGAAGAAACTGGCAAAACCACCTGAGTATTCCTTGCCTTAAAAAATCTTATGAGTTGCATGGTATTGCTGTATATTGATATGTGACTTGACGGCAAATACACACACCTCTGAAGCTGAGAGAGTGTAACTTGCCCAAGTTAACCCAGTGGATTTCCATGGCTGAGCAGGAATACACCTGTTGGTCTCTCAGAGTCCTAGTCAAACCACTACACCACACTGGCTTATTATACATTCGTCCCTCCACATTTGTGGCTTTGACTTTTGCAGATTTGATTATTCAGGGATTTTATTAATATCTTCTCTCTAGGAATATCTATGTCCTCCAGGACAACTCTATAGTCAACTTTAACCAAAAGTAGCACTGAAGGGCCTAGAGAGAACACTCCACTAGGCATTTGTAGCTCCTCCAGTACAATTCTATGGTCAATGTCTGGCAGATGTTGACCACAGAGTTGCACTGGAGGACCTAGAGATCCCTAGAGAGGTATTCTCTCAGGTAAAAACATAGTGTTTTTGTTATTCGCAGTTTTTCCACGTTCACAGGGGTCTTGTGCTCCTAACCCCAGTGAATGTGGAGGAACGAGTGTATTCTTATAAATACAGGCTATTTCTTCACTGAACAGACACAAATATAGACAGAAACAGTCAACATCTCCTTTCCCTCTAATTAATGTCCAACTAGACAGATAAACATGCCAACCTACTTCAAAAATAATAATAAAAGTCTTCTGAAGTTGCAATCATCTTTCTCAGAGTCTTCCAAATCCCTTCCTAGCTAACATTTAAGCAGGAATATGAAAATCTGTAGCGCAGTCATTTTCTGGTGAAGGGAAGAAGGAAAATCCAATCTACTAGTCCAAGGGTAGGCAACCTTTTTGAGCCGGGGGCCAGGCTGCTGTCCCTCAGAC
>CM034710.1:111742682-111762698 GCA_020142125.1 Phrynosoma platyrhinos
GGGGGGGGGGGAACTGTAAGATGGGGATTGCCATAAGTGGACAAATGACTTGAAAGCACATACATACACAAGATGGGTATTCTTCTTTGACTTGGTTTAAAGTCAGGGAAGAAGTCAAATGCCTTGTAATGTTCATCTCTTCTCTAAGGTGAGCATAGAGTTTCCAGAAGCTCATTTCCAGGCCAAAGTCTATTCAGATTTTGTAGTGAGAACTAGAACAATGAAAAAGAGTTTTCTTTCTAGATCAAGGTCCCATCCTGTCCAGCATTAGTCTACACTTGAAAATAATTACACAGCAGTTATGCACCCCGTGTTATGTCACACATACATATGTCTTACCATCCCCCCCCCCATAGCAGCCTACAAAATAGGGAAACTATACAGGTTTCCCACCTCCTTCTCACCTTAAACAACATGGTGGTCATTAGAGGACAACGTCTCCTCACCACTTGTCCTCCTACTCCAAATGGGAAGAGAGCTCATACTATCTGTGTGTTTCTGTGTGAAGGAGGGAGGGGAAAAGGGACAGCAGAAAGAAAGAAAAGAGACAAATGGAAGCATGGGACAGCACTGGTGCTGTTGTGCGAGAAAAAGAAAAGGCATAGGGGGCAGTGATGATTTGAGGTGAGGATAGCTCTGGTCTGACACAGAGAAGCATGCAATCTTTGCAAACCCTTTTACCCAAGAAATACTGATGCTCAGAGAGAGGGAGGAAATCTTCACACACTCGATGTAGGCAATGGGAGAAAGGGCTCTTTGGTAAGATATCTCCCTCCATCTCTTTTCTTAAAAAGCTAGTGCTGTGTTGTTGTTTTTAAGGCTAAAAGAGAACACGAGGTGTATAGTTAGCATGTCAGCAAGCAATAACTCCAGGGGCCAACAGTTCACCCCATAGTGCCTTCTATGGGTGGAGTAATCACTACTGATGCAAGCGGCAAATAAGACAATGATGTCCCAGGAAACTACTGAGGCACCTAAGAAATGGCAAGAAATACACAACCTGTGAGGCATAAAAAGATGGTGTCCGCATAAAAAGGAGAAGCAGAGAAAATAAATCTGTTGAAAGTCAGTATTCACATAACTGAGGTGCATCTGTTTTCAAAGTGAAGTACTCTGAAAAAAGTAGGTCAAGTTAAACACATCCATTAGTTCTTCTATAAATAGACTGCTTTCAGTTCACCTGCTTGTATCTAATGTAGAACAACACGTTTATTTATTTATTTGTCACTTCTGCACCATGGTGCAAGTTATTCAGTGAAAGAACAGCGACGACAAAAAGTAATCACCTAACGTTCTGTGATTTTTATAAAGGCAAAGTAAAATTGTGCTAAACATATGGCATCATGGCAGCAGGTTATCCCTACAGAAAAGGAAAAACCAAGGAATGGGGTAAAAGATCACCTGTATATGTCTGGAACAATGAAAGAGATGCATAATGGATGACTCCTATGACCCCTCCTAGGAACACAGATGCAGAGCAAAGGAACAAATTATGCATAAACTGGATATTCATTTATGGAGGCAAAACTACAAGCCTGCATGGCACTTTAGCTCCTTCAGGAAGACAGTTATATTTCCCCATCTCATCCATCAGGTATTAATTGTGAATACAAATGTGTTAGGATCTCAAGGACTGCCATACATTTCAAGTGCTTTCATAATAATTTTGCTTGGATCATTTTAACAGTATGAAAAATTTATCAGCAGCTGCTTTGAAAACTTCTGTCACAATGCAAGTATCTCCCCAATTCCCCCCATGCTTTAACTTGGTTTGGGGGATGGATTTGATTTAATGTGCTACTTTGTGTAACATAAAAAAGTAAATATAGAAGTAAGGTAGATGCACTTGTGATCTGTTTTATTTCCAGTTTGCAAATTACTTTGTAAATGACTGAACAGACGTTTTCATATTCATCTATATATGTTTTATCCCTGCAAGTTCAATCCTTGGTGATATCATTGGGGAGTTAATAACATTTCTAATTAAAACATACTTAAGCACAAACTATATATGCTCTAATAATATCAGGACTGTAGTATTCTGGACACTTCAAAAGCTGTGATAATTCTAAATTTCCTGCAAGTCTGCGATTTTTTTAAAAGGGGAAAGTGGCGAGATAAAATAACACTCATGGTTTAAAACCCCATTTTCCCTTTCCTGTGTCACTAACACTCTGCTCTATTATTAAAACTGAAAGAATTTTTAAAATCCAATTTACTTTTCATTTCCACTCATTTTGCAAAGTTAATCGCATCACAGTCTGCTCAGCATGGGGAGAGGTAAAACCCCTTTTCTGTTTGTACTGTTTCAGTACCAGTCATTGCATTTTAACAGATTTTTGCAGGTGAAGGCTTTAATTATCTCTGGAATGTAAAGCATGAAAGAAACATTATAACATTTAAAACTGTGAAATCCTGGCAGCTGCCATCCTACCCAACACCATACCAGGATATGAATCCACAAACTCCAAGGCCAAACATATAAATCTTACACCTTGAAATAATGAACTAACTTCAATGTTTGTACTTCTCCAGCCCAACCCAACCCAGAGAATGAGCTTATAACTGCCAGTTGTATAACCTAAGCGTGTTTCCACTAAGTCATCCAAGGACACATTTACAAAATTGCATATTTCCCATTGTCAGTCCTCTACCATTTAAAAAAAAGGGGGGGATCCAAAACCTGGAAATGCTACTTTCTGGACCATAATTCTCAAAATGGCCCTATTAATATGTCCTCTTAGAAAAGTAACTTTCCCAAGCTTTCCATGTTTCCATTTGTGGGCTTAAAGGGTATATTTAATCTGTTTCTGATGTGGTATGAGTGGTGCTGAGCACTGTCATAATTTGTATCTTGCTGTATCCCATGTTATTGTTGTTGTTAACTGCCCCTGAGTGGACCCCAGCTCATGTGGATGCTCTGCTTAAGTCTTGTAGATTCATGTCAGTGAACTCCCTAATTGAGTCTAGCCATCTGGCATGAGGTCTTCCTCTCATTCTACTGTTCTCCACCCTTCCTAACATTATTGTCTTTTCTAATGAGTCAGGCCTTCTCATGAATCGGCCAAAGTATGACAACCTCTATGTGATCATCTCGACTTCCAGGGAAATTTCTGGCTTTGTTTGTCTTTCTGATTGTCCACAACATCCTCAGCACTCTCTAGCACCACATCTCAAACAAGTTGATTTTCCTATTATCTGCTTTCTTCACTGTCCAGTTCTCACTTCCATACATGGTGACGGGAATTCAATGGCTTGGATGATTCTAACCTTAGTGTTCAGTTGTATATCTTTACTCTTTATTGCTGTCCAGTTCCTTCATAGCTGTGCTTCCCATTGCCAGTCTTCTTCTGATTTCCTGACTGCAGTCTCCATTCTGATCCATGTTTGATCCAAGGTACAGGAACTGTTTATTTTTATTTCCTCATTGGCTAGATTATTTTTCTTTATGTTAAAAATTAAGCCTGCATTTGCACTTTCACCAAGACTGCATCTAAACTTTTACTTTCCTTAATAAATTCCATTACACTCTCTTATTTCTCTATCTCATTACCCCCCTCCAATTAAATATCTGTGGATCTAATTCTGAACTTCACCAGTGCATCTGAAGAAGTGGACTGATTTCTATGAAAGCTCACACTAAACTAAGAGGCTGTACAGATAGGCAGGAAAAGGTGACATGAAGCTGCATTTTCCCTAAACTTCAGCAACCACAACACCTGCCCCATGGATGCTCTAAATGGGGATGGAGCAATGACATTGGGGGGCAGTCGATGCTGCTTTTCTGAGGCCATATTGAAGCCCCACCAACCACACTGCCAGCCCCAAGGATGCCACGAAGGGAGACGGAGCAACCACACAGGCCAGCAGCGGCTGCTTTAATATTTTTTTTAATTCTCTCAGATGCATGTGCACATGTGCAGGGACACATCCCTGCATCCCTGCGCACCTGTGCAGAAGATGTCATAGGCTGGTATACAGTCTGTCACTCTCTGTGTACAAAGGTGACTGAAGTTTGGCATCCCTGTGCACCTGTGCAGGACCTGTTGTACACCCACACATCATGCAAGGATTCACTGACCTTGGCTTCCCCCAAGTAGTGGGTGCCGTAGACAGGTGCCACTGTCTGATTGTGCCACCCTTGGGGCGAAGGAGCAAGTGTGTCAACTGAAAAGATACCTAATCCATCATCTTCCACAAAACATGTCCCACACAGAGAGGGGGGAGGGGAAGAGGTACATGCAAGGGAGGTTTGTGTGGGCAGACTGGATACATGCAGCTGATGGTCATGCAAGGGACATGGTCAACAGGACACACAGACAAACATTATTCCAGGACACACACACCCCAAGCATGCCAGGAAGTGGTGTGCAGGTCTTATGCACACCTGCACAGAAGAGGTCACAAAAGCCTCTTTCATGCAAACTACTGTGCATTATGACTGCAAGCGTACATGCAATGGAATGCATTTATTGTCATAACAGAGAACAGTTGCTAGGCCACATGCGTAGGGTTACAATTAGGGTTAGGGTTCTACTATTCAAGCTCACCTGAAAAGTATACCTGGAAGCAGAGGGCACTTTAAATTAAAGCCTGCATCATATGGCGCATGCTCTTGATCACTAACTCAATTTCCACTGCATGTGCGGCAGTGTATTTATATGGCCGTTTTAAATCTCTGGCACCCTTTTTCTGATGCGCCGGTGTTGCTGCATACATACGCACATGCGAATGTGTGCATCTTTCCAGAAGAAGCGGAAAAAAAGCTGCTTCTTTTGGGAGCAGCTTTTCCCAGTATAGGGGCCTAGAGGGCGCTTTCCTGCCAGCTTTGAGGCATGCGTCATCTAAATGTCATGCCTCCGAATATCAGCCCGAAAGCACCTCTTTTTGCCCATCTGTACAGCCTCTAGCCTTAAACTGGACTGGACTGAACTGGAGAAGGCCTAGTATTAGTCTTAAATGTGAAGCTAGGTTTGTCACCTCCTCTTACTCTTAAATGAAGCAGGAAATTAGTAAAGATGTGGTACACACTGAAGAATACATGGGCGTCAGAGTCAGCCACAGCACTGGGCATATTTACTCTGTTTTCATGTTAAAAAGCAACCAGAAAGGATTAATCAAGGACATTTATCCCAGGGCACCCTTGAATTTTTAAGAAATCCATCAAAGGCCTTGAGACTAATTCTAGCTGTCACTTTAACTTCACACAGTGCCCTTGAAGTAGTGCCACTAAATTTAATAGTCAACCACTAGACAACTGCCTTCTCATCATGAGAAGGACCTCCACTGGAGGGTCCTATTTCAAACATGAAGCCATCCCTGTAGTATACATATATACATGAGACAGTTAGGAACTCCTGAGAGTTGTTGATATTAAATGAACTGGAGAAGGCCTAGTAGAAGCCAAAGAGCAAATTACCTTTTAGCAACTCAAAAAAATATTAAGAGATTGTAGCATGTTAGAACATTCTTCTTAAGTAGAGCTTTAAAAAGACATACACACACGTTCCACAACCCCCTGTATTCAACAGTCAGCAATGTTTTCAAGCTCTGATCTTAGGACTCTAATGTCATATCTGCTGTAGATTAAGAAATTGTGGTAACCAAGAGCAATCACACGCAAGTTGAAAAACAGCACTAAGGGTACAGGCAGTCAGAACCAACACTACTGTGAAAGTTTGGAAAACTAAATGGGAATATTCAGTTAAAATGTTAGAATGTTGTATATTTTAAAAGCCAAAAGATCAAAATCCAACAGATTCAGCATACAAAAATGTGTCACTTCTGTACCTTCTGCCCATTCTGGCATGAAGCACAAATTTATGTCTTCTTAGAGGAAAAGTGAGTTCAAACATCAATAAGAATCTATTTGTCAAGATACTATTTTAACAGTATTGGAAGTGATCTTTGACAAGGTTTATTTATATTTGTTTTGCACTAAAGGTCTTTGAAATTTTCCGACATCTTGGAATGTGGAAGTTGAAATATGCTTGAATTTGAGAAGCAGGCTGAGTACCAATATGAACCTACTGACACCATGGATTGCCACAGCATGCCACCCATTTCAATTGCTAACTGCAGGGCTGTTTAATACAGACAAATATCTAAAGCCACACTGCAAGTCATGCATTAATTGCACTATGACAGAACTGGCACACTCTATGAAAAAACAACTCCCAGCTCTCTTGATCTGTTAAAAACAAGCCCTGGCTGTCAAACACACATCTTCAAAATTAGAATGTTAGGAGGCCAACATTATATACTTCAAAGGGCATGTGACAAATCAATTTATTTTTATTTTTCTATTTTATTATTTTAATTTTCAAAGGTATGAATCAACATTAAGAATGAATAAATCCATATCTAGAGGGCATAATCTTGAGACCTCACTAAAGAGCTTCTTCATTTTTGAGAACCTGATTGCTAGCTATAGCAGGATCCTAGGCCATAGGAGAGCTAAAAGCTATTTCCTCTTTTCTTGGTTTTAATTTCAAAGCTAAGCACATGAATTCATGTGTTCAGCTTAAGCAAACATTCATGAATTGAAGAAAATGACAAATCAACGGCAGAATAAACTGACCAAAGCATGCCAAAATGGACAGGTCTAGATTTTTTCAGTAACTTCCCTTGAAGTACCTAGAGCATTTTCAATTTAACATGTTATTGAGAGATTACATGAATTACCAGCCTACATTGTTGTGTCCAAGTTCAGAGAAAGGCCATATTAGAAAGAAATGCCACCATAAAATAATGCTACATTTAGGATGGCAACCTTTTGCAGCTTGAATAGTTCTGTGTAAGCATGCTGGAGCATTCAGTACCATGGGGGAGGGGGAAGAGAGAGAGATATCTTGCCGCTGAAGGATTTGCCAAGATCACATTCACATTCTCACTCTTTCTCTTTCCTATCCATATACATATTCACACAGGCCACATTACAATGAGGCGTTTAAAAGGTCTCCATTGGTCACAATGAAGGGTCCCAATAATAAGTACCAGAGGGACAGCACCTCCATCCCAGTACTGACATCTTAAGAAAAGTATAGTCATCAATGGAGGCTTCTTAGAAAAGCCTAGCTATAGTGGAAAACTGTTGAACTTTTGACACAAGGGGTTGCAGCATTAGGTAGGGGGAAATTTTATGCAGTAAAAATGCTTAAAAAATAGAAATTGGACGGTAGCATTAAGAGCCCTAGAGCAGCAGGATTTTAAATGGCCGCATGTGCCCAAGGCTACTTGAAGGAAGAAGAAGGGTGTATGTCCATCAGGAATCCAGAACAAAAATGCAAACAGTTAAGCAGTGCCATCACTGGGGGTGCAGATTGCACCAGGTGACACCCTAAAGGGGGTGACAACATTTCTCTTCAAACATCTCCTTTTTGGCAGAAACAGGCTATGGCATTTGCATGCATCCCATTAAAATGCTGAAGAGATGGGCTGAATGGGGTGAGGCTCAGTGGAAGCAGAAAGGAGAAGTCTCTGAGTTGTTTATTAAGGGGTTTTTTTAATTAAAAAACTTTTTTTTAAATTATTTTAAAATTTTCTTTAAAAACATCAGCTTTCACCAAATTTTCTCTTCAACCACACGAAACCATGTATATGTAAACACACTGAGCCTATGCATATACTGTAGTTTAAAGGTATAATTTTAATGTTGCTAGTTGTTGTTTTTTCACAACTATTACCATGACATTCAGCGATATGTAGGAATTATGATTAATGAGTAACATTAGTATCCAAAAAAAAATTACTAAAGATTCTATATGGTGCGGGATGGGGAGAGGTCAATGGGGGGATGTGACATGATGAGTTACCACAAAGGTGATGTCACTGCAGTAAAGGTGTATTTCTATGTCAAGAAAATGTAATGAGTGGAGCAGCAGAGAGAAGAGAAGAGAAGAAATTCTAGCTAGGAGACAGGGGCGAAAGAACTACTTTATGCACACATCGATGTGAAGGCTGTTAACAACAACAAAGAACATGAGAATGCCCAGCGGGATTTTTCTCACCGGAACAACAGATCCCTGTATTATATCATGCATCACTTTTAAAATTCACCTTCATTTGGTATCTAGCCTTCCATCTGGACTTCTAAAATATGAACCCCAAGCACGTTGGAAGTTTGCAGAACTAGTGACACTGTTCACTGAATCCTAGTTCTCACCTATTTGAGACATTCTCAAAGGAGTCAAATCTAAGAATGAAGCATAGCAGGTTTCTGGACCTCAAAAATAACAGAGAAAGGGGAACGTAAAAGATATGCACACAATATAGCATTCTTTCTTAACCTTAACCATCAGAACACACTGTGCAAAAATATTAATAAAAAACTCAAAAAGAACACCTCAAAACACACCACCCTGAAGTCTATTTGTCTCTTTTTTTAAAAGGTGGAAGGTCCCCCACCTCTACTATGGTCCAAGGGGAAAAAACTAAAAATATAACACATTTTTAAAATGCAACAACAATAGAAAATCAGTACAATGAAGAAAAAAATCTATAACACTGATGAAAAGCAGCAATGTCTCCCTCCTTCCTTCCACAATAACTATACCTAGGGCAATAAAGATTGTACACTCTCTTCTTGGTAGTTTACAGCAAAGGAGTGTTTTATAAAACTTTGTTGGAGAAAATGTGGGGGAAAGTTAATAATAGTATCCTTGGGGACTAAAATTGGGACCCTGGTTATTTAACAGAATTATTAATGACCTAGATGGGAAATGGAAGCAGAAGTGGTAAAATTTGCTGGTGACACAAAGTTATTGAGGTTAAAATGTGGGGGCAGGGGGTAACTATGCAACAGGCTTACAATGAAGTCCAGAAGAATCTAATCAAATCAGTGGATTGGGAGTCTTGGTGACAGAAGAAAGTTGACTTCGATGTAATAACATACACTGGGAAAATGTAACCTAAACTTTCTATAATCACTAAGAGGCTCAAAAAAAAAAAAAAACCAGAAATCTCAGAGGGAAAGGAAATGCACTGGGCTTCCCTGGAAACCAATGAAAAATGTTAGAACCTAAAAAATTCTAGAACTTAAAAAGATATTTTAAAAAAGTTATTATAGTTCCTAACCCTTCCCCTCACAAGAGTTAATTGCTGCTATAGCTACAACTTTTGTCTGTATGGTTAATGAAAAGGAACTAAAACTGTTGCTGTTTTACCTCTGCCATTTCAGTTACTTTTTAAAAAACATCAGAAACATACAGGACTTCTTTAAAGCTTTCCCCCCCCCCCCATTACAAGTCATTAGCAAAGAGGAAATAGGGGCAAAATATAGTGTGTTACATGGAAAACAGTGCATTCAGTCCAAAAACATTGTTCTCTACACAAATACGTGGATTTTGACACGCACACATGCAAAGAAAAAGAGAGGATCTCCATCTCAACAAATGGTTTTGTGTAACCAACCTTTTGAAGGGGAAAACAAGTCCTGAAAAATACTCACATACGAAAATCATAATCATGCTCAGTCAAGATAAAAAATTTGAAATTCTTTGTTCTTCCATATAAGAACAAAATAAGTGAAGGTTTATATCCCTACTTGTTGCACTCTAAGTGGGGATAGGAAGTCTCTAAGCAACAAAGGAGAGAAAAAGTATTTATGGCCTCTTATTTTCAGAAGCAAGAGTATAAAACAGGGGTAGGCAACCTAAAGCCCGGGGGCCAGATGCAGCCTCCCGAGGCCTTTGGACCGGCCCCAGGCCGGTCCTGCCACGCCGCCACCGCCACCGCCCACCATGATGATATTGATTATTGTTGTTATTACTTGTTCTTGGGGTTTTCTTGGCAAAATCTCCACAGGGGTTTTGTCATGGCTTTTCTGGGGCTGAGAGAGTGTGCATGTATTTTTTTTTTAAAAAAAAAAATTTTTAAATTATATTTATTTATTTATTTATTTATTTTGGTGGTTCGGCCCTCCAATTGTCTGAGGGACAGCAACCCGGCCCCCAGCTCAAAAAGGTTGCCTACCCCTGGAATAAATGAACTGGGCAGGAAAGAAGGGGGGGATCCGATCAGATACACCAAGAACTATCCATGGGTAGAATAATCTATGATCAGTGGGAACAATACCCAATTGAATAAAATTGAACTTTTCTCTGCTCTTAAGGGTTCTTCCCCTCAGAAGACTCGGTCTGGCTATGTAAAACACGCTGTAAGAACAGGAGTGGACTGGATAGCCTAATAGTATAATTGGATTTAAAATAATAAGATAATGCTATTACCATTACATTTGCAGCTATACAAGCCAAAACACTGTTTCTATGGTAATCAGTGCCTTCTATTACACAAAATAATAGCACATGGGGACTGAAATGGATTTTCAACCCAAGTCTCTCTCTATACCAAATTGAACCTAAAGAAAAATTAGTCACACATTTGCTACAACTTTTCCCCATCAAGTTTCCACTTCTGGTTTTAACAGCAAACCCAGTGAGATTTCTCTTTCTAGTGTGATAGTGAAATCTTGTTGAAGCATTATAAGTTCATACCAGAAGCTGCCATAAATTTAAGGCCCATGACTTATAGGTGAACATGGAACCTTTCTAACAGAAACAATGGGTATCTCAACAGGATGTAGGAAAGCAAGATATGGGAAACAACAGGGTGACTTCCAGCTTTCTAGAAAAACTACATATCCTCCTCCTTCTTTCTCCCCCCCCCCCCTTTATGTCATCTGCTTATAGACTGAGAAAGCCTGTGTGGTATAGTGCTTTGAGCACTGGACTAGGACTCCTGGAGATAAGGGTTCATATCCTTCCTCAGCTACTGAAACCGCCAGATCTTGGTCATACTCTTTTAGTTTAAGAGAAAGGCAATAGCAAACCTCTCTGAATAAATCTTGCCAAAAAGCCTCTATGATTAGGTCAGCAAAAGTAAGCGTTGACATCAAGGCATTTAGAAACCACTAGTCAATATAATGTAAGCTTACAGAGAAGAAATGGCCTCCTGGCACTTCAGAAGCCTGAGAAATGAGATAAATTTACTTCAAATAAATAATAATAAATTAATTCCATTTTAACTTGAATTTATCCCTCCCCCCCTCCATAATTGCTACTTGCCTTTCACAGGGGCAAATTATGTCTCTGCAACAGCAGTAGTCCAATGTTTAGGCCAAAGACTCTGCTTTTCTAACTAATGACAATTCTTGTATGGAACATTGTTCAAAGGAAATCATATTTCTTGCCTAACAGAGAAAAACAGTAAAAGGAATATTTTCAAGAAACTAAACTCCTTAAAAGGGGAAAAGACAAAAACTTGAATGAAGGTCAAGTTAAAACCTAAAAGTACTTAAATCCCAATAAGAATTCAAAAAAGAAATCACAATAATTATGTTTCCCCATTTACTGGCAAATGACAAACACTGCAAAGAGATGTCATCGTATCACTGAACATCAAACAGTGCCCTTCCTTCTCCCTTCAAACACATGTATTCTTTTACAGGGGAAAAGTGGCACTTCAACATTCAAAAATACTTCACTGAAACAGAAACAGGATGCGATCCTAGCATTTATTCCCAACTGAATCTTCTCTAAGAAATCTAATGGTATGCATTTGAAAGAAAATAACGAGTTCTCAAACACTGCAAGGATTTCACATTTTTATAAGAAAATAGTGCTTCACGGTATTTCATAATCTTTCCTTTTGTCTGTCTGTCTCTTTCTGTGTGACACAGAAACAGATGGTGTGTGTGTGTGAAAGATTTTATTTATTTTTAATGGAATTTTCGAATGAACAAAATAGTGCTTTATGGGATTTGCTATTATAGATCACGGTCAGGAAAGATTATTATGTGAACTGCCTTGGGTCCAATTTAGGAGAAAGGCGACAAATAAATAAATAAATAAATTCCATGGGTTAATAAACTCATTGGTAACAGAAGAACCTGCCTTACATAAGACAGACCTCCTTGTTCAGTGCATCCAATACCAATGGTAACTCTCCATGGGAATTCAAACAGCCTTTTGTTTCTCAACCTTTCTCGGAAACTGAATATGAAACTTTTCACATGCAAAGTATATACTCTAGAATTCTTCATTAAGACACCATTCATATATTAGATAATTCAGTATTTTTAATCTACATAATTTATTGTATAAAATACAATGTAATATAAATATATAGGAAACCATTTTTACTTTTTAAAATAAATGTTCGAGCATCTTACAAAAAGAGAGGATGGCCTTTAATAACCACTGGTAAACAAAAGCTACAATAAATCTTTATATATATATATATATATATATATATATATATATATATATATTGCGCTGACCACAATGAATGTACGACATTTGAAAGTGTGAAAGGAGGAACAAGAAACATGCCATTATAGTCTCAGAATGCATACAGACGCAAGGGGCCTGACAGAACTTGCTCTGTATTTCTAAAGTCAGCTATTTTATAATGCAATTTTCTACTAAAATATCATCTCTGAGCAACTGATAAAAACAAAACAACCTCCATCACAACTTTAATGAAATAGTAGGAGAAGTCTGAATTCTTATATTTTTACAAAATGATGGGTTGTATGTCCTTTTTCTTGAACATAGCTCTGAAATACTGAGCAATACTTTGCTTTGCTTTTTATACTTGAATACTGTTTTTCTTGGAGTCTGAACAAAAATGTGTTCTTCTTTGGGAAAATTTACAGTCATCAGTGCCAAAACTTTAGCCAATGCTTCATGAGAAAATTATGGAATTATGTCTGTTTGTGATTACCGACAGAAATTTCTCATGGAAATTGGTCCCCTTGGAACATTAAACTAAATGAGTAAGGAAGACTAGAATGTGATCACTATGATGAAGATAGCATTTCCCACCAAAATACTTCACTGTGGTCCATTTTTAGACTTCTATATCAAGTTGTTTACACAATAAACAATGCAATTTTTAAAAAATAAAATAAAAATAAAATTGATCAGGTATTTCTTCTAAACTTTTGCAATACTGTGTATTAAATCTGCACAATTAGAGAGCTGAAATTCCATACACATTTATGCAATTTATGATTCCAATGGCAGCAGGATTGCACCCTAAAAACCTGTAAAAATGCTGAGCATACAGGGTACCCTCTTGTTCTCCTTTCTGAGTTTTATTTAGGAATTTATATACTGCTTACACTAAACATTAATAATAATAATAATAATAATAATAATAATAATAATAATAATAATAAATACCCAATATGCATCCACCAAATTTTACTATTTGTCAGCCTAGCACACAGAACAATGCAGCTGTGTCATTCCACAAAGGGAGCATGTCTTCTAAAAGTGGGAAAGCATCTTTGCATGCACAACATTCCACTGGCAAATAGGGATATAAATATACTTTTCCATATGAAAAATATTGTTGTAATGACCACAATGAATATACCATAATATAACATAAGAAAATTAATCAAGGGGCTAGATCTTTTACACTTATTGTCCTGTCCTTTCTTTTGTCTCCTCACTGAATGGCTAAAGGTAGTTTTGTAGTCAAAAGAGGAAACTCAAAGGAAAGAAGTTGGAAACAAGACAGAAACCCATGACCAAACCCAATAATTACTTCACAGAATAAATCCCTGTGGCACCTTAAAAGGTTGCCAAATTTTATTACTATTGTTATTGTTGTTGTTGTTATAAAAACATGTCATAATACAGATATATAATCAATATGCAATAATATAATATGACATAATTAATGTAATAGTATTTAAGGTGCCTCATGACTCTTTGTTGTTTTCTGGAGCAAACTATCACAGCAAATGCTTTGGAACTTGTTACTCTGCACACATGATCCCTGGTGGCACAGTGGTTAAATGCCAGTATTGCAGCCAGAACATTGTGAGTTCAATCCTCGGGCTCCAAGGTTGACTCAGCCTTCCATCCTTTCATAGGACGTTATCACATGGGGAGTCGCGGGGAGAAAGTGGAAATAAACCGGACGAGCGAAAGACTTTAATTTATGGGGTTTGTCCCGTTCCGCCTCATCTGATAACTAAATTCGAATTTAAAAGGGGGTTAATTCAAATGAAAACCTGATCTTTTCATTTCCCTGAAAATGAAAAGATCGGGTTTTCGTTCGAATTAACCTCCTTTTAAATTCAAATGTAGTTATCAGATGAGGCAGAACGGGACAAATCCCGTAAATTAAAGTCTTCCGCTCATCTGGTTTATTTCCACTTTCTTCCCACGACTCCCGTGTGATAACGTCCATAGGTTGGTAAAATGGGTACCTAGTGTGTTGGGGCCCAAGTGGCTTACAGACTGTAAACCACTTAGACAGTGCTGAGTTCACTATGAAACAGTACAGAAATGCAAATGCTATAGCTACATTCTCATATCAGTCCAAAAAAATCCCACAAACGAGAAAAGTAACTAAAAGTTAAAAGGAAACCCTAAACACAAATATGACAAAGTTTGAAGCCCCCAAATCATATTTGTTAATGCCAGCAGATGTATCTCCTTCAAACTATTGTTTCTTGGGGTAGCCACATGCTGAGACATTAGACTCAGAATGAAATAATAAGAAACTGCCATGTGGTTAGTCATTTGCCCCCTTATTTGTTTCTCAAATTTAAAAAGTATATCTATAATATCTTAAAACCAATTTTGAAAACTATTAAGATGTCACTGTGGCAGCAGACCCTAAAGCACCCATAACTTGGTTTCCTGGTGAGTGTTTCTCATTAAATAGAATTCCTTATGTATTGCACATAGCATTGCATCTCATGTTTAAAATACATTTTGTCTTTAATTGTTCTTAACATGTTCTTAACATGTTTTTAAAATAATATTTTTATTTAATTGTTTTTCAGCTATTGTAAAATAATGTGCTACCTCAAGTTTTTTTAAATTATTGTAAGCTGCATTGAACCCCAACTTGGGAGAAAGGTGGCATAAATTCAATAAATAAATTTCTTTGCCACCATTGATCATACAACTGACATATACAGCAATGGGAACATATGAGTTCCACTATACATTTTGAAACTCAAAAACATGAAGAAAGTATACTTCCCTTTGGCAAGGAGCAAAGAACAATTGTACTGCAAGCAAACTTTTATCCAAAAACTCTGCATTTTCAGTGTTTGTTTATCATTCTGCATCAAACAAAAGGAAATGCAGAAAGAAAATTTGGACAATAAACCACATGTTGTGAAAAATACACTCTCATTTTGCACAATGTACTGTAGCTTTGCTATCCGGAAGAGAGTACAGGGACCATGGACTGAAGCTCTGCTTCCAATGAAAGGAAGTCTTCATTTAAGTTCTGAAATGTCCATGTATATTGTCCAACATGATCTCAAGATCAACTATGGCAGCAACATGGGCTAAAAACCTGTGTTTGTTTGGGAAGTTTTAAACTGACTGTTATCAAGATGATTAAATGTTTACTCACTGCTACTTCCTGTACAGAGTTATGGTTTACACTTAGCCCTGCCCTTCAGCCTCCCTGCTAGGCAATAGATAATTTGCAACCATGTTATAAAACTAGAACAGGAAAATCTGCAAATCTTGGTTCCCATCAAGGTGACAATCCTAGTATAGAAACCTCTAATATATAGGATGCAGAATATCCTCAGACCTTTTCCTCTGACAAGGGAAGACACAGACATGGTTTTTTTTAATTTGCAGTACTTCCAGTATCAACCTTTCCAAAAACAGAAGTAAATTAAACCACTTTACATTGTAGAATGTAATATCTCTGATCAAAGGAAATGTCCTTTTTTTAAAAAAAAAAAAAGTCTCAATAAGCAAAATAAAAGATGACACATAAAATCCATTTGCAGATGTAAAATATAACAGAACTAATCATGATTTAGCCATTTGTTGGCTTTTTTGGTTATTCTCTGTTGGATACATTACCATGCTTAATGCATCAGATGAAAGCAGGACCATGGTTTCCAAGGATCTATTTTGTAAAATTCCTCCCTCCATCACTGCCCACTTTAATAACTTTATTGGTCCTTTAATCTCTTCAACGGTCTTTGAGATTTCAATCACTATAATTACCTTAAAATCTAAGGTGTGCACTTCTGGTGTAATTGGAGAAAAGAGGAAGCATGCTGTGAGGGTTTTCATCCAAAACTATAGAAGGAAAATGGCTTATCTGTAAGCATTGTTTTTCTAACATCAAGACCAGAACTCTTCATGCTTTATCCCAGACTCTTCTTGAACAGGCGTATATTTCTAGCATGCAATCCCAAGAGCATGCAATCCCAAGAGTAGACCACATGCTCTCCCTGTTACAGAATCCCTCATGACAATCAAGTCTCTAGATCTGTGCCACTAATGCCACACATCTCTGAATGCATGCGTCTCCTGTGTGCACTTGCATATACAGTCAGCCCTCCACATTTCCAGCTTTGACTTTTGTGGATTGATTATTCATGGATTTGATTAACATGTTCTCTCTAAGTCCTCCAGCATGACTGTATGGACAACTTTCATACCAGAAGCTGTAATGGAAAACCTACAAGTTTTTACACAAGAATATTTCTGTAGGTATTTGTAAATCCTCCAGCACAATTCTATGGTCAACCTCTGGTGAATGTTGACGATAGAATTGTGCTGAAAGACCTAAAGATTCCTAGAGACATGTTCTCTCAGATATAAAAAGTGGTTTTTTATTTGTGGTTTGTCCACTTTCACAGTGAGTCCTCCTGGGTCCCTAACACCAGTGAATGTGGAGGGCTCACTGTATATGCATATGTAGACCTTCCCTGTCTTCCTAGAACCAAAAAGGCTATGCACCCCTTTTCCAGATTGCTTTCTGACTAATCTCCATGGTCAGAGAGGCAAGAATAAAGCATAGCTCCTCAAGTGACTGCTTAAGAAAATAAGTTTTTTATAGGAAGCAGTGGGGTATGTGGCTGTGCCAAAATGCCTTAAATGAAAGATAAGAAGCCATATTATCTTCTTTCATGTGGACATTTCTGCACAACAGAGAGCAGCAAGCTGACTTGTCTGAACAATAGCGGACAACTGTCAACAAGGTTCTGGCCTAGCAAGTCAAGGGTTATGTAATTCTGTGTTGACAAACAATCTTCTTAAATTCTTATTTGATCAAAACAGATGGAAAAACTATGAGATGACAACAAGAACTGACGTGGATAATTCACAGATATTTAGTACTTACGAGATGACATTTGGAAGTATCATGTGAGTGCATGCATGTGGAACAAATCCCCTATGTAACCTTTTCCCAGACCAATCCTATCCACAAGAAGACAGGAGGAATATAGGACCCTAACAAATACTCTATATACTTTGCTGTAAGTCAACCTCATGTATAACTCAAGGGCAGGTTTTGGGACCAAAATTAGTGATTTTGATATGACCATGGATGAGTTGGGGCAAAGCTTGGGGACATGTAACAAAGAATCTGAAGGATGAAGCAAAGTAAAATGTCAAAAAACTTACATAATTCCAGGACACATAACTGTGCCCATACTAAAGGATGGCTGACTGAAAGGGTCAGTGCTTCCAAGACAGATTAAGCTTTTGCCTTTCACCAGGGTGGTTCCTTTTTAAATAAGAGTTGAAGGACAGTACTTACATTGACCCATGAAGAAATTGACTTAGGCTTTTTGAGTCAAATTTTTGACTAAAATTTCTAGACTTATACATGAGTATATGTAGTATCTATAGATTGATCCTGACAAACAGGTCATGTAGAAGTAATATTCTTGGATTTATGTGCTTATGGAATCACTTAGATCCTTTACCTGACAGTAAGGCATTACATTGGGGCATTTTTTTCAAAAATCTGCATTTTTCTATATCCCATTACCATCTGAATCCAGTCACAACTATATAACTATACTTAAATATCTGTGACTATAATTTGACTACATCAGGACATCTGAGGAAATGGACTGAAATCTGTGAAGCTAATGCTAAAATAAATAAGTTCTCAAGGTGGTCTTAGATTACTTCCACTTCCCCCCCACTTTGTTTTAGTTCTTTGGAAATACATGAACACTCATAACTGAATTCATTCAAGGAGAATTATTTAAGAAAGCAAAATAAACTATTTCTACTAGATGAGAAATTTCTTCTGGAAGAGAAAGCCACCATGATGGAAGTTTCCTATGACTACCACTGAGGGCAGGCAAGGAAGCGATGTTAATGTTACAGACAAGAACACAGTAGGATCACTTTGAGTTGTATCGTTGTGTATGTCTGACTCCAAAATCCTTTCCTCTATTACTCATTAGGATAGATTTTAAACCAAGCAACCAGCAATCATACAAGTAGGCATATTTACAAATGGATAACTAGCATTCTTCTCTTTGTATTCTTAGATGCTAGCAGATATGGCTGCAAAAACTGTGGTTCCTTTAAGTTTTTTGTTTTACTCTGGCTTAGAGCAACATGTTAAATATTATCACTATAGACTTCAAAGCTCTACAAAAGTCCATTATGGGAAATGAGAAAACATGCAAGGCTGAAGTGAAGCTTGTATACGAGAATCAAAGATTGGCTTTGGACTCAGTGCCCACAAAGAGATATTTTAAAAGGCATTTGAGGCTTTCAGTGTTTGGGGCACGTGACTTCATGGCTTTGCTTGTTTATTTGACAGGATGTAAATATCTGTGAAAAATTTAATAAACTGCAGATAAAAATCATCTCTAAAGAGATTCTCTTTCCCAGCCACTGCTCAGCTGTTTGGTGACATTACCATGGCCTTTAAATTAGCACCGCAGATGACACAGCTGACTGGAGGGTTACTCTAATCAGTAGGGAGTCTCAAGCCATCAGGAGTGAAACGGCCTCACTGATTTAGGCAGTGGTATTTCTGGATGCCAAGTTGCTCTTTCCCATCAAAATAAAAGTTGATAAAGCAGAACATCTTATGCAGCTTTTTCATACTTGTTGAATCAGTTGGGAGGAGATGGGAGGGGAATACCCAGAAACAGAGGAGACATTTCAGATAGGTGATTTAACCCAAACCATGCCATTTGATTCTTATTCCCTCTCTCTTTTTATGTATCAGAAGGCTGATATCACCCAACACTGTTGTCATGAAATTCTGCTGGTTGTCATGAAAGTTGTCATTCCTCTGCCCTTTCTTGACTAGGAACACTGGGATGCCTTCTCTTCAAAACTATTTGAGGTTAAAAGCAAAGTGTTTTGACAGAAATTTTGTTTTACAATGCCTGTCCACTCCTAGGGTTGCCAGTGTGGAAACTAGAGACAGCCCCCATACAATAGAAGAGGGAATTGTAGCAGGCATTGCTTGTAACATGTTTGTGTGACAAGCAACACCTACTGAAATTCCCTATTTTACACAGGCATTAAAAACATAGGAGCCATCTCAGGGATAATGAAGGAGGAGATGGGGAAGGAAGATAGGAGGTTTAAGGAAAGAAGATATATGTTATGTGGGTGTTTGAAGATAAGTTGATGGAGGAGAATGTATTTCAGTATTAGTATGTGTGTATGTATGTGGGGAGGGTTGTGTTTTGTATGTGATACGATGTAGCTATATGCTTAATTAAAAAAAATGTAGGAGCCCCGCTACAGTTCTTAATCTGGCACCCCTACCTCTGTTTTTTCTAGAAAAGAATATGGTCTGGAATAGAATCATAGAGTTGGAAGAGACCACAAGGGCCATCCAGTCCAACCCCGAGCCATGCAATGACTCTAAATCAAAGCATACCCAATAGATGGCCATCCACCCTGTGTTTAAAGACCTCCAAAGAAGGAGACTCCACCACTCTCCAGGGGAGTGTGTTCCACTGTTGAACAGCCCTTACTGTCAGGAAGTGTCTCATAATGTTGAGGTGGAATCTCTTCCTGTAGCTAGCATCCGTTGTTCCGAGTCCTATTCTCTGGAGCAGCAGAAAACAAGTTTTCTCCCTCCTCAATATGACAACTTTTCAAATACTTAAACAGGGTTATCATATGACCTATTCACAACTGTTAGACCTAATCAATCAAATCTAATGAATCAATAGGAACCTGGAAGTCAATATTTACCGTATTTTTCGCCTTATAAGACGCACATTTTCTTCCCCAA
>CM034710.1:111762798-111775767 GCA_020142125.1 Phrynosoma platyrhinos
TCTTATATGCCGGAGCGTCTTATATGGCGAAAAATACGGTATGTAGGTTCTGTTGATTCAATGGGTCTACTCTAATTTGCACCAAGAGCTCAATTTAGATAATGGTACAGGCAGGGTATCTGAAAATTATCTCTACAATTTTAATTGTATATACAATTGGAATTGTAAATATCATTTTGGACACCACTCAGCAACATGCATTTTAACCAATAAAAGATATCTAGTTACAGTATAAACACAGGAGGAAAATGGATTGTTGATAGATAACTACCTTTTCTCCTGTCATCAGCATGTGAGAGAGGAATTCCTGGATAAGAATATGTGATCGGTGATGAGTATGGGTTATTGAGAACAATACATTTAAAGGAGAGTTGGGAAAAATCATTTTGTTTGGAAAGTTTTCTTTGGAAGGATTATGGCTCCCATGTTTAAGAAGTCTTAACAATAGTATTGGGAAAGTTTGATTTTTCCAAACACTATTCACAGCAGAGCTTGGATAGCTTTCTTTGGTTGGACTACAACTCTCAGGTGATCTTAAAAGCGGCACATGCATTGGCAAAGACTTTACCTGCAGAATTGTGCACATTATAGATACCTAATTTTTGGTCAATGCAGAAAACAATACATTCTTATCTTTAGACTCTGATTTTTTTTTAAATTTGAATACAATGCTCTGAGCAATTGTAGCTGACATTTAATGCACCATGCTTAATGAGTAGCCCTTTGTGAAATCACCAGGGACTATACCTAGGTCTCCAATTCTGCCCCGATATCCCAGGGCCTGGGATGTTCCTGACCAAGCAACCTTATTTCTAGACGAGTGGCTTCAGCATTGGACTATGATTCTCAAGACCAGAGTTCTAATTCCTGCTCATCCATGAAACCCATTGGGTGAACGTGGGCAAACCACACACTCTCGGCCTCAAAAAATCCAGTGATAGGCTCACCATAAGTCAGAAACACTTGAAGGCATACTACTACTACTACTACTACAACAAAACTTTGATAAGGCTTTGAATTACAAAGAAGAAATTGGTTATATTTCTTTGTGAAATGAAAAAGAATAAGAAAAGCAACAACAGACCATGAGGAACTGCTCCAGACTCCACTTATCAATGCTTTTATCAGCTGATCTAGCCTCTCCTGGTCTCTCACAGTGGCCATCTGAATCAACTATGTTGCTAAGCAGAGCAGCAGTATGGTATCATCTGACTCCATCTAATCCCTCCTCCATCTTGAAGAAGCCTCAGGAAGCAGCAAGGAGGGGTGGGGAAAAGACTCCGTCTAATCCCTCTCCCATCCTGAAGGAACCTCAGGAACTAGCAAGGAGTGGCACTAATATCCTATATTACTAATCTCCCAGTCAAGCAAAATCATGCTAAGATCCTGCAGCATAGGCTCCAAGTATACATGGAGAGAGAAATCCCAGAGGTCCAAGCAGGGTTCAGGAATGGAAGAGGAAGCAAGGATCACATTACAAATATACGATGGCTAATGGAGCATAGCAGGGAGTTCCAAAAGAAAATCAGTATGTGCTTTATAGACTACAGCAAAGCCTTTGACTGCATAGATCATGAAAGGCTATGGAATGCCCTTAAAGACATGGGAGTGCCAACACATCTGATAATCCTAATGAGGAATCTGTACTCAGGACAAGAAGCTATTATGAGGACAGAACACGGAGAAATAGAATGATTCCCAAAAGGCAAAGGAGCCAGACAAGGCTGCATCCTATCATCCTACCTTTCAACTTATATGCAGAAAATATTGTAAGGAAAGCAGGCTTGGACATGGAAGAGGGAGGAGTGAAAATAGGAAGAAGAAATGTCAACAATCTAAGATATGCTGACGACACCATAATACTAGCAGAGAACCTCAAAGACCTAGAACAACCACTAAGGAAGATCAAAGAAGAAAGTGCAAAGGCAAGCTTACTGTTGAACATAAAGAAAACAAAAATAATGACCACAGAGAACTTACACATTTTCAAATGAGGAAATAGAAATAGTAGAAGAATTCTCAAATCTGGGATCAAACATTGATTGGAATGGGAACTACAGCCGGGAAATCAGAAGATTAAGAATGGGGAGGGTGGCTATGAAAGAACTAGAAAAGATCCTATAATGCAAAAACATACAACTCAGCACAAAAGTCAGAATCATACATGCCACTGTATTCCCTATTACCGTGTATGGATGTGAGAGCTGAACAGTCAAGAAAGAAGATAGGAGGAAAATCAACTCATTTGAGATGTGGTGCTGGAGAAGAGTGCTGAGGATTCCATGGGCAGCAAAAGGACTAACAAATGGGTCCTAGAGCAGATCAAGTCAGAAATATCCCTGGAAGCCGACTTTCGACTTAGACTGTCATATTTTGGACACATTTTGAGGAGGCATGAATCACTGGGAAAGACAATCATGTTAGGAAAGGTGGAGGGAAGTAGAAAGAGAGGAAGGCCACATGCTAGATGGATGGACTTTATTAAAGAGACCACGAATATGAGTTTGCAGGAGCTGGGCAGAGCAGTAGAGGGAGGGGGCTGGAGATGTCTCATCCATAGGGTCGCCATTGGTCGAGATTGACACGCAAAGGCAGTTAACAACAACAACAACAACAAATGGTACCATCTTACCCCTACCCTGAAGTGATATGTAAGATAAAAAGACAGCAAGTTCCAACTATATCCCAAAACACCAAGGCCTCAGTGTGCAAGACCAAAAACATCCAGCTGCATCACACACATTTTGAAGAAGAATGGCTCACCTGGCTATTTCTTTGATGAAAGATTAGGCCTGTTTTAGAACTTATTTTGTCATAGTTCATTGTTACCTGAAAACTGTTACACATTAAGATTCCATCTATTTATTATGACTTTTTAACCCATGTTTCAGCTTAATGGATACCAGGCAATGTAAGAAAAGAAAAGTATAAAAACATCAAGAATGTGTCAATCACAATGAAATCAAAGAAAAGCAGCACACTGAACAAAATAGACAAGAGCTGGAATCCTGTTGGAGTGTTACAATGGCCACACAGCAGTGGCAGGAGAAAGCAGAAAGACTCTGTCAGCTCTGAACAGCCTATTTTTCAAACACTTTACTTCCCCCACAGTCCATAAATGTCTAGTCTTTTACTTCCTGCTGCCACCACCTACACTGATGTAGTTGCATTGGCACAGTGCACCAACAGGCCTACAATAGCCAACTAAAATGTCTCAGCAAACATTCACTTAAGATGCCCTTTCAATGGAGACATGGTCAGAAACAACTGCAGTACTGGTGTCACTAACATCTCCAATGGGAGGGTACCCCACAGTTGAGGCATCATTACCAAGAATTCTCCCTCCCTTGGGGATGCAAAAAGTATAGAAGAAAGTAAGAGAAGAGCCATCCCTAGCAATCTTACGACATGGCCCAAGCTGACACAAGAAAATATACTGCTGCAGATATATGGATCCAAGCCATGTAGGGATTTAAAAAAAAGTATCCACAGCTTAAACTTTGCCTCAGAAGTGAATATACAGTCTATGCAATTTCTTCAAAATTTGTATAATATAAGGAAGTGTGGATATATAGGTCACAGAATTCAAAGACCTAGTCTGGAAAATCAGTATGCAAAGCGATCTTGCAGCACCTTTAATGCTAATCGAAAAAAGAAGCTGGTAGCATGAGCTTTCATAGACTTGAGCCTACCTCCTCAGATGCATGAGGTGGAGTGGAGAGTCCATAGATAAACCTAGATAAGCCAGTTATGTGTTAGAATGTCAACTGAAATTCAAACATTATAGGTATGGCGATGAGGTGACAGGTTCAGCTTTAGCTATGGTTGCTGGGGGTCAAAGGCAGGAAGAAAGATGTTTCCTGAAGTCAAGGAGAATAGATAACCATATGAATATTACAGTTCCACATTTTGAACTAGCTTAAGATTTCTGGTCATCTACAAGGGTCATCGTGGATATCCAATTGGGAGGTTGATGGATCTCAAATTGGTGCCCAGGTTTTATCTTCCTTTTCCCTTCCAATTTTCCTTTTGTGCCATGTCTTTTTCTGTTATAAGCCAGTGGATAGTAACTGCCTTATTTTTATTTATCTATACATTGCTCAGGGAGTCTTTCTGGCTTAAGATTACTGTACATTATCCCTTATGAGCATAAATAAAATAACAGTAGCATTTTAAAGCTCTTTAGGAATCCCTATGTATAAAAACAGAAATTATGAGAGCATGATGTTTTAAAGTCAGAATATTCAACTCCCAGATAATCATTCCTTTTCATTTGCTGATTTTCAAGCCTTTGTATCTGGCAACTACTTCCCCAGTGGAATCAGCTATGTTTCTGTGTGCACTGTGGCTTGTTCTATTGGGATCTATCGCTAATGAGAAGCATGCACCCCAGCTTATGCCATCTGGTAAATGATTCTAAAAGTACAGTTGATGTGTGCTACTCTGTTGCAAATAGAAGAAGGAATCCTGTAACACCATAAAAACTAACAGATGTACTATGGAATAAGTTTTCATGGACAAGAACCCACTTTGTCATTTTGGGAAACACAACATATATTTGATAAAGTGAACTGCATTCCACAAAAAGCCCACATCACAGTATGTTTATTACTCTATGAAGTACCAAAGAAACATCATTTTCAGGCAGCATCCCAGAAGTATCCTGTACTGGGTACAAAAAGAAGAACCCTAAGTTAGTGTATCTCACACAGGTAGGACAAAGGCTGAAAGTTGAAGGATTTTGGATAGCTCTGATCAAGCAGTCTCCTCAGGAGACTAAAAAACTCAGCTCAAAATGGGGAACCACTCTTTTATAACTAGATTACTCTTCCACAGCTCCCTTCTTGAAGAAGCTACAAGTAGGTGAAGGTCTTATGACATACAGCCTGGCATTCTGTTGCCTTTCAGTCATCCCCTCACCTTGTATGTTGCCTGTTTAAACTGATGGTGACTGCTATTGGTTCTTATGACAATGGGGGAATGAATCTGCTTTGGGTATTTCTCTCTGCTACCTTTTAGCCCCTGAAGGATAGTTCCTTCAAAACTCAGGCTGAGTTGGATCCACTGCCAAGAATCTACCATCTACCACTGGCTACTGAGTAGCCATCAGGGAGCTTGAGGCCACTGGTGTAAATGGGGCTAGTTCCTCAAGAGAATCTGCCACAGAGTTGCTGTCTTGGTGCTTTTCACTCAAAGGGCTCCAGATGAAAAGATTCATGTCCCTACATGTCACATCCTGAGCCTGGGTTCAGCACCTCTGAGGGTGGCATTGCCAATTTTCCTAACCCAGCAACATACTCTCTATGAAGGGTCCTGCCTAACCAAACAACAAAATGAGTTTACATGAAGCAGAATAAATGCATTCCCAACGCCTTGGCAGACTTCAGCTTCCTGCTGTGACAATGAAAGCACTTCAGGGTAAACAGAATGAGCATTGACTTGGCCACACTTCCAAGTGCATATACTGGAGAGAATGTAGGCTGGAGAGCTATCAAAGAGAATTTTTCATACACATATACGTAAACATACACACACACTTGTGTGTGTGCGTGTGTGCGCGTAGTTCTAATCCATTTTAAGTATTATACAATTGCATATTTAATCTGTTCATTCCACCTCTTTTCCAGCTGTACAAATGAATTTTAAATCCATCTAATTTATTCATTTACATTCTTGGTTTCAGACCAGAATTTTCTCTTATGTGGAAATGAGGAAGAAGAATCATTCATATTTTGGGTGTCTAGGCTAAAGAACATCCTGGTAAACACATCTACTTCTCATTCAAAGTATTATTATTTTTTAAATATATTATGTCTGGATATAATCCAAGATTTTCTTATTATTATTTTTGACAGATCTAGCATGGAATTTCCACAAGCTATATTTTCAGAAGGTACAAATGCAAATCAATTTTATCCCTTGGTTTTAAGTTTTAACATTCAATCTTATCACCAATATACTTTTCTGGCTGCTGTTACAAGGCAGTTCATAGTCAGAGGAAACTTTTGATTATTACTTTTTAAAATTACTAAACAAAGGAATTCCATGGTGTAAAATGTATTATTAAAATCTTTGTTCTATACTCAAAAGTAGCAAATACAAACAGCAAGTCCATTTTTCCATAGCTCTATTGTCAGTAGCTCTATTGTCAGTGACTTAGAGTAACTCTTACAGTACAGTATCAAATAACATCTTTAACTGGAATTTCTGTTTACACAAAATGCCTACTTATCAGATGTTAGAAAGGAAGTTAGTTGTAATTTATTAACATGGAATGAACTCTATTCTGTTGTCCATTCCCACTGGCCATCATCAAAGCCCAGGTTAATTCACTGCTACATCCCAACACTACTGTTTGCTGAATATTGAGACATGGCTGCCTGTCTTTTCCATGTATTATTGGTCAGCAGCACTACTCCCTATAGAGTTGTAGCTTGAATTTCTATTTCACAACAAAGAAGATATCTTCCATCTTATTTCCATTTATTACTAGCAGGGATATGACAGAAGTAGATCTGAACATCTATCATCACAAAAATTTTGAAGGAGTGGGTTAGTTTAACCATGCTAGTCTGTTGCAGCAAAAGATAACAAGTCACCTCAAACCATGATAAATTTAATTTGCCATAGGTTTTTGTGGACCTGAGACCTAAGACTCTGTTGTTTTTACTATCATCAGAGATTCCCATCTTTTGCACCTAAGAGAGTCCAGAAGCTGAACTTGCAACATTTCTGCTGACTTCTGTTCACTTAGTGCAGTTCTCAACCCATATGTACCTTATTTTACCATTATACTTAAATGTTCTACATTCCAGAAAGGAAAATCTGCTCTCATAACTGTAATCACCTATTCAATGTGCTGGCAGGGATCATTAAAATAAAACTAGATAATTTTGCATTACTTTGGTAATGCTGAGACAATTTATGATCACTCATTTACAGAAAGCAATCACAGGTAGTAATCAGGGTAATTAATCAATTAAATATTTAATTGCAGATCAAAATCTTTCCCATGCCTTTAATTAATTGATGAGACTGATAAACACAGAAAATTTAGGACTAGAGACTATTAACAGGGCATTATGAATGTATTAGCTCCTTCCCTAGGCTAAATTTTATTCATAAAAACCTTCCAAAAGGTCTTCTCATTCAGGTGTATCCAAAGCTATCAGATAATTAACCTATTAGATACAATCATAATTCTCTTTCTAGCAATAAGAAATGGTCAACTACAGCCAACAGTGGCCAAATAAATATTACTATTTCTCCTGAGAAGACAGGGAAATTTTACAAGAAGACACATGCATTTTGAACAACCCAAAGTGGTTCTTTCATAGTGTCACACTTGAGTAACTAATTTCAACTTATTATCTGAACTCTGGACTCATTATTTTGGACTCTCCCACACCCTTTCTGTGCTGATACCTTTCTGATTTTATTTCTCAAATTATTTTATTTATTTATTATGTTTCCTAACCCTATATCAACCATCATAGTCATGTTTCAGCTTGATTATTCTTTGGAACTATTTTGCCCATGTTGTAATATTATAATTTTTCATATTTGCATTCAGCTTGAGTCTGAAAAAAAAAACATTAAAAGTTAGATTGTTTTCAAAACTGAACATTTAGCACACAACATACAACAACTAACCATTTTCTTCTACATGTTCTAAAGCTATAGTTCTATGCTATCTTCACCTGAAGCCAAAAGCTTCATAACATTCAAAAAAGTAAGTCAAAATATGTGGTTGTTTTAAACCACATATTTTATGGGGGGGAAATGTGGACTGAATTAAATTCTCTATTATCCTTAAAAATGTCTGTAGATATGGATATAAAAGACTTGCTGGATCAGTTACATGTGATCCAACAATTTGTGTGACCTTCTGAAAAACTGAAAATCTTAATCAGTTGTAGATGTATTTGGGAGTTGCAATATGTCAACACTGGGGGACCCATATTTGGAAAATACTGATATAAATTCAACTGCCCTCCTCTATTATTTGCTAGCTCCATCTCTGCCCCCAATTTGAATTCAGAGGAATAGCGCCTCTGAAAATGCATATTTTGTATGCTATTAACAGACCTGCCCTCCAGCGATTTGCCCCAAATTTATTTGCTTGAATCTCATGCCGACACAGAGCTTAGGGAAATTACATTTTTGTAATACATTTCACCAAATCACCCAGCCAGTATGGCCCTTGTCCATCCCAGATGGGCATTCTGGGAATTGAAGTTCAAGCAAACTTTTGGCAAGCTCTGACACTGTCATATTCTGTGTCTTTAATTAAATTAATTATTAATTTAATAATTTATTGTGTGCATTGAAGCTAGCCAGTACCAACATTCAAAAATCAGGAAAGAATGTCTACAACAGACACAAGACATACTGTCCTAGAGCCCCCAATATGAGCCAATGTTTTAAAACCATTATGGTGCAAAGCATTGACAAAAATATTCCTAAATACCAAGTTTGGGAGAAAGAAAACGCTGGCTAGTATTGTAAACTATAAATGAAAAAATCCATACTAGAAGAAATGATATCCTCTATAGATATAATTAAGTGAATTGCTTTAATACACTTAAAACTTTTAACCTTCACAATCTTTGAAGTGAATACAAGGAGTGTTTCTATTTAAAGTTAGCATGAATGGTCTGTGTTACACTAAAACTTTTACGGTGATGTAAACCATTGAAATAAATTATCTTAATTTGGTCAGATCTATATTCATTAACTATATTACCCACCATGGGAATAAAAGACAAAATTTTAATTCTACTAATGTATTTCACTTACGCATTCAATTGGCACTACAGTAATTAAGGGCACTATTCAACAACATTCACATACTCTTCACTTAGGCCAAATTTTCACTGCAATTCCACTGGAGCTTTGATCCAGCTGAAGAGTGTTGAGTTGTAATAATTTTAGATATGGAGAAATTAGATATGGAGATGGCATATAAAAGACCATGGATATTTTTCTTTTAGTGTCCTTAAGCATCATCAATAGGAACTTTTAAGTAATTAGCAACAATGATACCAGTGCAATATTCAAAATATATGAAAAGCAGAAGGCTACTAGATCACTGAATAGCCTCACAATACCTGAACTGAGAAATAGCTGACTACATATGAACAGTGTCATCATTAGGGTTGGTGTCACGTGGTGCGATAATTCATGGTATCACTCCTGCCCCATTGACCTCCTCCCATACCACACCATATGGAATCCTAAGTAATGTTTTCTGTACAATATTACTCATAAATCATAATTCCATATGTCACTGAATGTAACAGCAATAGTTGTGACACAAACAACTAGCAAGATTAAAATTATACCTTTAAATTACAATATCTCACACACAAGCATAAAGGATTTGCATGTGGGTAAAGTGAACATTTGGTAAGATATAATTTTTTAAGAAAATTAAAAAATTACTTTTAAATTACTTTTAAATTTAATTTTAAAAACATGTGGAGTCTCTCCTTTCTCCCCTCACTGAGTGTTGCCCCACTCACACTATCTCTTCAGAATTTTAAAGGGATCCAGAGGGACATCACCACCCATTTCAACCAAAAGGCAGTTGTCTGGGGAGCAGTGGTGTCACGCACACCCTTAGGACCTTTGGCTTGCCCCCTGGTTTTGCTCTATTGAACATTGGACTGGTACTGTGCTCTTAGAATTGCCTTCCTGCTGCTGCAAAGTCTTGCATTTGTGTGCCACATCCTTTATCAACAGTTTTGTTGGCTGCTTTCCCGGACAATTCCCTCCCCACAGACACACACACACCATTCTAAAATATTGGCTTGCCTCTCCCCAGGTTTAGCTACTGGCAGTTAAGAGCTTGAGACTAAAACATTTGGCTTTTGTTGGTCCCATTCTTTTAACTCTGGCTCATCCACCACTGGAATGCACTCCAATAACTGGGGAAATTATGCTGGGTGGTGATCTCAACATTTATCTAGCCAGATTCTTCATTCTTTATAAGCATTATATGGCTTAGGTCCAGGCTATCTGTCTACACTATGAGCCTGCCTGGACCCTGAGGTGCTCAGGAGAGGCTCTTTGTTCAGTTCCACCACTTTCATAGGTATGGTTGGGGGGGGAGGAGAAAGGGGCTTCTTGGTGTCTGTCCTTAAGGAGGCTAGAATAGCACTGTCCTTGCTGTCCTTCTGTTGCCAGGTGAAGATTTTTATTCAGACAGGCATTTTCAATCAAAGGCTTTTATGGAAAGAGCTGTAAAAGCTGTATTGTTTTAAATTATATGGCTTTAACATTTCAATAATTTTAAAGTGCATCTTCTAACTATGGTTAATGCTTTAATTTCTTTTTAATGTTGATTTTTGGGAGTATGTTTTTAATTGTAAACTTTTTAATGTGTAAACCACCTTGACTACCCACTCTTTGGGAAAAGGTGGGATATAAATAAAGTTAAGAAGAAGAAGATGTCATCATAGGAAATATGTTGCAGTTATTTATACAAACAATAGTTTTTACAAAAGACCATCATAAAGGAGAAAAACGTTTCTTGAAAGGGTTTTGTGTTTGTTTTTGTTATTGTTATTTTGCTCAACAGCAGCAACAGGTATGTAATTCTTGCATTCCAAGGGGTTGGACTGGATGGTCTATTCTAATTCTATGATTTTAAGGCAGGGGTAGGCAACCTTTCCCCTTTAAGGGCCAAGGGACTTCAGTTCCCAGAAGCCTCAGCCATGTTGGCCAATAGTCCCATGTTGGCCAATGCCTCCTGGGATTCTGGGGACAGGTTTCCTATCCCTGTTCTAAGGAATATACACAATCTTACATCACTATCATAATTGCAGGTATAAAATTTTACAAGTCAGTGGCTTGTAGAATGTACAGTTACTTTGTAAATTAACGGATACAAGTATATTATTGGAATGCTCAACATGCTTGCAGCTGATAAATGTAAAAAAAGAAAATTAAGGTTGCTTCATTTTATGGGCTATAACTGACAGGAAAGCATTTTTATCTCATACCATTCATGCTTACTTTGAGGAGCATTTTATAATATCAATGTGAACCGATCCTTGTATTCAAGTGCAGATTCCTAACAAGCAAGTGCCAGTCCTCGACTCTAGTTCACAAAGCTTCAAAAGATACGCTGCCAATTATCTCACATTACTGGAAATTGGGATAATATACAGGAGAGTGGACAAAAGAGCATGAATGCATTTTGAAATATCTTTTCAGCTATTAGATGTGGAGGTCCAGAGCACTGGAATAAGAAGCAGCAATTTCTCTAATAAGGACCAGCTCTGTTCTCTTAATAAGTCCCTTTCTGCACCCTACTGAGACTTCCTTATGCATATGTTTGCTCATAATAGCACTGAGGAGTTACATCATGCTGTACCAGAATCAGCAAGGAGAACTTCCACTCTCACAGAAAAGATTTGGAAGTTACTCTTTCCCCAGGAAATGTTATCTCTTTTAATCCCTTTGCACAAGACAAATGAAGCAGCAGAATATTTATGTTGTAATTTTAATTGTCACTGTAAAATAATTATAAAAGTGTTCAACTAGGACTAAGCAAATCCAGATGTAAATTGTTCAAAAATTAAAAACACTCATGTTAATTTTGGACCAATCATTACCTCTGGCTGTAACCTACCTAAAAGAGTTGCTGGAAAGAGAGTTAGGGTGGATGGATGGGTCTGGAAAATCTTTACATCTTTGGAAGCAAGGTAGAACAAAGAACTAGTAATAACCCACACAGAGCTAGTTAAATGGTGTGATCATGTGGACACTGGAACTATCCAAGCAAATAACTGAACTATGTCCTGGCATTACAAAAAACACTAAACACAAGACTTGGGCATGAACACTTCCCTCTTTTCTCTTTTTCCTTATACATGGTGATTACAGTATAAGCTTACAATTATGGTTTAATGGCATGCAATATTTTGATTTTTTTGTTGTTTTCAACAAAAGCTATCAGATTGATAACAGTATTAGCTTCCATTTATATACTGACTATAAACCAGACATGCATACCATAGTTTGTTGGATATGGATAAAACAACAAACTATAGTTTGATAGTTCGATAGTTTGATACTATGTTTTGCTATTAATTTCACATGGGATGTATGAAAAAAAGGAATACATATGTCAGCCCAAGATGTGTTCCTGACTAGAATTTTTTTAAGAGGAGGAAAGAGGGGATGAAAACCGCAATTTCCCCTTGCATCTGAGCCTATCATGAACAAACCCTCAATGCCATGCTCGTTTTTGCTCTCATTATGGATTTACTTCCACTGTTCATGCCCTGTTAAACAATTTCAGTTTAATTAATTATCCCACTGATATGAAATCACCAAAGGATCCTTCCTTTCTAGGTACATGCAGACTCATTAACATCAAATTTAATAAGATTTTTTAAAAGCCTACAAAAAAGATACTTAGGGAAAAAGAGGGGGGAAGAAGCACATTCAGTTAACTAACACAATTCAAGCATGTGTTGTTATCACTGTCTATCTCAGCAGTAATTTTGCCTTTTTAAAAAAGGTCTCATTAAAAAACTTTGGGGTCAGAATACCACAATACACAAATCTATTTGAAATATATTAAAATATGCAAATAGCAGGCATTTCCTTAGTAGGTCACCATTAAGTCTCCTGATTCAACTTGCCTACAAAGAAGATATTTAATTTAGAACCTACAATAAAAATAACGTAACTATACACTATATAGCAGGGGTAGGCAACCTTTCCCCTTTAAGGGCCGAGGGACTTCAGCTCCCAGAAGCCTCAGCCATGTTGGCCAATAGTCCCATGTTGACCAATAGCTACTGGGATTCTGGGAGCTGAAGTCCCTTGGCCCTTAAAGGGGAAAGGTTGCCTACCCCTACTATATAGCAATAGCAATAACAAGTACAAGACTACTTTTTAACCCAGGAAAATCTTCTCCAAAGTCGGGGATCATCTTATACGCCAAATGGAGGA
>CM034710.1:111783335-111800234 GCA_020142125.1 Phrynosoma platyrhinos
CTTATTAAAAGTTAAACACTGGAGCTCTAAAGGCAGTGTCCTACTTGGATTCCACCATCTTGATCTCCACCAACTAATGTATGGGGGGGCATCCCTCATATAGCCTTCCTGCTTCATTTTATGTAATCAAGTATAAGATGAATATCTTACTGACAAGGCATTGATAAAGTCCTTCATATCTGCAGAGGATCCATCCCAGACCCCCCCCCCAGGAAAAATGTGGGACCTCGAGTCCCGTTGTCCTTAATGGCAGGTGCAACACGCATGCCGCTGCATGTGGTCTGCGGATATTTAAATCTGGCAACCCATAGATATCAAGAGCCCACTGTATATGCTGAGGGTCTCCATATACTCATTGGTTTATTTGTGCAGGAACTGGTAAAGACGACAGAAAGGGCAAATCCAACTTGAAGATTATGTCTTGCAAGCAGACAGAAGTACCCCCTTCTCACACAAATAATGTTGGTGTGTTCATTCATAGGTCTTTGTTTTAAGATAATTTTCTAGATTGCAACCTCTTGTAGGTTAGAGTTTGGGAATGGTATTCCAAAAAGGAATTTTCTCTCCCAGTTCTGTATGCAGTATAGTAAACTACACAGAATTATGCAGAATAAAGTAACTCAGATGACAGTGTGGAAATCTATTTTTTAAAAAAATAAAAATAAAACACAATATCCAGTTCAAAAAAAAAAAAAAGCAGAAGCAACAGCCATTTTCTACATGATTCTTTGGAGACAAAGGCCACTTGGGGGATATTCTCTTAACTCAGCATGTCAAGCACATGTTTCAAGGCTTCCTGTATAATAGGGACATAGAGACTAATTGTGTCCGTCAGTGAGTAGCTTGTTACAAGTGTTTGTATATATTAGATGAGACGGACACCATTGCTTGGCAGTCTCTATATCCCTCTGGGCAGGTTCAGTTTATTTTATCATTCTACAGTGCAATTTAACACTCTGCCTATTTCCAGATTATTTTAGATCCATGACCTTGTAAACTAAAGCAGACAAGACAGGTGATGTCCCAAAGAAATGCTTAACAGAGAGACCACATCCACTGGCACGAAATCAGGGATCTAATAGTCTTTTATTTAGACCACCAAAAGAGGAGAGAAAGAATGTACTCCAAGATTATTCTTATACACCCATTCAGACACTTGGGTGGTGCATGCTGGGGAAAGGAAGAGAAGGATGAAACAGAAAGGACTATTTTAAAAATGCAGGTTCTTCCTGAATTATTAGGACAAAAAAAAAGAACAAAAAGAAATGGAGCAGACTATTTTATTCTGTATCAATGAAAAATATATACAGGAAAGATGACTACTCCTTACTCATCCCAGATATCAAAAGCTTTTAGAAAATGCCTGCCTCTACATCTATGCAAATGGAACTAATTTACTATGCAAAAAGAACAGCTACCAGATAGCAATGTCATGAGAAAAACATCAGATCTTTACAAAAGCCAGCACTAGATATCATTCTGCTGTCCTTACAATGATAAAAAGTTGCATTACAAATAAAAACCTCCCAGTTTTGATTAGTTAATAAGGTCTCACCAAAAGAAAAAGGGGTGGAACCATTGTTAAGGTCATGGGTGATGAATGGCTCTTCCACAAGCCAACAAATGTTGTATTTAACAAGACAACAGTGAAGAATCTGAACCACATCTGGGGAGCAATTTGGAACTGAAAGTCAAAACACCATAGACAATTTTCCTGTTTATGAGCAAATTATCAAAAATTGTGCAGTGTTTGATTTCAACGGTACACATGCAAAACCAAGAATTCTCAAGTGCAATTTAAATTATTTCCCAGGACTTCAGAATCTGATGAATTTCTGCCCCCTTCCCCCAATTCACTCTGTACTCATTAATCTCACAGTAAAATCTCAATAAAGATAATGCAAAACAAACAAAACAGCATATGGTGATTGATGTAGTGTAATTACAATGCAGAAGCTGGGCTTTAATCCTGCTGGTAGGTTTAATAAGACAAAAAATAAAGAGAAGAAAACTATGTTTGTTCCCCCCAGGTGCATTTAAAAAGGAAGAACTATCATGTACTACAAGAAATATTGCCTGTTTATTTAAACAATAATTCAGAATCGTCCATCTGCATTATATTTGTTCCACAAATCTAATGCAGTCAAGATGAAACTCACTTAAGAATCTATTCAAACTTTTTACTATTCATTACAATGACATTACAGCTTCACTTAAGTCCTTTGCTGATTCCCTGCTGTACTGTGCACAAACTGCAGTCTTGATCTTACTCTGCTGTTTCTTCCCAAAGAATCTTGTCTCCTTGAACAAATGTTTACCAGCTTCACTATGTATACATGGAAAGGCCTCATTCTCTTCATGTATCTTGTCTTTTTAAAGATCAATATGAGGAATCCATTTTATGACTGAAGAGTTCAACTGGAGAGGAAAGGAAGCATGTAACTCAATCACCCTTTCTTGGATATCAGGGTAAAGGCCTCAAGATCTTGTCCAAGAATAGGTGGTGGTGGTGGTGGTGGTGGTGGTGGTGGTGGTGGTGGCGGCGGGAGTGTGCCTTCTAGTTGTTTTTTACTTATGACCACCCTAATCATGTAGTTTTCTTGGAAAATTTTGTTCAGCGGGGGCTTGCCATTGCCTTTCTCTGAGGCTTAGAGAGTGTGATTTGACCAAGGTCACGCAGTGGGTTTCCATGACTGAGTGGAGATTCTAACCCAGTATGTTATTGCAAGACACAAACCACTATACTATGCTGGCTCCTAAGGATAGATCCAATTATTCATTTCAACTAGAATAGACTCACTGGGAAGTTGATAAGTCAATACATATGTAGTTTAATGGGTCTACTCTATTTAGAATAAACAAATGGGTTCAGATCCCTGTCGATTGCTATGCCGAGGGGAGGGGTACAAATTATTATTATTATTATTATTATTATTATTATTATTATTATTATTATTATATTCAGATCAGTAGAAAATATAAGATATGTAAACGGAAACCTATCAGATTCCATTTCCCCTTTCATGCAACACTAACATTTTTTTCATCCAACCAAGACCAAGCCAGTGAAATAGGTATGTCATTCTCTGCACAACCTTGGCATCTCCAGATATTTTAGACTACAACTCTCACAATCTCTTACTACTGGCCACACTGGCTGGTGCATACAGGAGCTGAATATTCTGAAGGAGTGTATGTTCCAAACCTCTACTCTGAATCTTGCCACAAAGTAACAGGAATAGCATCAGGAAACGTTGCACCTCTTCCCAGCAGCACAATGTGTGGTGAGTGTGCTTCTGGTTTACCAACTGCTTGATCTTACTGGTCATATGTAAAGGTATTTCCCTTTGACAGGGTTGTCAAGTTGTGTCCAACTGTAGGGGGCGGTGCTCATTTCCGTTACTAAGCTGAAGAGTCAGCTGAAGACTACTTTGTGATCATGTGGCCAGTATGACTGCACAGAACTCTGTTTGCCTTCCCACTGAAGTGGTACCTATTTGTCTACTTGCACTTGCATGCTTTCAAACTGCTAGGTTGGCAGAAGCTGGGACTAATGTGATGTCGCAGCTAAAAAGGCCAATGCAATTTTAGGCTGCATTAATAGAAGTATAGTATCTAGATCAAGGGAAGTAATAGTGCCACTGTATTCTGCTTTGGTCAGGCCCCACTTGGAATACTGTGTCCAGTTCTGAATACCACAATTCAAAAAGGATGTTGAAAGACTGGAGCATATCCAGAGGAGGGCGACTAAAATGGTGAAGGATTTGGAAACCATGCCCTACAAGGAACGACTTAACGAACTGGGTATGTTTAGCCTGCAGAAGAGACGGTTAAGAGGGGATATGATAGCCCTGTTTAAATATTTGAAGGGATATCATATTGAGGAGGGCGCTAGCTTGTTTTCTGCTGCTCCAGAAAATAGGACTCAGAACAACAGATGCAAGCTACAGGAAAAGAGATTCCACCTCAACATTAGGAGGAACTTCCTGACAGTAAGGGCTGTTTGACAGTGGAACACACTCCCTCGGAGTGTGGAGAACGCTCCTTCTTTGGAGGCCTTTAAACGGAGGCTGGACGGCCATCTGTCAGGGATGGTTTGATTTTGAGTTCCTGCATGGCAGGGGTTGGACTGGATGGCTGTTATGGTCTCTTCCAATTCTATGATACTATGATATACTATAATGGGTCTTAAACCAGAAAATTAGCAGTCCTTGGGAAGAAATGCATAGTACAAAAACTGTTGAAAACTAAGCATGGATTTCCATTTTGAAAATAAGTAATGCTGAAATGCACCCCTTACAGATAGATATTTAATTTCATTCTATACCATATCATGCCTCAAAAAGCATGAGCTGCTGTGACACAAAAGTTATGATTCCCTACACACTAAGTAAGAAGATAATAAACTCTCACATGCTCTTTTAATTTCATTTTTATGTCTGTTTTGCTACATTTGGCCAGGAGTATATTATCCCCATATGAAAGTCTGACAGGAGATTATCATATTCCAAAGAAAACATATATATGCAGTTTTATGGATTATTAAAACATATTTATATACCTACTATAGGTACATACATATTTCTTTTACCAACATTAGATAGTCTTCTTTACAGATCTATAAATTCATTATATTATATTATATTATATTATATTATATTATATTATATTATATTAGCAATTCTCCTCATTTTTGCTGTAATACATTTTTCGTGATCAAATATGGCAAATACTTTTAGCAAACCAGAAAACAAACAAATAGTAGCTTGCCAACAGAGTAAATTAAACTTTAATTGGTTTCTATGTTCTTATTTTCAAACATGCAACCCAGCTTTGAAAATGAAATGCATTCTTAGATGTAAAATACAGTCAAAAGTCAACTTAAAAGTTTTGACTCCAGCAGTATAGCCATATCAGTGAGTTGCCACAAGGACTACAAGGAGATCTGTGTCACATGAAAGACAAAGTAGCTTATAATATGAGCTATAATATGTAACAGATTACATCTTTAATCTGAATACTCCTGAAACGTATTCAGCAATGTTTGCCTTGTGGGCCTAACTCTGGGTGTTGAACATAATCAAACCAAGAGCCACTTCTCCTCCAATTAATTTCACAGCTATGAAGAACCCCTGCACAATGCCATCTTGAATTATGCCACAAGTGAGCAAAGGGAGTCCAAGGCCACATTCCGTCCCCATGGCTGCTTTTGTAGCACATGACTCCACCAGATTCTCCTCAGCCCACCTCGTCCAAAAAAGAATGGAAATGCCTTGGAGTCTCCATGGGTCTCAATTCAACCTCCATCACTATTTAACATGAGAAAATACTGATTTGCCATTTTGGCAACCATGGGATTATAGTTGAGCATAAATCGAACATGATACAATAGTGTGATTCTGGAGTAAACAAACAAATACTATTTTAACCTACATTAATAGAATCATAGTTTCCAAGTCATAGAAAGTATTAAAGGTAAAGATAAAGGTAGTCCCTTGACATGAATGTCTAGGTGTAACTGTCTGTAGGGGCTGGTACTCATCTCCGTTACTAAGCCGAAGAGCCAGCATTGTCTGAGGACAGCTCTGGTGGTCATGTGGCCAGCATGATTACACCAAACGATGTTACCTTCCCACTGAGAAGTGGTACCTATCTATCTACTTGCATTTGTATGCTTTTGAACTGCTAGGTTGGCAGAAGCTGGGACTAATGGCAGGAGTTCACCCCATCATGCAGCACTCAGGCTTCGAACTGCCAACCTTCTGCTCTTCCGATCATCAGAACTTGTGTTTTAACCACTAAGCCACCACATCCCATTAGTCCCACTATATTCTGGGCTGGGCTGGCCTCATCTGGAGTACTGAATTCAGTTTGCGGAGCCCTAATTTTTAAGATAGATATAGGCAAGTTCAGGTAAGTTCTGAGAAGGATAGCAAGGATGATACAAGGCACATTAAGCATAGTGAAGAAAAGACAGGGAGGACATGATTGCAATCTTTAAATACCCTAAATTCTGTCACATAGAAGAGGATGCAGGTTTGTACTCTATTTTTCTAGAGGGCAGGACCAGATCTAATGGTTTTATTTTACAGGACAGTAGATATCTATTGAACATTAGAAGGAATGTCTTAACAGAAGGAGCAGTTCAGCAATGGAACCAATTGCCTAGAGAAGTGCTGATTTTGCCTTCTCTGGACATCTCCAAAAAGAGTCTGGATAGCTATCGATGGAGCTGCTTTGGCTGGATTGCCTGGATTAAGTAGGAGGGTTGGACTCAATGGCCTATAGGTCTCCTTCCAACTCTATGATTCTGTTTATATAGGTATATATAAACATATATTGATGATGTATGAACTTCTAGCCACTTTCAGATTTTTGTTTTTGTTTTTGTGTTGGAGGTTGTTTTGGGTTTGGGTTTGGTTTGGTTTTTTATAGTTTGTTTTTTGTTTTGGTCAGTCATACCTCCCCCAAAGGATTAAATGGGCAAAAAAATGGTCAGCCCACTTCATCACCCCACTTTATGGTTTCAGTGATTTGCTCATGTTCTAGGGAGCCTGAGACTTAGGTGTTTAAGGGTGCATTTAAGAGTGCATCTAGCAGTCCTTTGGAAGGACATTGGAAGGGTGCATCTAGCTGTCATTTGGAAGGACATTTGGAAGGTCCTTTGGAAGCCCCATTATGTGGGACTGCATTTATAATAAAAGCTTCCGTCTTGGTAATTACCAGAGAAGGAGTGGGAAAGATTATGTTTTGCACTGCTCTTACTCTGACCTAGATTAAAGAAAGTACCATATGGTTATATGATGTCATTCTCGGCCAAATGTACCAGGAAACAATGAAATCTTTTAGGCAGGAAACCTTCAAGGAAAGTGGCACCCAGCAGCAGCAGGAACTATACATTTTGTCTAGAGATTAATGAGGCAAACATTTTGCCTCTTGTGCATCTTCCTCCCAATCACTGAAACAGCTCCCAACCACAGAACCCATGATCAAAATAGTAAAACTAGGTGTGGATGTTTTCACTAAGACTTAAATACTCTATCTGATATTGGAATGTAAGTAGGTTCAGCCCTGGTTAGAACTTGGATGGGAGACCACCAACTATTACCAGGTGCTGTAGCCTATATTTCATAGAAAGGAACTGGCAAAACCACCTCTAAATATCCTTGCCTAAGAAAAACCCTATGAAATTGGGTTACCATAAATCGAAAGGTGACCTGAGGGCACATGCACACACACTGATAGAATGTAACACAGCTCTGTGGGTTTTGGTTTTCAAATAACAGCCACAGAAGGAGACAAATAGAATTTGGGATATAGTATGAAGAGAGAAGGAATTAAACTTGTTCTTCAAATAAAGATCCCCTTGGCCATTATTGTCCTCATTGTCCATTCTGTCAATCAGTCAGTTCTTTTGTTGCTCAAGCATTCCATAAAAAATACACAAAGATTTACTATTCCCACAGACTGTAATCCCTCAAAAGATTAATCACTATTATCTAGGAAAACAAATTTTAAGGAGATAATACTATCAATGTCTGTTGTACGATATCACATTATTTCTCCAATCTTCCTGATTTAAGGCTCTTCTGTGCCTGGATTTCCCATCACTATGCTACATCAATTGGATTTCTTTTTTATCTTGGTCACCCTACTGATTTCTCGTAATATGTTGCTTTGGTGCATTTCAAGAAAATGTTTTCAGAAAAATCAGGAGTACATAAATGCTCTAAATTAAAGAGATAAAATTGTACCTTTAAAATGGATAGTGCTTCATTTTCTGTAAACAACATCTGACATGTAGGAGCTCTTGAGCTAAGATGGGATGGCACTAAAACTGTCTATTTAATATTAGGATACAAAGACATAGCTATGTTAGTCTGGAAAATCAGTGTCCAAAGGGGTCTTATAGCACATTTGAGACTAACCAAAAGAAAGAAGCTAGTAACATGAGCTTTCACAGACTTAAGCCTACTTCCTCAGAGGTATGAAGTGGATGGCCAAGGGACAGACAGGCTGTGAGTGTGTAAGAATAGCAACAGAAATGCAAAACGTGTGGTTATGGAGAGGAGGTGACAAGTTCATTTTTAATTGATTTTGTTTGAGATGCAGGTAAGTATAAAGCAGAATAAGTAGTGAAGTAGAGTCGTCCCCCCATTTTCGCAGGGGATCTGTTCCAGACACCACCATCCCTGCAAAAATGAAATCTGCAAATATTCAAGCCCCATTGGCTTGAATGGCTGCATGCACCATTTTAACCCTCCCCGCTTGCTGGGGCACAAAGGACCGAAACCGTGGACCCAAAGTCCACGAAAATGGAGAGACAGGTGCAGTACAAAGGGTATATCATGAAAGAGTTAAATATGAGGAGAAAGTCTATGACAGAGAAAAGAATCTTTTACTAAGTATTTTTCTTTCCTCCCTCCCTTTTTTTTCTTAATTCTCTTACCTCCTCATTTAGCTCAAACCCTCCAAATAGGTTAACCCTCTAAAGAGAGATGCTGATGATATCTCTATAAATTTCATTGCACCCCCAAGATAAGGAAGGGTATGTTGACTTAACAAAAAAAAAATTAATGCCTTGTTTATCTGAGTAGCAATTTCAAAGTACATGCAAATGTGAATTTCAGCCATTAACCACAAAATAATGCACAATATGTTTTGATTGGAAAATTGATTTTTATAACCAAATTTTGAAAATGAAAAAAATACTAAGCTCCGATTTCTTTTATTATTTTTAAAAGTATTCCCACTGTCAGAATTAGGGCAAAGAAAAGAGAGTGGAAGAACAAAAAAAAAGCCCCCAAAATGTCTTTGAAGTCCTCTGTTTAAGAATAAAGGTTCATAAGAAAACAAGCTTCACACTGATTTTTTAATCAGAAGTATTATTGCTCATGTGGAGACAGTGAACTCATAGAAAATATGCAGAGAGAGAGAAATACCACACACTGTGAATCAGTCTTGTCTAGGAAGTTTAAATAAAGTTATAGAACTCTTTGCAGATTTCCTCCCCCTCTTTACTAGCCACAGGACTTTAAAAGGATTGTGGTCTATAAGAACCAGGCAAACTATTAAGAACTATCTTGGACATTTGATAAAAGCAGGACAAAAATTAAACTTAAGGTGCAAGTGACTTTTCTAGGCTCATAGTAAAGGGGGGAAAAAACTTTGGGGGCTCAAAGTGTATGTTTTCAAACAGCACAGATCCTGTAACCCAAGATTAACATAATGATCTAGTGTGTGGGCCAAAGTTTGAGGACTCCTGATCTAGTGGGTCACTGATATAAGACAAAAAATGCTGGACAAGATTGAACCAAACAAGTCTTTCTGTCATATGTCCATGAGTAGTATTATGTTTCATCATGCATCATGTTGAGAAGCAAGGAAGGCATCATTCACAGGTCTTTCAATGCCAACCTCTAAGCTGAACTGTTACCACCTAGTGACACTTTTCAGAAATTCTTCTTATACTCTAGCTGGTAATTTTGAAGAAATCTGCTATTACAGGGCTAATTTTGCAGGAATATCCTGCTACTGACCTCTACAGTATGTATCAATAACCACACAGAAGATATTTAGCATAATGTTAATCATATATAGTGGATTATTATAAACAAGCACACAAAAGAGTAAGTTTATCCAAACAAATATATTCCCATCAGAACCAATGGCCATTCCTCCTGTAAGACTGCTTCTTTTCAATTTTTAAAAAGTCTATTTTTAAAACACTATTTTTAAAAAGTCTAGTTTACAAAGGATAAAACATCCAAAATATATATTTGATATACAGTCATCCTTCCCGATTCGCAGGGGATCCGTTCTTCCCGCCCCACCCCCCATGAATCAGAAAAATGAAAATATTCAAAGCCCACCGGTTAAAATGGGCATGCACGTCATTTTGTCCCCCCCCCCCACTTGCTGTCCATGAAGTAGTGAGACCACGGACTCCAAGTCTGCGAACAGGGAGGGACGAGTGTACTTCACTTTGAATCAGTAAAAATAAAAGTAACTAAAATAACAATACTGTTAAACTAGAAGATAAATTATTACTCTTAGTTTCACTTCAAGTTCTCAATATTGGCCTCTTCTCACTAAAGACAGGTCAAGAAATAACAGTACTTCAATTAATAAATGCACATTTTTCCAGCACTATTTTCAGATGGGGAATCTTGGTGGTAACTGAAGCCTAGAAGTATCATTACTATTACACCTCAAGATCCAAATTTCATTGTTCAGAACTCTCATTATTACAGGAAAACTCTTCTGTGAAACTGGGATGTATGGAAAACCTTGTAAAGTCGCCCCTCCATCTTTTCAGACTTGGAGTCCATGTCCCTGACCCATTCACAGGCAACAAATGGAAGGGGGCAAAATGGGGCATGCACCAACATTCAAGCCAATGGGGCTTGAATATTTGGGAATTTTCCATTTTCACGGGGGGTTCCAGAATTGATCTCCTGCAAAAACAGAGGGGCGACTGTACATCCAATAATGAAATCACATCAGCTGTGCAAAGAACAGCATTTTGTTCCATGAAATTCTTATAAAACTCTGCCACTGGTCCTATAATACTTATTACTTATGAGAATCATCAACCGAGGTATGAAAATACAAGATCTAGTGATGGCTTCCCAAATCACTAACTCCTCATGCTTTGAGAAGTAATTTCTGCAGCGAGGAATGTTCAGTTATATAAGAAGTCTTCAAGCATCTGTGGCTGGCATCTTCAGAGAATGGTGGAATGGAGATGTGTGGAGTATATATACTGTGTGACCCTTGATTGAGAGGATGTGATTTGCATGTTAATCTGTGTACTATTCTGTTGCTGAATGTCAAGGCCTCAGGGTGGAAGGATATGCAAGAAGGATTAGTGTCTAATTAATTAGTGGTTCATTGTCTGCAGGGAAAATCCCTGCCCCTGAGTGAAGTTCACGTGCATGTGATCAGTCTTGATTTTGGTGTTTTTCAGGACTGGTAGCCAAACTTTGTTTACTTTCAGGGTTTCTTCTTTCCTGTTGAAGTTCTGTGTCTGTGGATTTCAATTGCTTCCCTGTGCATTCTGAATTGATAGTTTTTGGCATGGTCCAGAATTTCAGTGTTTCCAAATAGCATTTTGTGCCCAGGTTGATTTTTAACATGCAAATCACATCCTCTCAACCAAGGGTCACACAGTATATATACCCCACACACCTCCATGCCACCATTCTCTGAAGATGCCAGCCACAGATGCAGGCAAAACATCAGAAAAAAATCTTCTAGAACATGACCTCACAGCCCGAAAACCCCACAAAAACTCCTGGATGCTGGCCATGAAAGCTTTCAACTTCACATTCATGTATGTTCTATATAGTTCTGTAAGCCATTTTAAAAACTGACCATTTGGGTTCTATGATTTTAAATAGTGTTTCCCCAGGACTGGACAGCCTAATATATAAACAACAGTGAAATAATAAGTAATGCTTGCTTTAATATTTTGTCTTAAAGAAAGAAAAAAATACCTTTCTTTCATGACTCCTTGGTCCCCCAGAGGTATTCTGCTTGAGGAAGCCTGCTGTTGTTGACCATCTTGTGGGGTTTTTCCGGGAAGGCTCTTCAGAAGTAAAATTGTTATCACTGACTGATGTCGAAAGGCCAACTAATGCAGGATCACTGCTGCGCCGTACATGAAGAGGCATATCTGAAATGATAAAAAGCAAAGGCACTGAAGATTTAAGACCTTATTTCTTCCCCAATTAAGTTAGGAAATTGTATAACTCTCATTTCGAGCCTAAAAGGTTGAGTGTGTCTGAAACCAGCATGATGGCACAGAATTGGAAGAGACTCTAATGAGTTATCTACCACAGTCAACTGACTTAAGGAAGGATAATTTGTATTAAATCATTCCTAGAGGATACTTGTTCAGCATCCTTTGAAGAAACAAACTGAAGTTCTTCAAGTTTTCTGGCTTGCTCATGCTGAAATCTTAACAGCCCTTCTAGTGAAAATGTTCTGACCAAAAAAATACTGATCTTTACAGTTACAGGCAAGAATGAGTGACACAACAAATCTGAATTGCAGGCTTTCATACAATTTGGCTCTCAGATAGTTTACACTGCAATGTAGGTGGATGAGAGATATGGGGTATGTGGGGCATGTACTGTTCCTTTGCCAGTGGCCATGCTGGCTGGGTGATTCTGGAAGTTATACTTCAAAACGTTAGTTTTCCAACCTCTCATGTCTCACTATCCGTAACCAAATATATGAAACAAGCTTCATAAGTTAGAAATTTTATTTTAGAATTTGGGGGTGTTGAAGGTTCATGTTTACCCCTATCCCTACCCCTACCCCCACCATCATCTTCAAACAAATACGGAGAGTGTACAGGTTCAGGAACTCTTTTACACCATAGTTTAAGTAACAGCAAATCAGCAGTGGCACACTTTACGTTTCTTCATATATGAGGAAAAGCTTCTGCTTTACAGGAAACCTGCAAAAGTTTTGGCCTCCGGGCACTTTTGCCTATAGTTCCCATCTCAGAATGACCATGGTCAATGGATTATGGGAGATTTGGAGGGTCAACCAGAATGATTATGGGTCAAATGTCCACCATCTTAATTACAACACTTCCCCACATTATATAAAAATATGGTTTGTTCTACCCAAAATGTGTTTAAATCAGGTGTAGGCAACCTGTCCCCTTTAAGGGCCGAGGGACTTCAGCTCCCAGAAGCCTCAGCCATGTTGGCCAATAGTACCATGTTGGCCAATAGCTCCTGGGATTCTGGGAGCTGAAGTCCCTCGGCCCTTAAAGGGGAAAGGTTGCCTACCCCTGGTTTAAATGAACCAGGACCTAATTGTGATTTGATATCCTAGTTTGTTACCTAACCATTTTCACTAATGACTACATACTGCACAGGCTCCTGGCATTTAACTCTTCCACATTTCAAAAGAGAAAATGGAGGGAAATGCCACACAGTGTTAACAGATAAAATATATTCTTCAAGCTCCTTTTCAAACAGTAGCAGTCAGATGTCTTGATCAAGAGAGAAATTCTTCTTGTAATTTGCACATACCCGATAGAGTACCATGATTCCAAACATAAGAATTTATATAGGCTAAAGATATTCTGGTGTTGAATATTTGTTTAGCAGCACAATTTCCTGCCACTAAACCTTTTCTGTAACAAGCAGCACCCAAGAGAACCCAAAATCAGCACATTCTCAAGCATACTATGGGGAAACAGGAAAAATAAGTAAAAATGAAAAATACATTTTATTTTCATTAGGCTGTCTCTTTTCCCTGTTTAAACACCATACTTTTTTATTACATTCCACAATGTTCAACAAAGAAAACACATTAGAAGAGATATGTTTCCCTGCTAATGAGGCAGAATGTAATATAAGAATGGAACAAAAATAATTAGAGGCATATATCAAGAGCTATCTATTACTTCTTACCTAATAGCACACAGTTTACATGCTTCAATGAGGTTTCCAAGCATATTAAACAGCCTTACAAATTGCTAGGGCCAATTCCAAACTATGATCCTGCACTCTTCCACTCATGTTTCCAGGTGTCAGCCTTCGGAACTGAACTATGGCTGGATACTAAAACACAGGAAGCTTAGTTCAGTGCTTAGGGGAGAAATTACTTTTTTGGGACCATAGTTGCCATAAGAAGTCTTATAACATTTTAGCTGAAAGGTAGAGGAAAGCTGATTCAAACCTTTTATCACTGGTTAGCCTTTTCTGCATATTTTCCAACTCTGGGCTAATTTGTACTGCAGAAATAATGCAGTCTGGCACCACTTTAACTTCCATGGCTCAGTGCTATATGAATATTGAGATTTGTTGTTGGTGAGATATTTAGCTTTCTCAGTCAGAGTGCTCTGGTGGAACAACAAATTACAAATCCCAGGATTTCATAGGAAGGAACCATGGAAGTTAAAGTACTGCCATTACAGACTGAGTCAATGGTTACCCACCACAATCCCAAAATCTCCTTGGATGTTCGTCACACACATTGGGCTGTTTTAGAAAAGTCTCTCTCCCACTTTATCACATGCTGTATTCCTACAACGCTTGAGGTTTTCCTAAGTGTACTGATACATTCCTTTTATTTACTTATTTTTAATTTAATTTATATGCTACCTTGCACCTGGATTGGGACCCAGAAGGAATCAATAAAGGGTATCAATTAAAACCCAACAAAAGAATATTAAAACCAAATAAAATCACAATATTAAAACAGTATAAAATATTTTTAAAAGCAGATAAAAGTTCCTTCTAAAAAAAAGTTCACATCCCAACAGAAGTCCACCTGCAAATAACTTCACATTAAAAACCTACTTAAACAAAAATGTCTTAGCCTACTAGCAAAAGGAGATTAGGGAGTCCTAGTCTCCCGTGAAAACTAATGTCAGGAGGTAGGAGCAGCCACTGAGAAGGTTCTCCCATGTCTTCACTAAGTGAGGCTGTGACAATGTCAGTACTGAGATAAAGTCCTCTCCATAGACATTAAGATTCTGGCAGATTCATAGAGGAAATACGGACTTTGAGACAGTCTGGATCTAAGCCACATAGGGGTTTATAGGTCATGACCAACACTTTGAATTGTTCTCAGAAATGAACCTGTAGCCAGTGGAGCAGTTTTAACAAAGTAGTTACATGCTCCTTCTCTGAAAGTGGTATTATCTTTGCTAGATAAGCAAAAGTACTCATGACTGAAAGTCCAAAACAGAATAAAGTGATAAAGGGGTCAAACATTCAGAATCACAACCATGAGCATACCTCCTCTCTGATGCACCAAAATCTAAGTTTACACATCGCTAAGTATTTTTGTTGTTGTTGAAATCTAACTGCCTTTGAAAAAAGGGATTCCTAAATTATAATATGTATCAGAAGAAATCAAAAATAATGAAGCTGGTAATAATACCCTCACTGATTAGCTTTCGATTCTCAAAATCTTATTTTAAATTCCTCAGCACCGAAGTCAGTATAATGAGACACTTAAATACTCATTCCTTGCTTCTTTTCATGTGCCCCTCCCCTCTCCCAAAAGATTTACACACATGGCTAATGAGAAGATATGACATGAAGCCTCTATCTGCTGCCAGCATGAAGTCTTTCCTCAGTCTGAATCTATATTCAAATGTCAGCGATTAGAGCTAATATCCATACTTTACCAACAAAAGTCAATCAAGATGCATAATTGCTTAAACATATCTGAAATGCATTGCAGCATTACAAAAAGAGGACATTCATATGCCATTTGATTAAGACTAGAATTCCAGTAGGGTATAGATATGAGTACACACACACACTTTTCTGCAAATGTTATGGTATGTATACCACACCATCACCAATACACCACCAAATTAACACCAAAATAAATCTGATGCAGGCATATTGCACTTTAGGACACTTCACTAATATAGCACTTTTCACTTATACAGTACAGCACCATTTTGTTACCCACGCTCAGTCTGTTTACAGCATTTGTGCTCTTTGTGTCTAAAATCCAGAGCAGACAGGCAGGAAAAAAAAACAGCTTTATTCTGGGTTTTTGAAAACAGATCAAAACCCCGCTGTCCCCACAGCCGCTCCAAGAATGGCCACAGGCTGTCTGCACCACATGATCTCAAGCTGCACTGTGTGTTTTTTTTTTTTATTGGTCACCTCCCCACCATTGCACAAACAGATTGCCTGCAACCTCAAATTACCTCCCTCTCCCCACCATCAGATGCTATTCCTTCGGATGTCCACCCATATGAATAGCCACATAGGTGCATGTGCGATGCACTGCTTGTACAAGTGCATCGTGTGCCCAGTGATACATTGGCAAAGCATGGAAGCCCCCCCCCCCATACATGCCCCCTTCACCCCATGCCCCTTTGTTGTGCTGCCTGGTTTGTTGTAATTACATCCATTGCATTATTAGTAATCATGTTTTTGCTTTGCTGCAGTCTTGTACTGGCACTGGGCTGTTTATTTTTTTTTAACCTTTATTAATATATTAAAAACAGCACAAAACAAAACAAAACAAAAACAAAAATACAATAGGCAATCACATTACATAACGTTAAACAATATACAGACAACAAACAAACACAATACACACAACAAAACAAACACATGAATCACTTCCTGAGCTTCGACTCAAGTATTAATATACCTCTCATAGTCTGTCGCCGACGCTCTGAAAAATATTATCTATCTATCTCTTACTAAATCTTTTCCCTTCCACTCTCCATTTAGGGGGGAGGTGCTTCAAAATCAAAATTTAAATCCTATTCCAAAACTTTTAGTAATAATTCAGAATATTCACTATTTTCCAAAAAAAGTTTTACTGGCTCCCAGGCCTTCTTTTGTTTATCCCAGGATTCCCCTCTTGAACATAAAGTTAATTTATCTGAAACAACACAATCTGTCAATTTATACAGCCAATCTTTTATTGTTGGAGGGTCACTACACTTCCATTTAGATGCATAGACCATCCTGGCGGTTGTAGTTAAGTAAAAAAGCAATTTGCCAAACTCTTTTTCTAACGAATTGTCTTCTATTATACCTAACAGGTACAATTTAGGCTCTCTTACTCCCTTTATTGGCACCATTTGCATAACAGTCTCATGCACCTTCAGGCAATAGTTTTTTGCAATTTTACAATGCCACCAAACATGTATAAAAGAACCCACCTCTTTACGGCATTTCCAACATAAATTACTGAGATTTTTCTGCATTCTCGCCAATCTAACTGGGGTCAATACCACCGGTGCTGCATTTTTTGAAAATTTTCCCTCAAGTCATAACTCAAGGAGTATTTGAGCCTAAAAGTCCATGATTGGCACTGGGCTGTTTATATGCTGGTGTGATGATGTGCATTTTCCACCTTGAATCAGAGTATCCCACCTTCTATTTGCTC
>CM034710.1:111802964-111819220 GCA_020142125.1 Phrynosoma platyrhinos
GAGAGATTCTATGATGCAGTTCAGGAAGAAATTGACAACATACCATCATAAGATTTCAAACTAATCACTGAAGACTTGAACGCTAAAATTGGCAACAAAGAAGAATCAAAAACAGTAGAAAGATTTGGATTAGGAACAAGAAATAAAGCAGGAGAGCGTCTGATAGAATTCAGTGAGGCCAACAATCTGTTTATTGCAAATACCTGCTTCATACAACCAGACAGGAGACTATACATTTGGACATCACCAGATGGTAAACACAAAAACCAGATAGACTACATAATTGGAAGCAGAAGATGGAGAAACTCTATCCTTGTGGTCAAAACCAGACCAGGAGCTGATTATGGCACAGTCCATGAACTGCTCACAACAAAAATCAGAGTTAAGCTGAAGAAGAAAGCAAAAAGCATTATTATACGAAAATATGACCTGAATAACATTTCAGATGAATTCAAGGTCAATGTAAGAAACAGATTTGAACTATTGAGTATAATTGACTGGGAACCTGAAGAACTATGGACAAAAGTCAAAGACATAATTAAGGATGAATGTAAGAAAATACTAACAGTGGCCAAAAAGAAAGATAAGAAACAATGGATGACAGATGAAACACTTCATGCAATAAAAGAGAGAAGAAAAACAAAAGCAAAGGGAGATAGGGTCATCCATAGGGTCACCATGAGTTGAAACTGACTCGACGACAGCTAACAACAGCAACAACAAAGTATCATACTGGCTGGGAACCATAAAGGGAATGTGATAAACTAGACAAGAGAGATCTCATAAGGCTGGGGTGTTGCCTGGTGTGATAATATGAGTAGTGTCTCTATTAAATCCACTGTTGGTGGATTGGAGTTTGTGGATATATTCCAGTTCTGTTGTTCCTCTTTCCAATCGTCCTTTGTGGTGTTGTTGTTGTTGTTGTTGTTCAAGGGTAACTGTTCTGAGATCTAAGATGGAATGCCCAGGAATACTGAAGTATTCTGCAGCTGGTTTTTGTGTATCCCCATTGTTAATGCCCAATTTACTGTACATTTATCCTCTGGCACAGAGACTAACCTGTTTGCTCAATGTAGCGTGCTGAAGGACATTGTTCACAGAGATGGAATATATCACAATAGAACAAGCCTGCACAACATATGGTCTGGGGTATTTTGCAATGGCCTGCAAAGATATGAAATGTCTTCAAGGGTCCTACAGGGAAGGCCAGGTGTTGAAGGAAGAGGGTGGGCAAACATTTGTCCCTCAAGGCTCCTCTGCTGTCCAGCTTTTTTGCCAGGAGAAGGCCAGGCAAAAAAGGAGAAGAAAAGTCAAACACTTGCCCTGCAAGGATCCTCCACTGCCCCACTTTCTCCAGAGGAGAAGGCCAGGTAGCAGAGGAAATGGGTGAACACTCACCCTTCAAGTCTCTTCTGCTGCTTGGCTTTTTCCTGAGGAGAATGACAGGTGGAGGAGGAGGACGAGTAAATGCTTGCCCTACAAGGTTGCTCCTTCACCCAGTTTTCTCCTGAGAAAGCCAGGTGGCAGAGGAGGAATGGGGCAAACTCTCGCCCCTCAAGACAGAGAAGTCTGGGCAGAGGAGGAGAAGGACAGACAAAGCTCCTCCACTACTTGGCTTTCTCCTGAGGAGAAGGCCAGGCAGAGGAGGAGGAGGAGGATGGAATTAATAGTAATTAATAAAATTTACTTAATTATTAATTAATTAAAACCTATCTGAGGCACTAAGAATTTTAGTCTATTTTAATTTTGGCCCCTAGCTACTCCCAAGTTGTGGAGGCCTGCAACAGAGGATGAACAAGTGAAAGTCCCTCTAATAATGTGAGTGGTGTGATTAGGTCCTGTAATGGCATTTCCTGAAAAGATGTCTGAGCAGAGTTGGCATACACATTTGATGCAAGGTCTTGTACCCATTTCCCCATCTATGTTGTGTATCCTTCTATAAGTAAGTAACTGTTTGAGATTGGGAAGCCATCTGTAGACAAGCATAGGCCTGCCACGAAGAGCCCTTGAGAAGGCAGCGTTATTGTCCAGAGTGGGCTGTAGTTGACCGTGCCTTGCTATGAACATTGAAAGTTACTGACACAGCTGACTTGGATCCTATACAGAAAAACTAACATGGGACATTAAATAAATAAATATTCCCTATACATCTGTTACCCTTGGTTAACCATCTTTATCCTTTTGGTAAACTGCTATTTCGAGTAGGGAAATTTACTGGAATGCAACTACTTGGGAGAACTGAATGTTCTTCTTAACCCTATGATAATTTTACTCAGAAGCTGCATATTTCCTGGTGTCCATCAGCTGAATCAACCCATTTCAGCAACATTTTTAAAAAGCCCACAATTTACATTTTAATTTTTAGGACACTTTAGCCAAGATCCAAAATGGAATATCTGGTAGAACTGCTTCTAGTAGCCCCACTAGGAGAGATGATCTATAGTCCACACTAGAGTACTTTGTGCATCCTAAAACCTGGTTCTGAAGGTCTGGGAAACCATCCAGTGTTGATGGTTGCAGAAGAAACAGAAGAAATCTCGCTGCTACAATACCAGTATGACATCAGATTAAGGGCTAAGATAGACAACCAGTGTTTATCCTTCTTAAAGGATAGAGATGTATGCTACTGCTCCTTTAAAAAAATCTACACAACCAATTTATCAATAAAGCCCATGTATAAGAGAGCAAGATGGGCATACTTTGTCCTAATGAAACAGTTATTGTAACTCACCTGGGAAAGCAATGGATTTGCCAGGCCAAGTCTGAAATCCAATCACTTTTAGTTTACATTAGAATTTAAAAAGCTTCCTGATGTTATGGCTACCCAAGCCCAGTCTATTGACTTTTCGATCTGTGTATTCAGTTGCAGTTTGTACTTCATGATGAGGGTAGAGCCTCAAGATGTTTTAAGAATAGCTAATGTTAGGAGAAGGAATATATACAGATAAGAATGGAATGTCCTACGAAAACAGACCAAAAAAGTCAAAATGCTAGAACTGAACGACAGCTTTCCTAGAATTTCTAATTTTAAAGTTCATACCTATCCATATTCTTTTATTTATTAAATGCAGACCTCAAGTGTCAAAAATGATGCCTAAGAATACAAACAGTACCATTCAAATTAAACCAAACACAATTAAAAAACAAAGCAGGTCTAAAACACATCAGTAAGCAGAAGAAATGTATTTCAACTATCACTCCACCTAGATATCCAAAGCCTGTCTGCATAAAATGGCCTCTGCTTGCCATGAAGGATTTTTACCTGTAGGCATTTTGGTCAAATTTGAATACACACAAAAGGCCATCAAATATCCATGTAAGAACAGCTACAAGCAAAGCTTAATCATACAATCACTGCAGGCTTGTGGGTAGTTTATCAACAATTCAAGGACATCTTTTTGCCTATGGAATGTCCTACTAAACATTTGAACCATTTTAAAATGAGTTTTATACTGTTTCATTTCATAATTCAAGGTTACAAAATCAACTATCACTGTTATGGAACTACAAAAATGGTGCTCTTCTTATCGCTGACTGTGCATACACTGCTGGGTCTCCCAACCATCAAAACCTCAGGATCAACTAACAGCAGTTAATGGCAACAGACTGATTTGCTGCACATACATCAAGATTTTATGTGAGGAGATATAATTTCAGAAGCACCCCTCCAAAAACTCTGGCTTGAATCTAACACAACAACTTTGGAAATGGAAGGAAGCAAATTCTCCTACAACACCAACACCACTCCTGTGGCTCACGCACACAAACCTTCCCAAATGAGCCTGAAATGTGAATTTTAAAAAAAGAAGTTCAGCAAGAAGAGAAAGAATGGGAAAGAATAATCCAAGTTGCCAATGGTCAATTTTGCTTTATGAAGACAACTGTCTGCAAATTGAAAGAGGAACATGGCCTTGGGATTAATCAAGTAGATGGGAGGGGGGGCTTTTAGAATAATTACTGATTCTCAGGATATTGAACATGGCAGCACTGCACCATCTGTGAGTATATATATAACACTCAAGAGTCTCTGGCCCAAGAAACTACTGTAGAAATTTCCTCATAATATTGCGGGCCCCAAATCTATAACAGCACCTGATCACTTGTGTAAAAATGTACCAACATAAGCAGAACCCCAGCAAAAATCATAGCACTTTGTCATAAAAATCAACTGTTTAACGCAACCTGGTACGGTTTTGATTCTTATGAAAGGTTATGTTTGGTTAACTTAGCAACATAGCACATGCTTTGCATTCAGACAGATTTAGGGACAGTACCTCAAATTTCCATTTTAAAGGGTGTAAATGAAGGATACATGGAGAGAAGAGCCATATGAAGATGAACCCCAAATTCTAAAAACTGAAGTGGAAGTTGCAACAAAAGAAATGGCAAAAAACAAGACACCAGGAACAGATGATATACCAATAGAACTGTTGCAATCCACACTGACAGTCAACTCTAGTGCTAACCAACTTATGTCAACAGATATGGAAAACAAAACAATGGCCAATAGATTGGAAGCGATCAATATACATCCCCATCCACAAAAAGGGAGACACAAGAGATTGCAGCAACTATAGGACCATAGCACTAATCTCCCATGCAAGCAAATTTATCCTCAAAATACTGCAACATAGACACCAACCACACACGGAGAGAGAAATCCCAGAGGTCCAAGGGGGGTTCAGGAAAGGAAGAGGCACCAGGAGTACTGTGCATGCGCAAACGCGTCGTGACCACCATTTTGACTTCCAAAATGGCGATCGCCGTGAGTGTGGCCGAAAACGTGCTCCGATAGCAGCGAGCAGCAGCGGCGGCGGCAACCTTCGGCCTGGGCCGGTAAGTCTGGGGCCCGGGGACTCAACTGGCCCCCGGGCCGTAGGTTGCCGGTCCCTGGTTTAGCCCATTATAATCTGGCAGGCATTGACTTTCCAAAATGTTTCTCAGTCTTGATACTTAGAAAGATATTTGTTGTTTGTTTGACTTCCAAAATGGCGGTCACAGCATGCGCCGTGACGGCTGCAGCCGCGCGCGCTACGGCGGCAGCCGTGGTAGCAGCTGTGGCGGCAGTGTGCGTGTGGGGGGGTCGTGCATGGCGGAGGAGGGTGCGCGCGCGTGCCGCCATTCCCCCCCCCTCGGCCCAGCCAAGACCTGGGTGACGGCAGACCGGCCCAAGTCTGAAAAAGGTTGCCTGTCCCTGGGCTAAACAGTCTGATTCAACAGCCATATTCATGCATTATTTATATGAACACTATTTATATATGAGTACTAAAGAGGCACTGGGGTCTTGCATTTAGCCCTGTCCCCAAAAGTCATGCCATTCATTCTATCTCTTCAGTTACCATCTCCAAAATAAAATTAAAAAAACATAACAAAACATTTCTTGAGCCCTTTTATAATGCAGAATTATAGTGCTATGATTCCAGTTAAACTGCCACAGCTGTATCCTATGGGATCCTGGAGTTTGCATTCTGGTGAGGCACTAGAGATCTCTGGCTAAGAATTCTAAATACCCTCTATGGAAAATCCTGGATCCCATAGGGTATTGTCTTGACAACTGAAGTGGAATCACAGTGCTATAACTGTGTAGCGTGAAAGGGCCCCTATACTCAAATTCATATTCTGCATCACTTGAGTTTTAAATCACAACAAGAGCCTTGGCCAGAGCTTGCTAGGGCAAGGGGTTTTTCTCAATTCTCAGAATCCTTCAGTTATCTTGATAACTGGGCATGACACCTAGGACATTTGGGAACAATGGGGGCCTGAAAATCTAATTTTTCTAAGCTTTGCCCATGAATACAGGGAGGCTGCCTGGTGCAGATTTTAGGCATAATACAACAAACAAGGCAAAAGGAGTGGCATAACTTTAGTAGCAAAAATATATGGCTGTTCCTATTTCCTCTTCCCATATTTATGCAAATAATATGTAAATTGGTGCTAGTTTGTGTCCATTCTTGTGTGTTAAATAATGAAGCACTGACGTCTATGCCCAAATAATTAATTTTAAAAACAGCTGTGTAAAACATGCCCAGTATCCCTTAAAGCTGTTACAAAGCTGAACAACTGAAAATCAAAGAAAACATTCTCATTCCCCTTATACTTTCTTCAGAAATGGGAAAAGTTGCTGCAAAACAATTATCCCATGAGGCAAATGTATTTGAGATAAGATGCAGAAAAATGGATATTTGAAGTATTTTCAGAAGATGACTACTATATATTTTTCAACCTCAAGAGCCATTTTTTTAGAATTTAGGGTGAGGGGAGGAGAACATGTATTATCTACTAGTCACACTCATCATCCTTTTGGAAGAGAAGCCAAATATCATGTACCATATGACAATTTTAAGCCCGCACATAATTATGAAGAATTAACATCTTCCTTACTAAGCTTCATGTTATTTTTAAGCAAACCTACCAAAAGAAAATGCCTGACAAAGTGGACATTTCAGACACTAAAGAATATGTGACCCTGGTTTCCATGCCTAGAGATGTGGGTAGTCTGTTCCAGCAGGCTTATCCAGATGATTTTTAAATTGTGAATTTTAAATTATTAATTCAAATATGAATTATTTTGGAATGTGTGTCTTATTTATCCTTTTAACTGATGCAGGGTTTAATTAATGTGTTTTAATTGATGTTGTGCATTATGTGTTGTAGTTCCCCACCTCTATCCATAGGGAGAGGCAGGTAACAAATCATCATCATCATCATCATCATCATGCATTGAGTGAATTTCACAAACTGTGGGGAACAATGAAAGGCCCCTGAAAGCTTATGTGTCATAATACGTTTGTCAGTCTGCTGATTTTTCTGTAACATACTACCATAGTTACTCCTCTAGAAACTGGGGAAATAGTAGTAGACATCAGCATGCTTTATGGATAAGAGGGCGACTTCTACCTTCTCCAGACTATTGGTATACCACATCAGTACTCCTGATAGGAACTGGAAGTGATGTTTTGGACAACTGACAATCACTTCTATGCACATTTAAATTGCTTACCTCTCCCTTACCCCCATTTCTGGAGAGGCATCTTATAGGGCAAAAAGGTCCTAGAATCTAAATGAGGGAATGTGTAAGACATTTTTGCCTTATTGCTTTTTTAAAAATGGGCTAAATTTCCCACCCACAATGTAAATTGAGTATCAAGCACACACAGGACAAGTCAAATTCTCATTAAAACTCTTGTCCCAGGCCTAATTTACATGAATTGATATGTTGGACCAGAAGATTAAAAACAGATTTGGTTTAAGGTGGTTGTTTCAGAAAAGCACCTTGCCCACAGAGACTGGAAAATGTTCCTTTTTAAGGCTATATGTATGAAATCTCCCAACCAGTAAGGTTAGTGACCATACTGGCTGAGGAAATCTGGGAGTTATAGTTTAAAATCTTTTTCAGGTTCTGCTTCCCTCATTGAAATCAAACAGACCTTTCTCAGTCTGTTTTAAGCAACAGTCATTTTGGAAGTTCACTACAAGATAATGAAATGGAGGGTACTAGAAACCTCAGAAGATGCCCTAATACTACGCTGTGGCACTGATCCATTTAAAGTGGCCACCTACATGCTGCCATAAAAAGGGGGCATGGATTCTCATAATTATCTTTTCATTAACACAATAAATCTCTTCATTGTAGGGAAAAACTGTGACCAATCACATTTCTCATTTTGCTCTCCAGGTAAGGTGTTAAGCATTAACGGGAAACATCAAGGTCTCTGCATATTTTCTTTTCCTGTTCTTTCGCTTTCAAGAAGACTTAGTATGTTAGAAGTATCTAGACAGATAAAACACCTCCCTATGAGAGAAGAACTTTCAACAAAAACTCTTTGCTCCTAGAAGTAGTACCAAAAAAAGCTATGTGGCATTTATAGGTAGGAATGGAGAGAATGCATGTTAATATTATTTGACAATTCCAATTCCAAAGAGCATTCTATAAATTTTATAGAGAATGACTCTTAATTCCCCAAACTTACAGATAATGGACTGAGCAAATGGAGAACAATTACAATGAAAATCAAATGCCTCCAAAATTAAATTACACCTGGAGTATAATTCCCATCAGCCCTCACAAATGACCACAATGGATAGAGATTATCAGAGTTGTTTTCCTTTGCTTCCTCCTTTGTTACATGCCCCCAAGTTTAACCCTTGATTTTGCTATGGGTCATATTAAAATCTGTAATTTTGGCCCCACAAGCTGCCCTCGATTTATATATGAAGTCAATTTATAGTTACATGTGTACAGTAATTCTCATGTGTCCATGGATCATAAAATCAGATTGTCCTGATGAAGGACAGCTAGATCATGCTTTCTTGTTTTGTAAATTTAACTTGCAGTGGTGGGCCATGACGAGCCCATCAAAAAAAGCAAAACCATACAAGATTAAAGGAAACCCACCTTATTCTAAAACATGCCAACCTTTCTTCTGAATGAGATTTTGGGCTCATCCACATGATTTAAATACTCCCCATTGTATTCTAATATTCCACATATGATTGAGAGGAATCAGGCTCATCAAACTCCTCTGAAAAGGGAATCTTTTTTAAAAAACCAAAGTATCCACAAGGATGCACATTATGGGGCTCTGAAACTCCTTTCAGTGGGCAAGGGAGATCTTAACACTCTTCCTACTTTCTCTGTGGTCTCTGTCACAACTCCTGGACTCAAATTCTTACATTTCCCTTACATCACAGGTTTCCATCTCCAACTACATTTTACTACTACACTGTATCACCAAATATTCTTCAAGCTTCATAGCTTACTCTTGAAATTTCAAATCTCTCCATGTGCCTGCAATCAGCCAATATAAACTGGGATATTTTTTAACATAAGAATAGAAGTTGGTGGAGATGATGAGAACATTGGAAGTACAACTTAAACAGATTCTTAACATACAACAGTATCTGGAAGTTGGGGGCTTAAGACAGAAGAAAAAAAGGGTCACAATGAATAAAGTAACAAAAGAAAAAAACACTATGATAGAACATTGGGGCTATGCATACGGGTGGTTCTGGACCGCCCCTGCTAGCTGCCGATCGGGGCCGTGGCAATCGCATGCCACAGCCCTGATTCTCCCTTTTGCCGCTCCTTTTAGGGGCAGCAAAAGGCCGCCCTAAGAGCTGCCGCTGTGGCTCTTCTGTGCCCTTTCAGCACAGCGTGTGTACACGCTGCACCGAGAGGGCATCCTGACGCAGCAGGCTGTGCGTACAGGCGCACAGCATCAGGACAGTGTCAGGCTGGGGTTGGGGCAGCCAGCGTGCGGTTGCCCCACCCCAACCCCAACCCCAGGCCAGCCCTTTAGGCCGGTTGCAATGCCTAATTGTGATGCGAACAATCTTTCTGTGATTTAGGATTATATCCAAAGGCTGATACACATGTTTGAGACAATCATTTTCTTTCTGCTTAACTTACACCACAAGATTTTTGTGAGTATAAAACTGTTTGGAAGTATCATATATGAAAATGAAAGCTCTTTGAAGAAAGGTGTGCATTAGAAATAAAGAAAACAGAGGCAGCAGTAATAGCTGTGAATGTCACTCACAAGTGCTTGTGCATGGTGGTCATGGTCCCAGAGTCCTTGCTAAAGAATCTAATCTAAAATAGGAAACCCTGTCTCCAAAAAGCTTTCTCCAAAAGAGAAAGCTGTTAGGACTGCTGCTAACAGGAGTGTGTATTCAATAAATCAAAACTGGCATTTATTAAATGAGTATTAAAAGTAATGTTTGTCTAACTTACCTAAATTATTCTTCTCACACTACTGTTTTGGACTCATAATAAGCCAATGTTCTGAACCTTAATGATATTTGTAGCAATTTCACCCCCAAAAAACCTGGGTCAACTTATCCACAGGCCAAAGTAAATGCTGTACTTTAACTCTTATCCAAAAAAAAAAAAACCATCTCCTTTTCTGAGTAAAGTGGCAAAAGGAAAGAATTTAGGAGATTATTCACACATCTTAAAAACAGGACTTACCTCTCCTGAATTGAACTAATTCGGACTGCATCTGGGTCCTATCGCATAGCTTTTGTCATCAAATCTGCCATCTGAGTACAGCCAGGCTGCAGCCCAGAGCCCTTAACACACTTTGGCGGACATTTTTCAAAACCAGAAAGCTCCCAACTTTGAAAAAGTGCAGCCAAAGCATGTTAAGGGACCCAGGCTACAGCCTGGCTGTATTCGGATGGCAGAATTGGCAACAAAGGTCATGTGATAGACCGGATGCAGCCCGAATTCGACTTCAATTCGAGAGAAGTAAATTGCATTTTTACAATATGTGATAATCTCCTTTGTCTTTCCTGGCTGCACCTAAAAGAAGCAGTGATCCCCTCTACTCTCTCCACTGCCATGGCATTTATGATCTTTCTGAATGTTTGGGTAGGAAAATGATGGTGGTGGCAGCTCTTTGGAACTTTCCCTCAAAGAACTGCCAAGAGGAATTGGGCTCTGAAGAATCTGAATGAGACATTTGTGTATGCCTGTCAACTTTTCTGGTTAAAATCAGGCAAAGTTATCACATGAAAGTTGAAAGTCCAGTGGTGGAGAACTTATGGCACATGTGCCAAAGGGAGCACTCTGTGGGCATGCACCACAGATCACCAGAGTTTTTTACTAGAAAGCCAGAAGGATATGGCAGTTTGCGATAAATAAGTGGGTTTTGCGTTGCAGTCTGGGCACTCGGTCTCTAAAAGGTTCACCATCACTGTAATCAATGCTAACATAGGGCCTTTGCAGACTGCCAGAAATAGTGCAAATTGAGTCCACTTTAACTGCCCTGACTCAAGTGCTAGGGAACCATGAGAACTGTAGTTTATTGTGGCACCAGAGCTCTCTGACAGAGAAGGCTCAATGTCTCAGAAAAAAATACAGTTCCCATGATTCCCAAGCACTGAGCCAGGGCAGTTAAATTGGACTCAATTTGCACTATTTCTGGCAGTCTGCAAAGGCTCATAGTCACAATTTTCTTTGTTTTGTCTTTTCATCCTTTTGTGTGTGTGTGCTTTCTTATCCCTGCCTCTATCTATTTGCCTCAACACATCACACAACTACCACTTACAGTAGTTCCCTCCTCATCCATCCAATCTTTAGGATGAGCACATTCAATGAGGTTGAATTATAGTCAAGTATATACAGTAGTCTCCTACATCTACATTATTTTTCTACTGGAGGAAGCCAACAACATAGCAATTATTATTTATTAGGAGATGACATGTACTCATAAACAAGGATGTGTTTTCTCCTCCCCTAACCTCCCTCTTTTGCCTTTTTTGTTGACTATTCACTACAACTAATTTTTCATGTCATTTAGGAAGACACTCCCAATTAGAACTCAAGGGAATAATTCACAGAAAATAAATATGACAAGTTTTGCCTTGCACAGTATTTGTGGGTTGTCTATGAGCAAATTGGGATCTTCTAAGCTTTATACACACTTTGGGCTTGTCTGTAATCTTCTACAATAAGAGTCTAGAGACATTTTAATGGGAGAAAAACTGAAGCCAGGATACAGTTCTAAAAAAAATTCTATTGCGTTTAACTATTGGCAAATATTACTCCACTTTATTCAACCATCCCTCAAGTGGCTAACTACTATGCTTCAAGCCAGGTTCTTACTTTAAATATCCTCATTTCAGTTCAAAAAGTACCTATTTCCCTTGAAATTTTGTGTTGGTTTTTGCTTAAAAGCCACTTTTAATGATGATTCACTTTGACAAAACTAAGGGCCTTTGCAGACTGCCAGAAATAGTGCACATTAAATTGAGGCACTGCCCTGGCTCAGTGCTAGGGAGTCATGGGAATTGTATTTTTTTCTGAGACATTGAGCCTTCTCTGTCAGAGAGTTCTGGTGCCACAATAAATTACAGTTCCCATGATTCCCTAGCACTGAGCCAGGGTAGTGCCTCAATTTAATGTGCACTATTTCTGGCAGTCTGCAAAGGCCCTGAAATGGTTACACAAAATTAAACAAACCAAATACTTGGTTTAAGCAATGCAGTATTTCCTGTTCCCCAAACTTCTAGGAGATAAGTGAAGAAAGAATTTCCAGTATACAGAAGCAACATGAAAATCAGTTCTTGGATGTTTCCAGAATTGGGAAGTACAATACATTTGGTCTTTGATTTCCAGATCCATTTCATTCTGAATTCAGGCTTTGTTATGGGACAGAGACAACTTTCATCAGTGAATACTGGGCATTGGATAAGAGGAATGGTTCCTTGTTGTCTCTGCTGAATCTTTTGATGTCTTTCAATACCATTTACCATAGTAACCTTGTGGGCCATCTCTCTTGCTTGTGACTAGAAAGCATCAATTTGCAAAGCCCACTCCCTTGCTTCTAATACTCTACCTCTTGCAACTCTATCTCTCTCCTTTCCCTCCTACCCCCTCCTTCACTTCACTTCACTTCACTTCACATTTGCCTCCACTGTCTGCTCAGCTTAGTCTCCCTTCCTGCACACCTGAAAGGAAGGAGTAAGCATGTTAATTGCACAACAAATTCACAGAAGACAGCTTCCACATTTTGCCCCAAATCTAGGCTTGTACAAGGGCTAGAAAGTTACCTACTTACACACACACACACACACACACACACACACAGAGTTATATAAAAGCTTGGAATCCAGGCCAGATCATGGTCCAGACGGGCAGCATGCATCATGGCTAGAATGTGGATAAAACTCAGCCTTACCAGAGACATGGCAACCCAATTTTTGTAACCCAGTGGCTTACAGGGTGGTATCCTACTAAAACACTTGGTTTGGCCCTGCTGGGGACCTTTAAGGATTTTTTTTAGTCATAATGGCATACTTTTAAAGATGTTGGTATTCAAATTAGTTATAAAGAACAGGGAACTTCCATTGCGATGTGTACATCAACATCAACTTGGACCAATGAGCAATGGATTTCTGTCCAAAGCAATTCTTTCGCCAGAATTTGTGTCTGGATGAACAAATGTGCCACAGGACTGCTCATCAAAATCTCAAGTTAGTTCAGTAAATCAATTTCTGTTCAGGAAAAGAAAACTTAGGCCAGCCGCAGCATAAAGTAAAACACTCCATGCAATTAGTACATTTTGACATATATGTATATAAATGTGAGTATTGTTTAAGCCCCTATTAAGGAGTCCAGTTGAACCTTATGTAACTGAAGATTAACTGAAATGATTTTTATTGAAAGGAATTGAGATTTAATAGGTGATCTCCTATTTCATCAAATACTATCATTGCCTAATTATTTAAGCCCTCTTACAAGCTAGTGTAGTGTTTGAAGAAATATTTCCCATTTGTCTAAACTACAAAGTAAAAGCAGAAATGAATGCTACCTATGAATGTTGTCACTTTCAACACTGTGATACAGAACTGAATACTATTAATTTTACAGTGGAAAGACTAACTATAGTGTTGTTGCTATGCTGTAGAAACTAACATTTCTACAGTACTAATTCTCCACATTACAAGACCCTCATCAAAGCAACCAATCTGCTTCAAATCTGACTTCACAAAATAGATAAAAAAACTAATAATCCTACAGTGCTAAAAGAAGGGAAAAGGCTAATTCTCAGCTAAAGAGCATAAAAGCCAGCATCCAGAAATTGCAACACTAGTTTGACTTACACAGAAGACAGTAAATCATACAGCTTCCAATCCAGAAAGCTAAATCATAGAAGCTGACAGTTAAAGCTGTTTAATGCATTACATATATCAGGCTCAACAGCTAAGAGTTTTAATGGTAAACCTGACCCACATTTTAAAAAATACAAGTTTTGCCTGCACTAATCAAAATCAGAAATGAGTGAGCTCTCCCACAGGCTCTATATAGAGCAGCAATACAGACAAAAATCTTTCCTCCCTGAGGGGTCTAGATTTGCTGGATTCAGTGGGGAAGTGGATCCATTCTTGATTTTAATCCAAAAGTAAAAGGAGCTGTACATGATGCCAAATCTAATAGGAAGGTCCAAAACCTGATTAGTGCCCTTAAAGCCAGGACTAAAGGATAGAAAATATTCATTGCTCCACTACTGTGAGCCACAAACCAGAACATAAGAAAGAGGGTTGGGTTAGAGGATGGTATAATTCACTGGGGCCTAGGGAAATCCAGATCAACTGGAAGCAATTACCAAGGAGGAGGAGAAAGAGCTTAATTACACATTAGGGATATACTCTTTGGCCCTACTGATGCTTTCTCCAACAGTTTCTATCAGTCCTCCTGGCACAGCCTTGTAGGACCTATAATTCAGAACATCTGGATATCCAAAGTCCAACCCTATTGTAGATTACGTTAGAGAATCTTTACAGGAATTTAATTTGAGATTTAATTTGAGATCAAGATTTGCCACAGCCAGTCAAAGCGGTAGTATTAATACAGAACAAGCAACATAAAGAAGAATGAACTGCCAGCCTACGATCTTTCCAGATGACAGAGAGAACATGGAATTGTGGTTGTAGCCAGAGAGATGTGTGCTACTCTTGCTATGCTCTGTTTAGGCATTTGCCTGAATGTATGAGGGTTATCAGTAGGTGGAGATGCAGTGACATGCACGCAGGATACCACCTCCAACATTCACATGCCCATTTGCCCCCTTCCCACAGTCTCTGGCTTCTTTCCTTCCTTGACTTGAACAGGGAAATCTGAAGGCAATTTCCATTTCTGCTCACTTTCTAATTATGTTGAATACAAGTAAGATACTCTATACATTTCTATCAGGGTCTATGATCACATGGAACTTTCTGTTCATGTTCAAGTGAATGTGAGTAGAATCTTCAAGAGATCTTAGAGATCTTCAAGGGCATTGTTGTGACAAGGCTGGATTTGAGGGAGGGGTGAATGAATGCAGATAGAAAGGGGGCAGGGTGAGTATGTGAAGTTCCATCCCTCTAACCTACTTGGCATCTTCACACATTCAGGCAAATGTCTACTTAGAGAAATAGTTCTTAAGTTGCAATCTTCCAGATATTTTGAATATCAGCTCCCAGCAGCCTTAGCCAGCAAAGCAGTGGGGAAGAATTCTGGGAGTTAAAGGCCCAAATAACTGGAAAACCAAGCCTTCACACATTCAAAAACCTGAATAGAGTTTGTGTTACACATCCTTCAAGAGATGCTCTTTTTCCGACCCCAAGGCCAACGAAAACCAATACCGTATTTTCCGGCATATAAAACGACTGGGCGTATAAGATGACCCCCCACTTTTCCAGTTAAAATATAGAGTTTGGGAAGAGTATGACTTCCAAAACTGTTGTTGTTGTTGCTGTGCACCTTCAAGTCATTTCCAACTGATGATGACACTAAGGCAAACCTACCATGAATCTCCTTATACCCGGTGTATAAGACGACCCCCCCCACTTTAACCCCAGATTTTGCAGATTAAAAAGTAGTCTTATACACCAGAAAATAAGGGTACTTCTGGTAGGATATGCATCAATAAAATATGCTAAAATGTGTATACATTTCTTTTTGTTACTCAACATGCACAGAGCAAGAATGGTTAAATACTAAATGGCTCGGTCTATTGAGTTCAAACATGTAAGTACAATTGATTTTGGAATTCTAAGCCATTATTTTATCATGAAAAAGGATAAGAAAATAAAAATTTAAAGTGAATTGATCAATCGTTAAATGTCTTACAGCTGTACTAGTCCATTATACTAAAATGGGCTAACCAAAAAGTGACAAAAGAGTAACCAGCTTTTTGTGCTTGTGGGAAATTGGACTGATTTGGGCATGAAAAAAAGCCCAAAGCATGAAATAATTTCAGAAATGTGGAAAATACAATTTCAGATTTAAAACAATTTTTTTCCTATGACATGGGACTGTCACATATTTGCTGCAAGAGTCAGAGTGATGTTGTGATTTGAGTGTTTTGCCAGGGCACTGGGAGACCAAGGTTGGCATCGAAACCCACTGGGTGAGCCACACTCTCTCACTCAGAGGAAGGCAAAGGCAAACCCTCCTCTGAACAAATTCTGACATGAAAACACCTCAGGGTTACCGTAGGTCAGAAGTGACTTGAAGGCACATGACCACAACAACATTCATTGCATGTTTCTACTTGGCACACACAAACACACACACACACACACACACACACACACAGCTGATCCTAATTTCAACCTAAAGCTCACAAAAGGTAAATCTTTGATTTTTTGGGAGAACTGTTCCAACCTTATAGAGATTTCATAATCTACTGAAGGGATCAAGGTTTTGGTAGCTACCAAATTCATGTGGAAAAGGCCACGGAAGATATAATATTGGAAACCCTAATGCA
>CM034710.1:111819320-111840091 GCA_020142125.1 Phrynosoma platyrhinos
AATAACAACAATAATCAATATCATCATGGTGGGCGGCAGGGGGTGGCGATGGCGGCAGGACCTGCCTGGGGCCGGTCCAAAGGCCTCGAGGGGCCACATCCGGCCCCCAGGCCTTAAGTTGCCTACCCCTGCCCTAATGGAATAATCCTAAATGTATTTATTCAGCCAAAAGCATCTCTGAGTCGATGTATGTACTCCCAGGGGTTTTTCTGGAAGGCTTGGCTGTCATTATGAAACCTAATGGAACTCTTGATAAGCTTTCAATCAACACCAGGATTCCCTAGAAAAGAGTTTGAAAGCCAATAGGTTAGTTACTGAAATGAAATGGAAGGCCTCATACCATTTATAGCTCTATAAAGCACACACTGGTATCTTTGTCCTTGCTATATGGGTTATACATTTTTTTAATTTTTTTTTTTAATGGAGAAGATGCTTAGGTATTTACATCCAAAAATTAAAATCAACCAAAATGAATTATCTTTGGCTAAGAAGTACAAATCTTGGCAACACACTCACCTAAGAATTGGGCATTATGAGTCCCACCACTCAAAAATTATTCTCAAGCTCACAATTCAAAGCAAACTAATTGCTGTTCTGCTGATAACAGAAAGGAAAACATACACATGTCCTTCTACCACTCTTCTCTTGGTTCTTGGTGCTACCACTGCTGTAAGCTAAGTATTCTTTCTCTCCTTACTTTCCTTTCTGGGGTAACAGATAGGTAGGCAGGGAAAGAAGTACAAGTGTGGGGTGAGTTTTGAAGGAAACAAAGCAGAATTAGTCAAGCTATATCCCATTCTGGAAGCAGAGGTATTTGGGAACATTTTAAACCAGTGTCTAGCCAGTGCAAGGAAAATTTGTTCATCATTAACATGCCTGCTATGGAAGAATAACAGATATCTATATTTATCTGTTTACTAGATTATATCTTGCAGCTTACAATAAAATAATGACACATCAAAGCATGCTTTTTACAACCATTCACAGACAGAAAACATCCATAGTACAACTCATGAAAAAAAACTAAAACCCAGCATATCTAAAACGAAGCTGTGCTAAAAACTAAACATTAGAATCTTTAAGGTTACTCCAAAGCTCATGTCAAGAAACGACATTTTCCAAGTAGGAACTATTCTTTTCCTTGAAAAATTAACATTTTGAGGATAGAAATTTACTTAGTGAAATATTTTTTTTAAAAAAAATCACAATTGTAAAATATATATTCCACTTTTCTTCCATGTGGATCTCAAGTTCATCTGCTTCTCCCATGAAGGCACTGACCAGCTGCTTATCTTCAGAGTTGTTACATCATGTTTTTCTATCACACTGTGAGATATAGGGTGCATCAACACTGTAGAAATAAGTGCTGTAGCTCCATCCTATAGAATTTTGGGATGTGGAGCTTTACAAGCTCTTTAGCTTTCTCTGACCAAGAGTTATAGTGCCTCACAAAACTACAAATCCCAGGATTCTGTAGGATGGAGCCATAATAGTTAAAGTGTTGTCAAACTGCATTATTTCTACAGTACAGATGCACCCATGGTTAGAGTATGGAAACCTTACTTTTGTGGACAACAGCTCTCATCATACTACCTGATGTATTTTGGTGCTAATGTCCAATTTTGAAATTTTGATGAAAGATTGCATGAACCCATCTGTGACACAAACAGTACACCAATGCTGATCAAATATAGACAAGGATTTATCGCTACAAAGATTTTCTCCATGGGGGGGGGGGAAGCTAGGAAGAAAACTCAAAATGGGACTGCCAAGCAATTTAGGGGGAGATGAAAAATATGCTTCGGTGTTGACAAAAATCACCTACAATATAGTCTAGAAAAAAATTGCATAACTGGCTAGGGTGGTAGAAAAGAGCCAGGTAGAATTTGAAACATTCAAATTTGTTGGAGAGAAGAAGGGGCTATAACAAGTGATTGAATCTGAAGGCTAAATTTCTGGAGGCTCTTTCTGGCATGGAAATGGTTTAACTGGATGCAACTCCTCTGCCTGTGTTTTGGAGGGTGGGTGTTGCTTTTTTCATGGAAGGTTAACACCAAAGTCTCCCTGGGTAGCTCAGGGAAAAGAAACAGCTGTGCTCCAGCCTGATCTTGTTCTCTGCTTCATCTCTCCCTTGATTAGACAGCACCACAGGGTGTAGCCACAGACAAGAACTCCCAAACCACCTATTCACGCTTCCCTGGTCTTAAGGGAATGACATCTGTTTCTGAATTGGAAGAGAACAACACGAGCCTCCTGCTGTAGGTGGTCTTTTTTTTCCAGCTTCGTCAACACCTCGAGCAAATATCTCAGCGGGGCTTCCCATGAACATGGAGCTCATGGAAGCTGCATGGAATTAAGCTTTTCGCACGCCACTGCTAACGGCAAAAACAATAACAAAAAAACAACAACAACCAAAACCATCCACCCAAACCAAATACCTAGGTAGGCCTGCAAAAGGCTTAGCCTATTCATGGCAGTGTCTGGACCACCGTTTCTCAACCTTTTTAACCTGGAGGAACCCTCTTGAAATAATGTTCATGTCAACAATTTTTTTAGAAAATTAAAAATCAACCAAAATTATGATTAATCATATATACACACAAAGTTAAGACAATCAATTAAAAAGAAAAAATGATGAAATGAAAACGACGAGATTAATGAGAAAAAGAAGAAGAAGAAGAAGAAAGATATACCAAATTATTGACGTTAGATTGAAACTAAGTAAAGGAAAGACAAAGACAGTGATATTGAGAGAAGTTGATAAGAGGAGCCATTTAAAAAGGGGACAAACCTGGTGGGGAAGTCACTTTTAAGGTGTTTTTTTTACTAAAGAATAGTAGGGATAACTAGAAAGAATAAAAAGAGAAGAAGAACAGAAACAAAAAGAAGAAGACGAAGAAACAAAAGAAGAAACAGAAGAAGAATGCTGGAAAAATATGATTAAGAAAAACTAAGATATATATGATATGATATGATTACAATTCTAATTTGTCATTTATTTTTTTTCTTTTTGTGTGTGTGTGTATGTATGTATAACAACAAACAAGTTTAACCAGATGCAATAATTTAATTTAATTGTTTATTGTTTATTGTTTATTGAATATGTGCAAAAATTTGTTTGTTCTTTTGGTTAGCCAGCCCTGGTGGCGCAGCCAGCCCTGGTGGCACAGTGGTTAAATGCCTGTACTGCAGCCACTCACTCATAGACCACAAGGTTGCGAGTTCAATACCAGCCAGGGCTGAGGCTCGACTCAGGCCTGCATCCTTCCAAGGTTGCTAAAATGAGTACCCAGCTTGTTGGGGGGCAATCAGCTCACAGTTGTAAACCGCTTAGACATCCCATAGCGTGATATGAAGCGGTATATAAATAAGCTGCTTTTTTTTTTTTTTTTTGGAAAAATAATAAAAATAAGTATTAAAAAAAAAAAAAGAAATAATGTTCAGGTCTCAGGGAAGACCTGTACAAAAATTATTATATATATATAGCTCAAAATAGATATTTATATTTTTCACTCATGTTCTCTTAAGGAACCCCTAGCAACCTTTTTGTGAAGCAGGAAGGTTCCAGGGAAGAAATTAGAAGAAGACTAGGATTGGGAAAGGCAGCTATGAAAGAACTATACAAGATCTTAAAATGTAAAGATATCAAGCTGAACACCAAAGTCAGGATCGTCCAAGCCATTGTATTTCACATCACCATGCATGAATGTGAGAGCTGGGCAGTGAAGAAAGCAGATACAAAGGAAATCAAGTCATCTGAGATGTGATGCTGGAGAACAGTGCTAAGAATACCATAGACAGCAAAAAGACAAACAAAACCCCCTGGAAGCCAAGATGATTTTAATTTGAGGTTGTTGTACTTTGGTCGCATGTCGCATCATAAGAAGAGATGACTCAAGGGAGAGAAAAAAGTGATAATGTTAGGAAAGGTAAAGGACAATAGAAGGAGAAGAAGACCATATACCAGATGAATAGACTTAGGGGGGTTGCAGACTGCCAGAAATAGTTCAAATTGAGTCCACTTTAAGGGTTAGGGTTAGTGCTAGGGAATCATGGGAACTGTTGTTGTTTTTTTCTGAGACATTGAGCCTTCTCTGTGAGAGAGCTCTGGTGCCAGAATAAAATATAGTTCCCATGATTCCCTAACCCTAACCCTAAAAGTGGACTCAATTTGCACTATTTCTGGCAGTCTGTAACCCCCCTCAATTAAGGAGACAATGGCCATGAGCTTACAGGACTAGAGCAGGGCAGTAGAGAACAGGGAGGCTTCAAGATCTTATTCACATAATCAACATGAGTCAAGGCTGACTCAAGGGCACTTAACAAGAACAGGTTTCCAGGGAACCCTGGTTGAGAAACTCTTATCTAGACAAAGCATGAAAAGGATGTTTAGTCCCTAAAGCAGGGGTAGGCAACCTTTCCCCTTTAAGGGCCGAGGGACTTCAGCTCCCAGAATCCCAGGAGCTATTGGCCAACATGGGACTATTGGCCAGCATGGCTAAGGTTTCTGGGAGCTAAAGTCCCTCGGCCCTTAAAGGGGGAAGGTTGCCTACCCCTGCCCTAAAGAGATCCTATTGCGAGGTTTTCTTGGTTTGTTGCCTTTGTCCTCCTCTGAGGCTGAGAGAGTATGACTTGCCTGTGCATTTTTGTAAATTAATGACATTCTAAATAGGATAGCTTATTAATTAGTTGTTTTAAACTGCCTTTATTATAATGATTGTCTTTTAGTTTAGTTTTAATTTAGGTTATAACTTCAGTTTAGATTGTCTGTTATGATTGTGTTTTGTTTTAATCTAAGCTGTCAGCAGCCTTGTGTCACACACTGAGAGAAAAGTAGGATTTAAATGAAACAAAATAGAACACAAAAAAGGATTGGGTCAGTGAGAAGCTGTGATAAGGCCAGCAGTAAGGGAGATTGACAAGCTTTCTTCATAAGGCTAGTCAATAGCGCAGGTCAACATACACAAAGGTCACTTTGAGTATATGAAGGCATATACATGGGGCACTGAAGGTGCCTGATCTCTCTGTCAAGGATCTAAGCTTTCAAATTGGATTTTGTGTACAAAAATCCCCAGAATACTCTGGCTAGGGAATCCTGGGAGTTGTAGTTTAAAAAACTAATTCTCCAAGCTCTGCCAAGGCTAGCATTACAATATCCTAAAGACACCAGATTTCCATATGATCTTGAAAGCCCAGAAGGATCAGGCCTGGTTAGTGCTCAGTTTAGGGACTTCCAAGGAATAACAGGTGCTGCAGTTCAGATGAAGGCAATGGCAAACCACCTCGGAGTATTCCTTGCATAATCCACCTCCTGGTTCTGCTGATGGAAACAGTCAATAGGATGACTATATTGGATAACACTATGAAATTCATGAGTTTGTCATTAGTCAACAGGGACCTTTGCAGACTGCCAGAAATAGTGCAAATTGAGGCTACTTTAACTGTCCTGACTCAGTGCTAGGGAATCATGAGAACTGTAGTTTATTGTGGCACCAGAGCTCTCTGACATAGAAGGCTCAATGTCTCAGAAAAAAAATACAATTCCCATGATTCCCTAGCACTGAGCCAGGACAGTTAAAGTGGACTCAATTTGCACTATTTCTGTCAGTCTGCAAAGGCCCCTGGTGACATGAAAATGGTGAACAGGTCTGAAACCTGCAGGGGGCAGGAAACAGTGCAGTCAGCACTGTATACTGCTTGTGATTAATGGGTACATAATTAACGTGTTGTGATTAACGGGTATCAAGCCATTTTCAGGAAGAGAGAGATATAATATTTGGGTGTGTAAAAACATTTGGGTGTACTTAGAAAATGGTGTTAAGAAAACATGATAGAGAAGGGGGAAACAGGCAGTCTCTAAACAGTCTATTAAATCAAGTGATCATGTCTAGTCTAGTCTACAGATACGACTTTAATCTAGTTATTTTCTAACACAGTTACACTGTTAAAAGTGCCATTATCTCTTCAAGGAAATCTCTGAACATATTTAAAGAGTGTACTCATCAAATTCTCAAACTATTCAGTTGGCAGTTCTGCCAATTATTAGGACATGCAAAATGGCTCAAAACGTACATCATTAGGAAATTGCCATCTTAATCCCCATTTTATTTTGACTGCTTTGGCCTCCTGCAGGTGTTAAACAGGTAACATGCCCCACTTCATGTAGTTGGTAAAATCCCAGACCAGTATCCAATATAGTCATCCTGTTGACTGTTTCCATCAGCAGAACCAGGAGGTGGATAATCTTCCCCATAAACCACCAAAGCATCCCCCAAAACCTACTGGGGAACTTTCCAGAACAGAGAGGAACAGGCTAGAGGACAGAGGAAGGTAGACATCTCTGTTTTGCTAGAGGGCAGGTGTTAATGTACATTAACTTTAGGCAAGGAACAAAAAGGGTAGAGAGCCTTTAACTGTGACTATTCCTGAACTCCAGAGGTCCTTAGAGGTTCACTAAAGTTAGAGGATGAGTATGAAAGCTAGCATGGTGTATGTCATGCCTGGCAGTTGGAGACTTAAAGAACCAGGACAGCATTGTAGTGCATTCCCTTATTCTGGTTTCTAAGGGGAAATACAGACCAGCCAAAAGGGCCGGCCTGGGGGGTGAAGTCGGGACATGGCACCTGCACGCCGGCCAGCCCAACTCCACCCTGATGCCGCCGTCACACTGTGCACCCCACCACACAGTGGGTGCCTCAGGGTACTCCCATGGCACAGCGTTCAGACACACTGCACCAAAAGAGCATGGAAAAGCCATTGCTGCAGTGGCAAGGACAGCTTTTTGCCACATCTTTTTAGAGTGGCAAAGTGTTGGATCGGGGCCGCATTGTATAGTTGCCATGCCCCCAATCCGGCAAGGAAAGGGACGGTCTGTACAGCCCCCAAGACACACAAAACTACTCCACAACAGTTAGAAACAACACTTTAAAAGTCTGATGTCCAGCCCCCCTCCCCACACTTGTACCCAGCACCATCTGCCCACTTCAAAGGTGCACTTTGAAGTTTGCCCCTTCTCAATTGCTATCTCCCCACCATCTCCCAGGAAAGGAAAGCACCATCATAAACAATCATAAACAGCCCAGTTTTCCTGCTGCAGACATCTGTCCCAATCTACAATTTCCTTTGATAACTGCATTGATTTACAATCCCCCTTGATCTCCCCCTTCACACACATCACTTTGATAGCAGATTCATATGGATACATAGGAATATGACACATGACACTATACTATATACACAACACTTTGATGGCAGGTTCCTGTGGAACATAGGAACATGACTGTAGTGGTTTGAGCATTGGACTACAACTCTGAAATCCAGGGTTTGAATCCCTGCTCAGCCACAAAAATGCACTGGGTGATCTTGGGCAAGTCATGCTCTCTCAGTCTCAGAGGAAGGCAAGGGCAAATGCCCTCTGAACAGACTTGGTAAAAAAAACATGATAAGTTTACTTAAGTCAGAAATGACTTGAAGGAACACCACCACCCATTTTTAGTGAATTATTTAAGCTCTTATAAATGAGAAGGAAAAGGAACTGGTATTTACTGACTAGGTCAAGTGTAGTGACATTTTAGTTACATATTTTATCTCAAAGTTCATATTTTATCTTTAATTCTCAGATGGCGTGAATGTAATGAGATATTTTATATCTGTTCACTATTTCTCTTTAACTTGTCTAGTGTATCCAGGGTTAAGTAAGACCTAAAGTTTTTTTTTAAAAAAATCATTATGACCTGGTAGCCATTTTACCCTAAATCCCAATTATTTTAGTGGGTCTGCTCAAAGTATGGATAAGCCTATGTTACCCAACCCACTGTGTTACAGACAAGATATAATCAGGGGGAAAGCAATCATTATATTGTAAAGGACAATCAGCATGTTGTAGTGGTTTGAACATTGGACTACAACTCTGGAGATCAAGGTCTGAGTTCCCGTTTGGCCATGAAAATTTGTGGGTTGACCTTGGGTAAGTCACACTCTCTTAGTCCCAGAAAGCCCCATGGTAGGGTCTCCATAAGTTGGAAATGATTTGAAGGTACGCAACAGTACTAAAATTGTAAAGCCTACACAAGTAGAACACACACAAGGAGAGAATTGACTAGTGAGGTGTCCTAGGGTTGTGTCCTGGGCCCTCTGTTATTCAATATATTAATAAATTACTTAGATATGAGCAGCTACTAATCAAGAGAACAGGATCAAAATTCAAAACGAACTGGGCAGATTGGAGAGCTGGACTAAAACTAAAAAAATTAATTACAACAGAGATAAATGTAAGATACTACCTTCAATTAATAAAAATGAAATGCACAGATTTAGGATGGGTGACAGCTGTCTGGAAAGCAGAACATGGGAAAAGGATTTAGGAAAGTGAACATGTGAAAGCAGAACATGTGAAAAGGAAAAGGTATCTTCTAGTAAGCCACAAGCTAAATATGAGTCTACAATGGGATGCAGCAGCCAAAAAAAAAAAAAAAAACCCCAATGCATTTCTAGACTGTATCAATGTGTCCAGATAAAGGAAGTACTTGTGACTTTTCTGCTTTGGTCAGACCTCACTTGGACTACTATCCAGTTCTGGGCATCACATCTGGGTCTCCCAGAAAAGGGCAACCAAAATGATCAAAGGTCTGGAAATCAAGGCTTACAGTCAGCCCTCCGTTTTCGTAGGGGATCCGTTTCGGACCCCCTCCTCACAAAAATGGAGATTCACTAATATTCAAGCCCCATAGGTTTGAATGGGGTACGCCCCCACGGAGGTGCACTCCATTGATTTAATGGTGGTCAGCCCTCCATGAATATACAAAACTGTGGACTTTAAGTCCACAAGAATGGAGGGGAGACTGTATATGGAAAGAACTTAGGGAACTGGGTTGAAGGAGTTAGCTTGAGGTTAGCTTGAAGAAGAGAGGGAGTTAGGGATTGAGCTTGAAGAAGACAAGACAGAGGTGATATGATAGCCATCTTTAAATACGTGAAAGGAAGTCATGTAGAGATGGAGTGAGCTTGTCTTCTGCTCCAAATATTATAACATAAGCCAATGGATTCAAATTACAAGTGTGTATGTGAGAGAGAGAGAGAGAGATTCCACCTAACAGAAATAACATATTTACTGTTAGAGCTGTTTGACAGTAAAATGGTCTGCTTCAGAGGGTGGTGGACTCTCATTCTTTGGCGATTTTCAACCTAGGTTCTGTGGGCATCTATCAGGAGTTCTATAGTTGTATTTCCCTGCATGATGGGGGTTGTACTACATGGCCCTTGGGGTCTGGTCTCTTCCAAATCTAAAATTCTATGATCCTATGAAGAAGCGTTCTTGTTTAATATCACATGGTGAGTGATCGAAGGTCTTATTTAACAGTATTTAAATGCTGTCCTCTGAAAGAAACAAGTTATTTTATAGGCAGAGCAGCCACAGCTGAACTGTCACTTTCTGACATCCTCTTACCTGCCAAATTGCTCATTAGATCTGGCAATTTTCACCTGCGCCTCAAGTTTATATATTTCAGCAAGGAATAAACATCATTTTGCCTCAGACCATTTCTGCTACAGTAGGCTCCCTAGTTTTTCTCTAAAGTATGCAGATATCTACTTAACACACAAACATACACACAAACCACTGTTGTGTAGCACAAAGTTGTTATTTTTTTAAAAAAAAAACTGCCTTAGCTGAACAGGTACAGCAGCAGGAAGTTTAGATGAGGTAATTTTTAAAATAATATTCAAGGAAATAAGAAATGTTCAAAAATGGAAGCGTCAGATGAAAGACGGGTGTAGGAACACATAAAGAGGAACGGTGTGGTTTGAGTAGTCTCAATACAAAAAAACAGAAAGACTTTATGGCCCAATATTATTCTTCCTTAGCTGCAAAGATCCAATCTTAGCCAACCCTCCACATGCACACAGTATATGATTACTGCAGAGAATGTGTGGTTATATGTCTTGCGTACAGGGGGGAACAGCAGTCCAGATGAATATTGCTTTCTCAGCTGGAGCTGATCTAGCTAACCTTTTCCTTTCTATGGAAGGTGGTACAATTTATATACAAACAAAAAAAGGGGGTAACATGGCAACCTGAACAAAGGAAGATGAAAATCTCAGCAGATCATTCAGCTTTAGCTTAATATGCTTAGACAGTGCATCAGAACAGCGGCTGCTCTGTTACTCCTCAGATGCATGTGAATAGCAGAATAAAATGTAGACTTTTACCACATAAACTCCACTTTCAAATAGAGCAGCCCATTTGGTACTCAGGAAAAACATGTTCAAGAGAATTTTAAAAAAATAAAAAGTTACCAAGCATGAAAGGAGAGAGCAAAATATCGGCAACAGTGACCAAACAATTTCAGATGGAATACTGTTTTTCATTTGGTAGAAGTAAAATATTCACCAGAAACCCTACAATTAGCTGGGAGATTACAATAATTACAGCAATTTTGCATCCCATCTCCAATCTAATTAATAGATATATGATCTTGTCAACATGTAACAATCAGAATCTGAAACTACCACAAAACTGGACGGGTTTTATGAGCTGAATAGGAGTTGAACAGTAAGAAGGTAATTATTTGAAATCCTGAGAATACCATTTGTATGCCATGCTTCACTTCACAAGTTAAAAAGGAAATACAATAGGGATATTATTTCCATTTTCAAAGTATATTTAAATCAGGTATTTGAATTCGGTTTGCTTTAATGTCAAGCAACACTATGAGTATGGTTTCAATTACCCATGGGGTACAGCATCCTGAAGAACAAAGACTATTCTACAAAGAATGGAAAGGAATTCTTTTAAGTGGTACACAGAACACTGCGTTTGCTTTTCTGGGATATCTGTGCCAAAATATTTCACACATTTTTTTCTGAGCAGAGATGACATGCAAATATACTGCTACAGTTGGCATCTTCTATCAGTTTTAGCAAACACAGCATTGTCTGGTACATAGGACAACTTATTCAGGTGTATAAAATGACCAAGACAGGTGAAGATTCCGAGTGACAACAGAATCTGTTATAAGAAAACAAAAAGCCATCTAGTCTGACACTCTGATATGAAGCAGATTGATCAAGCTATGCAATCCATACAGTGATGTATGCAAGAACTAAGAAGTTGCCTTTTGGGGTTATAGAGTTATCTGTTTGACCAATGCTGGAAACATATTGATAGGTACTGGGCTGATTCAGCAGGCAGCTTTAAATGTTGTTCCAACTTATGGTGATCCTAAGGAAAACTTATCACGGGGGTTTCTTGGCAAGATTTTGTTCAGAGGAGGGTTGCCATTACCTTCCCAAGGCTGAGAGCCTGTGACTTGCCCAAGATCACTTACATGTACATTTTGAGTGGGCTAAGAGATAGCAACTTTTTCTCCTTTCATGTAATTAGAGTAATAGGAATGGTTTTGTTTAATGAGTAATAAGACTCACAAAGGCCAATAGAAGACAAAAGTTTTAGAGACAGGTTTGCTATTGTTTTAATGGTTTGGCAGAGTGAAAATGTGTATCCTTGGTAAAACCTTTGGGACATTAAACCATAGCGTGTGTCTGCTCTCACACATTCTTCTCATCTGTCACGCAACCTGTCTGGGGAATGCAAGGGATCTTCTCGTTAGTCTCATTTTGTGCTTTTGTTATCCTAGGGGAATAAGAAACTATTTGTTTCACTGATGCAGATTTAGGATAGAATGAAGATGAAGAACCACTGCCCTCAGTGATGTGCTAGCAACAATGTCCAATCTAGCAAGGTTATTAAGCAATAAAATTTCAGGCTCAAGCCATCCTGTTTGGTTTTTAGACAGCTAAGAGAAATGTAGGCATGAACCAGTAAGAACATCAAAACCCAAAATGTATCAACCCCCTGGGATATTTTACATACAAACTAAGCAAAACTTGCAAAGTTTGCTCCAAATATCTCAGTATGGAAAAACAGACCTTGGCAAAAATGTAGAATACCACAAGAAATTGAATTTTTGTGACATTCCGTCTCGTCCTGAAATAGAGATGTTATGCATTTTCTTGTCCAAACCCAGCAAGCATATAGAGAAAAGAATCAGAACATGGAGTTAATTTATACTACATGTAATAAAGTGAGATGAATACATAAAGATGTAAATATGATGTAAAGATGTTGTGCAGTACAATGGCATCATCCTGGTTTTTGCAGCATCCAGTGTTGATTATAATCCTAATTTCATCTTGATTTTGACACCTTCTGATCCCAAGAAATGGAAGATATCGAATACAACCCTCTTGCTCTTTTATATTTTGGGAAAGGTATGGAAGGGATAATAATTCATAATTAAATAAAGCAAGTTTACAAAAAAAAAACACTCAATGACATTCACAGAATGGAATGACCTATTATTTATAATCTAATCATTCATCTTTTTCATCTTCAATTGGTAGGTCAAAACTGGCACTTCTAAAGCTATGACCTGGGGGGGGGGGATTAAGTTTTTCATGCTTGGCTACCTTAAAACTGGAGATTTGTGTGAGTACGCGTGCGCACGCACACACACACACACACACAGAGTGAATGCTGAAAGTAAAACATGAACACTGATTTTTTTTAAAAAAAATGGCAAAAATGTTTTTGCTTGCCTGCCTCAAACATTTGCCCTGTTTCTAAATTTTAATCAGTTTCTGATAAAGACAATTAATGAGTCATACTCCCAGCTGCACGAGAGGGTAACAGAAGTTGGCATCCTGGTAAATGAAGATGAAATGTGCCGAGGCATGGGGAGTTCCTACTCACTTGTGCGAAGGACCGAAGGCGTGACCTCTATTTCACTTGTTGCTTGGTAAGGCTGGAAAGCTGATGTAGCATTAGTGCCCAGCTCGCTCCCAAAGATCTCAGGACTCTGAGTGCCAGTGGAGCTGGCACTAGTTCCATCTCCTCCATGGTGCGGATCTTGCTCATCAAATATAGCCACGAGCTGTGAAAAGAAAATTGATCTCTGGTTAGAAGAGGCATGATAATAACTTTCCTCACTATAAGAAAGACCTAAATAGAACACAAGATTTTTTTAAAGAAAAACTGCATTATTAACAAATAACAGTGACATAAACAATATTTTTACTGAACAAGAAACACACTAGCCTTTCAGAATTCTAAAAAAAAAAAGATTTTCAATGCTTATGTGAAATCTGTGGTTCAAAAGTTCACAGTACAAATAACAACAGTAAATTAATAAATTAATTCCTCCATACATCACTACACTTATTTTTGTTGTATGCCTTTAAGTCATTTTTGACTTATGGTGAAAATAAGGTAAACCTATCATGGTGTTTTTAGGGCCTGAGAGTGTGTGACTTGCCCAAGATCACCCAGCAGGTTTCCATGGTTGAGGGAGGAATCAACCCCCGATCTCCAGAGTCCTACGCTCAAATCACTAAACCACGCTGGCTGTCCAGTACATTTATTTGTTGTTAACTGCCCTCGAGTTGATCTTGACCCATTGTGGCCCTATGGATGAGACATCTCCAAGACTCTCTGTCCTCCACTGCTCTGCTGAATTCCTGCAACCCGTGACCTCCTTAATACACATGACCTCCTCAATAGAGTCCATCCATCTAGCTTGTGGCCTTCCTCTCTTCCTACTTCCCTCCATTTTCCCCAGTGTTATTGTCTTTTCCAATGAGTCCTTCCTTCTCATGATGTGTCCAATGTATGACAGCTTGAGTTTGGTCATCTTGACATTTATACCCCACTTTTTTCCCATAATGTGACTCAAGGCAGTTTACAAAAGATAGAAAATTACAATTAAAAATGCATATGGTTTAAAACATACGAAAGTTTAGATTATAACAGTATCAAACTAACAATCAAATTTGAAATATTATTTTAAAAGAAAAGAAAAGAAACAACATTATAGCACTATAAAGAGCCCTTGTGTTATATAACAATCAATTTCCAAAGGCTTGCTGGAACAAAAAAAGTCTTCATCTGCCACTGAAAGACAGTGAAGGAGGAACCATTCTAACTTCCCTAGGAAGGGCATTTCAAAGCCTGGGTGCGATCATGGTGAAGGTCCTGTCATACATTCCCACCAAACATGCCTGCGCCAGTAGTGGAATAAAAAGAAGTGCTCTCCCTGAAGCTCTTAAAGCTCAAGCAGCTTATAAAGAAAGATACAGTCTTTCAGAGAGCCTGGACTCAATCCACAAAGCTTTCAACTAAAGCATCTCTCCATTTGACAATGGAGGAGGTGAAAACACACCACTGTCATTGATGAAGTGGAAACCAGGTTAAAAAGAATCAAAACTGGTTATATCAAGAATCAATGGAATCTCTTTAAAAGCCATTACTTATAAAACAAAAAAAATGAATTTAACAACAAAAGGTGTATTTTGTAGTCTCTGCTAAACTGACAGTGCAAGAATTTTGTCAAGGATTTACATTATGCTAGTGGTAAGGAATACCTACAAATGGGGCTCGTCTTCCAGTAGCCTTAGCCAAATATGGGAAGCGTGATGAGAAATGCAGGCCCAAAACTACAAGATGAAGAGGCCCACATTCCCTTTCCCTGTGCCAAGAGAAGCGTCCTGGATTTCTGAGACGCTCCTAATTATAATGCAAAAGACTTGCAACTTCCAACACAAATTCTGACAAATCTAAGGTGTATAGCTAAACAAGGCTCGAAATTAGAAACATTTGTAAAAAAAGGTCCCCCAAAAACCAGTGCACATTGGTAGAAATAATATCCCTCTTATAATGAAAAAATGTTGATGGACTCCATGACGTAAACTTATAAGGAATATTGCTGTTATCTCATTCTATAATTTGTTACAGCCCTTAATTGTGTCATTCTCCCAACACCACACAAGGAAGGGATGTGATATCGCCCTCCGTTTTTAGATGGGAGACAGGCACAAGGAAGCTAAAATGTCTTGCCAAAGATGAAACAGGAAGCCTTTTAAAAGCAAATAATTGGACCCATTTTTCCCAATTGCCAGGCTATGAATGTGACAGCTGAAATAGCAGTGAATGTAAAAAGGCAATATACAGAGATGTAAAATCTTGAAATTTTTCAAGCCATGGGAGGGATTCCCTCCCCCCCTTTTTTGTTCAAAAATAACAAAAAATATTTTAAGGAAAAGCTGAAACAGAAGCAATGCTTATAACTTGCAGTAAGCTGACGACTGAACAGGGCAATCTTATAAATGCTTACTCAGAAGTGGGGATGTAGATTGTTCACAAATATTCTTGTCCTTGACAAGGAGAAAAGGCATCTTCACATCTTGTTAAGATGCTCCACAGAAAAGAACTGACCTCCACACAGCATTGCTTCTGGCCCCTGTTAAAGAGTAAAAAGACGGTGCTCTCCTTCCCACCCCCTTCTTTGTGCAGAAATGTATTTCACACACAAAAACCTCCACTGAATTTTATGGGATTCACCTCCAAGCAAGTATGTATGGAATCATATCTTTACTATACTATTTTTAGCCACTGAAATGTATGGAGGAGGAGGGCAGCAGCTGCAGAGATATTTCATGGCATGGGCTGCCCAGGTGGCCATGCAGCCCTTCCTTCCTCAGGTGGAAATCCTGCTGAGCTTGCCTGCCTGTCCACCCACTCACTTCACCAGGCAGTGTTGTTCCTTCCATAGACGGCCCTCTCTCTTTTACATTCCCAAACCACCCGCCAGCTTCACCTTCCTTCCCCCAAATACAAACTTGGGGGCTCCAGACCCCCTTTGGAACTTGGGCTGGCTAGCATCAATTGTTGTTGCGTGCCTTCCAGTTGTTTTGACTCATGGTGACCCCAAGGAGAACCTATAATGGAGTTTTCTTGAAAAAGTTTCTGCAGAGGGGGTTTGCCATTGCCTTCCCCTGTGGTTGGGAGAGTGTGTTTTGCCCAGGGTCACCCAGTGGGGTTGCATGGCAAGCAGGATTTCATTTATTTCATTTGCAAAACTACCCAAAAGCAACCACTTCCCTTGCTTAGGATACTTTCTCTCTTCTCTCCCCCACCCTCAGTAGAACAAGAAATAGGGGGTGGTAGCCTGAAAAAGTTTGGGGGCCACTGATAGTCACTCTGGCTTGCACAGGAAACCAAGAACTAACTAACCATCATATACCAGCATGTGAGCTTGTAACTGATAAACCAGAATTCTTAGCAATACTTGTTTCCCCTTTGGAATTAGCATGCTTAACGATGCTTACACCCAGGTAGTCTCAATTTGCCTGGGACAGTCACAGGTTCCTGGATGGACATATCATTAGACTGAAAGGGTACCAGATTTTGAGCATAATTGCTGGCTTGTTTTTATTAAACATAGACATACAGGGTCATGAAATGGTCTAAGTGAAGTGGCTGGATTCTATTCTAAAATGCAAGGTAATGCTGAGAAGTGCCAATTTTGAACATGATGAATGGGAGGTACCAGGAAGAATCAGGGCCATATTTGGGTGGGTCCTAATAAAGGTACTGTGGCATGATGGTGGTTCAAGAGTTCAGAGCTTTCCTACAGGATGAGGAGCCTAACAGCATCAATGAAAGAAATCTCTTCAGAGTCCTGTCGTTGCCATGCTGGAACAGAATGTTGACTTAAAAGAAAATATCTCCATAACTTCAAATACCCAAAGATACCCTACAACAGGGGTAGACAACCTTTCCCCTTTAAGGGCCGAGGGACTTCAGCTCCCATAAGCCTCAGCCATTTTGGCTAATAGTCCCATGTTGGCCAATAGCTCCTGGGATTCTGGGAGCTGAAGTCCCTCAGCCCTTAAAGGGGAAAGGTTGCCTACCCCTGCCCTACAACATTTAAAAACTTACAAGGCTATATGCTCTTAAAATCACTGATTTCAGATAAACATCTTATCAAAATCATTACTACCTCTGAATCTCAGATCTATTTAGCAGTGGGAATTGGCTTTGAAAGTACCAATTTAGAACATTTATTTTCTCTTTCAGAATGAGTGAAATGCATCTTATGAGACATGCTCCTCCTCCATTTCAGGATTTGAGGAAAATAAACAGGGGAAACATTTCTCTCTCTAAACTCCCCCTCCTTTCTGTTCAGGTTTTCTCATCTCAAGACTGGAGGGACTGCCATCATCTTGCATAAATACAGTAGTTGGTTTTATATATACCTGTTATCAAGTCTGTGGTGTGGCTTGTACCAAAAGATGATGTCCACAACATGACAAGTGCTACCAAATATCCTACAGCAGAATGCTCATATAGCCTGAGCAACATGTGCTTCTAATAGTACTTCATTAACCTACTCTCAGGTGATATTATTTCCTCCCTTTATATGAAACTAGGCTGTCTGCAACCAGGCACAATGAACAGCAGCATTAAAAACATGGGTTCCTGTAACTGCAGTTTAATTCTATGACAATACAAGCTCTTTAAACGTCTTCTCATTACTACATGATAAGAGTGCAGAAAAGGGAGATGTTTACCTGCATACTCCTAAAAATATACCAACAAGTTACTAGAAACAGGGTGCAATTCCTTGTTACTGCGGTCACACTGTAACATACAGGACCAACACCTGCAGGCCAAAGGCTTGTTAGTCCTCTTCAACTACCATGAACTGATTAGGGATAGAAAGAGAATTTCTTGGGCTTGAGAGTCTTGGTGAAAGTAACATTTTTGCATTGGGGTGAGAAAATGTGCACCTGCATATTAGCGAGGCTTCTTGCCATCTGAGAAAGGAAGTATGCACAAAATAATGCCCTTTTTTTACAAAAAAGTGAGCAATTAATATATGCATAATTGGAAATACATTTTTCAATCAATGAGGAAATGTACTGTAAATGAATATGCAAGTGTACTAAAAATTTGTGTATTTCAATGCAGCAAAAAATGACAAATTCATAAGCATTTATGAAGCAAGGGAAGGAAAAAGGTGCAGATGAGATTTGGGTAAACCTAACAAAACAGAAACTGAGAAATTAGCATACTTCTCAAACTGAGGTTTGATTGGATCTGCGCTGACAAACCTGCCCAGAACATTGTGTATGTTGGTGGACCACAGGCCTTGATGTTCACTGCAAATGCCTATTCTGTGTGCCTATCACTGTTGGCACAGCTGTATGCAGGAAGTATTGCTAGCTGAAAACAGCCATTTTGGATACATAGACTGCAGGTGATGGTACATCATTGTTGGCACTATTTTGGACACGGAGAATCAGTGGTGTGACCCCAGTTCCAAGCTGAGTCAAAACACAGACATCACTTGTGAAGAGGATTAATATGGTGAGTGGAAGGGATGAGAAAAATAGGACAAAGAAAGTAGAGACCTTCATCCAGCTTTAGAGAACCTGGCGTCCTCCAGTTGGGCTGATCTACAACTCCTATCATTCTTATCCAGTATGTCCTGTAGTCTTGTTGAGCAGTATTGTAATTCAACACATTTGAAGGGTATAAGCTTGGAGACCTGATCTGTCAGATTTCTCTAAATAGAGTTTTATCAGCAGTGATGCTAACAGGAACCAAGACAATGCCAAGTACAGCCTCATGTCCCACCAAAAATGAGCCAGGATTATGCAAGCCACAACAGACCATACCAATAGCATGCAAGAGTTAATTAACTACCAAGCCTCCTAGTGAACAAAGAGCTCAGAAGGCTTTTATCCATTGAGCTCAGCCTTGAACCACTAGAAAAGAATGTCCCAATGCCATCACAGGGCACAAGCCAATCTGACCTGAAGGAATTTTGTAAAGCCAAAAAAATACAGTGATCCATTAGATCCTGGGAATTAGGAAATAACCATACAGGAAACTTGGACATTTTTACACCAACGGTCTAATAACATTACACCAAGAATATAGTCTGATGACCTGTAACACATATTTTTTATCTTACTTTAACAATGCAATAGACCTGCATAGTAACAATTATTAATACACATATAGATTAGAAACAGATAAGGTTGTATCTTAAGTTCTATCTCAGGATCCAATAACAATGCAGCCTAAGAATAAAATTAATCTATTTTAACTTCATATTGGGGGTCAACTGGATTAGATTCAGTTTATTCCTAAAAACATCAGTTCTGTAATGTCCAACCATTTTCTGCTAGCCTAACACACCCAGGAAGTTTCCACAACTCACTGGTAGGTCCCAGCCCACCATCAGAGAATCTCTGATGAAGGGGGTGGATGGGAAATTAGAATGGATTCTTCTAGTTAATTAACTTGGCAACAACGGAATCCTTGGTACACATTTCCCAGAAAGAGATGCATCTTAAGGTCCAGGCTGATAATTTAGTGAGGCCAACTTTATAAGCAACAGTGTTCTCCAAGGAGCACTTGCAGTTATGAGCTAATACCTTTAAACAGCAATAAGCAAAGGGTTTGGTTTTATTTAAGTCCTGATATGCTCTTCTGAGCTCCTTGTGTAGAGGACTGGATTTGAATGCAATAACTTAATATGTGCACTTAAGCCTAGCTGAAATCAATATCATTTAAGGTTCCTTAACAAAAGCACTTACTTAAGACAAGACATAAATGTAGAACAGACAGGATACTGAAGTATCTCCCATCTCTGATTTATGGAAAACGTAGATTTTAGATAGCAGATACACAGATCACAGACTGTTGAGACATCTCCCATCTAGGGGAGACATCTCTGTGTTTGTTGGGGTGGAGAAGGGGGAGATGGGGAAAATACTATTTAAGTTAAAGACCCTACAGAATAGTGATTAGAAACATGTAGCCCTCCAGAAGTTGTTGGACAATACTTCTCACCATCCTTCACCATTGGCTTTGCTGGCAAATGGAGCTGTACTCCATCAGGGCAGATCTATGCCTCCCAGTCCTGCAGGTCTACCATGGTTTGCATTGTTCATCTGAATTAACAAACCATGGGGCTTTGCGGACTGCCAGAAATAGTGCAAATTGAGTCCCCTTTAACTGCCCTGACTCAGTGCTAGGGAATCATGGGAACTGTAGTTTATTGCGGCACCAGAGCTCTCTGACAGAGAAGGCTCAATGTCTCAGAAAAAAATACAATTCCCATGATTCCCTAGCACTGAGCCAGGCCAGTTAAACTGGACTCAATTTCCACTATTTCTAGCAGTCTGCAAAGGCCCCATGTCTGCTAAATATTCCACTTGTGATAAAAGTATCAGGGCCTTATAAGTGGAATGTGGGTTCTCCAGATTTACCCTTTGGTAAGTTGGTTGCATAGAGCTAAGGTCAGTGAGTAAGTCAACTGAGATATGAAATTACTCAACTTCTGAGCTTTGGCAGCCTTGCTTTAAAAAAATAAAGGTAAATAGTTGGCACAGGTCAGAGGAGCAGCATTTGTACCAGAATGACAAATGTAGATTTCAACCCCCTTGTAGTGGTTAGATACAGGAAGCCATATCCAATTAATTCCAATTGCTGATGATGTAGCAACTTATTTTGTTCTCTATCTGACAACTGCAACTGTCTGCTCTCATTCAGCTGATACATGAATTCTTATCTGAGCAAGTGGATTGTAATCACATGCTAAAATAAACTCATACTAAACTCAATCAGTTACTCTAAACAACATCTCATAACTCTTTGTTGTTTTGTTCCAACAGTGTTAACACACCAATCCTTTTCTAGCTCAAAGGTTCACAACAGTTCATTTGGCAAATCCCAATTTTCCATACAATAGGATTTCCCCACAAGCCTATTTTTTGTCAAAACTGGCAAATACATTGGAGATCTAAAGGGGACGCATCAAATACGTGCCTTCCTTTGCTGCTACCCCCTCAAACTTCTCATATGAAGTGTGCAACTCTTCTTACAAGGGGGTTGCAGACTGCCAGAAATAGTGCAAATTGAGTCC
>CM034710.1:111840191-111876154 GCA_020142125.1 Phrynosoma platyrhinos
TAAAAGTGGACTCAATTTGTACTATTTCTGGCAATCTGCAACCCCCCACAATCTATAAAGATTGTAAAAGCAAAAGATGGGTAGGCAAACCTTCCTTGGTTTGCAATACATCTATTATTGTGGATGCCCTTCAGTGTTCTCCCTGCATTTTAACTAACCAGACTAAAACTTGAAATATTATTCAATGGCTATCAAAAGTTACTTCATTTGAATTGGGTATTATTCACTAGCTATCCATTCACTGAAAATTAGCATTTCCTATTTCAAGCTCTCTCTTTGATCATTTACATCTCAGCTATTATTGACTAGTGCTGACAGCACAACTTTTATACACAGAGAGAGAGAGAGAGAGAGACATACAGGCCTTCAATTCCTGTGAAAAGCACCTAAAGAAACTATATTTTTGTATACCCTCCAGAAAAGGAAAAGAAAAAAGGAATTAAGAGTTATTCAAGTTATGAGATACTGTCAGAACCTTCTACTTTCACTGTAATGTTTTGACACATTGTGGCTGCTTAGTGCAAAAGTAGGTTATTAATACTATAAGGCCATAACTGATTCCATAAAACAGTGCAGAATGCTAAAAGGAAAAAAAAAAAGGTTGTAATCATGGATTTCTTTATCATGGATTTTAAAAAGTGATAGAATGGTGGTTCAGTAGGAACAATGCAAAAAACTGGGTTTCATACAAAAGACCTGACAAGCTCTTGAGGAGAGGCAATTTTGGCCACGCAAATATCTGTCAAGGGTATCACCCCCGATCCAAAATCTTATTATTTCACTTTTTTTCCTAAATGTGAAGTGTCCAAATTGGGGAAAAAAACAAGACCACCCACATTTCCCACATGCAAGCTAAAGCAAAGCACTGCCCCTTGCTTTAGACAATGGTTCTCAAACACTGTGCGTCCAGATATTTTGGACAAAAAGTCATAGCATCCCTCACCATGAGTGATGCGGCCTATACCTTCAGGGCACTGGAGTCTAAAATTTCAGGAAGTCCAGTGCTTTAGAGGAGGATCACCACCCTTGAGGCTTCTAGTGGTTCTCCTTTTGGAGGAAGGCCAGGGGCCACAAAAATGGCTTTGGTGGCACCTACATGGAACACATAGTCCATGAGATTCCCACCCCTGCCACAGAGTGGATATGGAAGACATCTTTGGGCATATAGCCATTTGCATACATGTGGTGGAGTAAGCAGGCTCAACTTTTGCTGTTCATGTATTCCACTTGCAGGACTATAATGCTGATATCCTTGTATGTGTGTAAACATCTTTCTACAAGATCAGACCCCTGGAAAGACCACACTGCACACATGCCAAGCAAATATGTCTCCATGGACTTGCCATTAAGATGCGAACTTAACCCTACATACAAGGCACAGTGGGGCAACAAAATATAAAGAGGTCTGGCCATAAGCTTACAACATAATCAGCTTAACAAAATTTGCATAGAAAGAATATAGGATAATGGTGGCAAGTGCCACCCACAATCTTCTATACACAGCCAATATAACACACTGGCTCTCATGGACCTGATTATATAACAGGGTAATTAAAAGACATTTAGGCTTCTTAACTGATTGTGGGATCCCAGTTACATGCGCTGAACAGCCTAGGACACTTAGGTAGATACTATGATGAAAACACCTCAAGTATTTCTAGTTATATACTGAGGTATACAATTATTTAAATCTATAGCCCAGCAAATTACTACACCTCATGATTATGGCTTAGCAATACTAACAATAACACTAACAATAGCAATAGAAAGTACATTTCTATACTGTTTATCAGTGCACTTAAGCACTCCCTAAGCGGTTTACAATGTGTAAGTTAATTGCCCCCAACAATCTGGGTACTCATTTTAGCAACCTCGGAAGGATGCAAGCCTGAATCAAGCCTGAGCCCTTTGGATGGGACTGAACTGGCAACCTTATGGTTTGCAAGTGAGTAGCTGCAGTGCAAGCATTTAACCACTGTGCCACCAGGGCTCTCAACACTAACATACCTACTTTTTTATTCCCATGTTTTAGAGAAAAACTGTAGTGAGGCATAGTTTGGTCATTCATATGGGCCAGGCCTCTGTTCCATGGCTGTGAATGAGCTACAAGCTTAAACTATGTTATGACAGGCATAACGCCAACAGACCATAATGAATCACAGAGGCTTAATCTTGTCACCCAATGCTGGTATAGCACTTGGCTGCTGGTTTTGGATCACCATCTTGCTGAGCTGGTAGCAACATTTGGGGATGGAATGCAGTGCCAAGGCACTTCTAGAGTACTGCCAAGTCAAATTTAATTAAGTGGTATCCTACAGGCTTAAGCTCCAGATGACATGTGTGTAGTTACAGAAATGTGTGAACCCAAGAAGCAGGATAGGTCTACAAGTGCTTGTAAAACAGAAATAGAACCAGAAGATTTTCACATGCTGCCAGTCACAATCCTGGTGTGATTGTGAGTACCATACATAACACTGGGCCAACTAATATTGTTTTGAACAAGTGTTTTTCAGAAAACAAGTGACTGTGTCTTTTCTATGTGACTCCTATAAGAAAATATAACAAAATTATATTACAGTCAGCATTGATTTAGTCATCTATTTAGTCAGTTACTGTATATACTCATGTATAAGTCTAGAAATTTTAGTCAAAAAGTTGACCCCCAAAAAAACTGAGTCGACTTATCCAAGGGTCAATGTAAGTACTACACTTTAACTGTTATAAAAAAATTAACTATCCTCAAAGGCAAGAGTGTAATTTGCTATGGAAGCACTGACTTGCCTCAAAGGTCTCATCCATACAGCCTTTAAGGTGAGTACAAACAGTTATGCCTGTTGGAATCCTGTAAATTCTTTGGCATTGTTTTCCTTTCTTCATCCTTTAGATCCTTTGTTACATGCCCCTATGTTTTAATAATAATAATAATAATAATTTATTTATTTATACCCCGCCCCTTTGAGATCAATTGGGGAGGCTTACAGTAAAAAGTGCAATACAACAATAAAAACAAAATACCTCCCACCCACCCCTTGAAAAGATATTAAATCAATTACAAGTTAAAATAAACAGAGTTAAAACAACAATCACCAGTGTGCAATAAACCGACAAAGAACTGCGGAAATGTAATAAATAGTTTTCAGGGAGACAGATAGGGCTCCCCTGAAGAAAGGAGGGGACTGAGGCCAAGATATTCTATCCTGGGAAAGCTTGCTGGAAGAGATCCATCTTGACAGCTTTTTTAAAGCTGTCTAAAGATGTTAATTGGTAGATCTTGTCCGGCAAGCCGTTCCACAATTTGGGGATGACAACGGAAAAAGCCTTCTGGGAGGTAGCTGAAAGCCTAGATTTTTGAGGCTGCAGCAAATTCCTTCCAGAGGACCGGAGAGCGCAGGGAGGATTATAAGGGAGAAGGCGGTCCCTAAGATAGTTTGGACCCAAGCCATTTAGGGCTTTAAAGGTGATAACCAACACCTTGTACTGAGCCCGGAAGCCGATAGGCAGCCAGTGGAGGGACCTTAGTACGGGAGTAATGTGGTCCCTCCTGGATGTTCCTGATACTAATCTTGCTGCCATATTTTGCACCAGCTGTAGTTTCTGAAGCAAGCAGAAGGGTAGCCCCATGTAGAGCACATTACAGAAATCTAGGCGTGAGGTTACCAGTGCGTGAACGACACTCTTGAGATCCCTTACTTCCAGAAAAGGTCGCAGCTGGCATATCAGCCAAAGCTGATAACAGGCGCTTACCCTCGACTTACCCATGGGTCATTTCAAAAACCATAATTTTGGCCCCAAGAATCTGCCCTCGACTTATACATGAGGTTGACTTATAGTCGAGTATATACAGTATGTAAATCTCATTAATTCAGACAGTTTTCAGAGCACCAGGAATGGCTTTTTGCAAGCCTCGTGCTGTGGGGTGTCTTAGACTAGCTTTATTCTGTTATTTTGTGTTTTAGATGAGTAGCTAATTATTATTATTTTATATTAGTTTTCAGTTCTTATTGAGACAGTGCTTATTGCCTCAGGGTCTTTCAGAAAGGTGAGACAAAGGGATCAGGCAAGGGAACTAGTACGAATTCACATGTTTCACTGAAAAATCTTCCCTCTTAGAAATTCAAAGGAAGAAGACAAAAACCAAGAAAATAAATTTCTAAGTTATGTTCTTGTACACAAATAAAGTATAAAGCTTATGCATACAGTATGCAGTATACAGCAAATACATGTAGTACATATATAGGATATATTTCTATTAGAGGCTGTGTGTCTCTCTTATCCAAAATGCTTGGGACAAAAAAATTTCGGATTTCAAGAGTTTTCAGATTTTGAAATACTTGCATATGCATGGTATCTTAGAGACGGGACCCCAGTCTAAACATGAAATTCATTTATGTTTCGTACACAGTTTATACATGTAGCCTGATGGTAATTTTATATACAATATTTAAAAAATAATTTTGAGCGTGAAACAAAGTTTGTGTGCAAAGAACCATCAGAAATTAAAGGTGTCAATTTGGCCTGGAACAGATGGGGAAAAAAGCAGCTTCCAGACACTGTGGAGACGTGGCATTCAAACAAAGCACACTTTCAATGTGGCCTGAAGCCACTCCAATACCATGCTCCAGTCCTTTGGACTGGAGCAAAACGGAGCCAGGATAATCTGGTTCCTGGTGGTGTTGGTTGGGGCCAGCAGTGGCGGCCCGCTTTTGGAGTAAGCTGTGTGGCCAGCATGGTGCCAATACACTTGAGGCCAGAGTGGACTCGAGCTGCTCCTTCCCATCCATCTTCTCCAGTCCTATGTCAGACAACCATGTGGACAATTTTGGATTTTGGAATATTTTGAATTTTGGAATTTTGGATAAGTGAGATTCAACCTGTATAAGAATGAATGTCGAGTATAAAGACAATATTCTAATAAATGATGTAGCATTTACAGACTTAATTTACAATGTACGTACATAGCATATCTGAATAAGCACATAGTCACTGTAATCAATTTAAGATAACAATTCCACTACAAAAAATGGATAGGAGGAAGGTATATACCTCAGGTACTAAGGCAGCAATGCTTCTACAGTCAACTACTACCCAAAAGCAATGTCTTCAGTTAGCAAAGCCTCTGCAACAAAGTTCTTTTTTTACAAAGAGTTTTTAATATGTGTCCAACCCTCTTTTGGATATTCATGCTCTGGCTAGTTATTTTTTTTTTAAAAAAAACAGCTTGGGAATTAGGAAGATGGTGAATGAAATCTGGAGTAAATAAAGCAATAAGCAAAGTATGAACTGGTGAAGAGCAGGGTTCCACTCTAGGTGATCCTACTATAGTTCTTGTGCTGGCCTACAACAGCCATGGTGCACAGTTGCCTCAGGAATCCCTTTCCGAGCAGATATGAAGAACAATGGAAAGGAAAAGGGGGTGAACAGATATGCCTGCCTTACTAACTCCCCCTAACATGTTTTTTTAAAGCATAGGTCTAGTTATTTGCCCACCAAAATGAAAGTCAAAGGAAAAATGGAGGCTGGTGACAGTCATCCCTGAATGCCTTTCATGAGAGGCCTGTTAAATGGTCTTGAGAAGATTCAAATGTTTTTGTTTATTTATGCAATTAACCTGACCTGGTTGTTTCATTTCGTATGTACATATTGCTAGTTTTGAACAAAAAGGGTACTGGAATATGTTTAATGTGTCTTCTTTTCTGTGGTATAGGAACCTATCCCTAGTCTTTCCATGTTATTTCTGCCTGTGGTACCATTATCTCCTGTTACAGAAATAATACCCAGGAATACATCTTCTTTGTTAACTGAGATATGTCTGTATAAACAGGAGACACTATACTGCCTCTCAGATACAGTTTAAAACAGTTCTTCCATGGATTTTTCTCTGACATACAAACAAAACAGGGAAACAAACATATTCTTCCTACTCTTCAACCCACTTCTCTCCCCCTTTAGTCTTGTTCAATGACTCTTCCAAGAGAAAATGTGCCACAAAACATAACTTGTTTTACTCAGCCTGGGATCTTCATTATACTGTCACAAGCCTCCTGCTGACAGAAATGAATGAAGACCCGGGATTTTTCATTTAGAGAGACAAGGAAACATCCAATAGCCCAGAACCTTTTTAAAAAGAAGAAGAAAGAAGCCATTTCACAGCATGAATTTCTCCATGACCATGACTACATCAGTGGAAGCAACCACACTGAACTAATAACGCTTGATGGGAGAGGAGAACAGTTTTATAGACACTGGTGATGCACACATCTGTCATCCAAGCAGGACAGCTCTCTTATCCAGAACATAGCAAAATATGTAGGAAGAAGTATGTCCAGTTGGATTATTGAGTGAAGTGGGAGGGGGAGAGAGAATCAGGAATTCATTATATTTGTGAACTGGCAGAAGTACATAAACAGCTCTTCTTGCACTCAAGAGCCATTTCCTCTGCTCTTTCTTTTTTCTCCATCCCCAGTTATTTCTTCTCCCTCATCAGTATTTCTCTCTGGTAATTCTCAAACTTTATCAAGCAGCAGTTACTCCTCTGTGTGTCTTTTTCTCCCTCTGTTTTAACTAGTCAAAGGTTTCAGCATCCTGCAAGTGAAGAATAATGTGAAGGCCCTGTTAGAAATGAATACCCCAGGGCCTTATGGGGGGGGGGGGGTTGGGTTGGGATAGTCTGACTCAAGTGACTGAAGTTTGTACTGAAGGTTAGAAAATAAGTTTCAATAACTACCATCAATTCATGTTAAAAATTATGTAATCCCAAGAAGCCATTTCAAGTGTCTGAGTCTCATAGTTTCCACATATGGAGGAGACAGACAGACATGACACATGGATTCTTCTTTTATTATAGATCCTAGAAGTTTTTAAAGAGCAGTATTCTGTTCTATTCATCAATTTTTACAAAAATCGCCAAGGGCAAAATCTACCATCATAGGCAAGATTGGAAACTTGTCATTCTTTTAACCCCACCACTTTATCCATAAATTGGAGGGCAGAGAACAAAAAGTTGGTACTGTACTTTTAATAATAAATAATAAACTTTATTTTTATACCCCACCTTTTGCCATGGCAATCAAGGCAGCTTCCATCATAGGCGTAGATAAAAACAGTCACCATATCAGGCAAAAACAGGATAATACAGTTACCCCCATTAAAAAAAATAGAAGCACTACTAAAATAGTTAAAATGTCTGGTATTGTAATACCAGTAAATATAAAAGAATAAAAGAGGGAGAGATAGAGATTTAATAAAGTATATTCTATTCAGGAAAGGCCTGCCGGAAGAGATCCATCTTGATGGCTTTTTTTAATTATCCAGATTGATAATTTGACAGATCTCCTCCGACAGGGCATTCCATAGTCTGGGAGCAGTGCTAGATAAAGACCTCTCGGAGGTTCTCACTAATCTCGTTTTCCTTAGTTGGAGTAGGTTCTTCCCAGAGGATTTGAGGGTGTGGGGTGGATTATGTGGAAGGAGGCGATCCCTTAGATAGGTTGAACCTAGGCCATGTAGTGTAGGGCTTTAAAGGTCAACACCAACACTTATACTGTGCTCGGAAACTTATAGGCAGCCAGTGAAGGGATTTCAGAATCAGTATAATATGATCCCTTCTAGATTTCCCAGAAATCAGCCTGGCTGCCATGTTTTGTACCAATTGTAGTTTCCGAACTAGGTATAAGGGTAGCCTCATGTAGAGTGCATTTCAGAAATCGAGTTATGAGGCTACCAGTGCATGTACCACAGTTTCTAGGTCCCTTGTTTCCAGGTAAAGCACTGAAGAGCAGTGCCTCCAATCCCCTAATCTCCCAGGCATTCCAAGAGGATGCCATGATCAATCGTATCAAAAGCCGCTGAGAGATCCAAAAGCACCAAATGGGTCATGCTTCCCCTGTGGATGCCTTGCCAAAGTCATCACCAGAGCAACCATGGCAGTCTCCACCCCAAATCCAGGCCTGAAGCCAGTTTGAAATGGATCTAGAAAATTGGTTTCATCCAAGATCACTTGGAGTTGGAAGGCAATGGCCTGCTCGATCACCTTGCTCAAAAATGGGAGATGTGACACCGCTCTATAATTTTTCAAGTCCAGGAGATCTAGAGAAGTTTTTTTCTGGAGTGGTCTCACCACCGCTTCCTTTAAGCAAGCTGGAATAACTCCTTCCCTAAGGGATGTGTTGATGGTCTCTCTGAGAAAGGCCATCAAGGCATCACCACCCTGGAAGACCAACCATGATAAGCAAGGATCGAGGGGCACGTCATCTTCTTCACTTTTCCAAGGATTTTGTCCACATCATCAGTACTCACTGGCTTGAACTGATCCAGTTTAATTTCTAAAATGGATTTACTGGACACCTGATCAGTTGATTCTGTTATAAACCCAGCATCCAAGTCGGCTCTTATCTGAGAGATTTTATCTGCAAAGTAGTTATTAAGCACATCACAGCAGGCTGTTGTTGGGTTAAGTAGAGGGTTCTACACAGGAGGAACCTGTGTCAGTTCCCCCACCACCCTAAATAGCTGTGCCGGGCAAGACTCTGCAGACACAATACATGCAGAAAAGAAAAAGTTTGTTGCTGCACGTATTGCCTCTCGATAGGAACAAAGAAAGTTCCTATGATAAGTCTTATCAGATAAGAGTCGAGTTTTTTGCCAGGGGCCCTCTAGTTGTTGTCCAACCCGCTTCATCTTCTTAAGTTCCTCTGTGAACCATGGTTGTCGATTTGAAGTGGTTTGGAAAGGACGTCTAGGAGCGATCGTGTCGATAGCCCTAGTAAGGTTGGTGTTCCAGGTATCGACTAGGGCTTCGAAAGAATCACCAGCATTACCAACCGAGGAACCCTCCAAGGCTTTCTGAAGACCCATTGACTTCATTAGCCTCTGAGGGCGGACCATTCTAATAGGTCCTCAACCTATTAGTCCAACCTTGACCAGGAAATGATCCGTCCATGACAGTGCGGTGGTATTTATTACCTCCACCCACGGATTTGGGTGTGTAAAGTGTAAAGGGCTGTGTAAAGTGATAGTTCTTACAGCTCTTTATAGTGGTCAGTTTGTGTTGATGTGTTAAAGCAATCAATCTGCTTAACAACAGTCAGTTTCACAGGGTTCAAAACTCTCTCTGAGAAGATTCCATTTGTTATATGTGCAATCATGAGGGCTCTTGTATTCATATATACAGTGCACCATGAAGAATTGGGTCTGTATATCCAGATATTCCTACCATCGGGTTTCTAATGTTTGAAACAATAAGTCTTTCTGGATTGCTTCATTTGTATATTTTAGGCAGCAGATGGAAGATGCCCAGTCTGGGTTCTGGGAGTGTGTCCATTTGAATTCAGTTCTGTGCATCAGTGGAAAATAGTCCAAGTAATTTGTGTAGTTTCTTCAGATATTCATTAGAAATCTTTGGAGAGGATTCTGTAAAATGTGATCTTTGACAGTTGTCCCTTGGCCTCCTGTATGTATTCCGACTTGTTCATAATGAGCATAGTAAGACAGCACTTAGTTACCTTCCATAGGTTCTGTGAGGAAGCTTATTTTTAAAAATCATCCAAGCTTATTATAACCATTAAGCAACCTTATGACTTATTTAAGTTTGCAGTATACTCATGGGCCATCTTTTTTCCTTTACAAACAATATGTGTGTTTGTATACCTTCAGTTTGCCTATTGATATATGGCAACCCATGAATTTCACAGGAATTTCTTAGGAAAGGAATATTCTAGGATGGTTTGCCACCAGCTTCCTCTAAAATATAATTTACAGCACATGGTATTCCTTGGTGTTCTCCCATCCAATTACTAAGCATGCTTAGCTTCCAAAATCAGATGGGATCTGGTGCCTTCAGGGTGTTTAGGTCGCTCTCATACACAAACACAGCTGCAAATTCTCCCATCTATTTAAAGAATAATCTGAAATACTGAAGGTTATATCCCCAAATATCTCAAAAATCCTATATCACTGAGGTTAGAATGAGCAACTTCCATCAAACATAAAACTACCTATCTAATTTGATGTGTTTCTTTCATTAAAAGATGAAAGAAATAAAGATTCATGATTACAATTTGGGAATAATCTAACATTCTCGTAGCATCTCCAAACAGCAGGTGCAGAATCACACACTGGGGCAGTAAAAAATACAGGACTATATATAATGAGGCAGTAACCAATTATTATTTGGACAAGAAGAAAAGTAACTACAAAATCACCTTGTACACTTTCTGATAACTGAACTGAGCAGCATCAGGGCTGGCTCCAAATACTTATTCATTTTATGAGCTTCCCTTTCTTACATGGCTCATTAAAAATCCATTTCAAGGTAACTAGCATTCCAAAGGGCTTGCAAACAGGAAATATAGCAGAAACACAGACATGTCATCCAATATGCCTTTATTTCACATAAACCTAAAATTAAAATGGCAAATAATAGCACCTAAGTGAAATCCTAAATAAGTGAATGCATGCAAGCACACAAGAACAAAGATGTTTGTATTAGTGCCAAGACAAAGAAGAATGAATGCTTTAAACAAATGTGGCTTCATTTTAGAATATCTATGCAACTAATGTGCACTTAGTACATTTAATAAACAATTAGCCATTATATTGCCTAGTTCCCTACTGTCAAGACTCCATATTAAACCTATATTTTTCCAACAACTATTTTTTTCAAAACAGCTACCCATCAAGCAACTAACTGGATGGAAAACATATTTTCTGTCATGAAAATGAATTTTAAAAGCTATTTTATTTACCCCTAAATGGCACAGAGCAACTTCTGTGTATTTAGGAAGATTTGCTTATTAATGTTTTCTAAAAAGTTCTCTCTTTTTTTCTAGCTGCAAGATATTGCCATTTTCTAGGGGTGCACAGACCTAAATCCCAATTACCTAAATGGAATAAGAGACATGTAACTTCATCATGCCTTGGTCCCAGCAGCTGATGAGAGGCCTTCCATCCATCCTCACTCTTACTGCTCTTGCCTCAGATGGAGAGAAGGACATCCCTGTACAGCTCCATCATGTCTTAGCCCCAGTGGCTTGTGAGAGGCCATCCCTTCTTTCCAATTGTCACTGCTCTGCCTTCTGAAGAAGGGATAAGCAGCCAGCATCTTTTGGGTTTAATCTTAACCCCTACTGCAACTTCCTTTTCCTCCGTGTCCTGTCTTTTTAGATTACAAACTTGTAGGTATGTAACTGTAAATTAACTATGGCTAAACTGCTATGGAGCCTCTTTTGTCTAAAGGTGTTGTGTACCTTCAAGTCATTTCTTACTTAGGGTGAACCTATCAAGAGGTTTTCTTGGCAATACTTGTTCAGAGGGGCTTTGCCTCTGCCTTTCTCTGAGGCTGAGAGAATGTGACTTGTCTAGTGGGTTTTCATGGCTCAGTAGGGATTTGAATTTTGGCCTCCACAGTCGTAGCTACTATTCCACACAGTCATAGCTACTATTCCAATAATAGTTCAAACTACTATTCCACACTGGCTCTTTTTGGCTGAAAGACAAGGAATAAATGCAAGAAAGAAAGAGAAAGAAAGAAAGAAGCTATGTAGTAAAGGACATACATTTTGTAAAAGACAGCTTGCATTATTTGAGATTCGGGCCACAAACACCAAACCATATTACCATAAGAATACTCAATTGTATGCATCATGTTTAATTTAGACAAGAAATAAAACACAGGAAAATATACAAGCTAGGGTTAAGAAAGTACTGAACAGGAAGCAAGAAGCATACAAGAGGGAAAAAGCATTTTCTCCCTCCACAGAGATGAGAAAGAGTGACTCGTGCCAGGCACAAAACAGCTATATTGCTTGGAAGCAAGAAGTATCTTGTGAGTGCTCTTTAACATCCTGCTGCCCTCTTTAAAAAGGCATGCTTCTAAAAAGACACTCAGATTGTTCTTCCACTCCCATCCATTCAGCCGAGTATGTGAATCTGAACTACCTCTAAGGTCAGTGGTTTTTCAGCTCAAGAAAAAAAAGTGTCTCTGATCCACTAAATGTAGGTCATACAGAAGACTCTGCTTTTTACTTCTGACACTGGGAGTTGGCAGTTAAAGCACTGCCATTACATAGCAAGGAATTCAGACACAGGGCTTATTAAAGAGACTGGTGTCATACTGCAAGATATAGTGTTCAAATACAGATGTGTTAAGTCTATCCAAGGCAAAAATGGCTACAGGAGGCTTCCCAAATGCAAACTAAGTTTACAGGATTAAAAAAAAAGATGACAAAAGAATGAAAGACGCATCAAACATGCACAAAATGAACTTTCGAAAAATTAAGGGTTTAATCTTAATTGAGAGCATAGAAGCAACAAAGTCAGTTAAACAATCCAACCAATATTTGCAGCATATTTAAGTGTTCAAGGAAATGGAATTTGTAAAATATAGCTGCTAATTTTACATAGTGTATGCTGCTCAATTTAATTTGCATGCAAAAGCCAGGAAAATGCAATTAGAAATACTCATCTAGACAGTGATGAGAAACTTCAAACATTTTTTGATTCCCTTCTGTTCTGCTCATTATTTCAACACCTCACCATAATAAAAGAGCAGATAATACTTTTCCTTGACATTAGCCTACATTAGCTTTGGTGTGCAATGCAGTATCTATTTATTTAGCCTTATTTTAATCAACTTGCCAAACTTTATTCAAAAGGTAAATACAGTAAAAGAACAATTTTTTGTTATTAATTGGGAGAAGAATTTGTGCAGTGCAATCCAATGGGATCCAGCTGGATCATGATCAAAAATTAAGAATACAGAAGTTAGACTATTAGAGCTCTGAAAGATGAGATCAAGACCAAATCTGGATTATTATTATTATTATTATTATTATTATTATTATTATTATTATTATTATTATTAGAACAAGACATGGATGAGTCTTCTGATTACCACTTCATTGTGTGCAGCAAGCAAACCACGACTCCTATAAAACATACTTTCCTCTAACTTTGGGACAAGCCAAAACTTATAGCAAGGGCAATAAGATGTTAACCATAGTTTCTGAATTTGGATAAAATGGAGAACTGTGGTTAGACACTTCCTTGCATGTTACATCCCTTCCAGAACATGCTACTTGCCTCCCTCCTCCCACGTCTTCTTCCAGAAAGATGAATTTAATAATGTTTCATATTCACCAGATATTCATCCGGCCTCAGAGGGAGAGATGCAGGCCCTCTTTGTGGCTGAAGAGCAGGGTATAAATACTCCAAATACCGGTAAATACCGTAAATAAAGAGTAAAAAGGCTGCATGTGGACGATTTGTGGGGAAAACCTGAAACATGCTTGTCCAAACTGGATTCAAAGGTTCAAACAGTATAGCATTCCATGTCTACCAATACTCATCCAGATGCCTCTAGAAGTCTATAGATAAAAATTAGAAAGCAATAGCAATAGCAATAGATATACTGCCTTCAGACACAGAAGCTCCACTTAGCAATCAATACTTCATCCTCTACTTTTGAAGCCATATGAATTTGTACATATCAACACATCTTGTGGAAGCAAATTTACTATTTAATATATGCCATATGTAAAGAAGAACTTTCTTTTGTCTCCCTATAACTCACTGTTAATCACTGTCATTGTTTACCCTGAGTTTAAAAATTAGGAAAGTGGATAGGAATGGGGAAATTTTATTTATTTACATTTTCCTTACTATTTATATTTCTGTAAGCTTCAAATAATTTTCATACTAACTGGTGTGTGTCCCCCTCCCAGCAAAGAAGCTCCCAAATCATGTAGGCTTTCTTCCTACTAAAGCAGGGGTAGGCAACCCAAGGCCCAGGGGCCGGATGCGGCCCCCCCGAGGCCTTTGGACCGGCCCCAGGCCAGTCATCCTGCCGCCACCCCCCCCCCGCCACCACCGCCCACCATGATGATATTGATTATTGTTGTTATTACTTGTTCTTGGGGTTTTCTTGGCAAAATCTCCACAGGGGTATTGCCATGGCTTTTCTGGGGCTGAGAGAGTGTGCATGCATATTTTTTTTAATTTTTAAATATATTTTTTTAAATTTTTAATTTTTATTATTTATTTATTTCTTTGTTTATTTTTGGTGCTTCAGCCCCCCGATTGTCTGAGGGACAGCAACCCGGCCCCAGGCTCAAAAAGGTTGCCTACCCCTGTACTAAAGACTAACTAAACTCCAACCCTTTATTCCTCCTTTCTGGTAATTTTCCATCTTTATGGAATAGAAATTTTAATTGTACCCCAAATTATGATGTGGACAATAAAACCACCGGCCACCATAAAAACATATTAAAAGGCTTAAAATGTCATATTTTTCTATATAGCTCACCAATAACAACAAAGAGAAGACTTTGTTTTTGTAACCTAGCTGTACTGACAATGCCATTAGGTCACAAAAACCAATTTCTAAAATTGTCTCTAACATACACGTGTCTAGAAGCAAAAATCCTTTGGGCATCTAGAGAAACATGTCGAGAAGAGAACATCCAATGAGGCAAGGTATGTTTAGCCTGAAAAAGTTATGGCTGAGAGGCAACATTATAGCCATGTCCTATCTGAAGGGCTGCTGCTCAGATGACAGAGCAAATTACTTTCTCCTGCTCAGGAGTGTAAAACTTAAATACAAATAACAAGAAAAGGGATTTACACTAAACATGAAGAAGACTTTCTAAACTAGACTGCCTATTCTCATTGCCTCAGGTGGATTTTCCTTTATTTGGGGTTTGTTTTTGTTTTTTAAAGCAAAGATTGGATATCCTTCTATTAGGAAATTGTAGTAGTCAATTTCCATCTATCAGGAATTTGTAGTAGTTACAGAAGAAATACACAAATTTAATCTAGACAATGAGGGAATTAAAATTGTTAAGGAATTCCCATATCTAGGATCAAACACTGACCAGAATGGAGACTGCAGTCAAGAAATAAGAAGACAACTAGGAATGGGAAGGGCAGCTATGAAAGGACTGGAAAAGATACTGAAGAGCAAAGACAAACAACTGAGTACTAAAGTCAGAATCATCCAGGCCATTGTATTCCCAATTATCATGTACGGATGTGGGAGCTGGACAGTGAAGGAAGGAGACAGGGAAAAAAATCAACTCATTTGTAATGTGGTGCTGGAGAAGAGTATTTAGGATACCATGGACAGCCAAGAAGACAAACAAATGAGTTCTTGAACAGATCAGACCAGGTCTATCTTGGAAGCAAAGATGATCAAGTTGAGACTATCATACTTTGGCCACATAATGAGAAGGCACAGATCACTAGAAAAAACAATAATGCTAGGCAAGGTAGAGGGTAGAAGAAAGAGAGGAAGACCACAAACCAGATGGATGGACTCAATCAGGGGGGTTATGGGGAAGGGCTTGCAGGATCTGGGCAAGGTGCTGGAAGACAGGGATTATTGGAGATATCTCATCCATGAGTCGGAGCTGATTCGAGGGGCAGCTAACAACAACAAAAGTTCTCCAGATTAGCAAATACCCTGGGTGGTCTTTCACATCCTCCCCAAACTCTGGGATATACAGTACAGTATCAAAGCATTTGTACCACTTTCAGCAAATAAAGGAGTCCCTCCTCCTATACCTGTTGCTGTGTAGTTACTGATTAATGAAACAACATAATCAGCCCTATCACTGGGGTTTCTTGGCAGATGGGTGTTGTGTTTGCCTTGTTCTGAGGCTGAGAGAGTATGACCTCCCCACAGTCACCCAATGGATTACCATAGCTGAGTAGGGATTTGAATTCTGGTCTTCCAATGTTCTAGTTCAACACTCAAACTGCTATACCAAGGTGGCTCCCTCCTATACCTATCTGGCTGTATAGACGAAACATCCTTGATGAATTTTCTTAACCTAATAAGGTGAAGTCTCAGGCTGGCACTAATTGTTCATGGAATTTTTGATCATCTGAAGGCATGGTATGACTGTCCTTCTTTCCCTTTGATCACCCACATAAATAGACCTGATAAGAGATCTAAGGTATCTAGCTAAGGCGGGGTAGGCAACCTTTCCCCTTTAAGGGCCGAGGGACTTCAGCTCCCAGAATCCCAGGAGCTAGTGGCTTCTGGAAGCTGAAGTCCCTTGGCCCTTAAAGGGGAAAGGTTGCCTACCCCTAAGCTAAGGTATCTGTTCTTATGTCAGCTTCAAGTTAGGGCCTTTGCAGACTGCCATAAATAGTGCAAATTGAGTCCACTTTAACTGTCCTGGCTCAGTGCTAGGGAATCATGGGAATTGTATTTTTTTCTGAGACATTGAACCTTCTCTGTCAGATTGCTCTGATGCCACAATAAACTACAGTTCCCATGATTCCTTAGCACTGAGTCGGGGCAGTTAAAGTGGCCTCAATTTGCACTATTTCTGGCAGTCTGCAAAGGCCCTTAGTTTACATGGCCTTCATTTTTTTCTTTACCCCTACTGAAGAATAATCCATTCATCCGAGGAACATAACAAATGAGATGATAGGTCAGAGTAGTTACCCAGAGCAATATCCATGATCTCTAGAACTCTAAAATATGTGACACCTTGAGATCCATAACATATTGACATCTCTTACAAGAAAAGGGAGGCAGTGAAATGAATCCTTTAAAAACTCAGATATTCAGAGTGTTTTGACAATGTTGATATTGAAGTGAAAGCATCAATACAATGTCCCTTGAGAGCTTTGCTCTAAAATAATACTGAATTTTTACTTGGTTCAGAAAACTACAAGAATAAGGCATGTAATTTTGTGTGTGTGTGTGTGTGTTTCCACAAAGAAACTAATAATCTTCCTGCATATCACTTGCAGGGAGAAATTACTGTCACCATCAAGATCAATATTAAATTTTGATCAAATTTAATCAAATCAGGTGTGGTCTGATCACACATCTTCCATGACAGGATTTCCAGGACAGATCTGGATCTCAGCTTCAATAGTCTAATGAATGATGTAAGGCCCACTCCTGCTTAGTTTTTCCATCATCCAGAAAAAAAGAGAGGAAATACAGCTGTAACTGCTTGGAGTTCACTATACAACACAATAGTTCATAGAGTCTTTGGCTTCATTGCCTACTTTATGGTTCATCTTGAATTCAAAGCATGCCTAGCTGGCTTATTTTTATTAAAAATCATTCAAGATTTTTATCTCTCAGCACCAAATGGATCATTATACTGTCAACACTTATCTTTATTATGCAAAAATATTCTGAATTTAAATCCTTTTGTTGAACAGGCAAAACAATATATTCAACACTAAGTCTGTTTTTCATTAAGTTTTGCATAAGGGCAGAGAGTGTACAGAGGATTATTTACTACAGGTTCTGGGCATCCACATCCCACCAATATTAGCAGTTTGAACTCTGAAAAAAGATTTAAATGCTCTTTTATCTCCATCAATAAAAATTCTTCCAGTGCACTCGTGGAAATTTATGGCCTCAATCTTACGAATAAGGATTGACTTATAATTTTCTGACTTTTATTTTCCTGCAGCACATCATCATCAAGATTTTTTTTCTTCCTTCCACGATTATAGATCAATTATTGCACATATCAGTATATTTAAATGCTATATAAGGTGGGTTTGGTATAGGGGAACTAAGGTTGGACATTCATTATTATTTGCCATGAAAAGACAGAAAGAAGAGTTAACACATACAATGGTGGGGTGTTTGAAAGGCAGTAATGGGAGAGGGAGAAAAAGAATTCGTACATTGTCTGTTCATACAAACTAGCATCCTATTGATGAATGTCAGACCCATTCTATTAGGAGTCTACTATGTTTTCTTACTTTCAAATGTATTTGAATTATTATTCTCTACATTTCTGAGATTCAAACTTTGAGTGCTGAATGTATGTTACCAAAATAGGCCCAAAAGAATCAAAGAAACTCAGAGATGGAAGGGACCACAAGGGTCATTTACTCTAACTTTCTGTTGCAGAAATACACAACTCCTGAAAGCTGACCCATCCAACCACTCCGCTTAAAGTCGAAAACGGGAGGGTCCATCACCCTCTGAGACAATCTATTCCACTCTCCAACAGATCTTACAGTCAAGAGGTTCATCCTAATGTTTAGGTGGAATCTTTTTTCTCGTAATTTGAAACCACTGGGCCATGTTTTCATACAAAGTCTTAGGAGTACTAAAAAAAACAAGCTTGCTTCATCTTGCACATGAAGCTTCTCCTCATCCTCCTGTCCTCTTGCCCCTTCAGCCGGCCTTGGAAGGGACAGCAGGGCGGAGGAGGGATGAGGAGAAGCTGGTGGGTGCTGGCTTATCCTCCCACCCTTCAACTGGGTTCCCATCACTGACTAAAGGGATAGGAGGTCAGGGTTCGCGAATAATCAAAACCCTGAATCTAAAGTCTGCGAATCTGGAGGGGCTACTGTATTAACTTACAACATGGCAATGAATTCAGTGGGTCTACTCCACTTGGGATGGCCAAATGAATTTAGGCCTTAGTGCTCCAATACCCTTTCTCACTATATACTTATCATCTGTGGCATGCGGGTTATCACAACAGACTGCCAAATAACTGAAATCATTGTTTTGCTAGCAGATAACATGTAAAAAAGAGCAGAGCTTTTAAATGCAATATATCAAATCTGAAGCATCAGAAAAATTGGAGAGAGCACACAGAACAAGGAGACAGTCACACTGTAGACTCTTGTTAATATATGAAACAGAAAGGCATCATCATGCTGGACTGACTGTGCAGTCAGAAGAGCAAGGATGAAGCCTGCAGGATTCACATATCCATCTGCCATTTAAATTAAGTTCCTTAACCATCCACCAAAATGCATGGAAAATGAGGATTCCTTCCACAATTTTGTTGCTCCCAAAGCAACATAATTTGTCTTTCATTGTTTCAATTTATGCCTCTTGCATAAAAACAGGATGCTTGTGCTAAAGAGCTTATCTTTTCTTGCTTATTTTCCACTTACCCTAATCCTGTTTACATATTTAAAACTCTCCAGGGATTTGGTCCAAGACTTCATGGAGGTTCTTGATCCCCCCCCTTTTTTTCCCCAAGTTTCTTCTGCCCCCTCCTGTCAATATAGTAGTGGCATCCTACTACTAGGAAGAGTGGAATAGATTGTCTCAGAGGGTGAGGAGCCAGTTAAGGCTCATTATCAGCCTTGCAAGAACCATATGTGCAGTTCCTGTCATCTACAACAACTTTCCTTTATTTCTCTACCCCATCAGTTCTCAACCAATTCTTTCCACATCAATTTCTCAGATCTCTGCTCCTTTTGTCCTTTGACCATATTTCTAGATTTCCTCTACTGCTCATGTGTATGTGTATGTGTCTTGAAGTTGCCTGTTGACTTATATCCACCCCATAAATTTCATAGGATTTTCTTAGCCAAGGAATATTCAGAGGTAGTTTTACCAGTTCCTTCTATGTAAATATAACCCACACAAATACCTCTACCTCAGTAACCTTATTATCAAGGTATTAAAATATGTATTTTTTAAGCTGCTTGAAAGAAAGTCATGGTACAAGATAATGTCTTATTGCATCAGACTGGTTGCTGAGGAAATTATTATGCTGTCACAAAGGATTAGAATTCAAAATGGGAAATAAACAGCAGGAGTGGATAATACCTTAAAGATCCCACTTTAATGAAAACATCCCTGGTAATTAAAAATGGTGAAGAAGACCAAGATACACAGATGGAATGGTTTCAAAGGAAAGCTTTTTAAAGTATTCCCCCCCCCCAGCAAGTCACATTTTTCTGCAGTTTAATATCACTTTTAAATTACCTGCCTCTTTGGGAATCATTTGTTCATTAAAACCACTCTATCCCTATAAATATGTAAGATGCCATGGAACCACATCACTCATAATCAGAATTACACAGGCCTTCTTCCTTCAAGCATCATCTTAGTTTGTTTCAGGACTTACTTTTGGACTAAAAGAAATATTTATCAGATTTACCTGTGCAAATATTAATGGAAGCTCTTACATTACATGAAATTGTTTAAAAGCTCTGCAGAGGGATATGTGCAGATTTATCCATATCTATATTGATGTCTATGGATGTGCCCCAAGGAGAATTTGCCAACAAGCAAAACTGAACTTAATATATATATAAATCTATAAGAAAATATGACATCCCAGTGGGCTGGCTAAGATGTTTGACTAACCCAGCATCTTTATTAATGTACAGTCCCTTACAAAATATAATAATTTGGTTTTTTTCAGAATGTTCAGAAAAGTCAAGAAATACCACCAAGATTCCCATGATAGAAAAATCAGTTTATGTAATATATCCACAAATATTGTGAGGTTGCAGCATTACAAACTGTCACTCAGTTTCCCATCATGGGCTTTAAATCAGGAGAATAACTTTTTCTTGGAGCTGAGCTTCACCCATCTAGTGGAAATGTGCAACTACACACACTACTGATGTACTAACTGGATCCACCGACTCTCAAAAGACTTGCACGCTGCTTTGTCCAGCTATATACACTGGACAAACATTTCCCCTTTGTAACAAAGCACAGGGTATATGTGGCCCTCTGGATGTGATTGAAGTATAATTCCCAACATCTACTCTACCATTGGCAATATTGGCTAGGTTTGATTATACAGCTGGTCCTCTGTTTTCATGGGGGATCTGTTCTGGACTCCCCCTGCAAAAATGGAGACGTGCCAATATTCAAGCCCCATAGGCTTGAATGGGGTGCACCCCATTGATTTTAACGGAGGTCACCCCTCCATGCATATGCAAAACTTATGCGGACTTCAAGTCTGCGAGAACAGAGGGGCCAGTGTACCAGTAGTTGAACAATGTCAAGAGTTACCTGTTCTGCATCCCTGCTTTCCAACTTCCTGACTCAGGCTAAGCCTATACAGCAAAAGTTATAGACCGTAGAAAGTTATTTTTTAAAAGAGAAGAGTTGCAAGTATACTCCCGAGGCTCTTAAAAGCAGTTACCATTAGTTTTTAAAGATTTGTAAAAGTAGCTCTTTACTTTCCTATTTCTCATAAACTAAACTTACTAAAATTTAGGCTTGTTAAACAGCCTGAATATTAACAAGAAACTGACCTGTGGTACAAAACACACTCTCTTGTCCAACTCATTCAGTGTCCAAACAGCAGCTGCAAAACATTTTGTGAGGTCATATCCCGGTAAATATAAAGAATAACTTAAAAGTTTCAATTATAGCAATAAAAGAATGAAGAGATCCCTCATCAAGTCACAATTGTTATATTATGTAAAGTTATCTTTGGATAACTTGAAAAAGAAATTGCTTTCAAGAAACCTAGCAAGCTAGGGGAGGTACATCTCATTTAGAACTGTACTATAGGTCCACATCTAGATTTTTAGCTGTTGAGGATAAATGGAATTAGGTTAGGGTCCTTGTGTGCTCATCTGCTCCTTCTCCAATATCAGGCTACCAGTTGCTTTTGTCTCCCAGTGCAGTTTTCTGCCATAGTTCAAAGTCTTTTATTTTCTTCTACAGACATGAATGACAGACCTTGCCTTTTATGGGAGACAGCAGAGAAATGCACCCAGGATTATTGCTAAATAAAGATAAAGACACTCTGATGACCCCCAGCTTTTAGAAGATGATTCGGGGGCCACCACTGTCAATCTTGCTGGCTGCAGCCTCATCCATATAATTCAGTGAGAGCCATAAAAAGTTGAGCCAGTCCTCCTCTGTATAACAACAGTAAAATGTATAGCTTGGCAATGTTATATTTTGGACTACAGAACACATCATCCCCTTACACATTGACCATGCTGGGCAGGAGATTCTGGGAGTTGTCATTTAAAAATAACAACTTTGCTGAGCTGTGCACAAATGTTTGGGACAAATGTTTATATGTAGTCTGTGGAATAAATATGGAAACTTGACAAATGCAGAAGTTAAAAGTTATAAAGCATAATGATATGGATTTATTGCAGAGGGGGATATCTTCAGGGCAGATGGGGAAGTATGAAGAGTCTCAAGCATTTTTACAGATCTGTAGTGCAACAGTGGAAGTGTTCACCTTGGTTTTAGAGAGTCCCTTAGCAGGATACGTGAAAAGCAGAACTAAAGGCATTTTATCACTGGCTTCATAATCTTCAAACTACTGTTGGCTCTAAGTATCCAATACCCTTAAGGTATTGTTCAAAGCCGTCCTCTGAAACATGGTATGGATGTTTTTGCTGTCTCTTTTGTCTTTTGAAATGGTTTTAGTCTGTGCAATTTTAAAAGAAAGCTTAAAAGCATGACTACAGTATCTTTTGACACCACCCAAGCAGTCTGCCTGTGGCATCTGTGCTCATTGCTGGCCCATCTACCTAGAGATATGAAGGTTGTGAGGGGAAACACAAAAAGGGAGGGGCTGTTTTCCCCCAATGACCTATTTTTCAATTTTTCCAAAAGAAAAATAGAACTAGGAGGAGAAGGAGGTAGACTATGTTTTATTTCTGGATAAGTAAAAACCTTTCTAACAAAGTTATGCTCACACAAAATGTGTATTATGAAGATCCTCAGTCTCTCTGCCCAGGTCCTCCCTGGTCAGCTTTTTTCATTGTCCCACTCTCAAATCCATACATGGTGATACGGAATACAATGGCTTGGACTATCCTCACCTTAATGTTCAGAGTTATGTCTTTACACTTTATGATCTTGTCCAATTTTTTCATGGCTGCCCTTCCCAATCCTAGTCCTTTTATTTCTTGAATGTAGTCTCTGTTTTGATCAATATTTGAACCAAGGTATGGGTTATCTAAATATCTAAATATGCTGCTGGATCTTAATATTGAAGTTATATGAAGCTGTTTCTTTTCTTTTCCTGTAAAAAGCTTGGGCTTTTATTTTTCAATTTATTGTTTCCCAGAGCACTAAAATAATATATTCCAAGTAAGAACAGCACCTATAATGAACCAGTTTGGGGGATAACAAGAGCATAATGATGTTGTCTTTACAATGTAATGTGATTATTATCAATACTGTTACTCTCCGCATATTATCAGTACAATTTTTGTTATTATTTTACTGTTATGACCAATATAAAGTTAACAAAATTAATCACATTAAAGACAAACAGGATACAAACAGGTAAATCATATCAATTCATTTATTGTGATTACACAGATATTAATAGTTGAAGCACATTTTGTTTTTTACTTGTGAGAGGAAATTCTTTTGAGCCATTTTGATTGCTTCTTCCTTTGCTCCTCCCACACACACTCAATTTTAGACTTTTTTAAAATTAATTTTTAATGTGGAGAGCTAACACTTTTTTAAAAAAATTATAACAATTAATGTAAGGTGTAACAGAAAAAATGGGTTATTATTCCTTTTAAAATGCAGTTTGAAAACCTCTGACCTTCCCTTATTTCTTAGGTTGCAAAAACTAAGATATCACTGCTAAAGAAGCACAGGGAAGAACAATTTTCAGATCACCCATTATCTCTAATATGGGGTATATTCCCAACTTTGCACAAAATTAACAGTGCAAGAGTATTTGTATCTAATGAGTACTACAGTCATCCCTCCCAATGGCCATCCGAGCTCTTGATCCTTCATGGATGACAAGCTGGACAGGATATAATGGTGTGTGCACCCAAGGCACATGTGCACCACTGCATGCAGGAGTATCTCCCATTGTAATCAATGGGGCTCCGATATTGGTGATTTTCCTGATTCATGGGGGGTGTGGAATGGATCCCCCACAAATTGGAAGGGATGACTGTAAATGTAGCCAAAAGAGTGGGTCCAACTTCTCAGTATCCATGCATTAAATTAATTAGCAGGAACCACCTTGAAAGTGCTTCTAAGCCAACAACACATAGTAGAAGTAATCAAAATAAAGAAATCAAGTTGTTTTGTAATAACCATAAATATGCAAACAGTACTATTATATGTATTAGCTAAGGGGATAAGCAAATAGACAGGAAGAAACAGGCTGATCTCTGTTTTTCCCAAACTGGTTGGAGACCTCACTGTCTACATGGCTGGCTCCAAAGGTGGACCGAACACCCACGGGCAGTTCACATCACACAGTGTCAAGGTATATCTGTTGGGTTTTCCCCCATGCATGTGTACCACTGCACAAACACACCACCTGAGACTGGAATTACCTCCCTCTTCCCACTTAGCTGCCATGCCACTGAATGCCACACATCCGCATCAGCAACACACTACCAGTACAGTGCATCGGTGTATCCAGTGACACATTGGCAAAGCACAATCATGGGACACCAGTCCCAGGGCACATGCTCAAGACTGCTTCCATACACTGCCTTAGCTTTCCCACATTCCAACATTCACACCATGCTCTTTATATGCACATGCAATGATGTGCATTTTCCACATTAAGAAAGAGTATCAGTTTCTTTTTGCTCAATTTTTTTTAGCCCTGGACTGCAGCTTCATGTCAGTTTCCACCCAGATCGATGTCATGTCAACTCGACTGGTAGGCTTCAAGTTAGTTTCAAGTTGGCCAGTGCAGACAAGCCCTAAATTATGTATTATGCATTTTATGTAGTTGAAATGATAAATAAGGGTTTGATAAGGTATTATTGTAGATATTTCATTTCCCCCTTTCCATCATAATTTCCATTTCATTTCTGAAGAAAAATAAAATGCAATAATACCACTTCTCCCCATTACTCATTGCATCAAACTTTTTACAAATTTAAGCTGTGTGTGTGTGCGCATGTGTGTGTGTACTTGCAAGTCCTTAGATTCTACTGCCTGTTACAGATTCCATAGCACTCATGAACATAAACCAAAGAAACATGCAGGGATCACATTTTCTTCTTTATATACAGGTTACTAATACAGAATAAAGCAGCACCACATCAGCACTGGTGTCATAGTTCACTCCTGTGAGTAATCACTTGGAAAACATCTCAAAATCTAAAACATATACAGGCTATCTACATTTTCCAAGAGCTACTAAACCAGATGCCTTGAAGCTCTGACAATAACAAGATGTTATTGTTAGCAAATGGAAAGGCAAGAGCTCCGCAGAATATTAATTATACTGCCTTTTTTTTATTACTCTACCTGTGGAGGATTTTCTTTAAAAGTCTATTTAAAAATTTGTCTGCATTCAAAAGTCTTTTTAAAAAAAACTAGATCAGAGACCACAGAAAAATTCTACAAAGACTAAGCTAATATTTATACCATATACAGCAGAAAACTCATTTAAGTCTAATAATAAATCATAGTTCTTTTTATTATTTCATTCTTAACTTCAAAGGATGCTTGTTTCTTTTCAGTCCTAATGTATATCAGATTGAAGATCTGCTTCTTTTAAGGTAAATATTTCAGTTCAAAGTGTGCAAGCCAGCTCTTTCAGGTTTCTAAAACATCCAGAGTCAAGATACTATACAGACACCTGCACAATCTTTCTTAATGGTTCACACTCCTTTCCATAAATTCCTTTCAATTCAGTACACACACACACACAAAAAAAAATTTTGTGATTAGGGATCCAAAAAAGAGCCACAGTACCACAGTCACTACATGGCACTATTATATCAAAGTGTCATAGCTCCTTCCAATGGAATCCTGAAATTTGCAGTTTAGTGAACTACTTTGCTAGAGAGATCTAGTACCCTTCCCTGAACTACAGTTCCAAATTTACCCTGGTTTAATCTTCAGTCCTTCTCAAGAATTTGATCTATTTTAAAGAATCTCTACATTTAATTACTTCCTAGATCTAATAGATCATTTATTGCTAAATGTCTTAAATGTTAAATTTCTAACTTATAGCAACCCTAAGATGACCCTGGGATACTACATGTAATAATACTACATGCAAGTGTATTATTCTAATTGATGTGAATTTTCACACATGCTGTGAAAAAGCTCCTCCCTCTCAGTCTTATCCTATGTTTGCATTTAATTATCTTGCAGGACTGCTGTAATAATCGTGAGATGATTATGAGTTAGGTAAAGGTAAAGGTATTCCCTGTTGACAAGGTTGTCAAGCCGTGTCTGACCACAGGGGGCAGTGCTCTTCTCCGTTACTAAGTCGAAGAGCCAGCATTGTCACAGGATATTCTGTGATCATGTGGCCAGCATGATTGCACAGAATGCTGTTTACCTTCCCACTGAGGAGTGGTACCTATCTATCTACTTGTATTTGCATGCTTTTGAACTGCTAGGTTGGGAGAAGCTGGGACTAGTGATAGGAGCTCATCCCATCATGCAGCACCTGGGCCTCAAACTGCCGATCTTGCAATCAACAGAGTCAGTGTCTTAACCACTTGAGCCACTGTATCCCTTAATTATGAGTTACTGAATAACATATGCAATAAACTTTCAATACTATAAAAAGATTCCAGCAGATGCAAACATAATATTAGCTATTTTTTTGTTGTTTCTCATGTGTCTAGGTCATGGGTGGGCACATCTGGATCCCTCCAGGTACTTTAGAGTATAACAAGAGCACTGAAAAGTTTTTGGATTACAACTGCTAGAATCCTCAATGTTGACTGGGATATTCTGGGAATTGTAATCCAGATATGTAATATTTCCAGGCTCTTATAACAACTCACTCACATTGGGAGATGTAGTCAAAAATATCAGAAAGGCATTGGGTATCTTAACTCTTCTGTGAATCAGTCACAGAAGCACTAGGCTAGTGCTTTCATTTTCTTTAGTGAGACGAAAAAACTTTTTAAGCAGTAAAGGCTGTTTCAACTGCTACATCCAAATCAAAATACTAGAATGCAATAGTCGCACATCATCACATGTACAAATAAGATGTATTATCAATTAAAGAAAGAACAATTAATCATTCAATAAGCACAGGGTGGTTGTTGGAAGATGTACTCTCTTTCAAAGGTGATGCATTTTTTCCATTATTTTGGTGATGGGATGTGACTATTGTTTACTGTTACCTTGAAACTCAGACAATAGCAATAATACATAGCTACAACAGCCAAAAGGCAAGTACCAAACCTACACTCCACATTGGGTTGACAACTGGTAACAATAGCAATAGCAACACCTCAAAGGATGCTATGCTGAGTTGATCCTGAAACCCTGGCTGGGACTGAACTCACAACCTTGTGGTTTGTGAGTGAGTGGAAGCAGTACCAGCATTTACCACTGTGCCACCAGAGCTCCTGGTAGGTCATGAATCCTCTGTAGGATGGGAACGGATGTCAACTCAATGTGGAGTGTAGGGATATGGGTATTGTGGTTTTAATGCTTGTATTTTATATTGTTTTTAGATGATGTTTTTAACTGCTTTATAGTGATATTGTTTTTTAGAATTTTATTTGTGAGTCGCCTTGGGTCCCTTCGCGGAGAAAGGTGGGATAGAAATTAAATAAATAAACTGACACCTGAGGTGTATTAAACAATGTTTATAGGATGCAGCTTACATGCCACCATGTCACATTGGAGCAAAGGTGAGACAGTCAGCCACATATCAGTAGGCTGGAATGGGTTATGTGGTATTCCTTGGACTCTGGCAAACATACAGACCAGGCTTCCTTGCTGGTACAGGCAACTAGCAGATTATAGCAGAAACTGCCTTTACCTTGTTTTGCCTTTATAGATACAGTATGAGCCAGGCCTCACACTGGGTTGTGTGTCTGGGTTTGGGTTTTTTATTATTATTATTTTTAAAAAATCTTGGACCAGACACTGAGTTCAACTCCTCACCTCAAAGAGGATCAACACTGAACACATTACCTTTATCTTACAGCTTCCCCACTATGTAGCAAAGCCATCTCCATTTCAACTTCACTTGATGATCAAGTGAAAATATTTCAACAGATTCCTGAGAAAGGTATTTGAGAGATTTCACAGCTGCAGTACTTGAAGTCAGACTTTCCCAACCTAGTTGTAACTACACTCTGGAATGTGAATTCAATTTTTAAATCCAGCATAGTCATCTCTTTCTGTTCCCGTATACTGATATCAAAAGGGACATAACTCCTGTAAATTAAACAGTAGCATTGAAAAGGGAGGTTTAATAGGCATTCCTTAACATCCAAGAATGAGAAATATGTAGATTACCTCTTCTACAGAACTATGAAACTGCATTTCAGAAATGTTTGTCTTTTTTTTAGTAGAAAGATCTTTCCTGCTTTGCTGGATAGGTTCCCTGTCACCTGACCCACTCTAAAAAAAACACCAAAAAGACAGTGATGATGACAATGGAGCCAGCATTGTGATCTATGGTAGGTCAATGCATAAGCCACTAATGGGTCCCACTTTCATCACTGGAGAAAACCAGTGGCGAAGGTGAAATAATCACATGCTAACAAGAGTATCACAACTGACAAATCTAGTCATCTACATCAGCTAAAAATCTACTGATAAACTTGCTTGGCTGGAACTTCAACTATGGACTCAAAAAACGTTTGCATGACAGCTGAGGACAGCAAAGCTTTTGGAACAGAGACCCAAAATTTAATTACTTATTGCCTGAAGGTCATATGCTGTTGACTTGCCAATAAATACTTTGGGTATATTGAACAACTGGTCTGCCCAGCCTACAGCAAGCATACAGAACTGGCATACTGCCTCAGTTTCCTTGTAAATGTCAACCTGAACAGGAGGAGAAACTGATGAATGACCTACTGGATGCTGTGCTTCTCTCCCCTATTTCAATGCCGCTTATCCAATGAACCCCATAGAGCACTCAGCTGATTAAAAAGGACATGTTTCCTTATCCAGGCCATTTTCCTCATCTGCAGTATTGGAGAAAACCTGCCATTGGGTGGTGCTTACAAGGACATTCACACAAACAGTCAATTTACCTTTCAAATTCCAGACAGCCATTGTTTGTTAAAACAGAGTGAGACAGCAACAGACAAATAGACAGATGGGATGTACTATTCCTTTCTAGTGCACAATCACACTAAAATGCCCTCTTTTAAGAAAAAAGTCCACATCAGATTTAATACACAGTCCAGCTTTCAGTAGAGCAAATAATTTCTCATAAGTAGTACTTAACAGCAAATAATGGAAGATAACAATGTAGAGAAACTGATTGTTCTTCTTTGAAGAAGGGCCCAGCCTAGTATTAAAGCATCTGAGATGTGGCTTCTAGTAATAGCCAAGCAGTCTCTATGCACAGGCTTGTCTCAATTAATGCATCATGGCCATTAAAGTAGTAGAGTAGTTAATGAGAGTGGAGTGAATATCAGCTTGCACGGCTGACAGATCAGAGACAACCATAACAATAGACAGGGAGTAGTTCCTTTCATTCGACCATCTGTCCAGAAACATGCCCTTGAAAACAAGCAGTCTTTTGTCTCTGATCCACACAGAAATCACACAGAACGTGGTCATCCAGAAGATCTACCATGTCTCAAACCCCAAGATAATTTCAGTGTTGACATCACACCACTTGCAGTTGTTCTAGAAAATAAAGCATTTTAATTAGCCAACACATTTGTAAAGCAATTAAATCTGCTATCAAGTGAGCTTGATATTACTTTGCTAAATGAGCCCAGCAACAAATAAGGACACCTTCTTCCTATCACTGAAGGCATCATTAATGTTACACAGGCAAATTGCTAATTTTTTTAACTGATTGAGTTTCATTCTATATTGGTTCATTTGTGACTTTAAAGGTCTTATTAGCTTCAAGGTACAACACTTCTCAGGAGGAAAATCCATTATATTTTTCATAATAGTACAGAACAACAACAAAAAGGCAAACAAACAGTGCTTAGTATGTAAAAACAGAAGTGAGGGGGTTAAAGAAAGATATCTTGTATTCTGATGTGCAGAGCTGGGAGCTTCCCAAGCAAACAGTCTCAAAAAAAGCAACACAAAAAGAACAGTCTTCTTTTTGTGTTGCTAATAGGGTTTAAATTTCACTTCCTGGACTTTGCAACTCTTTGTCTCCCAGACCCCACAAGGCCAAAAGGGAAGAATGGCTTCAGCCTACATGGATATTCCACTGTACCATCTTAAATGAGAACAACAGTAGCAACATGTTGGCAAAATGCAGGCCTCTAACTGCAGAAATAATCCAATTTGATACCTCTTTAACTGCCATGGCTCTATGCTATGGAATTCTGGGAAGTGTATTTTTTGTGGCACCAGAGCTTTCTGACAGAGAAAGCTAAATGCCTCACAAATATATCTTTCCCAGAATCCCACAACACTGGCGAGTGGTGTCAAACAAGTGGTGTCAAACTGGATTAATTCTGCAGCATGTGACCCTAACATTCTTTCTCTCTCTCTCTCTCTCTCTCTCTGTGTGTGTGTACTGAATAGTAATTAAAATCTACGGTACATTTCAGCAACGTTTTAAGGGTTCAGCATGTGATTTAAGCTATTTAAAACAACAAAGACTAATATACTTAATATTCTATGTTTTTATAGATCAGAGTTTCTTTGAATAGCTGAGATAAAGGATGTCTTGTTTCTAGTCCCCACTGAGCCACAAACTCACTGTATGACCTTGAATGAGCCAGACCTACCTCTGAGGATTGTTGAAATAAAAGTGAAAGAAAAAAAATCATATACACTGCCCTGAACTCACTGGAAGAAAGGACAAACAAATTTCATCCCATGTGTGCTACAGAAGAACAGTTTTAGCTTCAACTTCTGCCAGCCAGATAAAAAGGATGTTTTGTGTGCGTGTTTTTAAAAAAAATCAGCTATTAAAAATAATCATTCATTTATTCAGGTCCTCTATTTTTAAACGAATTGCTCTTAATTACAGCAACAAAGAGTGAAGCACATACAGTCATGCAGACTGTGCTTTTTGCCTCTTTCATCTCACCAATCACTGTCAAAGACCCTGAGAGTCCCACTGTTTAAAGAAACAAGATGTCCTTTTTCCAAAGGATGTTTTTATGTTTACACGAATTCCTTTAGCAAACAGATCACTTGTGATTACTGTATATACCCGTGTACAAGTCAACCTCATGTATAAGTCAAGGGTTTGGGCACTAAAATTTTGGATTTAGATATGACCTGTGTATAAGTCAAGGGCATAACTTAAGGACATGTAACAAAGGATGTAAATGACAAACCAACCCACACACACACACACACACACACACACACACACACACACTCCCCTTGCAAAACAGGCTGACTTTTTCTCCAATCTCTGGGATCATAGGCACACACACACAGACACACACACACAACCCTTGCAAAACCAGCCAGCTTTTCCTCTGCTCCCTTGGAAGGCAGGAACACTCACACACATTTTTTACCTAAGCAGAACTACCAAGGTAAGGAGAATGCGGATGGTGGGTGGCACTTCTTTCTGATCAACATTACCATATTGGCCCATATATAACTTGATCAAGGATTCTGGGACCATTTTTTTACACAATTTTTTTTAACTTATGTACAAGTATAGATGGTAGTTCTAACTATATCTAAAGTTGCCATAATATTTCTGGGAGTAACCAAAAAACAAATGAAAATAATCCCATTGCTTAAGTATAAACTGCAGTGCTGCAATAAGGAAGACTGAAAAATATTAAATTCTTAGGAATGGTTACGAACTCATCATACCCCTACCTTTCAGCAGTAGTGGGACTGCATGCTCCTGCAAGGCAAGAGGCTATTCTGATGGCAGCAGTGCTTCTGGTAGGGTCTTCCATGTTAGACAGGCTTTTGCTGAGGAGCCAGACTAAATATGCCAAACAAGTACTGGGCAGCAGCAGTAGTGGGCAGGAGATGTGTATGTGTGTGTGTGAGAGAGAGAGAGAGAGAAAGAAAGAGAGAGAGAGACTGGCAGAGGATCTGTCAGAGATAAAAGCAGCAGCACCACAGCTAACACTTGTTAGTACTGTTCAGAAGGAGGCACAGTAAATCCCTATTGTATGCCTTTTACCATGAAAACCCTGTGATGACACGATGCAACAACAATACAACAAGACATCGTGCCAGAAGATGAAACTCCCATGTTGGGTGGCACTCAATGAGCTACTGAGGTGCAGCGGAGAACAATTACGAGTAGCACCATAGTTAATGCCATAACTGGACTCGAGCTAAAAGGACATTCAGCTGTTGACACACTCAGAGAAGAAAAGACAATGTGAGAAGCATGAATCAGGGGAAGCTTGTTGTTGTTTTGTTCCTTCAAGTTATTTCTAACTTACAGTGATCCTAAGTCAAACCTATCATGGTCTCCAGAATCACAGCCCAATGCTCAGACCACTACACCACACTGGCTCTCTCAGGGGAAATTAGACATAATAAAAGAATGGGGTGACCAAGGTGAAGTGGGTAGGAATAGGACGCTTTGAGTCAGACAGACTGCAACTCCCGTCACCTCTATACAGCAAGGCCAATAGTGAGGAACACTGGGAGATGTAATCCAAAAATATCTGAGTGGTTGCATAATTCCCCTGAGATAGATGATAAATTGAAAGAAGGAAAAAGAAGAGCATTCTACAGAGATTATCGCTTTAATTTTAAAACCAGTTTACCTGATCCAGTTTAAAACTTAAAGCGGGTGGCATCCTGATATTATCAGAAGAATTTAGCCACTGAAATTGCTGCCTGGGTCTATCCCAGGTCCATCCCCACTCCCACGGCTGCTCCGGCAGCCATCTTAAGCCAGAAAACTCCCAGCATCAAAAAGAGGTGTGCTGAGCACCTCTGGAAATATGATAATCTCCCACATGGTGTACAAGTCCCATTAGGAATTAGGAATAGAGGAGTTGTCCTCCAAAATATTCCAAAGGATAAAAGTTCACCAAGTCTTGTTTATGCTGTTAAATACAAAGGAGGATTAGAAAGAATGTATGCCTACACCACACACACACACAAAAAAAAACCACAAATAAATTTTCAGGCCCTTTTACTATTTTAGTTTACAAATAAAAATTCAGGAGCAAAGCACTGCAGTTCTCTATCCTCTCAACATTTCTGGTTTACATCATTCTTTTACTCATGTTCCTTTTCAAAGTACGTAATAGAGGAACAGCCTATACCAAGCAGACATTAAATATCTTCAAGGGTTGTGCAAACCAATTTAAGTCCATGCACACTATAAACAAATTCAAAGGTGTATCTTACAATAAGCAGAAAACCCAGAAAGTTATAGCATTCATAAACATCAGAAAGAAATTCAGGCTCCGCTGAAACTGTTGGGAATTTTGGCACCAACTTCAGTAAAGTTAAAAGTTTTATTCACTACTTAGCCCATGAGATCTACATGGTTAAAACAAAAATATATAGACGTCACTCAGAGGACTTCAAAATGAGGCTATAAAAGCACAGCAAAAAATGATGAAGCGAGAAGTTTGAAGTTCTTGCTTTGATAAGCTTGATTGCAGAAGTTTCATACAGTTTTTAATCAATCATGGGAAAGCAAGGTAGTCTTAAAAGTTTAGTTACTCCACTTCTTCAGTTAGTGATTCTTTGTATTTTAATTACTGAATGAGATATATATATATATATTATGAAAATCCTCAGGTCATAAGGCATTCCTCTTCTCAAACAGTTTAGAAGAAACATGGCAAGTATTCATAACAACCCTGTTTCAGAAAGGCAGCTTTCCCACAAGTAACCATATGTCTTGAGGTGAGGAAATGGAACTGCCAATGAACCACACTTAACACTTAATTAATCAATTAATTATAAAACAGTGTTGGTTTTTGCTATGTAGAACACGAATGGGATTCTGTCACCCTCTAGATGACGTTGGACTACAACTCCCAGCAGCCCAAACCAGCATAAGAAATAGTAAAGAATGTTGGGACTTGCGGTTTAACAATATCTGGTGGAATGCACAATTCCCTCCTCCCAGTGTAGGAGTTACACCATGACTAGCCCCATAGCAAGAAGAGGAATTTGTGATAAAAGTCCATGTGTTATGAGAAGACTGTGTTATGAGAAGAAGCTTCCAATGTGTTATAAGAAGGAGCACAGAAAGCAGGGTGGACAAGTGCAAAGGATTGAGGAGCAGACCATTACAGGACTTCAGTAGAGCATAACATCCCACATGATCATCATATCCCCACTCTTGAAATTTTTTTATTGGTTTTCTTTTGATTCTATATTTATTGAGCTTCCATTGGGTAGCCAAACCCTTCCTAAACTGTATTTCATTTGCTTTATTTAAAAATTGTTATTATAATATACTTTTAAAATCCAGCTTTTAAAAAAATTATATTTTTTGAATTGTTTTATTGTATTTTGTCTTGAGGGGTCTGAGGAAAGTGGTCAACACATGTTATTGTTATTATGGATGTGTTTCTTCAAGTCATTTCCCACTTATGGTAACCCTATTAATGGGTTGTATAGCTTGGGACACTGTTAAAAAAACAAAGCTTATACATCAGTCCTTATCGTGTGGCCAGATGATCCAATGGTTTGTGTGTGTGCGCTTATGTGTATGTGTGGTCATTTTGTTTTTCATCTGAATTTCCATACAGAGTCTCTTTAAGAAGTGTCACGGTAATGAGAGATTTGTTCGGGAGGAGGGGTTGCCTTTGCCTTCCTCTGAGTCTGACAGAGTGTGATTTGCCCAAGGGAATGCTGTGGGTTTCCATGACTAACAGACTATGCAGACTGCCAGAAATAGTGCAAATTGAGTCCACTTTAACTGTCCTGACTCAGTGCTACGGAATCATGGGAACTGTAATTTATTGTGGCACCAGAGCTCTCTGACAGAGAAGGCTCAATGTCTCAGAAAAAAATACAATTCCCATGATTCCCTAGCACTGAGCCAGGGCAGTTAAAGTGGGCTCAATTCGCACTATTTCTAGCAGTCTGCAAAGGCCCTAAGTGAGGGACTCACATCCCGATTGCCCAGCGTCCTTGTCCCACATTCAAGGCACTATACAGGCTCATATTGGCAGTTACTTTAAATAAATTGATTAATATTAACCTTTTTAAATAAACTTACATATCTATTAAATGTCTATCTTCTAGCAATCAAAGAATGAGGCACCAAATGTAATGCTACTAAAATCCCATGCAAACTAAAGTACAACAAATGTCTGTTGGCAGTTTAATTACAGTTAACAAGGGCAGAAAAGGCACACTCCCACTTTGCCCCAGAGATTGCTGGAATTATTTCCAGTAATTATTTCAAGGATCATATTCAAGTATGTCTGTGTTTTATTTAACTTTATTTAGAGCGGACTGCCATTCATCACACGTTCTTGAGCCAATTAGCACCTTTAGGATTGTGTGTAAATACTTTTCAAATGTGCTAGCAATTAAGTAAAGGAACTATTCCACATAAATAGCAGGAAAGGATTCAGGGTGAAAAGGCAAAGATAACCATTAAAAAGAACCCTAAGATGATTTCTTTGTTGTTCTCCTTTGCAAGGGATGGAGCATTATATGATAAAAATTTAAAATCATCTAAATATCACGTGCTGGCACATAAAGTAAACTTAGATTTCAACACTGTGTCCTTCTGTCTAAAACTGTAACATGAATAAAAAGAAAATACCATAGTATCATAATATGATTTACTGTGTGGTATACATGCATGTATCAAGATCCCCTTTCCGACACATTTTGCATACACATTGTGCTATTCTGTTTCTGTTTCTGTTAAGGTAATTTCTGTGTGGGTCAGAAAGATACATGTTTACATTCTAAACCAGGGGTAGGAATCATGCAGCCCTCCAAGCTTTGCTGGACTGCAGCTCCCATCAGCCCTGGCCAGCAAAGCCAATGGCAAAAATTGCTAGGAGTCGCAGTCCACCAACCTCTGGAAGGAAACACTTAGGGTTGCAAGAGTTAAAAATGGAGACAGCTGTTGTCTCCTTTAATAGTTGTATAGAAGTGGAGATTGTAGCATATGTTGTGTGTTAGTTGGTTGAATGACAAGAAACACCTGGTGAAATTCCCAGTTCTAAAGAGCCATTAAAGGTACAGGTACATGAAAGACTGGTTTAAGTGGGGAGGATTCAAAATAAGGTTTTGGACTCATTTTGAGTAGCTAATTACTACACATGGTTCAATTATAGCAACAGCAATAGCAGGTATATTTCTAAACCGCTTCTCAGTGAACTAGCACTCCCTAAGCCAGGGGAAGGCAACCTAAGGCCCGGGGGCCGAATGCGGACCTGCCGCTGCTGCCCCCCCCCCC
>CM034710.1:111881089-111902429 GCA_020142125.1 Phrynosoma platyrhinos
AGGATTCAATAACACACATATACATACAAACTGGGCTACTCACAGCAAGCTCCTTTCTCCTAGAAAAATATGTTAATCTCATATTTGATGCCAGCAGAACTTAGAAGTAATGCATGACATGAGAAGGTAACATTAAATGTTATCAATGTCATTAACTTAGAAAAAGTAAAATGATAGACAACATTGTTAGCTTTTTATCATAATGAGAAGCAGTTACTCATTTTGTTCCAAGTACGTTTTTTAGGTAGGGAGTCACTTGAGAAGAATTTTTATCATTTTCTTTTATTTTAAGTATTCTTTTTCCAAAAGAATAAAGAGGGGGGGAATGCAACACAAAGCAGATATAAGACAGTGAGTTGAACTTCTAATAATGAGCAATGTTAATGCAGGATTCACACAGCAATAACAATAATTAATAAATGGAAACATTCAAAATTCAGGCAGTTAAGGGTTCATTGCTGCATCCTATATATTGACCCTGCCCTGGGAAGTAAAAAATTAAAGTTGATCTTTTTTATCTCTTCCAGTGATGCCCAATACCTTGAATCTTCCGCCTACAATACAAAATCTAGATGTAATGGCCAAAATTGTTTCTCCCAGCTAGAATAGACCCACTGAATCAAAGGGATTTACATGAGTGTTGCCTAACCATTGAATCACCATTCAACAATTCAATTAGTGTTTCTACTTAGTATAAAATTGATATAATGAAAGCACATGTGTGCCATAAAGGGGCAAAATCCACTCAGGTACCAAAGGTTCAAACCATCTAAAGTGCTTGGAAAAGAGTGTTATAACCTTCTGGGGTGTGACGCTCGTTTCTAGGAGCAAGAAGAAATCAATTTTCTCAGTAGTTGCCCTGAGACTTTTTTAAAAAATTAAAATATCTAGGACCATTAATTCAACTGAGTCATGAACTGAGAGTCAGAAATAAATTAAGTATGTATATGGAGGTAGTCAATTTGGTAAAGTGTTTCAGTCCACAGGCCATCTATTTTGTGGCATCTACATAAGAAATAGCTAGCAACTCCTACAGAAGGCAGGAACAAATAAAAACTTATTTTTAAAGAAAAAAATGCAAAGCTCAAAATGTAAATCTGTTGTCATGAAGAAAAATTTAAGCAGGCTGGAAAAATAAATTACCCTACACTCTTTGCAGTTCTTTATAAACATCAAGGCTATTTAGTACACAGCAAGGAATTAGTGAGACATTATGAATTATAGTTTTAGAGAACAGCAGTGTGCAATTGCCTCAGAAGGAGGGAGTGCCAAAATTCCAATGGAAATCAAATAAAAATAGTTGTATATTTCCAACCCATCTTTGAAAGACAGAGATTAAAAAAAAAAAAAACTAACCACAGGGGTTGAATGTAAAGATGATATGTTTTGCCAGCTGGTGAAAAGAAAAAGGCACAACTTGAACAGAATGCTTCAAAAGCCACGGGTCACCACATGTGTCCATCCGGCAATGTCTGTACTCTCTTACAATATGTTTATGGCTAGCCAAGTCCCATATTTTTCAAGTGAGCTCAAAAGGATTATCTTTCATGTCAGGCCAATATAGACATTAATTTCCCCCACATCTCTAAAATAATCACGTGTGCCTCTCAACAATCATGTTTTTTAAAGCAGAAGTGTAAATCATGATCATGGTAATCAGAACAAGAGAAAGAATCCACAATGCAAAAATGGATTCAATGTACGTAGGCTGGGGTTAGGACCTTTGTTATCCAACTACAGAGATAACAGAAACCACCAAATACATATTAGTGTATCAAAGCTTCAAATACATCGGAGTATATTGGAACATTCCCAGAGAGAAGGGTCCAAAAAGCACTGTAGAAATAATCCAGTTTGAGACTGCTTTAACTGCCCTGACTCGATACTAAGCAATCCTGGCAACTAGTTTTGTGAGACATTTGCCTCCTCTGTTAAGAGAGCTCTGTTGCCAAAATAAACTACAATTCCCAGGATTTCCTAGCACTTAGCCAGGGCAGTTAAAGCGGTCTCAAACTGGATTATTTCTACAGTGTGTTTTGGAACAGGATAGTGCACTGAGTTAAAGGCTTTCTTTAAAAAAAAAGTTCAGTTTGTTCACCCACCGTATTGTATGTGGTTCAATTTGAGGTTCAAAAATTAGAAATTAGACTTCTTTATCTTCACACTTTTGAGGGTGTGATCATTATTCAAGCTTTTCCTTGGGGTGTGGGACACAGAAGACACTGGGAACCACTGTTCTAAGCTCTGACTAGATGTGAAGTTAATTGTGTGAATGTAATCAATGCAATGGCTCTGAGACCCATAGGATAGAAAGAGATTGACATCAATTTTCTCAATAGAAAACTTATCAAAATAAACACCCCTCTATGTTTGAAAATCTTCAATGTATCTTTAGGAAATACACAAATTAATGGTCCAGATAGAAGCTGCCCATCATGTGAAAACCCAGCAAAACATTTCATTTTAGGCTTAATTCTTACTGCCTGTGAAATGAATGACTTGAGAGATTAAACAAAGCATACATGGAAGTAATAGAGGAAGATTTTGCCTTACATCTGCAAAAGTCAGTATCTGTCATTGACAAAACAGCTGATGTGTCCTTGATCTGCTCAAAACTATCCTTATTAATCATTTTGGGGCGGTGGATCAAAAGGAAACTTAAGTTGCTCAGATCACTTTTACCCAAGACCCAATACTGCAAGGAAGCAATTTGCCCCAGCTGAACTATTGCTATTCTAATTCTGAATCCTTTTCACAGTTGAACTACAGAAGTGAATGGAGAAACAGCCTTAAAACCCTCAAACACAGGTTGTAACTCATGCAATACACTCAGGTTGCAACTCTTGCAATAACTCTTACAATAATCATGACAGTGGCAAAAAAAAAAACTGTCTTAGCACATGCATGAAGTAAAGTGTTCACAGCTAGCAACTACCTTGCTATTTAAAAATGCAGCACCTTAGTAAATGTGAACCGGGCACTGAATTTAAGTTTTATTTTTATGGTGGGCCAAGATTAACAAAAATATGTTACTAAGAAAGTCTAAAAATGAATATATTTAAGACATATATTTGCTAACTCATTTGGAGCATTTGCTGAATCTATATTGTTGCCACTCTGGAACTACACCACCTAAAATACCGTCATCACTTGGCACAAAAATGACACAAAGTGTATGTTGCAAAGTCTTTTTGCTAAGTTTTTCTCTAAGCAGTCATTCTACCTTTCTTCTGCAATAACAAAAGCAACCCTGACTCTGATGAAACAATCTCTTCAATGCCTTTTATGGTTGCTAGATACCTCCAGGGAGAAATTATGAAATGTGAGAAGGAAAAGTTATAACAAAGCAAGGTCACTAACTAGAGACCAATTAGTAGGACTAATAGTAGAGCAGTTAATATGCAGACCCTTCACTTCCACAGCCAAAACAGACATTAAAATGTTCTTCATGAGTCCACCAGCCAATGTCACTGCTGCAGAATAACATTCTTGAACAGACCTGGTTTTATTAATGCATCCAATTTACATATAATTCATATTATGTAGCAACTGAAGTCAAAAGGAAAGCTCAACAAGTCATAGATAAACTTTCATGTTTCAGCTTTAGTTTTTAGAACTGCAGGAATAAGATTTCCTCCATTTAGAAAGCCCCTGCATCTGCTGATCCATCACACTTCCTTTGGTCAATGTTGAAAGCAACCCTAGAGGCACCCAACTCTGAAATGCTAAATTGGTTGTCAGAGTGGAGCAAATGTATGAAAACATCTGGCTGGCAGGCAGCTGTGGAGAGTAAAATGAACCACAGTGGAGCTTTAGACAAGGCCATGCTGACTGGAGTTAATGGGAATTGTAGTCCAACACATTTGGAAGACACTGGGAAAGGCAGCATTAAATAATATTTTAAAACCACAGACAGAAGACAATGCAAAGCACCTAACTCACACACTTGCTTCTCCCCCTCCAACAGACTTCAGTTTTATTTGAGCAGATTCTTAGGCTGGAGTCACCTGTGAACTGATGAATGTTGACTTCAAGTAAATTGATTTATTAATCAAGCCAGGGGGGAAAAAACAAGGTTTGTTGCTGTCTTCTTCAATAATCAGCTAATTTCTTTCTGAGTTGCAGTAAGACAGGAATCTGCTAACCGTCAACTGAGTTTTGGCATGTTTGTTCCCATGGTCATGTGGCAAGGAGGGAAGAAAGAAAGGAAGTCAGGCAAAGTCAAGGCTTCCAACAGTCTGACACAGTCTGTAGCCCCCTACCATGTTAAAAGTTACATGCATATGCACCTAACAAGGGACAGGGGAACTGCTTCATTAGGTTTGCCATATATATCGACTATAAATCAAAAATTTATGCCCAAAACTGACCCTAAAATTTATTAGAGTCCAATTATATATGGGTCAGTACAGTCAACATGGGTCCAGATTGACTGGAGGCCAGTTAACAACCAAAAAAAATAGTAGTACTGTTTAGAAAGGTCCTTAAAAAAGCAGTCCTGATGCCCCACTCTCTGTGCCTTGGCAGTGGTTTCTGAAAGAGCTGCCAAGGCAGGAGTGTGTGTGTGTGTCTCTGTGTGTGGTGATTCCCTTCTCAATCGGATGTTAAAACCTTCTCTCCCCATCCTCCTCCTCCACATCTCTCTGACCACCAAACTGTAGAGTAATTTAAGTTTCCTAAGGCTTCAGCCTTTAGTAATGAAACAAAAATATCAGAAATGTCAAAGCCAAACCTGTTAGGGTCTAGTTTTAAATCAGTAGCCTAGCAGAAGCATACTCTTGTCTATGTTTCCCTAAGACTGAGACACAAGTAGCTTGTAGTTCAAACAAAAGTTTACTAATAGGTTTAATCTATATTTACATAGAGGCTATATTCTAATCTAGCTAGCGAACATTTCAGGTAAAAAAAAATATTTATCTCATCATGCTTCCAAAAAAAGTTGAGAGAGGAAGAAAATGAACAGTCCAGTTGAAAATCTTGAGAGAGAATGTCTATTAATCCCAAAGAGGGAGTAACCTAAATCACATGGTTAGTTTGAATGAGAGAGGAATTTGCATGCAGGAAATCCCTATCTATCTAAGGAAGGGGAAAGAGGATGCAAAAATCTTCCAACACAAACATCCCAGCTCCCTCCACTTCCCAATCAGATGTTAAAACCTTTTCTTCTCATCCTCATCCTCCTCTGGCTTTCCTATCTGCAAGCACTTCATTCCCCTGCACTTCCTAATCTGATGTTAAAACCTTTCCTCCTCCCCCTCTGGATCTCTCTGACCACTAAACAGCCCCATTTCCCTCCACTTCTTTCCTTCTCAATCCAATGTTAAAACCTTATCCTCCTTAAATTTTACCCTCCACTTATCCATGGGTCATATCAAAATCCATGATTTTGGCCAGAAAACCTTCCCTCATCTTACACATGAGGTCGATTTGTACATAAGTATATACAGTATATGTAAAATGATCCCCCAGAGGCAAATTTACAATGGAACAAAATTAGGCTGAGAAGTAATGATAATAATAATAATAATAATAATAATAATAATAAATTTTATTTTTAACCCACCCCTCTGCAAGGCAATCGGGGCGGCTTACAACAATTAAAAAATACAATAGTTAAAAACAATCCAATATCCCAGTCCCTCCACCCACGTCCCTCCCACACCCTTTAAAACAGAATTAAACTTGAAAATTTTTAAAAACAAATTAATACATATCAATATAAAATACAATCAGCAAAAGGCTTGGGGAGGAGAAAATCCAGTGTTCATTTCTCTGAGGAGAGTTATTCTGGGAAGGCCTGCCGGAAGAGATCCGTCTTAACTGCTTTCTTAAAAGCAGTAAGTGTTGTAATAAGACGGATCTCATCCGGCAGGCCATTCCATAATTTAGGGGCAATGGTGGAAAATGCCCTCTGTGAGGTTTGTGTAGACTTCAACCTCAGCTGTTGGAGTAGGTTCTTTCCGGCTGACCGAAGGGCACGGGGGGGCTCATACGGGGAGAGGCGGTCCCTGAGAGAAGTCTATTAGTATATTCCCTATCAAGCTGATCTATTGTTCTCGTGTTTTAAAAGTAGCTCATTTTTCAAAACCATCACACTGCCTTTTAAAGTGTTTAAAACTGAAATTAATATTTTGTTCATTACTCAGAAGGAACACCCATTTCAGTATGTATCTATGCATACTCAGTCTAAAGCAGGGGTCAGCAACTTTTTGTTGCCGGAGGCTGGGGGGGGGGAAATGGCAGCGGGGGCTGGCGCATGCACATATGCGCATCCGTGCTTGCCCCCCGCATGCATGCGCATGATGCCCACTGTTGTGCGCATGCGTGCGCATGGGGGGTGCCATTTTGTAAGGCTGAACGAGACTGGCACCGTGTGCATGTACACAGAGGCCTTCCCAAATGGCGTTCCGTGCCGTTGGGCATTCCAAAATGGTGCCCGCTGTTGTACGCAGCGGCGGCAGCAGGACTGGCCATGGGCCTCTCCCAAGGCCTCCGTGGGTAGCACTCAGCCCACGGGCCATATGTTGCCGACCCCCCGGTCTAAAGCCATCCTGAGGCCTCCTAAAGATACAACCATGCAGCTGGAGTGTAGCAAAGTTTATCAGAAAGAAGACCTCTTAAGTGCTATCTCCTTGTCTATAGCATGCCCTCCCCAGAGAGGTTCATCTTGTATCTGCATCTTATTGTACTTTCTTGCACCAAGCAGCTATTTTTTTTTTTCATAACTTTTTCAATATAACTGCTTGCTTATGCTGCTGTTCTTATTCCAATGGTCTTTCCATTTATTAAAAACATTGAGTAACATTTTATTTTTATTCATTTAATAAACAGTGCTGGGAATATGACTTAACAATGGTCTATAAGAGAAAAAAGAAAAAAAGAATCCAACTGCCAGAAATAGTGCAAATTGAGTCCATTTTAACTGCCCTGACTCAGTGCTAGGGAGTCATGGGAACTGTAGTTTATTGTGGCACCAGAGCTCTCTGACAGAGAAGGCTCAGTGTCCCAGAAAAAAATACAATTCCCATGATTCCTTAGCACTGAGCCAGGGCAGTTAAAGTGGACTCAATCTGCACTATTTCTAGCAGTCTGCAAAGGCCCAGTTGCTGAAGAAAGTATTGAGTGCATTCATCTGATTAAGTGATTGATGCTTGCTTATTACATACAAAACAGATAATGTTAGATGCAGTGGAATTGCTTTCCTATCTAAATTATAGGAAATGATGGCTACTGGATCAAGAAATTATGTGCACTGAATCAATGATAAGCTAAAAGATAGCTTCAGCAATTCCATTACTTAGAGACTAAATGATTGCTTACAAATGAGTATGATAATACAATTGAAAAATACCTTTATACACTGAGTATCATAAATGTTCAGCTAGCAGAAGATGTTGCTACTTGTCTGAGAAATGTACATAACATATCCTGTTACTAGTTCTGCCATTTTCCCTACCATTTGTCAATTCACAAACTACATTAATTGATCAATGGGAATCAAGAGGCATACAAGATGCAATATAAAACTCCTTGTAAGTATCTCCATTTAAAAGTAATATCACAAACAACTGAAGGGGCAGGAACCCTTAATAACCCTTTATTGTCATTGCTATTTCATATCCAGAGCTATTTTTAAAGTACACTTTGTTATACAGATGCACAAAGAATGCATGCAAATGAAGTTGCATCTGCACTGCAGAAATAATCCAGGTAGACACTGCTTTAACAACCATTGCTAGCCAGTATGGAATTCTGGGATTTGTAGTTTTTTGAGATATTTAGCCATCCCTGTCAAAGAGCTCTGTTGCCACAACAAGCTAGAAATCCTAGGATTCCAAAGCATTGAGCCATGGCAGTTTAAAATGAATATAACCTCTGTCAGAGAGCTTTAGTGCCACAACAAATTACAAATCCCAGAGTTCCACAGCATTGGACCATAGCACTTAAAGCAGTGTCAAGGTGCATTATTTCTGCAGTGCAGATGCAGCCTCAGTCATATAAAACTGGATATTCATTGTTCCAAATTATAGCAAATGTAAGTTCTCAATAAAAAGATGCCACCAGTAATAAAATGTCAAGGCTAACTTGATACTTTAGACAGGCTGCCTGCATCTAATGAATCCTAATTTTAGGCTTAATTTCATTCCATACTTTTGTCCACAAGGAGTAACAATCATCTCTATTATCCTTGTAGCATTTTATTCTCATCTTCTCAGATCAGTGTACCAAGGAAGGAAGGAAGGAAGGAAGGAAGGAAGGAAGGAAGGAAGGAAAGAAAGAAAGAAAGAAAGAAAGAAAGAAAGAAAGAAAGAAAGAAAGAAAGAAAGAAAGAAAGAAAGAAAGAAAGGCTGGCCCTTCTCCTGATGGAATGTGAAATTTTGTCACAAAATTTGGGGAAAGTTAATTTTTTGATGACATCTCCCAGAGGCCATACTGGCAGATGAATTCTAAGAGAAATAGTTTTTAAAAATCCTCTTTTTCAAACTATAGTCAATTCGTACTGTGTAAAACCTGCCTGGTCCCAGTCTTTTCGCTCTCATTGCTGCAACATTTGGCTCCTGGCTTAATTTCCTGCCCTTACTCTAATTTCACTTCATGATAATAGTCTGTAGTCAACACAGTTCGGATATGACATGATCCCTGAAGCCAAATAATGATTGGAGAAAATATTACAAGTGTAGAAATACCATCTGTAATTGAAACCAAGGAAAGACAAAAGGTTTAAACCCCTCTTCCCTACATGAGATTCCTGGTCCAGTTAACTCTCCTTCTTCTTTGGCTATTTGTGAAAGTAAAACCATCTACAGGGCCACAAAAGATGTGCATAAGCCATGCAAGCAAGCAAAGGATTCCTAAATCAGGGGTTGGCAAAGTGAAGCCTGTAAGCTGCATATATCCAAGCAAGGCTACTGAAGCCTTTCAAAGCCCCGGACCATTTTTTAAAAATTCCATTTTTTTTCCCCTGCAGAACACAGCAGATTGTTGGAAATTTTATGTATTACATTCGCCTTTCCTTCTCTAAATAGACAAGGGCTTCCCTCTATCTATGTCATTCTATCTAAACAATGTGACTCCTGTCTTTCACACTTGGAGGCTGTTTAACAGACTTTCTCTCAGGATTCTATACAGTCTCCTCTCAGTCCAATGGGGGTTGCAGACTGCCAGAAATAGTGCAAATTGAGTCCACTTTTAGGGTTAGGGTTAGGGAATCATGGGAACTGTATTTTATTGTGGCACCAGAGCGCTCTGACAGAGAAGGCTCAATGTCTCAGGGGAAAAAAACAATTCCCATGATTCCCTAGCACTAACCCTAACCCTAAAAGTGGACTCAATTTGCACTATTTCTGGCAGTCTGCAACCCCCTAAGTTGAAGTAACAGCCTCCTCTGAGTGAGGTTAACAGTCTCTTCCTGCTATATTCAAATCATCACCAGTTAGGATATAATTTAGTTTATGTATTTATTTATTAAAGTCATTATTACTATTATTAAACTACAAACTGCATGTTTGTTGGGGGTTTTTTGGAGTAAGTCTTTTTTTTTTTTTAGGTTGGTTTAGATTTAGAATAAATAGTCTGACCCACACTTTTGCTGTTTCTGCTGCTGAAAGCTGAACTCTAACAAGTTTAACTTTCATATTTGTATATTTTTGTTTCCCTTTCAAAGGGTTAACACCTTGGGAAACTCAAATTGCACCCCACAATTACTACAGAACACAATGGTTATACCCCCCTCAGTTGTGCAAATGCAAAAAACTAAAAATAAAAAAACAGCGAAAATGGGTTGAAATTGAAACTAGAAATGAAATCAGCTTCTGGGTGTTTCCCCAGGTAGAGCTGCATAGGGCAGCAAAACCATTGCATTTGGGTAAGGGAATCACTTGCAAAAAAAATGTTTTAATGTGTCTGGAGACTTTGACACTCTGGTGCAACCCACTGGGGGGAATGGGAAGTAAAAATCCCTGTGCCCTGTACCCTCTACAGTTGCCCACCCCTGTCTAATCAAGCAAAGTGAGGCTAGCTTGTGATAAAATAGGTTTTCTTAACTAGACTAAGCCTAACAGGTTTGGCCACCTAACACTCCTTTTCCTAGCAATTTTTCAAGCAAATATTTAGCATCAAAACTACAACCAAAATATTTAACTTTGTTATCTGGTAATGTATTCACTTTGCTGTTTAGAGGAACAATCAAGAAATCTTTTTAAGGCCATATTAGCATCTGCAATAGTAACTGAAGATACTTCTGGGTGAATGGTCAATAGCCAGAATATATATTTTAAAATATAGCAACCTGATTTGTCCTTTTTGGGAATCAAGTACTGTTTTTTCCCCCAAATGTAACATCTGTGACATCTTGGTATTTTAAAGGCCTGACTGTTTTATTTTGTGGTGGTGTCTTATAATACAGCAACACAGAAAGTAGAAACACTGAGAAACTCAGCAAGGCATTCAGAGTTCAGCCATTTGGCTAAACCTCTTAAGATGTTTGGCAATCAAGTCAGTGCATTTTCATACCACTCATCCACTTCCTTCACTCTAGTCCTGCAACCATGCCAGAAACACACTGAGAACATATTCTCCTGCACTGTCTCAATTTACACCACATATTATCCATCAGAAGAAACATTTTAAAGTGAGGTTTAAAGTGTTTATGATTTTTCAGACTACACTCTCTAAAACTTCTATTTTAAAAAAAGCTTTGAAGACCTACCAATTGTAACAACCATTGCATACTAGTGATGTCTTACCAGGGGTTCAGACAAAATGATGTTTCTGTCAAGAACAAAGATAGAGCATCTCTTGTCTCATCAAATGGGCTGGACGCCCTAATATGGCTAAGTTCATTGGTTCAATTATATCCTACTTTATATATGCATGTATAAGTCTATAAATTTTAGTCAAAAATTGACCCAGGAAATCTGAGTAGACTTATCCATGAGTCAATGTAAGTACTGTACTTTAACTCTTATATACATAAAAAAGGAAAGGCAAGAGTGTAATCTGTCCCGGAAGCATTAACACCCTTCTACTCTCTCATCCATTCAGCCTTTAGTGTGAGCAAAAACTGTTATTGCTAGTAAAATTTTTTAACTTATTTGGAACTGTTTTCCTTTGCTTCATAGTTTTTTTTGTTACATGTCCCTAAAATTTACCCTCAACTTATCCATGGGTCATAACAAAATCTGTAACTTTGGCCCCAAAACCTGCCCTCAATTTATACATGTAGTCGACTTATAGTCGAGTATATATGGTAATTTGGCCTTCCATCATCACCACCCAAGGGAAACAAAAATATGCAAATATAAAAGTAGTTTATTGTGGCACCAGAGCTCTCTGACAGAGAAGGCTCAATGTCTGAGGAAAAAAATACAGTTCCTATGATTCTCTAGCACTGAGCCAGGACAGTTAAAGTGGACTCAATTTGCACTATTTCTGGCAGTCTGCAAAGGCCCTATGAGAACACTTCCCAAGGAATCTCTAGGTCTTGCAGTATGACTCTATAGCCAACATCTGGCAGAGGTTGACCACAGAATTGCACTGGAAGATCTACAAATGCCTGGAAATCCCTTGGTCTTCCAGTGTGACTCTATAGTCAACTTCTGGCAGAGTCATGCTGGAGGATCTAGTTTCCTAGAGATAACATATTAATCAAACCCACAAATAATCAAATCTGCAAAAGTCAAAGTGACAAATGTAGAGGGCCAAGTGTATAGCAAACACATTCAACAAAGAATCCCATATAACTTTCCAAAGGTGTTTTTCTTGACCTGGTTTTTTACTGGCTTCAATGATTATTTCAGCAGTACTAAGATATACATAACTGTTTGTTAACCTATAGATTAACAATTGTAAATTGTTAATATGGGGATCTGCTGTTAACCTAGCAATCCAATATCATACAAACTATCTGGAATATATAATTTTGATCACAAAAAGGAGGGAGAGAGGACAAGAAGAGGAAAAAGAAGGATGAGTTTCACAAGGGACAGATTCTAGACCATATATCTACATTTTTGTTCGAGTAGACGTGAATATGGGTTTATATGGATTTAAATCCACAAAAGCTCATGCAGAAATAAAAATCAGTTGGTTTCAAAGGTACTTCTACATTCCTTTTCCTCCTCCCCATCCCTTTTTCCTTTTTTTCTTGCAAGAGACCAATACAGCTACGTCTCGGAAAACTACTAAGCATGAATATGACACTTATCTCAGTGCTATCTCAGAAGCACTCAAAGCAAAAATATCATATTCTTAGAAACAGTCCAGTTGTCTGGTGGTAACAGAATGGCTACATTCATTAACTAAAGGAAGCTGGTATTAGCATAACCTTTAATTTCTGAGAATACATAAATCACAGTACTCATTTGTCACTTACCTAATTTCTAACATTGTTAGCAGATATATGCTAAAAAGGTGGGGAAGCATTCTAATCTGGATGGAAACATTAATTATCCTCAAATGATTGCTGTTTTGTTTGCTTGTTTGTTTTGTTTATTTTAACCAACTGCTTGCACTAAACTAGGCATGTACTATGTTTAACATCTGTGTATTTGGCTGGCCAGTTTTTCTTAATCTCCTGTCAAATAATTTTAGTTTAAACCATTGCTGTTTATGGAAATAAGGACGTGCAAAAGCACACATTTAGAAGAAGAAGAAGAAGAAGAAGAAGACTTCCCAAGCCATTAACAGATTTCCAGGAATAGAAAACATTGTTTTCATTTCAGGCTAAAGGTGACTCATTAAAACTATCTGCTATTTAAGGCCCACTTTCCCCATAAACAGCTGGAAATTGGTTGCAGGATGGCTATTTAGGAAACAGCAAAACAAAAAGCAGGAAGCATTGGATCTGGAAACCCATGTTACAGCTGTCAGAAGTTGTGAACTGAACACACATGCACACCCAAGAAGTTAATTGAACATGTTTCTTTCTCAAATACATATGTATCATCTTTCTACCAAATATAGTAGGGGTCATTTCAATGTGACACACTAGCAAAAAAGACTGCTAGATAAAAACCATGTTGACTTGACAGATAATGACCAAATGCACCACACACTTGCTTCAAGACAATAAATCAGAGTTAGGCAACCTAAGGGCCGGATGCGGCCCTCTGAGGCCTTTGGACCAGCCCCAAGCCAGTCATGCTGCCGCCACCGCCGCCCACCGCCTGCCATGATGATATTGATTATTGTTGTTATTACTTGTTCTTGGAGTTTTCTAGGCAAAATCTCCACAGGGGTTTTGCCATGGCTTTTCTGGGGCTGAGAGAGTGTGCATGCATATTTTTAAAAAAAACTTTAAAAAATTATTTATTTATTTATTTATTCTTGATGCTTCGGCCCCCCAATTGTCTGAGGGACAGCAATCTGGCCCCCGGCTTAAAAAGGTTGCCTACCCCTGCAATAAATACTTGGAACTAGGGGAAAAAACAGACCATCCAATAAGCAGTTAGGAACAAGTAGCCACTGTACCACTGGTAGATGATGCTAAATGTGTGGTTTTGTCCCAATTCAGCACATGCAGCGATTAGCACCCTGGTAAACTGTACAGAAGAGATATGTCCTCCAGGATGTGCTGCTGGTGCTGACAAGAAGACACAAGATGATATTGCTACCTATGTATGATGTTGCTATACAGGTTTTAGTCAATATGAAGATTTGATGGAACAGATGTCACAGTTATCATTACAAAAAAAAAATCCTCACTTTATTCCAATAAAACAATCACTGCACCTTGGGAGCTTAACAGAGACCAGCGTTTACAACCACCTACCATGTCTGTCTGCTTCTTTTGCTCCTTCACCTGGTGTTGCTTGGTCTTTTATAAGGAAAGGCATAGTATGCATACTGGTGAGGACAGCAGAGTTGCCCTCATAGAGTTGGAAGAGACCACAAGGGCCATCCAATCCAACCCCCTGCCATGCAGAAATACATCATTAAAGCACTCCTGACAGATGGACATCCAGACTCTGTTTAAGAACCTCCAAAGAAGGAGACTCTACCACCCTCTGAGACAGCATATTCTACTGTCTGTCAGCAAATTCCACAAGTTCTGTCTGAAAATAGTATTAAAAGCAGTGAATTACTTTCTTACCATCAGGAAGTTCTTCCTGTAGTTTGTATCAATTGTTCCATGACCTATTCTCTGGAGCAGCAGAAAACAAGTTTGCTCCATCCTCAATATGACATCTCTTCAAATATTTAAACATGGCTATCATGTCACCCCTTAACCTTCTCTTCTCCAGCAGCATGAGTGGGGCCAGATACCACTTTTGCAACTTGGAATGAGGGAGGAGGAAAAGTGCAAAAAAATATTCCCGTTTTAGAAAAAAATATTCAAGAGTACAATTGAAAATAATCTCTTAGGTGAGACTCTAGAAGCACTTTGGACAGTGGCCATTATGTTAACAGTTCTAATATAAGGTTGCATTATACATTCATCCCTCCTGATTTGCAGGGAATCCGTTCCACCCCCATGCAAATCAGAAATACTGAGGATAGTCAAGCCCCATCACACCATTTTGTCCCTCGTCGCTTGCCGTCTGCAAAGGACCATAATCGCGAACTCCAAGTCCGCGAACAAGAAGGGACAAGTATACTAGGGTTTTGTAGCAATTTGCAATTATTCCTTAGACTATTACACTACAACTAATTCTCAATTACCTTTATAAAGACCATTTTCCCTCATGCATGCTCCTCTGTATTACAGTTTAATAGAGATACATTTTTCTCACAATTAAACTGTAGTTCCTATCACATTTTTTTTTGAAAACAGGCCTGAGGCTGACCTCCTGTGGAGTACTTACTGCTACTCATTAATTAGTTTAAGTAAAGATTTAAATAGCACCGTTCATGTGCTCAGTCTAATTTAGAGCTTTGTGGTGGCTTATCAAAGAGGCAGCAGTTTTATGCAATTATGCAATTAAACATATACACACACACACAGAGGGAGAGAGTTCTGTTTCTTTTCTCGTCCCAACACAATCACCTCTGGATGAGGTAACCTACCTAGCACAAACCTCATAATGCATTTGCATTTAGCAGTCACACTTGCTCCAGCCAATTGTTCCCACAATCATTCTTTTTTAATTGGCTTAATTAGAATACAGGTCAATGGCAACCAGAAATACTTTGCTATAAAAATATAGTATAATAATATAATGTAGCTAGTGAATTGCTAAACAGAGAGAAAAGCAAGTGATTCTGTGTCATGATGTTTTGCTACTCCTCTGTATCACCAAGGGAACCCTGTCTCCATCAAACAGATAACCAAAGTCACATTATGTGTGGCCACAGTGGTTTCTTCCTCCATTAGCATATTTTAGGGATTGTGTCAGAAACAGGGCAAAGGGAACCTATTTTTAAAATCCCCCAAAGTAATTAAATCAAGGTTAAAAGCACTCAACTGCCTTAATTGGAGAAGATGGCTGTTGCTAAATGAACAGAATGGATTTCTGTATTCCATAATTAGAACAGATTAATGGTCTTAATAGGGTTACATCGAAGCATGTCATGGTCACTGGAATAGGTCAGTTCAGTAACATTATTTTATTAAATAGTATATGGATTCACATTGTTATTATATTTTTAATCACTGGCACAGTACTTATTGGTCATTGTTTCTTGTGTTCTTTTTGAGTTGCTATACTTCAAATTACATGCAGCCAACACAGCATTCAATTGAACAGATGGTGATGGTGATGGTCATCTCATGGGAAGGAAAATCTGGGAACTCTCTTTATAGAAGACTTTTTCATGACTTCTTCCAGAAGATGCTGGTCCAGGGTTGCAAAAGAATGCAACTGTGGATGTCAAATTACAATAAGCAACCAAAATGGAAGACAGGGAGCAGAAAGCTGAAATATGAGCATGATGTCATTCAAGTACTGACTGGAAATATAATAAAAAGCAGAAAATTACTTATGCACTTCTAGATTACACTTATGTAACTACATCAGGTCATACATTTCATTATGTTAAACACACTTGGCCTGATATTGAACTGTTTCAGTCCTCTTGATTCTAGGAAGTCCACCACAAATTTTGACTACATGGATGGGAATCTTTTATGAAAGACACTAACACCAATTCTAAGAGACATAACTTCTGGACAATCTTTGTTCATTAAATATCACAGGTTTTAAATATTCAGACATAATTTGCAACCCTGTCCCTCAGTCCCAGTCTGCCCTTCTATAACCAGAGTCCTTAAGGTAAGACATGGTTCTAATTTAAATAGATGTGGAATATCTTTGATTATAAGCACAAAGCAATCTACAAACAGCATTTTGGCATCTGAAAATTCTTTCATATGTCCTTTGACATGATTTCTTTTTATTCAGTCTCAGAAATGAGGGGGAGCCAGTGTTTCAGTGGCTTGGGGGCATGGTGACTGCCCACTGTCCACCCCAACTCCACCCCCAAAGCGGCATCACGCCGCCCATCTGACCAGACGGTGGGCAGCATGGGAACACTCCTGTGAGCAGCAATTACAGGAGCAGAGAAGAGCCATAGAGGTGGCAAAAGAGGCGCCTTTTTTTCTGCCGCAAAAACGGCTGTGGTGTGCAGTTGCCGTGGCCCCGATCTGGTGAGCAAAGGGGCAGCACAAAGCCACTCCTTCAGGCCAGTCTGTTTCACCCCTTAGTGTGGTTATATTGATATAACAGTTGTAGGCTTATCACAGTTTCCTCTGCACTAACTTAAGTACACTTCCTCTCCTAGTCAGAATCCTTATCTGACCATGCTGAGACCCTTTGTCTCTCTCTCTCCAGCTTCCCTACTGGCTTGTCAGAATACCTCCCTGAATCTCTCTAAGGCCCAGTCAGATTCCTATCTGACTCTTACTCAAGAACTCTCACTGAAGAATTCTTTGTTGTTCACTCCTGCTTTTGTACCTTCTCCTTCCCTTGCAGCCCTCCCTCACAGTCTGCCTGAACTGGGACTGGCTGGCAGGAAACCAAGTCTTCCCAGTAACTCCGTCACACTTTGATCTAAATAGTGTTATCAGCAGACCAAAAATACTATGTGACTGTGATGAGACTGGAGATCAAGCCTGAAGAACAGACAAAAGTAAAAATGATGTCACAAATCAACTTCAATTATTTTTTTAGGCTACATTTAGGATTGACCTGTATGTTACTATCATAATAGAATGCAACCTGCAAGCCTGATGCAGCCTGCAAAAATTCACTCCCACTACCTACAGGTGAAACCAACATTATGACAACAGGCAGCTCTTCTTCTCTATCCCCCCTGCAGCATACTAAAAATCTGTTCTCCTCCACTCTCCAGGGGCAATTTTGAGAATGCACGGGGAGATAATTTCCTTGGGAAAGGGGGAATCACCTTATTCCCTGTTCCCTGCTGACAGATGCCATTCCTAGTGGCATGACATAGCTGGATTCCAGCCATAAACACCACCAGGATTTATGCGTGAAATAGACTTTTAAAAAAACTAATAATTAATTTATTTGTTTATTTTTTGAGTTGCTTTCTCAGGCCAACATGATGCACTGAAGGAGATAAAAAGCTCTCGGGGCAACCTAATGAAAGCAAACACAATAGAACTGATTATGAAAGTAATAACCTCATTTAAAAGCAGGCATTAAAAGTAGCAATAAAAACTGTTAAAAGCTGGAGATAACCATTAAAAGCAGCATGGAAGAGGACAATGTTAAAAACAGAATTTCAAAAGTTATCTTGAAGAGTAAAAAAAGTAACAAGATGATGATGATGATGGAGACAAAAATAGTGACAACTACGATGACAACTATAACTCCTACCACTCATCTGCTATAAGATTTCTGTGAATTACTTGGACAACTACAGCCCAAAAAGAATCAGATTGGCAAGGCAGAGAAATATCAAAATTCCTTTAAGTAATAGGAACAGGTTCTCAAATCTCCAAACAAGTTAATAAAGCTTCTCTGGGTACCATAAAGTTCCATGAAGACAGTGAAGAAAAGCTTGCAGTAGGAAGACAGCAGGTGTCTTTCTCTACATACACTAAAAGTAAAAGTAAAGGTATTCCCTGCTGACAAGGTTGCCAAGCCATGTCTGACCACAGGGGGCTGTCATCTCCGTTATTAAGCCGAAGAGCCAGAATTGTCAGAGACTACTCTGTGATCATGTGAACAACATGACTGCACAGAATGCTGTTTACCTTCCCACCAAAGTGGTACCTATTTATTTACTTGCAACATTTCAAACTGCTAGGTTTGCAGAAGCTGAGACTAGTGACAGGAGCTCACCCCATCACATGGCACCTGGGCCTTGAACTGTCAACCTGCTGATCTTGCAATCAACAGAGTCAGCATCTTAACCACTTGAGCCACCGAATCCACCTACATACACTGGGAAGTCATATTTGTCATTTTGCTGCTGTCCTTTATGGAAATGTAAAAATTGCACTTGAGGATCTTGTTAAAGAACAGAGAGAATTCAGTTTCTTTGCTAATCAAAACCATCCATGAACCTATAGCGATATTGGTCACTGCAAAACTGTGTCAAACTAAGCCATGTTTTATGTTATCCATAGGTGTTTGTTTGTTTGTTTGTTTATTCCACCATGAACAGAGAACCATTTTTGGTCTGTTTCTATCTCACTTTCTGTCCTTTGCTGTTTCAAGATTGGCAACTGGAGAAAAGGTTGTGGAAAACTGGTATTTCTTGGTTGGAATGGGCCAACAGTCTATGATTTCCAATTGTAGTTTGCAGCTGGGTAACAAACCATTGTTTGCTCCTGAAGTTAGGGAAAGGGGAGGAAGCAACAAAGTACAAAGGTGCATATCCACCAATGTTTCAATGCATCTACATCCAGATTTTTTCCCCCTAGAGTAAGAGCAAAAAGTCTATTATAATTTTTGAAAAATTAATGCTTTCTGGTTTGATGGTAATGAACAGTCTTTTGGATGCTTGAAAGCATTTAGACTCTTAGTGCTGCTATGGTGGGCAGAGTTGGAATAAATGATCAGTATTCAGTAGAATGCCTGCAAGACTTTTTTGCAATATGTTAATGTATGTTATTACCATGTTCATTAGCTCTACAATAATTGTAGTCATTTTGATTCTTCAAACCACAGGCAATATTTTTTAAAATTGCTTGGCTTGTCAAAGGAAAAAATAAAGATCACTCATGTTTGGCCATTGTAGCTTGTGGTTAATATCAAATTAAGTGCCATGCACTCAATGTTAAGGCTTTTTACCAAGAACAAAAACCACACACACACCTACTTTCTTGTTTCCTGATAATGTCCTGAGCTTTAAAAACACACAAAATGTTGAAAGTTTAAACTGTATGTGCTTCACAAGCTCATGCCTGCACAATGGCTTCACTATTGGCATACAATTGTAAATTAAGTTCAAACATGACAGAGTTTCTTACATTTGTAATTTAACATTCTAATAAGTCAATTATGGTGAGTACATAAAACGGAACATGTTCTAATAAATTTATTGCAGTAACTGTTCATTTAGAAAGTTAGCATATTACAAACTGCTGTTGATCAGGAGTTAAAGACATCTGCTAAAGGCTTTTATCGCCAAAAGTGCCTCTACCTGTGCTACAAATTTTTCCATTTGTACAATAAGTCCATGTTGCTTACAATGTGTTTCTTTTAAAATCTAAACAATTATTTAATATACAGTCAGCCCTCGGTATCCGCAGATTGCCATCCGGGGATTCAAGCATCTGCGGACAGCAAGCCCACATTGTCCCCAATGGTGGAACAGTCCCCCGTCATCCTATGGCAGAGCATGCACATGGCCATGCCACCATAAAGTTCTATTGTGCCCAGTGGCAGCATGGTTGCATGCACATGGCACCACAGGATGAAGGAGGCTGTCCCTAATGGCAGCACAGCCACGTGCATGTGCCGCCATTGGGGACAAACCAGGCTTGAGCATTCATAGATTTTGGTATCCATAGAGGGGGCACTCCAGAATGGATTCCCCATGGATAATGAGGGCAGACTCTACACCATATACATTTTAGTTCATGTGATTTGTTGTTAACTGCCCTCAAGTAGATCTCGACTCATGGGGACCCTATAAATGAGACATCTCCAAACCCTCTATCCTCCACTGCTCTGCTTAATTCCTGAAAACCCATACCCATGACCTCCTTAATAAAGTCCATCGATCTAGCATGTGTCCTTCCTCTCTTCCTACTTCCCTCTACCTTTCCCAGCATTATTGTCTTTTCCAATGAGTCCTTCCTTCTCATGATGTGTCCAAAGTACAACAGCCTCAGTTTGGTCATTTTGGTTTCCAGGGAGGTTTCCGGCTTAATCTGCTCTGGGACCCACTTGTTTGTCCTTTTGGCTGTCCATGGGATCCTCAGCACTCTTCTCCAGTTTCACATCTCAAATGCATTGATTTTCTTCCTATCATCTTTCTTAACTGACCAGCACTCACATCCATATTATGGTAACAGGGAATATGATGGCTTGTATGATTCCAATTTTTGTGCTCAGTTGCATATCTTTGCATTTTAGAATCTTTTCCAGTTCTTTCATAGCCAACCTCCCCATTCTTAATCTTCTTCTGATTTCCTGACTCTAGTCCCCATTTCTATCATTGTTTGATCCCAAGTATGGGAATCCTTTTACTATTTCTATTTCTTCATTGTCTTGGTTCAATCTCTGAAGGTCCTCAGTGGTCATTATTTTTGTTTTCGTTAAGTTCAACATTAAGCCTGCCTTAGCACTTTCTTCTTTGATCTTCCTTATTAGGTGTTCCAGGTCTGCTAGTACTATGATATCATCTGCATATCTTAGATTGATATTCCTTCCTCTTATTTTCATTCTTCCTTTTTCTCTGTCCAAGCCTGCTTTTTCTTATAATATGTTCTGCATACAAGTTGAACAGATAGAGTGAAAGGATACAGCCTTATCTGACTCCTTTGCCATTTAGGAACCATTCTGTTTCTCCCTGTTTTTTTTCTGACAGTAGCCTCTTGTCCTGAGTACAAATTCCCCATCAGGACTATCAGATGTGTTGGCACTCCCATGTCTTTAAGGGCATTCTATAGCCTTTCATGATCTATGCAGTCAAAGCCTTTGCTATGGTCTATAAAGCACATGCTGATTTTCTTTTGGAATTCCTTGGTGCACTCCATTAGCCATCATATGTTTGCAATGTGATCCCTTGTCCGGGAAAGCAGCCAACAGCTGGTAACGAGTCCAAAAAACAAACATTCAGAGCTTTATGGAGCAAGATAAGTCTTGAAAGGCAGACTTACAGGCAAAAGACAGATTCCAGAGATAAAGTCAACACCGTATTTTCCAGCATATATGACAACTTTTTAACCAGGAAAATCTGAGGTTAAAGTTGGGGGTTGTCT
>CM034710.1:111903920-111941699 GCA_020142125.1 Phrynosoma platyrhinos
TCCTGAACTCTGCTGCATTTTCAATCACATCACACCAAATTCCACAAATCTGACCCTCCTCCATTTCACCTTCCTTTGCAATACAGTCTCTTTATCTCAAAGACAGATAGGCTCCCAGATGCTAGGGGGCTTTTTTCTAGTCCCAGAACTCTCCAGGGGATGTAACAGCCCCTCCAAATGAATTTGGAAGTAACTTCTGTGCTTTTTTTTAAATAAAAAAACTGGATTCTTGGCTAAAGCAGACCCTTGTTTTAGAAGTATGCAAAGTGATCTTGGAGCACCTTTAAGACAAATGACAATATCACACCATACTTTTAACTGCTATGGCTGCCTCCTGTGGAATTGTGGAGTTTGTAGTTTATTGAGGCCTAAGAGCTCATTGGTTGAGCATTCTAAATGCTCCTCCATAAACAGCAAATCCCAGGATTCCACAGGAGGCAGCCCTACCTGCTAAAGTTTAATAATAGCACTATAACAGTGTATAACAGTGTAGTGTGAGACTGTAACCAAATGGAAGACGTTTTAGCATAAGCTTTCGTAGACTTGTTCTACTTCCTCAGATGTTTAGAAGAGAGGCTTAACTACTGAAAGAGAAATTTTCCCAAGGAGAGAGATTACATCTTGGGATTGATTGTTTGTTTAAGTTTTAGGAAAGTTGGTTATGCAAGGTCTTCCAAGTCCTCAAAAACGGCCTGAGGAGAGCACCCCTACTTTTAACTCCACATCTTTTGAATTTACAGGAAACCAATACAAACAGCAGGAATCAAATACAAAAACATGAAACTCTTATTATTAATTCATTCATTTATAAGAAGGAAAGGCCCATCACTATACATATCCTTGCCAGTGGCTTCATCAAAGGAGCTCTTGCAACATAAAATAAACTTCCTCACAGTCCTGAGATCTGACAGACAAGCTAAGGGCCTTTGCAAACTGTCAGAAATAGTGCAGATTGAATCCACTTTAACTGCCCTGACTCAGTGCTAAGGGATCATGGGAACTGTAGTTTATTGTGGCACCAGAGCTCTCTGACAGAAAAGGCTCAATATCTCAGAAAAAAATACAGTTCCCATGATTCCCAAGCACTGAGCCAGGGCAGTCAAAGTGGATTCAATTTCACTATTTCTAGCAGTCTGCAAAGGCCATTTCACTGCCAAAAGGTGGGATTGCCTCTTTTGCACACTTAGGCAGTGCTTGCATTAGGATTTCCAGTGGAAGCAAGAAATGTATGCTTTCAAATTATGTGCATTTGTATACATGTGTTAATCAAAGATACATAATTACAAAACCAAAGAGTTTGTAATCTGCACTCTATACGAGGGTAGAAGAAAATCATGTAAAAAATCAAAGGCTTGTAATCCTAAAATGGTCTTTAGAATGACATGAAGTCACTATTGTTATATGTTTGTTTCTATATCTAATTAATAAAAATAAAAGGAAATCTAGGTTGAGACATAATACTACCTCTAAAACAACTTGCAATCAATTAATACTGTCAGCAGTTAAACTCAATTTTCTCCCCTGCATGTGGAGGTGAATGCACAGAACAGATTGATAATTCCCATTGAGAGTGTGGCTAAGTGTTTCTAAGCAACCTTCCTCCATCATCTTCTGTGACAAAAACAAGAGAAAGAGTTTGAACTGCAGTCTGATGGAGCTATGAATACTAATGAAAAACCAGAAGCAAAAAGCTTTGTACCCGACTTCTGAACCAGATGGAGTATCAGATTTCTCTTCTATTTTTTAACAGATTAAGGATGGACCATGTTAAATAGCTATGTAAACATAACCAGTTTAAGAAATTTTCTTTTCAAAGCTTCATCAAATGTTAGTTATTCCATCTTTCAATGGATATGTTCTTCAAACTGGCTTGGAACTGAGTTTTCACCAGATTTTCCGTCACAATAGTTGCTGTCCTCAGGGAATTCCCCCATTCCATTTTCAAAGCAGGGTAGGAAACTTCAAGCACTTGAACCAAATCCTGACCCTCTGAATCTCCCCAAATGGGCATGCCCTCTCCTTTATGATACTTTCATTTCCTTCTTCTAACTAAAGTCGGAATAACTTTTAAGCCAAAATGTCAGTCCTTTTTTTTTTTATTTGACCACATCCATTCTAGGATGTAGTGCCCGAGAACCCCTCTAAAAGAGTCTTTGTTCCATGGAGATTAACAGAGATTCCATACTCTAGCTTTAAAGTCTCTGGGGTCCATAAATGGTTGAACATACAGAAAGGTGTAGCATACTGGTAGAGAGTCTGTGCTAACAATTAGGACTCAAACTACAGCTCTTCCACAAACTAAACAGCCTTAGGCATATCATCATCTTTGTTATTGTGTGCCTTCAAGTCATTACTGACATGGTGACCCTAAGGTGAACCTATCATGGGTTCTTGACAAGTTTCTTCAGAAAAGGATTTCCATTCTTCAAGGCTGGGAGAGGGTGATTTGCCAATGGGCTTCCATGGCCAATCGGGGATTCAAACCTAGGTTTCCCATACCCTAGTCCAATACTCAAACCACTACACCATGCTGCCTGTCCCTCTTCTTATCATCTACCCAACTGTAATATACCTATATAACATCTTTAATATTAGGGAGGGGAGAATAACAAAACCGTCGTATTCCATAGGGTTGTTGTAAAACTTGTGCATTTGTGTATGCACTTTCAAGTCACCTGTTGACTTATGATGACCTTGTGAATGTCATGGGGTTTTCTTAAGCAAGGGACACTCAGTGATAGTTTGCGACTGCCGTCCTCTGAAGTATAGCCAACAGCACCTTGGATTACTTGGCAATTCTCCATCCAAGTACTGACCATGAAAAACCTAGCATAGCTTCCAGTATCATACAGGATCTTGTGCCTTCAGGGTATCTAGGCTTTATGCGATTATATACAGAATTTAGAGTTTATGAAACTAAATATACGAAGCACTCTGGGCACATGAAAGGTGTATACAAATATTAAATACTGTCTATAAAACAATTCTGGCCATTTAATGCAAAAGGTTTTCCAACAGAAACTGTTACCACTCAAGTAAAAGTATGCTGTTTCTCTTTGCTTCTCATTGCTCTTCATTGGCCACACACCTCTTCATACAAAAAACTTGCAAAAATGCATAAACGTAAGAGCAAGCATAGACATAAAGCAAGCCTTTAAAAAATGGCCAAACATTTTATTTTACCTTAGTTTAAAATTTTATTTTAAATAAAATTCCCACAGTTTGGTTTGATTTTGATTTCCTTTGGATTACATCTGGGGAAAGGGTAAGAGTTTTGAAAAGTCAGTAGGCAGCACATTCTGAAGTATCCATTATATTTTTGTTAGTATGACTATTATTTTGAGGTGGACCTATACTATGAAAATCTTTACTTTCCATCTGGATGAAGAGCAGGTGAGAAGGATAGACATGTACATACAAGTTCTGTATTCAGGAATGTACCACAATCTTGAAAAGTTCATGTCACCACATAGACAAAGTTCCTAGAAAGATGTAAGTGATGACTCAACAGATGTTTAACCCTGGACTAGAAATGAGTTGTAACTACAGTGCCAAGACAGAAGATATTCAGAGTCAGTTTATGCAGCATGTATTAAAGCTGCTTTCTAGAAGCCCGTAATCCCGTCTCACCCAGCGAACTAAAATAATATAAATTTGTCCACCTGAATTCCTAGACATGAAAATAAGGATATTATTATGCTTCTTTTTTAGACTTTACATAAGCAGCCTATGTATATATCCTTATGAATCCTGAAAAAGAAACCCAGTGGAGAGAGATATCTTCAAATATCTGCAGTCCCATAAACCATGCATCCTTTTGCTTCCTTGGGATTTTTCCTCCACCCCCTCAAAAAAGAAGTTCCAAGTAAGCATAATGTTCAAATACTTACAGTCCCATAAGCCATGCTCATCAAACACCTAATGAATTTGTTTCCAGGGACAGACTTTGATAATCGAGCTATAAATCATCCACCCCACTCAAGACAATGTGTTGCTTGCTTCATCGAATGCTCACTAGCAGGAGAGATATAAAATGTCTACTTCTGAAGCCCATCTTAATTCATAATCACTATAATGCAGGAAAAACAAATGCAAAGACTGCATACACACACAAACACACACACCACAAAACTCCACAGAAGAACAAAATATATATTTGTAAACAGATCAACTAATACATTATTATAAGAAAACAGGAGGGATTTCATAAGGGAAGTCAGTTTGAGCTATCACACAGAAGGTAACTATTAAATAATTTCTGTTGTGCTTGTGGCAGTGGTCAGCTCAATTTGTTGCAACACTATGGAATCTTCACAAACATTTAACCCTGTGAAACCCTTTTCAGGATGCAAAACAGGCAAAATACTCTATCCAGTGTAAGTGAGAGAATGGAATGCTATCAGTTACAGCTTATGCAGGTTCTTCCAGATGAATACATTTGTTTTTCATGTCTTACATACATTTAGCTATAAGGCTGCATGAAAATCCATAGGCGTTTCTGTACACAATTTTCTCTGATTTGCCCATTTTTGAACACAGTTTTTCAATATACTTTTTGAAGCATGACAAAATTCAGACCAACACAGAGCTGGAAGGATATCTGCATATTAGTTGATGAAGTTCCTACAAGGCTGGTACACTAAAAAATGGGGACCAAATTAAATTCTCCCCCAAATCTTAAGTCTATGAACTTAGGGCCTTTACAGACTGTCAGAAATAATGCAGTTTGAGGCCACTTTAACTCTCCTGGCTCAGAGCTAGGGAATCATGGGAATTGTATTTTTTTCTGAGACATTGAGCCTTCTATGTCAGAGAGCTCTGGTGCCACAATAAACTACAGTTACCATGATTCCTTAGCACTGAGCCAGGACAGTTAAAGTGGCATCAAGCTGCATTATTTCTGGCAGTCTGTAAAGGCTCTTACTTACTAACTTATTTCCCACCTTTTCCTCAGAATTGGAACTGAAGGCCACTTGGAAAAAATCAAAACAGATATATCAATAAGCACATGTTCATTAAAATATACAAAATATTAAAAAAGTATTCAAATAGTAAATAGAACAAAGAGCAATATAAAGCATATCCAATTTAAAAAGATAAATAAAAATACCACAGCACACTTTTAAAAGCCTTTTCCTTAGGAACAGTTAGAGGGGCAAGACTGAGGTGCCAGGAGAGAGGAAAATCAATCCAAACTAAAACACTAAGTACAACACAGCAGTAAAGGTCAAAAACTGGTCACTACCTATCCTACAGCTACAGATTTATACTTGACTTTGAGCCAACAAAGACTGGAAATAGTTGTCAACTTGAAGCCTTTTCTTTCTATTTCAGTTCCCTGCATGTCTCAAAAGCTTCTCACACAACTACATTCTTATGAAAGCTGATCTTGAAGGACTTTATTAAAATCCTCTCTCAGAGTTTCTCTCTTAGTAGCCATTGTAGATCGAAATCAGGATAAGCTGAGCGAGGGAGCCTCATGCGTACGTTCCAAATAGGGAGCCTCATGCATATGTTCCAATTCTAATCAACAACCGCTGCTTCATACAAATCTGATTTAGAGTGGCTGCAAAAGACATGGCAAAAAAAGGTTTACAGCTAGCAAAACAATCATGAGACTTAAAGAAATTTTTACTCTTTTATATTGCAAATTTAGTTAATGTAAGAAAAAAGGTATCATTTTCAGTATATTGAAGAACAAAATATGTTTTCTATGAACAATTTACTGTTCATCTAAGCATCATCATGTTATAGCTTTGTGTATACACAGAGGATGAAATCCTCTTGATTATGCCCAACTAGAGTAGGCCCACTGAGCCAATTCTTGAATGGTGAGTCAACACTATTAAATTGATTCAATAGTTCTACTCTGACATTAGAATTTAGGCTGAAATGTGTCTTGTACAACCCATCTAAGTCAAAGCTGACTAGTCAGCTCATGAACAGAAATTCTGTATCACCCATAAAAGTTTCCAGGTGATGAAGCAGACTGTTGCAGGATAGCAGGAGTGGTCTTTTCTCAACCTGTTGGGTTCTGCATTTAGGAGCAGAGTTTGGAGGGACTGTGAATGCACACACCTGCAAGTCACCTGTCTACTTATAGTGACCCCATGAATTCCAGGGGGTTTTCTTTGGCAAGAAATACTCAGAGGCAGTATTCCCACTTCCTTCCACTAAAATGCAACCTACAGCAGCACATTGTATTCATTGGTAGTCTCCCATTGAAGTACTAACCAGAGCTGACCCTGTTTAGTTTCCAGGATCAGACAGGATCTAGTGCCAGAATATTTAGACAAACAGTAACATTAGACCAGTGCTTCTCCATTATTTTCTGTCACGCCCCCCCAGGAAAGAAGAAAACATTTCGCACCCCCCCGCCACATGACTGTAAATAGTCACATGGGTGGGTTTGACCAATCAGGATAGAGCACGTCGGGCTGCTACTGGGGCTGCACTGGGACAATCTCCCTCTCTCCAGCCGTAACGGGGCCCCCTTTACGGAGCCTCGCACCCCCCCTGGGGGGCCCGCCCCACTATTTGAGAACCGCTGATTTAGACAAACAGTAACATTGATCGGGTATAATTTCGGGTATAATTCTTAAAATTTATTGCATACTCTACATCAAGCTTGTAATTGCAGTTTTCCCCATTGTTCTTTCAAAGACTTATAACTGCAGTTTATCCCCACTGTTCTGTCAAAAATTTGATTACCAACTTCCAATCTTTGTTAAATCTTTCCAATGTTTCATCTTTCATTAATTGTGTTAGTTTGTCTGCTTCTATGATATCAAATAATTTCTATATCCAATCTTCTTTTGTCGGGATGTTTTTCTTCTTCCAGGTTTGTGCAAAGGTAATTCTGGCTACTGTAATTAGATAACATATAATTTTCCCTAATATTTTCTCAATTTCATCTTCCATTATTCCCAATTTAAAAAAAACAAGTTTCATCATTATTGTTTCACCTATTATTTCACTAATTTTTAAGTTGATCATTTTCTTTCTTTGTCTGATTTGCAACTCCTCCAACAATGGTAGAATGTTCCATGAGATTGATCACATTTCCAACACCTGTTGTCTATTTTTTAAAATAATTTTTTGCCAATCAGTCTGGAGATATGTACCACCTGTGGTACATTTTGGATCAATTTTCATTTTAAAGTTTTGAGATATTGTATACTTAATTCCTTTATCCTATAGTTTCTCCCACTGGGTCAGTTGAATCAGATGTCCTATATCAGGGGTAGGCAACCTTTCCCCTTTAAGGGCTGAGGGACTTCAGCTCCCAGAAGCCTCAGCCATGTTGGCCAATAGTCCCATGTTGGCCAATAGCTCCTGGGATTCTGGGAGCTGAAGTCCCTCAGCCCTTAAAGGGGAAAGGTTGCCTACCCCTGTCCTATATAATTAGCCCACTTGATCATTGTTTCTTTACACCACTTTCCTTCATTACGCATTTCTTTTCTATAATTTTATAATGAATGTTATAATGGTTATAGTTAGAAAATACTAAGTTAATAGAAGTTACAAGATTATTTTTCACAAAAATGTTGTAGAGGGAAAAATAAACATAAGAGAATCAAGAGAAATACGATATTTTTAGGGAAACTATGGGGGGAAGTAGTAGTAATAGTCAAAAAGAGAGGAAACAAAGGTCACGAACTCAAAAAGAAATAGAGACAAATCGATAATGAGGAAGTTTTATATATAAGGATGTATTTTTTAGAATGGGGTGGTGGGAAATTATAGATAAATATAGATAAAAAAGAAGTGGAAGTGATGAAATTAAGATGGTAAAGTATGTGATAGAAAGTAGGGGTATGTAGGATGGGATAGAAGTAAGAAAGAGGAGGTATATCAAGGAAGGGAAAATAAAGGAAGAGAAATTAAAAGGAAGAGGGAAGAGAAGAGGTAGAATAAGTGGTAGAAAGAATTTAGAAGGGATTGAGAGAGAAAGTAGTGGAAGAGAATGAAGGAAGGAGAAAAGAAAAGAATGGGTAGGGAGCGTATGGTTTGTTATGTTTGCTGATTTATATTGAATTGTGTCAATTGTATTGTAAGAAACGTTAATAAAATTTCATTTAAAAAAACTCTGAAAATTTTGATTCTGGTGGGTCATTTGAGCATGGATGTCATTATCATTTGGGGATCATTTTTGCATTTGTATATGTCATTTTAAAAAGAAAGTCAAAGAGCAATATGCAACACTGGGCTTCCATTTGGTCTGAAAACACTCAGACCAGAGCCAAATACAGGGAGAGATCTCGGAATTGCCACTCCTCACTCTAATTGGAAGGGGGAAATAGCCACGGTAGTCAGGATAATGAGCAAATGGCCTTTTGAGAGATTTGGACACTAATTTTTTGATGAGCAGCCAAAGTAAAATGAAGGCATGGCTCTTTGGCGTCCTATAGCAGGTAATGAGTCCTCCAAGCCATGGCTGTTGCCCATACCTGCTATATTACAAAAGATGCCAAATAAACAGGGTAACATTTACCAAGACATCTGACCCTTTATCAATTTAATCTAAGCTTTCAGAATTGGAGAAGGGGGGGTTCTCCAGTTCCAGGTGGCCCTGCGGATGGCAAAAAATGACACTCGTCAGGCACATGCTGCCACTGAATAATATGGGGTATGGTTTTCTACAGGTGATCAAATCCATGGATCATCATCTCACTGATATGAAAAGTCTACTGTATAAAATGTCAAGGCAAACTATAACAGAACAGTTATTTCTGGCCAAGTCATATCATACGAAAAGTCTGTGTCAAAAGGAGACATCTTAAAGAGACTCCCAAAAGTCAAGTCTATGGACAGCTGTCTATTATTTCTTGAGAGAAGGTTCCTGTTACTAGCCCAGGAATAGAGCAGTGTTATACATCAGCACTGGGCCCATAAACCAAGCAAGCACCTTCATCTCTTCTCACTGTCAAAATTTCTTTGAAGCCATATAAAGTTTGTCAGAACTAAAGAAAGAATCTGATAAACTGGTGTAAACATGTGTAGTAAATGGTATAAACATCATCATTATCAATTGATACTTGTCATAGTTAAAAAAATCACCCTGTAATCTGTGAAAACAAACATAAATGTCCTCTTTTTAATCGATCCTTCACTTATCATTTCTGATTCTATTGGTATTAAATATTGAAGAAAGATGTTTGGTGAATAAATCAGAGACTGTGGGTAGCTTAACAAAGGGCCTCGGCAGACGGCTAATTGGGCCATCCTCGAGGCAAGGAAGAGGAGGGGCAGCCGCACGATCGGCACCCCTTCCTCCTCCCGAGGTTGCCCTCGGAGCAGCCGGCCTTCCGCACGGCTGGCACTCCGAGGGCAACCTCCTGCCACAGCGTCCACACATGCTGCGGCGGAAGTCAGTGAAAGTGCGTCCTACGCTTTTAGGGCGCACTTTCACTGACTTGTGAAAGGAGCACTGATTTTGCACTCCTTTCAGAGGCGCCGATGGTGCGCCACGGTGCGGATGCCTCAGTCCCGCGGCACACCGTCCCGCGGCGTCCTGGAAGCACTCGTCTGCTTCCCCCCAAAGTGAGTGGTTGGGAAGAATATGGGGGCATGATCAACTTCATATTTCCCTACAGTTCCTAATATGCCCCAACATACATGAAGCAAAACCTCTCATTAGAGTCCTCCACCAGACACAAAATTCCTATTTATAATACACTGTTGTGTATGATTTGTAATCACCAATTTAGATGATAAAAAAACCCTCAAGCACTGAAACCAATAAATCACAGAATCGCTTAGAGCTATTAGAAAACATTAATTCTATTCCCAAAGCTAAATTACATTTCACAATTTCTGTCAATAGGCTCAGATGAAACTTTGAGATGATTAATGCTATATCAAGAGATTCCACACAGTTTGGGGGGAAAACAAGGTTGCCAATTAGGATGTACCACTAGAGCCGTGTTTTATGAGCAGGTAAAAACCTGATAGAATTGTCACTGGTGCCAGCAACCATTATTCTGACAAAAGTTAAACACTTACTTGAAACTAATTCCATTAGTCAACTCAAAATGTGAAGGCTAAGATAAGATGCTGAAAATCCTAGCTTTCCTGACTCCATCTCTAAAGTGTACAGAATCTATAGTTCATCCCAGGACAAAGAGAAAGGTTATTATTGCACAACTCTGAGTTCATTGAATGAGCACAAACCTTCTCATTCCTATTCAAAAGAATTCAGAGACATAGCCGTGGTAGTCTGGAATATCTGTATGCAAAGGGATCTTCTAGCATCTTTGAGACTAACTGCGAATGAAGTTGTAGAATAAGCTTTTGTAGACTTGGTCTACTTCAGATGCATGGAGGGAAGGAGGAGGACCTTTATAATCAAATCTATGAAAGCTTATGCTATAACTTCTTTTAGACAGTTAGTCTCACAGGTTATTCAACAGAAGCCATCCTAATGGCGGCAGATATGGACTCCACCTTGCTACTGGACGTTACTCCATGAGCAAAGTCAATCCAATTCCCTCAAAGAACTTTGATTCATCAATTTATAATATTTTTATTTATTTATTTTGATTTTCAGATTGCTTTTTCTGATTTTATGTATTTTTATAACTGAGGTTCGGGGTTTTGTTTTTAAAGAAATACAGAAATATCCAAAATAAATAATGAATTACTGGAAAGAAACAGAAAAGTAGAGGAAGCAGAGACAAAGAATGAAGAATCTGATATGCAACTTCCCTTTGACTCTGCCTGGATTGGTGAAATTCACTGGAAGTTACCCTGGGATCTGCAGTGGAACTGCTGCATAAACAAAGTAATGTGGATGTTCATTTGAAAGAACATGTCTGGGATCACATGAAAAAAGTCACAATTTTTTTATACACATAAAATAATGTGCTAGAAGGAACAACCTTTTTTACCATCAAGATAACTGAAAACCTTACCATACATATAATAAAAATAATATCCTCCTTTGAAATGGAAAAACCTAAGAAAGCTGACAACAATAACTTCACATATATTTTTAATAAGATATAAATAATAACTTGCAGAGACTATTGCTTTCCCATCCACTGGGCTCCCATAAATCTTTCTCCTTTTTTAGTTCCCAACTGGCTTTCTTTTAGAAAACCATTAGAGCTTCACAAAACAGATGCCCAGAGCTTATTTATACTACAATACCGCCCAAGAATGAAATAAACTTTTTATGACCTGAAATTTGAGCTTTTAACAACATCTGTGCTTTTCAAAAAATATATGCGGACTTCTTAATCACAAAGAGAGTAACAGTCTTTTGAAAGGGACTATCTGCCATTAAGTACATATTAGTGGCATTATGTTAAAATGATTATATGTTTATTTAATTACAATCCACTCTACATGGCAGTTCATGTAGCCTGACTCACAATTAATCATGATTAGTGAAACCTGTAGCACAAGAGCAGAGTAATCACAGGCTTACACAATATAGGAGCCTTATGGTTCTGTTTTCTCTCTATTCCAGTTATCAGATCCACATCAATTTGCAGCAGGAAGAACATTTAGACAGTAGGGCAATACTAAAGTGCCATGGTTTGAGAGGACTCAAATCACCATCAACAAATGTTACTTCCATTAGAAAAAGACTGAAACAGTATGTGTACTGTCACATTTTATATTGTTGTTTTTGTGTTTGTGTGCCTTCAAGTCATTTCCAAGTTATGGCAACCCTAAGGAAAACCTAACGCTGGATTTTCTCGGCAAAATTTCTTCAGAAGGGGTTTGCCTTTGCCTTCCTCTGGGGCTAAGAGAGAGTGACTTGCTCAAGGTCACCCAATGGATTACCATGCCTGAGCAGAGATTCAAACCCAAGTCTCCCAGAGTCCTAGTCCAGCATTAGACCATGCTAGCCCTCGCATTTTATTATATTCACCCCAAACAGTATCATCAGCACAATAACAGGAGTAACACATAATGGTGCACTCCAGTAGTATGTAATTCATTCTCTTTCTCTCTTTTTTCATTCCTTTCTCTTCTGATCCTACTGATATCTTATGGACAAGACCAGCACATTACTCTAGAGGACTCCAACAATAAGAGCAATACTCACTCTCTAGATCTAATATTAGTTGGCCAGTCTTCACTCATAGAGATTCCACAGAAATACAGCATACAGAAAGCATCTTGCATTTCTCCTTCTCAAAATCTTTACATGAAGCAAGCTGTTGCCATCTCTTTCCATTTTCCTCTCTGTCACACACCATAGTCATGCTGAACATTTTGCTAAATTTGATACTAGAGATTAAGCACTCTAAATATGGATCTTAGCTTGCAAAAGGTTTAGACCAATGGAAGTATTGTCTGTCTTGGAAGCCTGTACAATCATCTTCTGAGACACATGGACTGGACAAGCATTGTTGCTGTTATATGCCTCCAAGTTGTTTCCAATTTATGGCAATGCTAAGGTGAACTTATCATGGAGTTTTCTTTGGAAGTTTGTTAAGAGGATGTTTGCCCTTGCCCTTTCCAGAGGCTGCAATGATGTAAATGCAATCCATGGTCCACATCTGCTCCCTCAAGAAGATCAAAGCTATATTTGAAGCTCTCAAGAAGATCCCCAGCAACCTCTCCAAAATGGGCAAAAAAAAAAAAATACCACCATGCCCACTAAATCTTGTGTGAGGCTATAATTTTGGAGAAACAGCTGTTTTAGGCCCAGAAAGGGTCCCCCTTCCTCAAACTGGAAGCAAACTAAAGGCAAAATAGTCCCAGGGGATCAAAAAATGTGACTAAGGGCCTGAACAGACTGCCAGAAATAATCCAGTTTGAGACCACTTTAGCTGTCATGGCTCAATGCTAGGGAATCATGGGAACTGCAGTTTTTGTCTGAGGCACTGAGGCTTCTCTTTCAGAAAGCTGTGGTGCCACAATAAACTACAGTCCCCCTAATTTCCTAACACTGAGCCAGGGCAGTTAAAGTGGTCTCAAACTGGATTATTTCTGGAAGTCTGTTCAGTCCCTAAATTAACTTTTCGGCCCCAAAGGCAATTGGTCAAAAGTAATTAAAAACTGGGGGCATGACAGGTTGTGGCCCCTAAGGGGTGTGGCAAAGGTGTGGGCTTTCAGGGTCCCATGGGAGGGGTACAATTTGGTTCCCAGGCCCCTGCCATTACCTAACATTGTTCTGGAAGAATGCTCCAGCACAAGAGCTTCCTGGACAGACAATCAGAGGTCAGTTCCATGCAAAAGTCATCCAGGCCACTAACTACAGATGAGTTCCATGCAACAGCTTCACAGGTTTAGAGTATCTTATCACTCACTGGATATACTACTGGTACATAAGAAATACCTAGGCTGGATGGAAAACCCATACAAGGCACATTGGCTTGTCTACCACAAAATTGTTCCTCTGTGTTCTAGAATGAGGGATTAAAAGCCAAGCAAAATATCCACTCCATAGTTATTAGACAACAGGCACTTTTCTCATTACTAAACAACTTCAATAAGAAGATGACATGACATTTCATTGCTTACAATCTCAGTAGGGTCAGCTATTAACTCCAATACAAAGGAACCCCTGGTTTGGCTAAATACACTTGTCCCTCCATTTTCACAGATTTCGGATCTGCAGTCTTGGTCCTTCACGGACCAGCAAATGGGGAGGGTTAAAATGGTATATGCACGGTGCACATGCAGAGCCACGCACAGCCACTTCCATTTTGCGTGGGGGGTCCAGAACAGATCCCCAGGGAAAATGGAGGGACGACTGTATTCTGGTTCCTCAGCATCTACCACTACTACAGCCTTAAAATAAATGAAAATACTCAATGACATGACAATAAGGCAAGCTACCAATAGCAGACACAGTGAGAATAAATGCACTACAGTTGGAGAAAAATAAAACTAAAAGACATGTTTTTTCTAAAATAAATTTAAAAAAGTAGGAAAACAATTACCCCACAGATGTTCAATAAAGCTAGAATTAAATTCCCAGCAGTATGATTAGCCTCCACTAATGAACTGTGCTGGCATTACCAGGCTCCTTAGAAAATGACTGACATGGTGACACTACTCATCATTGCAACAGATGTTAAATGCTTCTTGATAACATTCTTCTAATATTTCATCAGATTCCTTTAATTTATTTTCAGAAACTTGGTTTCCTTAAGCCTTTGGCATAGTTGAATTCTACAAGGGTTTTCACTCCTGAAGACTAATGACCTGCCAGCAAAAAAGATTAACACTATTGCACATACACACTGTACAATAAAGGTCCTATGACTGCCCCAAGCCATACATCTGCTGTAACTAGGACATGGCCATTTGCAAGGTTTATTTTACTGTAGGGTGCAACTCAGTAGCTGAAGTCAATGCCTTGATTTGTTCTATTCCACCTATTAGCCTCCCAATTCAAACAGAGGACAGAACAGGCTACAACATGTCATGACAATCAAGGACATGAATGTCAGGTCTACTTATATTCAGACAGTGAATACCCTGCATACAAGTAATATTATTCATAAAAAGTTCCTTGGGTGGGCAAAGGTACTGGCTCGGGGAATCAGTAGATAGAATTATTCCAGGGTAGGAAATCTAGGAAGAAACAGGATAAGAACCAAAAGGTGCCTTGTTGCCAAAAGCCTATCTACTCCAAATTCCATCCCCATTCCCTCTGTGGAACCCAAGGCATGACATGAATTCAACTGAACCCTCCTGCTCAGGTACTCCACCAACCACCAAATATTTTAACCCAGTTTTGAATGACATATATATCCATCATGACTAGCAACCAATGAAAAGAAAGCCCTTGGAAGGGATAAAGGAAGTTCAATCATTACAATGAATGGGATCTTGCAAGAAATGTACAACAATAAGAGTTGTGTGCTTGGCTGTTATAGGAAAATTGAAGTATTGGATTACTCTTGTAAATTCTAAATAACATGAGATCAGTTTAACTGAAAGATGATCCCCTACGCCATATATTCCTATCTTAACATTAAGATCTTCCCAGATCTTCTTCAGAGGCCCCTTTTCACATGCTCTCACTAAATTTCTTGGCAGGAGTATGTTTTCAATAATGGCATTGTGATTACAGAACAACTCTTATCAGAAAGCTTTTCAGGGCATCATATGTGTTATCTTTTCAGTGCCCAGTGAAAAGTGATGGGGGGGCTGCTTTCATCTTTTAAATAATTGATGTTTTATTATCTGGCACTTTCATTTCCATCCCTTCATCCTTTGTATTTTAATTTCATTTGTTTATTGAGCCATCTAAAGAACCTGCATTTTAGGCCAAACATACACACTGAATCATTGGACAAATTCCACCTGAATTAGGTGGAACAATGTTTTGGTCCAGAGTTTGAAATCTATTGAAGATTAAAACTCTCACAATCTCTCAGAGCACTGTAGAAGCACTTTCTTCTTAGGACTGGTCTAATTGAGTAGGGCTCTTCATTAGGAGGCTACCACCAGTGTTATGTAGCTTGGCTGATGAAAATTATTCACCAGCAACTACCACTTCAATGTTAAATATCATTGTTGTTGCTAGGATATGTTCTGTGGATCTGCCCAATGCTGCCCAGGGTATCTTGATCTTGCTCACATTTGTAAGAGCTACACTGGCAACAATGTATTGTAGTGTACAGTGCAAACCCTGGCCAGAATCCTGTTGAGTGCCTTGTGCTGGCATAGATCTCATTGTGCACTTGTTGTGACTTGTGCTTTTTAGGATGTTGGGCAGAAGTGGCATCCTAATCAATATTGTGCAAATGGTATTACTCTGGCTTAGTGCAAAGCCAGAGTAAAATTATGCCAATGTTTGTTGCATGACTGCAGACCCTTAACTGCAGTCAAGCAATCCACAATGACATAAACAGCCTGCAAGCACAGTCAAGCATATCTTGAAGGTAACTACATTGGTATAATTTTACACTCTGCAACCAGTGAACAGAATTTTGACCCATATACACATCCCAATCCAATACAACCTCTGTAATAAAGCTAAAATAGATCTGTTGCTCTTATCTATCACTCAAACTCCTTTTCTCAGCTCAGGTTTCACTCCTCTCTATCTCCCACCAGTGGAGATGGCATGTGCAATCCAATCAATAGACCAGAAACCAGTGTAAAAATTACTGCTCTAGTATGTGACATTGCCAGAGACAGCATGACAGCAGTTGTCTTCACTGTCTGATTAAGTAGCTGGAAGGGGAGGGGGAGCAAATACACATTGGCAGGGAGGGGGGAATCAAATTGGAGACCAGTTCTTCTACACATAAGGAACTCAGGAATGGTAATAGACATGCTACCAGAGATCATAGAGATGTATTATAAAGTTGAGAAACCAGGTGAGAAATTGTTTCTAGGGAGGGTGTTCATGTGAGTGAAAAGGTTCTCTTTTTAAATTGCTTTTTGAGAATCAACTCTACAGATCTAAACTGCATTTCCTCTCCATTATGCAATACAAACAAGTATAAGATTGTGCAGTCATATCATGCATGTGTTGCTCAATATATTGCTTGGCTTACAATTAACATGGCCAGCAGGAAGGAAAGCAGCACCAGAACAGTTCATACGTGGGCGCAGAAAGCCAAGAAATCAGCTCCAAAAGCTAAAAGATGGTCTGTCATCAAGAGAATCTATGATTAACAGATATACAATTACAACCAACATGCAAAATTTAATTTATCAAAGAAGGCAAGGCAAAAAGTGAACAAAATATGTTCTTGCTTACTTCGAAACAAGCAGTATTGCTAAGCTTATTAACACCGGTCGTTACTTCGCATCATCAAAACAAATTTCCACAAGCAAGAAATCAAACCTGTTATTCACAGTCCAAGATCATTATATGCCTGCAAGGTACTGTGGATATAAATATTTAAGACCTCCATATGAGTACACATCAGAGCTTAGAAAAATTAGTCTTTCAGAAAACTCCTAGGTTCTAGAAACTGTAGTGTTATTTTTTTTAAGTACGTTTTCTGTAGCTCTGGTGCACACATATTTGGATGCCTTCTCCTCCTAGAGAAGATGATAATAGGGTAGATAGATATGTTGCCTGTAATATACCACTTTGGAGGAGAAACTATTCACAGAAATCAGAGAGTCAGTGTGGTGTAGTGGTTTGAACATTGCACTATGACTCTGGAGACCAGGTTTCATATCCCGACTTAGCCATGAAAACCCACTGGGTGGTCTTGGGCAAGCCATACTCTCTCCACCTCAGAGGATTGCCACTGGCAAACCCCATCTGAAGATGCCTGTCAAGAAAACCCCATGATAGGGTTGCCATAAGTTGGAAATGACTTGAAAGCATGCAACAACAATCACCAGAAATTGTGTGTACAGAAAATAGAGAGAAGAACATCACAACAAGACTGGCTTGGTATTCAAGCTTCAGTGCTTTTATTACATGATCAAAGAACATCCTTCATGTCATACCTATCAGCAGCATTCACACTCCATGAATTTGCTGGTCAGTTGATGCAACAGGTTACCAAGCAACCAACTAGTCTGTGCTTTGAGGGTTTGTTATCAAGCTTGCCCACCACACCACTGTTTCCCCAAACCATTCTCATGAGAATGTTGGCTTAGAAAGAAGCAATAGCATACCCACTGTGAACTAGACCTGACATGCCTAAGCCATGAGAGTATAGGTTGCATATTCTAACTACCATGTTGTGAAATCCATTGTCACCAACTTTGCAAACTGAAGAAACCCCCGGTTATTCCTTTATTCAGGTCAATCTAAAAAAATGTACATTAGGCAACATGGGCAGCAACACGTGAATCTTCGTGTTTGTTGTTGTGTCCCTTCAAGTTATTTCTGACTTATGGCAACCCTATGGGGTTTTCTTGGCAAGATTTCTTCAGAGGAGGTTTGCCACTGTCTTCTCTTGAGGCTGAGAGCATGTGACTCACCCAAGGTATGCTTATATTTAGTGATAAATATGAAGAAGATACTACAACATGTCAAGAGTGAGCCTCTTTGGAGACAACACTCAATATTCAACGAGAAAAGGAAAAATCTTTACCCTTATACATAAATGCTGGGTGGACTAAATTTCATTTAAATTTCAAATGAGCCAGACAATTCTAAATAAATGGCATCTGATTTTCAGAAAAATACTCAGATATGGCCATATGTTTTGGTAACCGCTTATACAGTTCCTTGTGTTGCAGACAGTTCCCACTACAAAGCTAGTGTTGCCTTGCAACAATTTTCAAAAGCATAACCCTGAATATTACAGTTATTCAATGACATTAATGACATCCAAAACTTCTACTGGTTCTATTAAAGCTGCTGGACTTCAGTTCAATGTGCTACATGTTTATTCAAAACTCTACTTTATATCTGCATTTGGAACATATTTTAAAAGTTTCAGAGTTAATCTTCCCTTTAACTGTATCCACAGTATAAGTACTATACATCACATGTATAATCAGAATGCACAAAAGAGAAGCATTTGTTTATGTTGTGATCTTGCTTTTAAAACATCTATTTGTTATTCCTAGTTTTTATTGCACAGCATTGTTATCTGTGGTGGTGCTATTGTTTCACAAGCTGTATTGCAAAATCTGACTGAAGAACAGTATTTCATACCCACTCTCTTGCCCTGAACATGCATGTCTACTCATGTAATCATGTGTGTGCTTGTGCATAAATACAGGTATGAATATGAACAATTTCAGCAAATGCAGAAGAATGGATGTACTTAATAGAGGTAAAGGTAAAGCTAGTCCTTTGACATGAATGTCTAATTGTAACCGAATGTAGGGGGTGGTGTTAATCTCCATTACTAAGCCAAAGAGAAAGCACTACTCCAGTGATGATGTGGCCAGCATGACTGCACTGAACACTGTTACCTTCCACTTAAGTGGCAGCTATTTGCTGCTTTTTATCTACTTGCATTTACTTGCTGCTATTTATCTACTTTGCATGCTTTCGAACTGCTAGGCTGGCAGAAGCTGGGACTAGTGACAAGAGCTCACCCCATCATGCAGCACTCCGGCCTCAAACTGCCAACCTTCCAATATTCCAATCATCAGAATTAGCATCTTAACCACTAAGCCACCTCATCCCTTAATACAGGGAAACTCCTCCCCCCAAAAAAAAATCCAGGGGAAAAAAGCTTACTACTCTTGTTAATATTGGCAAAATGGGGGAGATTTCATTTGCTGGTGGGAGGGGTCTCGCTTTTTTTCTATACTGATTTATCTTATCTTATCTTGAATCTTTTGTAACAGAATAAGTGGCTCATAAATATTCAAACATATAATTAAATAAACAGACCTCTATACACAATTGCCATATTTCTTTCTTGCATTCACACCCACACACCACTTGTGAGATATCTGGCCCCAGTCTAAAAAGAAAAAAAAAGTCATCTTCATCTACTGATGACATGGCCAGAGACATTCACTATCTTCAGTCTCTTTAGGCACATCATGCAGTTTTACTATGAGAGTTGAGCATAAACACAACACTAAAAGCTAATTTCCTGACTAATTTGTCTGATAATTTACAGCACAGCTATACAGGTATACCCAGAAACAAGATCAAGAGGACTCATTTTCTGTAAAATATTACACGGTCACCATCTATTATTTCATATCAGGAATACTATAAAATGTAGAAAGCACTAGATTTTAAGGTGTGTACACAACACAGTAGTCTGTTAGTAAATGCATTCTCCTGGACAGATGGACCACAAATCAACTGTCTCCTGAGCCTGTGTGTTTCCAGGCATCAATGAATGAGCTTGGTCAAGTGCATTGATTCTCACCTTCCAGCCCCAAGGCAAAACGTGTTGTTTTCCTCATAAATTCTTAAGAGAATTTCTAAAAACTTTCCCCAAGGGTAGAATTTTGTGATTTCATAATTTCATTTACTTTCTTAGAAGCTGAAGTTTAAGAGCCCCCCCCTCTCTCTCTCTCACACACACACACACACACACACACACACACTGAATACAGAGAGAGAAAGATAACTAGAAGAAGAGGCAAAACAAAGCAAAACACAAAGAACATGCAGACAGAAGATACTATTAAATGACACACTTTAGAGTAAAAGACAAAGGGGTGAAATGTTACACAAACACACCCCTCTCATTACTTTGCAAAGACCCTCTTCATGTGTTTCCATAGTGACATGGTTCTCACTGAAAAGCCATTTCTGAAAAGCTTGGCCTCCACATGGGTTGTCCAAATCAGACCATCATTTCCTTTGCATCACAAGCCTTGCCATCTAGGGGCCTCTGTTCTGGATATTATTGTTAATTTTTAGTTTAAGAATTTCTCAAGCGTCGTTCTTCATTATAAGGTTGCCAGAAGTCAAAGCCAACTTAACGATCATTAACAACAAAGTACGTCCTTCCAAACAAATTCTTTCCAAAGAGGCTTAAATAAAGACACAAATGCAAACAATATCAATAATGAAATCAAATAGGGATGGGGGAAATTGAGCTATAAAAGCTGTCAGAAGGTCTGGGAGACTTACCAAAAAAACAAATAGTACTGAAAAGGCAAGAGTAGCTACACGGGTCCTTCTTGTAGAGAACATTCCATAAACAGGGGCAAAATAATCAGATTAGGATCAGATTTTCCATTGGCACAACTAGTTACATTTCCATTATAATCATGTGACAGTTTTAGGCCAATGAGCTAAAATGCTGGTTTTCTAAGAGGACTGGGTTTGTTTGTTTTTTCCTAACTTGGAAGCTGGGCTCTGGAAAACAAGCACACCATGTCTGTTATAGTGAAGCTCAGGTGACAGGAAACTTGCCCAATTTGTTCCCTCAAATCACCTGAACATACAGAAGGCAATTCAATGACCCAGTTTTTCCTCTTGGTCTGATTTTCTCCTTCTCCTTCTCCTTCTCCTTCTCCTTCTCCTTCTCCTTCTCCTTCTCCTTCTCCTTCTCCTCTGTAGAGCTGGTCATGTAAACTTCTACTCCATATCCATGGATTATTATAGCCAAAGATTCAACTATGCACAGTTTATATATATCTTCCAAAAAACAAACCTTGTTTTTATCTTTTTATATAAAGGATGCTATTTTACTATGACACTGTGTTTGATGGGACTTGATTATCCATAGATTTTGGTATCCTGGGGTGGGGGTGGAGGGGGAGGGCTGGAGCCAAACCTCAGCAGATACCAAGGGTCTACTGAATTTTTAAAAGAGCTGGGCCAAATGAATGTCATCTAGGATAGGGATGGGCAATGACACTCCTAATTTTCCTAACTGAAATCCCCATCATCCCTAAGCAATACAGCAAATGGTTTACATGACCAGCAAATGGTGAGGGATGATGAGAGCTTCAGCCCAACAGCATCTGAGAGGCCACGAATTACCTAGGTCATACTTAGAGAAACACAGTAACACAACAGTAATGTGAAAGAAATTTTGGTCAATAGTGCAATGGCTTACCTTGGGTAAGGAAAACAATATTTCTTAAAGGGTCTATTTCTAGATACCAGATTGTATACTTCTGGAGTGGAAATCATGAGCACTCCAGGTGTTGTTGGGCAATTTACAGCATTCCTCGTCACTGTCTATGATGGCTATGCACTGTTGAGTGCTGGTGGGATTTGGAAGTCTGACAACATCTAGAGGGCTACATGGTGTAACATAACCCCTAAAAAAGTCACAAAGACAATGTAAGGGTTTCTTTGGGCCTCGGCAGACAGCTAATAGAGCCATCTTCCGGGCCTAGAAGAGGAGGGGCAGCCGCACGAGCGGCGCCCCTTCCTCTTCCCAAGGTCGCCCTCGGAGTCACTGGCCCTTCGCACGGCCGGCGCTCCGGGGATGACCTCACGCCGCAGCGACCGTTTGAGTCAGGGAAAGTGCGCCCACCGCTTTTAGGGCGCACTTTCCCTGAAATCTAAAAGGAGCGCACGGGAAGCTCCCGTCTGCTTCCCCCCTTTGTCTTCCTGAATCACTGTTACTATCTATTCTGTTGCAAAAATAATCTTATGGGTAGAGATGTCACAACAAATCAGAGGATAATTTGCCACTTCATTGAAGACACCTGAAATTGTCTAATTTTGGAAGCTCAGCAGGAATGGCCTAACTAGCAATTGAACAGGAGACCACAAGGCAATACCAAGGATCATCAGGTACAACTAGGAAAAAATCCTAAATCGGAATGCGGTCTAACTCAGTATAGGATAGATTCCTTTGTTCTTATGTGCAAATGTCCCTGATAAAATGTGCAAATGTCCCTGATAAAAAACAAAATCAATCAAAATATACTGTATACTGTATATTTTTTATTGTATATTGTATATTTCTAATAATTGTTTTTAATTTGTTTGGTTTGATTTGTTTTTGGGGGTTGAGTGGGGGTGGGAATGAGGGATGGGATCTGATTTGATGTGACTTGTTTTGATATTTTGAATACTGTACGCCACCCCGATTGCTTGGCAGAGGGGCGGGATATAAATAAAAATTATTATTATTATTATTATTAATTATTATTATTATTATTATTAAAAACAATGAAACATCTATGAGTAGGAACAGTGCTGAATTTCTAATTCCCCTATGCCACCTCATTCCTATCGCTACCCCATCAGAATAGCACAGACCACCTTAAAACCCAACTACCCTGACTCTATGCAAGCCTGCTTACGCTGCTGAAAAAAATCATTTGAGGGTCAAGCAGTAAATGGTGGCTGCTTTCCAGACAAGAAGTCTCTTGGACTCTTGCTCCTTCATTCACACACTTCTTTCAAAATGCTACTGACACCATGGCATGGAAATAGGCATGGTTCCCCCATCCCTCGTTTCTTTGTTGAGGCACTGAAGTTCTTCACTGTTTTTCTGCTAACCTGTATCTAGGTAAAATTCATTCTTGTTTACCATTTTGGTCACAAAGGCTCATACATTGTAAACAGCAGTTATCATTCAGTAGGCAGGTTAACATGAACACTCCCTTTCACACTCTCTTAAGACTTGTTTCACTTGAGACCTAGGGCATGGTATAACTACAACTCTCATCTTTTCTAGAGAAAAGTGCCAACGCACCCCCTTCTTTGAACAATTCAGCACTGATCCCACCTGTGGAGGTTTCAATGTTGTTTGGACTGTTCAAGTTGAGGAGATGAAGTTTGCTCCTTTAAAAATCTTATTTATTTTCAAAGACTTCAAAGCTGGGGGAAAATCCTCACACAAATATGTGTCATTTGGAGCTATTTCTTCCCCTGTCCAGTTTGTCAGAAAAGAAACACAAACATGTGACTCACAGCCTTTGCATGTTGTCCTCTTGTTTCCCAAATCAAGTTAGACAAGAGTTGTCAACTCTCCCCTTCAGTATGTTGTATTGTTTGGTGAAAGATCCCAAAGCAGAACGTTTTCCGTGACTTGATTATCACAAATGCAAGCAATTTTCCCACCCTATTCTGGTTCTCATATAGCAGTCATTCTATGGTCTCCCAAAAAAAAATTGAGTACAATTTGAACAATCTATTTTTAAAGGGAGGGAAGCTTCTACCACTGACAGCCATTTATTTAAAGTTTATAAAAATCCAGTCAGTCAAAAAAAAAAGTACTACATCTTATTTTTCTTGATTTAGTTACAAGTAGACCAAAATTCATGCAAAAGTTTAGAATATGACAATTTACTTAAGTACTGATTTAAAAGAACCTATGACCCTGCAACTTTGCTGATGCTAAAAACAGGTCTAGACCCTGGATCTAACCAGTACACTGAAGGGTGATAGCCTTAGAGTTCTGAGGTCAATGGAGAAAGTAGGATAGAATTATAATGGTTGAATGAGCTATCATTTTAATAACATGAAAACCACTTTCCCTACATTTACAAGGTTATGCAATGCCAACTTGACAAGTATCACTACATATTCCATATATATATATATATATATATATATATATATATATATATATACACACACACACACACACACACACACACACACACACACCATAATTACTGGATAGTGTGGAATTACTGTACTTACACTCCATAAAACCACAAACAACAATTGTCCAGAAGCAAGAGCAGTTTTTTCCAACCTGTGCCCTCCAGATATTTGAGACCTCAGGCTCCTCACAATGACAGCTGTAATCCAGTGTATCTGAAGGGTTGCAAATTTGGGAAGAATGAAGTAGAGCATTTTTCTTGAATAGGAAAGAGCTAGGCTTGAACTAAGCAATTTCCCAAGTGTTTGGAGCCAGTTGCAGACTGTCAAGCACATTGATAGGGTTCTTGTGAATTGATAAAGTTCATATATACTACACATAAACTTGGGTAATCAACAAATAATCTAGTAATTTGCATATCACAGTACACAGCTCTACAAAAAGTGCAAATATTCCAGTTCTGAAAATGATGCTGTCTGAAAGAACAGACTTCACAGGGAAAATTCATTCCCTATTTTTCCTTTTGTTTTCATTTAACAAGCAGCAAGGGGGTCCCCGCTCGCATTTTCCTACCTATCAAGCATTTTCTCAACATTTTTAAATGGCTTGTTATAATTGCCTTCCTACCACAACTCTCTCCCAACACCTAAGCTTGCAAAGGTTAAGTTAATATGATCTTCCAACAACTCTAGCTAGGGGGAAGGGAAATGAAGTAAGTGTAATTCAGTTGGGATTTAACATACAGCAAAATTAACAGCAAAACCCAATGTATTGGAATAAGAGTGAAGGGTGTTCGCTTTGATGACATACAAGTTTAATGAAGGAAGGGAAGGGGGAACTTTATTATTGGCACATGTTATCATCACCTCCTAGGTGGGAAGACAAAGGGAAGAAGCTTATCCATTGCTCTTCAGTGATAAGACATAAATTGGAAATTCAGAGAAGATGCCAGCCACAGATTCTGGTGAAACGTCAGAAAGAAACTCTTCTAGAACATGGTCACACAGCCTGAAAAAACCATAAGAAATTTCTTAGGCAACAATTTGCTCATCACTTCTGATAGTCTCTCCTAAAGTGTTCAACTATGATGTAACACTGGCCATGGCCAAGGATGGAGTCCTAACTGACAAAGAACAACAGTGAAGCTCAACAAACTGGCGCACAGCTCAGAGGGTTGGCTTTCAACTGGTGGGTTAGTATCTATAAATATGTCACAACATAATGTTTCAAAAGAGGAAGAAACAATGACATGGATAGACATGATGCCTAAGAAAACATAGTTCTTTTTATTTTCAAAGGGATAGGGGGAAAGTGTGTTAAATCTCTACTTTACAGCACAGCAGTTAGAAAGCTAAAAGTATAGGACAACTGTTCTCTTTTCCATATGGCCATCCAGGGGCAGGGTAGAGGTAGGCATAAAGTCTCAAAATGTTAAAGCTACTGGCATTAAAAAAATGCTCAATATTCTGTCTAGAACAGTGGGTCTCAATCTTTGACCTTACAAGTGTTTTTGACTTCCAGTCTCATACATTCCAACCAATATGGCCAGTGGTCTAGGATTCTGGGAAGTGAAGTTCAAAATACATGGAAGAGGAAAAGCTGAGAACCACTGATTCAGAACATGCTAATGTTGGACTAAATCTTTATTACAAAATACTTCAACCAGAATTTGGATATTGAAACAAGAGAGGTTGCAAAACCATCTTCTTTCTTCATCTTCTACACAGAATAATAGAATCGTAAGAGAGAGAAGGAACCACAAGAGCCAGCTAGCCCAACTCCCTGTGAAGTAGGAATAAATAACTAAACCAATCCTGAAAGCTGCCCAGCCAGTCACTGTTTAAAGAAAGGATACTATATTCCTTTTGATGCAACCTAGAAATGCATCAGCTTTTTTTGGCCACCACATCACACTGTGGGCTCATGTTTAACTTGTGTTCTACTTAGACCCCCTAGATCCTTTTCACGAATACCGCTTTCAAGCCAGGTATTAAGTATATTATATTTGTGCATTACATTTTTCTTGCTGAGATATACTCATAGTACCTTACAGATTATCACTGTTGAAATTTATTTTGTTAGTTTTGGCCTAGCTCTCCAATCTGTGTCAAGGTCATTTTGAATTCTGATTTTGTCCTCTGGAGTAATAGTCCCCACACACACACCTGGGAATCATCTGTGAATTCAATAAGAATGCCTTCTATTCCATCATATTTGTCATTTATAAAGATGTTGAAGAGCACTTGGGCAAGACAGAATCTTGATGCAGTCCACTAATCACTTCTCTCCAGGATGGGTTTGCAGTGTATGGACTTCTGATAAGGGAACGCATGAAGGCTTTCTGCTGCTTTCATTCCCCCCCCCCCCCTTTACATACTGATGTTATGACATGCCATTGTAAAAGTGCATGAAATATTAGGAGGAGCTCCTATTGCACCAAACCCTTCTCAAAATAGTAGTAATTCTATTTGTCAGTGATAAATAATTAAAACTGGGGAAAGTTACATTTTGGACTACAACTCGGAGTATTCCCCAGCCATCATGGCTAGTGGTCTTCCTGGTTAGGGGATTCTGAAAGCTGCTATTCTGAAAAGTATCTTCCAAACTCTGGGAATAAGCAGCAGTGCCCCACCATTCAAGGTAAAACAAAAACTGTTCCATGGATATGAAAAGTTTTGAAAGTAGCAGTGCAACAGATAATGTGGCTGGCATGGAGCATAAAGACATTTCAGGGAAGAGATATCCTATTCTCACTCAGAAACATCAAGTGGTGCTCATTAAACACAAAAGCACTTTATAATTAAGGATCGTCATGTTTTCTGTTTAATTTTAATTGGTGGTGTGCATGGGATTATTTAGCAGCAAACATCTACCCTTCATCAAGTGAGACATTTCTTCAGCACTGTTTTAAAACAGACTGATTTTGTAAATTGTTTTCTCTGGAACAATAAGCAGAGAAGGTTGCAGAGTCATAAAGATTCAATTGTCTTCAGAGACTAATTAAAATTTGGAAAGCTAGTAAATCATTTAATAGGAACACTCCTCCTTGTGGAGAAGGCAGAAACAACACACCTCTCCAGGAACATTTAATGCATCTGCCTTATGGGCAAAGATGGTTAGGGCACATTATTCTTAAGAAAAAAACTGTGTAGGCAAAGATTTGGATCATCTCACTTAAATAATTCTCTTTCAATATAGCTTCCTTAATGGCAATGAACTCCTAGGAGCCATGTTGTCTCAGCTCTGTATTTTCCTCCTATTACATTTTTCTTACTAGAATTCCTGTAATTTCACCCCAGAAGTGCAAAACAGAGTGGGGGTTGGAGAAACAGGAATAATTTTCACTAGAAATCTCAAAAAGAAGCATCTTGTAGGTGTAAGGGCTTACTAAAAGGACAGCATCCTGATGAGCAGAAAACATTGTTCAAACCACAAACTTAGAGTGACCTCTGCTGAGCATTCTGTGTATATTACATAGCGAAGTAGGAAAACAGTGGAACATTTAACTACCCATTTCAATCTGAATCTAAGCATAGGAAATATTCTTAAAGCGTATGGAAGAATTGACAGCAGAAGATATTTCTATTATGCTTGTGATAAATAATGTCATACTGTCTACGGAAGGCAGTGCGTACAGATCCCTCATGAGAAAGGCAGAGGTTCATCTGATGCAGCTTTTTTCATCAAAGGAAGACAATACGTTTATTAGATGAAGAAAACTGTCTTCTACTAGCTGTCCTTTTTGGAATAAATTGCTCAAAAATCCAGTTTAGGTCTACGAGTAATTCAAAGCCTCCCACAGGCATATGGTTGGCTTATGCTAATTAAACGTGCTTGCCGGTTTGGTCCTACCTACCCAGTTTCTTCTTATGTTTGTACAACCACACTTTTCTATAATGTTTCTTATTTTGATTTAGGAAAACTATGGATTGCACAAACCAAAGATGGACCAGTTTGGATGCCTCTGATATTATAGTCTGAGTTTATATGTATAGTTTACGCATATGGGTAAAGAAATGTCACGCTAACAAAGAAAACTATCATAATGGCCAGAACTTATAGCTATTATATAGCTGAACTGGCTCCGAGTGGGACCCAACAGTCCAAGAAGTATTACAGTGCATTTCTAAAGGGGAAGAAAAGGGTGTCTACACTACATTTTTAGCCATTATAAGCTCTCTCTCTCTTTCTCTCCCTCTCTCTCTCTCTCTCTCTCACACACACACACACATACACACACACACCATATTTCCTATGTCTTAAATGCATCAACACATTTCACATTTTAAAAAAGAAGAACACAGAGATAATAAAATAATTAATAAAAATATAACCCTTGACACAATTACAAATATTTCAGAAAATTAACCAGGGTTATCAATCATGTAAAGCCACTAAGATAAAGACATTATCACACTCACTCTATGACATTTTTCCACAGGGCTCTATGCTGAGCTAGAGAAATATCACAGAGAATATTCAGTATCTCACTAAACTACAAATCCCAGGATACCCTAGGATGGATCCATGAAAATCTAAACAGCATAAATAACTTAGAAGATCTTGTTCAACCTCTCTGCTGCCAGAGGGCTCTTTAAATTGAAATGGGGTTGAAATGGAGAGAAATTATCTATGGAACTCAAGTGTGCTTACAGAAGACATTGAGTGAATATATTTACTTGCTTCTTTGTGAAATGCTTAATAAAATTGTGGACAATTTTCTTCATTACAGGGGTTAACCACAAATAATTAACAGAAAATAATTTTATGGAAATGGAAGGTGTTGGTTTTTTCTATAAATCTCAAGCCATGCTCTCTGGTCAAGACCACTCAGTGCACAATTATGCTTGGTATGGAGACAGCTGCTATAATGCATCAGGACAGCAATAAAATGTTACAATTAAAGGTAAATAACTGGACTAAATCCATGGTAGCCTTTCCTAGGAGAACCATGTTTGAGTGCTGGACTAGGACACTGGGAAACCAGGATTTGAATCCCACGTGACCATGAAAACCCAAGTCACACTTTCTCAGGCTCAGACTGATGGGGCAAATCCCCTCTGAACAAATACTGCCAAGAAAACCCCATGATAGGTTTCCCTTACTGTCACCACAAGTCAGAAATGACTTAAAAGCACACAACAAGCTTTTCTTAGAGTAGACCATTTAATTTAATTGGAGAAGTTAGTTGTGAATAATAAGGTCTATTCATTTCAATGCATCAACTCTACAAGAATTAATGGTGGATTTAGTTCATTATCTTAAAAGACTATTACAGTCTTTTCAGTGGAGATCAAACAACGGTACATGGAGTTAGATTTTATGCCAACAAATTCAGTGTAAGATATATTTCTCCCATTACACAATCTCTGAAATTCTTTTTTTTTTTAAGTATGTAGTAAAATTACAAAGTAAAATTACATTGTAAGGTTCTCAGTTATATCTGTATATCATGATGTTCAAACATCATAGCAATAAGGAGATAAAAAAGGGAAGGCATTACTCATAAATTTCAATAAAATCATACCAAACATCAAAATATAAATCCATTTGTAAATTATGTCAATCTATCATTCTTTCACATGTTGCAAGCATTGTTAAATATTCTGTCCATTGGATCACAAAGGGAGATGCATTATCTTTCTAATACTGGAGTAGCAGTCTTTTAGCAGTCAAGAGGTCATGAAAATCATTTCTGCTGACCATGCATTAATAATCCAGTTTAAGACCACTTTAACTGCCCTGGCTCAGTGCTGGGAATCCTGGGAATTGTAGTTTATTGTGGCACTGGGGCTCTCTGACAGGAAGACTAAATGTCTCACAAAACTACAGTTTCCAGAATTCCCTAGCATTGAGCCACGGCAGTTAAACTCTGAAACTGGATTATTTCTGCAATGTGTTTTGGACCCAAGTCAAGAAATTTGTTTTATTAAAAGAAATGCATTTCTATCTAATGTGCTGACATCCAGGCAGTTATACAGAATGATAACCCTGAACCAGTCGCCTACACATGCTAATATAATTTCCAGGATGTTAGCAAAGCCCCTCATATATTGTGCATGTGCTAGGATAATTTTCTTCCAAGTTATGCATTTCAGACTGATGTTTTGGTTATCCATCAGGCCAGTATAAGACTGGTGATCTAGTTTTTCTTTGAGTGGATAATTTTATAAGGAAGCCTCTGCTCTTCTTTTCCAGGGATGAACAAGGTATGCGAGTTGCAACCTTCACTTGCTAACAGTTTCTGGCAATTTCCCTATTATCAATGACAAATATAATTGAAGTCTACAGCACCTTGAGCAAAAGCCAACATGAAGCCATATAAGATTACCCTGCACCATCCCCTCCAGACCCTGAAAGTTGTTACACAAAATTTGTGAAAGCCTGCTGAATAGGAAGAATTCAAGAAGAGACATCTTCTAAGCCAGGGGTAGGCAACCTAAGGCCTCGGGGGGCTGGATGCGGCCCCCGAGGCCTTTGGACCGGCCCCAGGCTGGTCCTGCTGCCGCCGCTGCCCCCCACCATGATGATATTGATTATTGTTATTACTTGTTCTTGGGGTTTTCTTGGCAAAAGCCCCACAGGGGTTTTGCCATGGCTTTTCTGGGGCTGAGAGAGTGTGCATGTATATTTTTTTTAATTTTTAATTTTTTAAATTTTTATTCATTCATTTATTTATTTATTTTTGGTGCTTCGGCCCCCCAATTGTCTGAGGGACAGCAACCCGGCCCCCGGCTCAAAAAGGTTGCCTACCCCTGTTCTAAGCTGATCTCTTCCAGCCACAGAAGACAATCCAATTCTGCCCTCAAGCTAACACTAAAATAGTGTTGCCACTTAACAGCACTGGCATTCACCAAGCATAAAATACTAAAACTATGGGCCATTCCCATTTTAAAACAATTTTTAAAAAGTCATGTGAAAACTGCAATTACATCCTGGTAATTTAAATGCATCTCTATAATCATCAGAATCATTACTGAGCTTTTACCTTTATCTTTTTTTTAATATGTCCAAATATATTTCCCCACTGCATTTTAAAATTAAACTATTTCGTTTTTATCTCTGTACCCCAAGGCTTCAACTGCACATTAGAAGATATTTTAATACGTTTGAAATGATACTCATGTTGTAGAGTGTTGTTTCTTATTGAAAATGGTCATTAATATCTTTTTGCACCTCAGAGAGTACCATAGCAATTTCATAGTAAAACATAGCATTATCATCATCATCATCATCATCATCATCATCTATCTAATAATATGAATATGTTTTAATCCTAAGGGCTTAAATGTGTAATGGAATATCACTGGAGACAAGAAAGTTTTGATCATTATTTAGATAGGAACACTTTCCAATCTTACCATGCCTCATTTGATGATTACTGGCTCATAATTAATATTTTTTCTCTTTAAATTATGAATAATTTTTTTTTCCAATTCATTAGGGAGAAGAGTGGGGGCATGTGGGACAAAGCTATTATTGGTTTGGGCAGCCAGAATTAATTTTGTGTGTGCAATGGTTTACATTAAAATGTTTATTTTTTAAAAAATCTCAAGTGTGTCATGATAATGCAACATCCTGGTTTAAATTAAAGGCGTAAAAGCAGGGCAAAACTGAAACTCAAGAAATGCTTAATAAAGCAAAACACTTTCCCAAATGAAATTTTATCCATCTTTGACAGGGGTGTTGGCCTTGGAAAGAAACACAGTTTTAAGGCAGTCAATAGGTTACTTGCGTCACTGATTCAGGGAATTCTAACAGTTCAGGAGATGGTTTTGAACTCCATAGTCTTTTATCCACACCAACTCTTGAACAATAAATCCAAAATGAACATCTCAAGTCACAGTCATCTCAAACATCTCAGGCAATAAGCCAAGCATTGTTATACTCTACATTCCTATAAGGTAGAAGGCACATCCCAGGAGCCACATGTGCCCTCAGGTACTCCCTGTGTTGCCCCTGAACCTGGTGGGACCTGATCCACTTTTCCCTCCAGCCCAAAGAACTGGGCACTCAATAACATCTATAAACTAGAAGCAACATCAATTTATAGCACTTGGAACAAAACCAGATTGGCAAATTCACCTTCATAGGTTATCTATTGAGTCATCAAATGAAAATCCAACATGTCACTCCAATCCCCCCATGATTACCAATTCAACTCCTTGCTCCCACTTGGAAATGTGAACTATTGGGTTGGGGGAGAGAGAAAATAGACCGGTAAATGACAGGTAGCTCTGGTAATCTAGGTGAAAGCTGGAAGCTACACTGAGGTTAAACTCACCACCACATACAAAGCTGCCCCAAAGAACAGTAAAGGCCTTGGATCCTAAGGTAGCTTACACGGTTGATTTTCTTCAAGCATCTGCATTTCATGCCATGTGTCAAGTTCTTTTTGAAACCCAAGAGGAATCTTTGTGTCAACTGTAAATGCTTTGAAGGGGAAATCACCCATTACATCAGGTTAAGACGCAAGCCGACCGAATTAGTCGTTCAGTTCAGTAAGTGGTTAGTCAACACTTACAGAAGGAAAGTAAATTGAGAGTGTCTTCTCTAGCCAACTAATAGTTAAGATTTAGGCTAAAATGTGTGCACATTTGAAAAGTGTGCCTAAGCATGCTTTATATAGGGGATGGGTGGGTAAAAATGCATACATACCAAAATAAGCCCAAATTCCCATTTGGAAAGGAGAAGCAAGTATCACAACCCAGTAAGGACCTTGGAACAAGGATGCTGGTTAGGATTCTGAGAACCATGATGAAATTAACATTGAAGATTTTCATATCCTACTCAGGAGTGAATGTAATAAGATCGTTGCAGTCCAATCATAATTTCTCTCAAATTCCTTCTGGGTGCTACTTTAGGGAAACCTGTACAGAACAGCAAGCCACTCAGCAAGATGTGAGACACCAATTGAAATGTGCTGAAATGGGGTCCTGAGAATTAGTTTGGCTCAGTCCTGCTTTTCAGATTTATCATCTTAGCACTTCACAACAATATAAGCTGCCAAAAGCCTACATGTGAGCTTCAAATAAAAAGATTTTATCAGCAGCACTAAGTAAAGCATATGTGCTATTTAAATTGCTGTTCTATTTGGATACCTTCATGGAGTTGGGGAAAGGGGGAAATTTACCAAGCACAGAATTTAAGCCTTGATTTTGAACATTAAGGGCTTTGGGAGATTTAATTTTCATTATATGTAGCTTTGTATATTTATTTTCTTCTCTGCTGTAAACTGCTACATAAGCACTTATCCTATATTGTTCAGACATCTCTATAGCTATCATTTGTTTCAAAAGAAATCAGTGTTAATGTTGTATTAAGTCATCTTTTTCCACCGAGCTGAATGCTAAATTGACATTTTAAACAAAAATTAAAAAAATTGTTTTGCATTCTAACCTAGTAACATGTTTATATATAGATTTAGATATAGGCTTTGCAATGTAGAATTGCAGTCCTTTTGGAGAAAGTTTTGAACTCAAGAATTTAAACCAACAAAAACACTGGCTTTGTTTTTGGACAAACCTCTCCACTGTATTAGGCTATACAAAAGAAACATAGATTGTGAAAATCAACCATTTTCAAAACCCAGATATAACTACAAAACTGCTTTTGGGGGTAGGGGAGTCAGTTCTGTTAAGTCAAGGGATCACACTCAACTCTCAAAACTCAATAGTCCAATATTTTGAAGACTATTCATAACACCAGTAATTTCTGCTGTAGGCCCCTGAGGAAGACTATTTCTCATTCAGGCTGAAATGTGTTGTGACTATTTTTAAAAGAATAAGCAGTTGACCATTTAGAACACATGGAGCTTGTCTCCTTACTGTTTTCTGCTTTTTATGTGTTTGCTCTTCTCTACATGGTGTTACGATGGCTGATTTGATATAAAGACCCCTTTTGGGTCCCTACCATGGCCCTGGATTGGGAGAAGCCCCAATCGCCATAGACCCAAGGCAAGCACATTACGTAGGCGCACCTGAAAGGTCACATCTGCACTTACAACAATTTGCGGATCAAAAGAGCTAAGCCTAGGAACTTCCAAGAAGATTTATGAGTGCCAGTCAGGATGTGTCCAGCTGAAGATGAAATAACATTAACAACCCATCTCCTCTCCTTGGAAATTGTTTACTTCAAAGAGTAGTAATCATAATCCTTTGATAAACAATAGCAACTCTTCACCTCAGGCTAGGTTGAAGGGTATAAAAGATCCCCAAAATCTCAGGCACATTGGGTCTGGTTAGATTTCATAGTGACATGTGCCACTGTGAAATCTGACTTGGCTCCCAGCTCTTTCTGTTGTCCTTTCCCTTTTCATAACGGTTGAGTCTATCCATCTTCATTCATCACTGGAGCAGCCTCCTTCAGGTAATTATCACCATTTGAAAGGCTTGTTTCCTCTTCAAGCTAAGTGCTTTATTCCTGAGTTCTTGGGTGTATGAGTGTATGATAGAGTGTCTTTGTATGTTTGAATCCCCAATAAATAACAGTTCATTGGGAAGCTTTGTCTCTAGCAGTCTATTCCCTAGCCACCTCCGTAAACATAGGATAAAAGTCCCATATAAGACTTGGACTTTAGTACCGTAATTCCCCAAGTTCAAGTTCTTCTTTACAATGGTCAACTCAACCAACAATACCTGAATACCTGAAAAGGCCAACATACAACACAATCTTATACATGTTTACATAGAAGTAAAGCTTATCTAAGTCAGTTAAGCTTTATAAATACATAGAAGAGCAGCATTATTATAGTGTATAAAGTAAAATACATTTAGGCAGCATCCACACTGCAGAAATAATCCACTGCTTTAACTGCCATGGCTAAGTGCTATGAGATTCTGGGAATTGTAGTCTTGTAAGATTTATGGCCTTCTACATTGGAGAGCTCTGGTGCCACAAGCTACAGTTTCCAGAATTCCAACAGCACTGAGCAATGGCAGTTAACATGATGTCAGACTGGATTATTTCTGTCATGCAGATGTAGCCTTAGAGTCCTATCTTTGTCAAGACCTAGAATCAAGAGATACTGGCTGCACATAATGCCATATCTTATGGCCAGAGAAAAGAACTGCAGTTCCACTACTAACAGGATCTATGTGAACACCCCACTGGTGAAATCTGTGAAGTCAGGTTCTATTGGAGCAAGACTGGCTCTACCATTAGGCAGAATCAGTGTTGCCTCAGGTGGAAAATGCTCCAAGATGCCTTGCTATGTTGGAATAGAAGGCTATGGGCCTTAAACTCTGAATTGTATGCACAACTTGGAAATAAAGAATTACAAGTAACAAAGTTACCTGCAACAAGGTACCTTTATGAAGGATAATAAGTGGCAGAATGAAATAAAATTTCTAAAATAAATATAACATATACAAACAAAGTTATTTAGTTGATGTTAACAAGTAATGTTTATTTGTTGCTTTTTAAAATTACTTTCGGGAGGAATTCTTGGTGATTTTGGAAGTTGTTTAAACAAGTTTTTGGTGGGGTTTTTAGGTTTTATGCTATTCCCTTATTGAGGGGAGGAAGGGAGCCATGAAAAACAACAAACAGCAACAAGAAAGGAATGCATAATGCAGTGACCTACTTTTAAAATATTTTAACAAGTATTGGCAAATAATTACTCTTCAAAACCAAAGAAATAAGAGAAACAAACTAAAAACTGAAGTGTCTGTCTGTCTGTTTCATCACCTCTTAGGCCACCAGGGCCCCTGAGGCAATACCCAGAAAATATAAACAGGTACATTTGAAATGTGGTGCTGGAGGAGAGTTCTACAGATACTATGGACTGCTAAGATGACCAACAAATGAGTCATAAATCCCGATTCTCCCTAAAAATAAAAACGACAAGACTATCATATTTTGGACATATCATGAGATGATATGACTCACCAGAAAACATGATAATGCTTGGTAAAGTAGGAGTCAGTAGAGAAAAAGAAGAAAATCATACTACAGAGAGATCAACTGAATCAAGAAAACCACAGATTTGAGTTTATAAAACCTGAGCAGCATGGCTGTTAGTGACAAGTCATCTTAGAAGTCATTTGGAAGGTAACCATAACTTGAAGCCAACTTGATGAAAATTAACACAAAAACTCTGTTAAAAGCAGGCTAAAACAGCTTTTTAGAAATGCATACACATTTAAAACAATGGGTTGTTTTTAAGGACCAAAACAGTACAATCTGGGGTGATCACAGAAGATCAAGCGGAATGGGGCCCAGTCTAACTTCTCTTTGGAGTGAATTCCACAGCCAAGTGTCCCCACAGAAAGAAAGCCCTTTCTCATGTATTCACCAGCCTAGCTCCTCAGGGTGGTAAGACACACAACTGTACTTCTACTAAGGATTACAAATTCTGGACAAGGACTGGCTTTTGCATAACTTTGCAAGCTGTCTCTTTAAGCTAGCCTGCTACCTTCAGTGGCAATGGAAGACACAGTTCTACTGGCATTGTTGGGGGCGTGGGAAATAAACTGTCTCCTGTACATGGAATTCTTGTCCTTTTGTTCAAGAAGCCAAAATTACAGATTGAATCCCAGATCGTGCTCCAAGATAGGAAGACCAATCACATGTTTTTGGTTTCCTGCTGACTTCCTTCAGCTAAGCTATGATTTCCAAGAAAATACTTAGTTCTCCTTCAAACTCCTTCAAACTCACTCCAATACCCCTATTTATCTGCCCTTAGACCTGATGATCCTATTAGTGATTTTTTTTTTACCCTATAAAATTGGAGTCTGTAAACTAGACAAAAATGCAATATTAAACCATGCACATACAAAAATTATATCTACATGACCCCCCATTCTGCTTGTATTCAGACACAATGAGAAATGAAAAAGCCTTCCATCCTGCAAAATCATATCCCATTTTCAATTTATGTCTGCTGGGGTGCACACCTTGCTGAGAAATGACAATCTGTATTCAGATATTTCACAATTCTCTTTATAAGCTTGAACTTTGGAATGTATGATTCCTACTTGCATTTGATATTCCCGAAGCACTTTGAATGAGACATCAAAAAGAAAAACAGATGAGATGCCATCCATCTTTCTAGTAAATAAAAGGCTTTACACCATCTTCAAGGGGCAATTTGTGCCAAGGCTTGATTCACAACCTGTAAAATGGTATACATCAGAAGAATCAAAAGGGTGGGTGAGAAGGAAATCACAAGTAGGCTGCATCCAGACAATAGAACAGCTAGAAAAACCTGAGCATCTGGCACCCTTACAATGAAACAGCAGTCTGGAGGTGTATGCCAGAGAGCCATGCTGCTAGAAAACAGCATCACACAGCAGAAGAAAGAGCATCTGAGTTTTGTAGTTGCCATGTGAACAGAACAATGAATATGAAAATGAACAAGAAAAAAGGTGTGTGCTTTCAATAAAGCCAGAACTAAGCATGTGTCAAAAACTTAAAAGTGTGATTCTTAGGCTCAAGCCAGTCTGGAACTCACTACCTTGGGAACTGGGAAGATTATTTTCCTAATGGCAAATCTGAGAGGAAGGTTAGGTGAAGCACTTTGCTGAGAGGCAAACATACCTTGTTGTTGTTTGGTTGTTGTCTGCCTTCTAGTCATTTCCAACTTAGGGTAACCATAAGGCAAACTTATAATGGGGTTTTCTTGACATGATTTGTTTAGAGGAAGTTTGCTATTGCCTTCTCCTGAGGCTGGGAGCATGTAACTTGCCTAAGGTCACCAATGGGTTTCATGGCTGAGTGGGGTTTGAACCTTGATTTCCGGAGACCTACTCCAACACTCAAACCACCTCACCACAGTGGCTCTGCAAACATACCTTACCCATGTTCAAAGGCTAAGGCTACACTTGTTAGAATATGGATGGGTTATACAGTCAAAAGTGAAATGTAGAGATGTTTGTATGGAAATTTCCTCTTCAGAACAACATCTAGAGAAACAAAGTAAATCTAACACCAGATGGCCAAG
>CM034710.1:111948896-112011047 GCA_020142125.1 Phrynosoma platyrhinos
TCTGCGGACCAGTACCGGGCCGCGGACCGGGGGTTGGGGACCACTGTACCAAAGGATTATGGTAGTTGCAGTCCAAAATACCTGGAGATACAATTCACTACCCTTTCTCTGAGACATTAAAATTTACAACTACATCTCCAACATTCTCAATCAACTTTTTTTAATTATTAACCTTTGATTATGGAAAATGTTAGGAACATAAGGGTCATCTGGATCAGCTCAACGACCTATATAATGTAGCAATTTGTTCTCAAAGTGGCCAATCAGCTGCCTATGGGAACCCCACAAGGAAGATAGGAGGGCACTATAATTCTCCCATACATGTTTCCCAGCAACTCCATTTGTTTTCCCCCTAAGGGTAGTACTTTACATTTCTCCGTGTTTAAATTTATTTTGTTAGTTTTGGCCCAGCTTTCTAATCTATTCAGGTCATTTTGAATTTTGATCCTCTCGTCAGTATTAGCTACTCCTTCTAATTTGGTATCATCTGAAAATTTCACAACCATACCCTCCATTCTTTCATCCAAGTCATTATTGATAAAGATGCTGAATAGCACTTGGCCTGGGACAGAACCCTGTGGCACCCTACTGATCACTTCTCTCCAAGATGAAGTGGAGCCATTGCTCCTCTTTGAGTTCAGCTGGTCAACCAATTATAACAGTTGCATTGTCTACCCACATTTTACTAGCTTGTTTGCAAGAATATTGTGGGAGACTTTGTCAAAGGCTTTACTGAAATCAAGATATGCTACATCCACAGAATTTATTTTGTATACCAAGCTAGTAATTTTACCAAAAAAAGGGATAACATTAGTCTGACATGAGTTGTTTTTGAGAAGCCCATGTTGACTTTTTGCAATTATGGCATTCCCCTCTAAATGCTCACAGACTCTCTTTAATAATGTGATCTAGAATCTTTCCTGGTGCTGACGTCAGGCTAACTGAACAGTAATTGCTGGGATCCTCCCCCACCCCCACTTTTTTTTTAAAGGGGACAACATTTGCCCTCCTCCAGTCTGCATTTTATTTTAAGAGCTATCTGGGGTCCCCCACTGCGATAAACGTGGAATATAAATCCATTAAATAATAAAACAAGTAATTACTTAACAAGTGAAAGCTGACCAAATTGGCAGCAATATTTTTGCATGCATTCCCTAGTATTCTTTCCATGATAACAGTTATTTAATCATTATTTATTATGAAAATATTTATATTCCACTTTATATCATTAAATCTCTGGGCAAGTTACAATAAAATCAGTCATTTTTTTAAAAAAAAATCAACATTTTAAAAACACCAAACAATCAAGCAAATTAAAAGCTAAAACGATGTATGTGTTTATTGTTGTTACTTTGTTCCTTCAAGTTGTTTCCAACGTATGACTTATCATGGTGTTTTCTTGGCAAGATTTGTTCACAGAAGGTTTGCTCATGCCTTTCCCTGAGACTGAGAGAGTGTAATTTGCCCAAGGTCACACAGTGGATTTCATGGCTAAGCAGGGAATCAAACCCTGATCTCCAGAGTTGTAGTTCAACACTCAAAACACTACACACACTGGCTCTCAGTATGCATGTGTACAGATCTGGATAAAATAATTAGACTCCTAAGACTTTAATAAATACGAAGCCCATCATGACTTTGAGGACAGGGCATTCCACACCCAGGGTGCCAATACAGAAGGCCCTCTCTCACAGTATATTGTTTCAACTAGTGGAACACAGAGGAGGGACCTTCCAGCAGACTCCAGTTTTTGTACAGGCGTTAGACAGGAAGACAATCCTTCAAATATCAACTACCCAAACCAATTTAGGGTTTTATCAGTAATGACTGGCACCTTGATTTCAAACCAGAAACATATTAGCAAGCAATGTAGTTCCGTTAAAACCAGTGTATGGTTTCTATAAACTGTTCCAGGCAGCAATCTAGCTGCTGCATTTTACACTAGCTGCATCTTCTGAGTCATCTTCAAGGTCCACCCCATGTAGAGTGCAAGAATAGACCAATCAGGGGAGAATATCAGCACATGGATCACAGTATGCATGTTATCTCTGTCCAAGAAAGGCTTTTACAATTAGAAAATATAGAAGTTGCTATTGGGCTAGATAAATCTCCACTTTTCTTAATGCTTCAACAGCATCATTTTGATTTAGAATTCTTTTTTTTCTTCTATTTTTTAGAAGGCTGTTTAAAATGGCAATCTCCCTGAATATAAGTCCAACCCCTAAAACAAACTATTTCCTGGTTTTGAGGTCTAGTTTGCTTCCCCCTTCCACTTCAGGTCCATTCAGTTTGATTGTTCAAGCTAAACAACCATCAAGCCATATATATATTAACAAACTTCCTCTTCTCTTTGTGCATTGCATGGATTCTACCTCTTCAGTGTTAACCTTGTTCATGTAAAGTCCTCATACACGTGGCACTTCTTTGATGCAATGAACTGAATCTTTCAGCACCATAAAGCAATAATTTGCTAACTAAGAAGATGATTAGCTTTAACATCATTCCAAAGAACTAAGTATGGGTCATCACATTCACTCACTTGCTACATCAACATAACAATATAAATCTAATTTTTGACCAACCATTAAATAAGGAGACCAGACACAATTAGGGGGGGTTGCAGACTGCCAGAAATAGTGCAAATTGAGTCCACTTTAAGGGTTAGGGAATCATGGGAACTGTATTTTATTGTGGCACCAGAGCTCTCTGACAGAGAAGGCTCAATGTCTCAGAAAAAAAATTCCCATGATTCCCTAGCACTAACCCTAACCCTTAAAGTGGACTCAATTTGCACTATTTCTGGCAGTCTGCAACCCCCCCTTAGTTGGATTAAACAAGGACCATTTTATTGACTTATAACCTATTTAAATGTTTGAAGCCTGGGAATAAGCAAACTGAGGTAAAATGGGAAAGCAACCTGGTGCAGGTCCAGCTGAGGCCCAGATGTCAACCTACAACACCTCCCCAACCATCCCTTAGGTGAAACACCAAACCCTGAGGGCAATCCAAATAGAATGGTTGCTATCTTTGAAGGTCATATTTGCAAGGCCAAATCTGGAGGGCTCCTTCCCAAGTCCTGTGACATTATAAAAGAAATTAAACCCCAGATCATCCCAAAGGGCAGACATCTTTTCACATACCCCTGACCCATACCCTGTGGAGGCAGTTCCACAGGCCAACCCGCCACAACAATGGGATGCCAAGGTGTACAACAATCTTCTTCCCCCATACCTGCCTTGGACAAGGGACAAGAATCTGCTTAGTCCCATTCTCCCACCATGAGAAAGGGACAACAGGCCTAAATAGCTTCAGCAATTGACCCACTGGGCTTAACCAATGAGTCCAAGTGCAAAAACAACAAAGAGGACAACAAAGAGACCTCCTGCCCTGTAACAGCTTTTGCCATGTGATTTGGGGACCAAAACTATTTATTATTTATTATTTTATATTATTTATACAAAACTATACCATCAAGAGAGACTGAAACATCAAGGACATTATGAAAGGAAATGGACACTGATATACTACATCAGCTGCTTAGGTATGTATATATAACTAAATAATGTCTCCTGGCCACCCTTCCCAGTCCACCTTAACAGCCAGCAGTAGCAACAGATGGTACAGGTTTGTTCAGCTGCCGATTATGGCACAATGAGGATGACATTTCCAGCCCCTCCCACCAACAGAGGTCCTGCATCTGCTTGTCAAGCTTCACTTGCTGGTGAGTGGAACTGGAAATGTCATCCCCCAAATGGCAGCTGAACAGACCTCCTTCACCCAATAAAGCTGCTAGTTGTAAAGGTGAGCTTGGGAACATTTACTACATAGTAAGAGTACACCATCTTGCTCAATACAGAACAGTAACTGATCCATAACTCTAGGTTACAAATCTGCAACTTCAATACAGATTGCCAGCTAGAATTATTATTTCTACAACATGGCCAGGTTGGCTTGCTGCAGCAAGGATAGTAAGGAGTCTTGAAACACTGTAAAGACTAACAAACTAAAGATTATGTTATAATAAATTGGTCAGATTTATCTTATTAGGTTAGACAAGGTTATGTTGTTATGATTATGTTATAACCAGCTTGGTACCACAAGGTGTCTCATTTATTCTATTTGTCCTTTCCTCCCCCATGTATTAAATTCACACCTACTAAGAGTCTGAACTAATTTTGTACCTCTCCATCTAACCACCTATGATTTAAAAGTGGGAATTAATTGGAAAGGGTAAGCCGGGGGAAAAGAACTGGAGATCTCAAACCAGCTATGTGTGAGCTTTAACACATACAGGGAGGTTCACATAAAGTGTATAATTGAAAATGCAATTATCTCTTGTCTGAATGATAGCCAAAGGCAAAATCCCACTATGTTCACTTGTAGAACAATAACTAGAACATCATTCTCCTTAACTTGTTGAAGCTCATGTGCTGTAGTGACCTGGTCAGCCCAGAGCTGCTTTTCAGCATTAAAATTAAAATTTCCACACAATTAGAAGCAGCTCTAGGTTTCAGGAATTATGCACACTAAAAGGTGAGGTAATAAAGCAGGCATGAAAAATCTGACAGTAATGGGTAAAGAAAAGATAGGTGTAGATTTGTTCTCCAAAGAAAAACTAGTATATCATTTCAGCCAAAACCCATGAACTATGAGTTCAGAGATTGGTCCCACAGTAAACTCACTTATGGGTCCTAAATTCAACAGTACTATGAATTTATTATGAGTAAAGTTGCACATTCTCAACTTAATATGTCACCCTTTATATATGCAATACTGGGATAATGAACTGTCCTGTTTCACAGAACTGTTATGAAGGTTACTGAGATTAATAAAATCAAAGTAGCACATTTACTATGAATGTTAAAAATTTTCTTACAACAAACATGGCTGCTTTTGCTCTTGTGTGTATGACTTTTGAAATTAATTATACACTGAACTTAAAATTTGGAAGGAAGGGGAAAAATATTTCTCAGCTACCCTTTTAGACTTAAATTTGGGTCATCCCCACAGTCCAGTGGCCCATGGCCTCAACCCTTCCAAAAGACCACTGGCGCTGCCACTGTAGTTGTAGTTCCTCTTCCACAGTGTGGCAAAGTGTTGAACAAGGGCTCCAGGTGGTCTCCCCACTCAACCACTGAATGCCATTAGATATCACTGGACAGGTCACATGATTTCAGCTTCAGAGGAAAGCAATAGTACACATCTTCTGAACAAATCTTGCCAAGAAAATCCTACAATGAGGTCACTTTAAGTTGGAGCTGACTTGAAAGCACGTAACAATCCAAACCTTCCTTTAGTCACCTGAAAGCATTCACATATACCCCAAGAAGTCCCCTAAGAAGCTAAAACCATGAGCTATATTACATAGTAAGCAGTGTTTCAGAGTAAAATCATTCATTTCACGTGGTAGCAAGTCAAGCTGACTGTTTATTTAAAATCCAAGGAAAATATTATGGACAGGCATTAACATCTTTAACAATTGGTCAGAACTTTTAAAGGCTTGCCATCTAGGGATGTAGCCAAACTAAAGAAATAAAGCATTGTGGCAACAGTTCAACTGTCATGGCTCTATCCTGTATATTACTGGGATCTGAAGTTTGGTGAGGTATTAAGACTGGTATGTCAGAGAGCTCTGGTGCCTCACCAGACTACAAATCCTAGGATTCTATAAGATAGAGTCATGGTAGTTAAAAGTGATATCAAACTGCTTCATTTCTGCAGTGTGGATACACCCTTTGAAATTTTAGCTGCAGACCTTCCACAGTTACAGCTTTTCCCTTACTGTTTTGTATTGCCTGGACTGGTGTCCCATTTAATGTAGTTGACTGATGACAAGATGCACCTTGAGCCTCAATCTGCAACATGAGACCTTTATGTCATGTTTAGCTTTTAAAACAATTATAGTTAATAATAATAATACAACTTATTTTTATTCCCCCCCCCCCCGTGTAACGCAACTGTTCCTCTTTTTAGTTTAGAATTAAAACCAACATTTTTTAAGTGATTCATCTATTACCACAGAGCATGGATCAGATTTCCTAGCAGCTGTGTTGGAGTACAATAGCCAGGATTCCCAACTAGCACGCTTGCTGCAGCTGAAGTTCACTGTAGTTCAACAGAGCTGAGAGGTGCCAGAGGATGAAAGGAAAACCTGAGAAGACATAATACAAGTTCAGGCATTTACCCAGATATGGGTGTTTACCATTTCTGAATGCTTCCCAACTGCATAAGGAAGCAAGGCAGAAATCATTCTATCTGATCTTTTGCAAGAAGACCTACTAGAATGTTGTTGTTGTTAACTGCCATCGAGTCAACCTCAACTCATGGGGACCCTATGGATGAGACATCACCAAGACCCTCTGTTCTCCACTGCTCTGCTTAAATCCTGCAACCTCTTAATACTCGTGACCCCCTTAATAGAGTCCATCCATGTAGCATGTGGCCTTCCTCTCTTCTTACTTCACTCCACCTTCCCCAGCATTATTATTTTTTTCCAAAGAGTCCTCCTTTCTCATGATGTGTCTGAAGTACGACAGTCTCATTTTAGTCATCTTGGCTTCCAGAGAGGTTTCCAGTTTGATCTGCTCTAGAACCCATTTATTTGTCCTTTTGGCTGTATAATTTGTATAATTCTTCAATGTATTGCATCCAACGTCTTTTTATCTCTTCCTGGTCTTGAATTATGTAATTTTTATTGTCATAGGTCGCCCCAGTCCTTGGTTTGAATTTTCCTTTGATTTCCCGGATCTTGAGAAATAGATCTCTTGTTCTTTCCTTTTTATTGTTGTCTTCTATTTCTCTGAATTGGTCATTGTAGTAATTTTCTTTATCTTTCTGCACAGTATGTTGTACTGTTGCATTCATAATTCTTAGTTTGTTCCTATCTCCCTGTTGCTTTTCTTCTTTTCTTTATTGTTTGTAGTGTGTGTTTTTTCTGTCATCCATGTTTTTTTCTCTTTCTTTTTGTTTATTGAAAGTGTCTGTATGCATTCTTCTTTTATTATGCCTCTGGCTTCAGACCATAGTTCCTCTGGTTCTTGGTCTATTATGCTTAGTAGTGCAAAACTGTTTCTTATGTTATTAGTAAATTCTGTTGAGATATTATTTACATCATATTTTGGCATAATCACTGATTTTGTTTTCTTCTTGAGTCTTACTCTTATTTTTGTTATGAGTAATTCATGATATGTGCCGCAATCAGTGCCTGGTCTAGTCTTGACCACCATCTCTTACTTCCAATTATATAATCTATTTGATTTTTGTATTGACCATCTGGTGATGTGCATGTGTGTAGCCTTTTTTCTGGTTGTATTAAAATGTGTTTGCAATGAATAGGTTGTTGGCTTCACAAAAATTTATCAGATGCTCATCTGCTTCATTTCTTTTGCCTAATCCAAATCTGCCTACTGTTTTTTATTCTTCTTTGCTTCCAACTTTTGTGTTCCAATCTCCAACTATCAGTTTGACACCTTGTATTGGTGTGCTGTCAATTTCTTCCTGTACGCCTTCATAGAATGTATCAATTTCTTCCTGTTTTGCCTTGTGGTTGGTGCATATACTTGAATTATGGTGATAGTCATAGGTTTACCATGAAGCCTGACTGAAATGATTCAATCTGATTTTGCATTTCATCCTCTGACTGTTTTTGCCACATCTCTTCTTAGTATGAAAGCTATCCCATTTCTTCTTATCTTTTCATTGCCTAAGTAGAACACTGTGTGGTTGTTTGATTCAAAGTGGCCCATTCCTAGAATTACAAAAGACAATATATTGGCATATTCAGAGCCAGACTGTCTCTAGCACTATTGGCTGTACTGAAATGGTGTAACTTAATTATGAGACTGGAGAATACCAGCTTCTAATAATAACAAACATAGTAAACCAGTCATTTATCAGTACTGAGATAGTTCCCTCCCATCTGTGGGACAGAATAGTTTTCACCACAGTGCCAAAGAAATGAACTACTACCAGTCCCTACAGATAAAGCACTTTCCTTCTTTCTTCACAGATTCTCATATGTGCCATACATCTTCAGCGTTCCTGATTAAAAGGAGTGGAGACGTTTTGCCTCTCTATGAATACTTCCCTGTCACTGCGATACAAGTTCCCATGACAACTTGTCCCATATGTCACTACTCTTTAAGAGAGGGTCACTGCTCACAAAAGTCCATGGAGCAGCACAGTTCTTGCTTCCCAGAAAATTCCCTACTGATGCATTCATCTCTGTCAAATGGCTGGTCACAGTTCCACTCAGATAAACACAAGGCCCAGAATGAAACCTTTACAGATAAAGTCTCTGTCGCTAAAGGAAATTCTGGGTGGCATTGACAGTCAATCACAGAGACCCAACATGACTTGTCAAGGGAGAAGGGGAACCTACTATATAATTTTTGATATGTATTATATGAGCAAAGTCACTCCAAATACTTTGTAGATCCGAGAAATACAAGGCAGGTTCCCCAGAGATAGTGGCAGGTGAACTTCAGACATCAGCCCTCTTACAACAAATGCCTAAACCTAAAACTGCAAATAAAATACACATCTACTGGATCCACTCTTCAGAATGAAAGGCAGGTTGGAACCCCTGTTCTGTCAACGTTAAATTACATGTGAAGCAGAAGCACTGTGGTAGGCCCAGGGGCCACACAGACAGCCAAAGATGCCAAAAAATAATAGAAGTAGAAGCAAATCCCAGAAGCCAGAGGTCTACTTCTGGTTTAGAAAATTATTTTTTATGATAAATCCTGTAGGGTGGGATAGGGTGCTCCAACCTATTTCAAAAGCAGATCACTACCCTGGAGGCTTCTAAAGAAGGCAATGGACCTTCTTTTTTGCCAGAAAAAAAGGCAGTTAGGGAATCTAGACTGTCTCATCATAGAGTTTTCAAGGTAAAAAGACATTCAGGAACTGTTTACCATTGCCTTCTATGCAGTTCTAAAAAGAGTTAGACAAAGTGCCCCTGAAATTGTCTCTGAAAGCAGTGGGCAGTAATGGGTCCAAGAGCAAATCAAGTGTCAACTCTTAATAGGAAAACCTTTTTGAGCTGGGGGCCGGGTTGCTATCCCTCAGACAATTGGGGGGCCGAAGCACCAAAAATAAATAAATAAATAAATAAATAAATATAAAAATTATTTTTTAAAAAAATTAAAATTTTAAAAATATGCATGCACACTCTCTCAGCCCCAGAAAAGCCATGGCAAAACCCCTGTGGAGATTTTGCCAAGAAAGCCCCAAGAACAAGTAATAACAACAATAATCAATATCATCATGGGGGGGCGGAACCGGCCTGGGGCCAGTCCAAAAGTCTCGGGGGGGGCGCATCCAGCCCCTAGGCCTTAGGTTGCCTACCCCTGTCCTAAACTGTTGCTAAGAGCAAGCACAGTTTGTTGAGTTCTCACATAAACTGTAGTTAACTGGAAATGGAAGCAAAAAGCTTCTGAACCTGCTGCAGCTCCATATGAGGAAACAGGGTGGGCTTCACCAAGTTTTTTCACACAATGTTAACCTATGATTTAGTGTGAGCACCAAATGTAGCTGATAAGATATTTTTATGGTGTCTTCAACTTACTTAACAACCAAAACAGTAACACAAAGCACATATCCAGAAGAAGCTCAACTCAAGTTGTGAAACAGACACCACAGAGCAGGATGGAACAAAGTGTGTATGTGTTATTTTTTGGAGTAAAACTCCCAGAATCCCAAGCTAACACAATCAGACTATATCTGATTTATACTGATCAATGACAGTTTGACTTTTACTCAGTCATGAGTCAGTTTTATTTAAGTTTTGCTTCCATCTCACATTTTTGTAAGAAATTATTCCTTAATAAACAATTCTTTGCAATTTTTGAACTAAGGACTACATCATAAAATTTGATGTATACAGTGCTAAGAGATGTGGATTTCTATACTGACAGAGGGTTGTCTAGATGCCTGCTTGGTGTCCTTCTGACTCTACAGTTCTATGATTCTAAGAACAACGTGTTCTACACATTAGTCCAGGAAATGCATCACTCTGTTTCAGAATGAGGAGCAAAAAACCTTTTCACACTTCTCTGAATTGAAGTATTTTACTGCTGCATTCTATGTGAGAATAATTGCCATTTGGAAAGTTACATACCACAGTGTGTCATTCAGATATATTGTTTCCCATAAAAAGAGGTCACAAAAACAAGCAGTGCAAAAAAATGGCACAACTCTGCTAAGGCAATAGACAGCAAAGCAATGCAGAGTTTGGTATGGCTGCCTTGCCACTATTCTCACTCTCTTTTAAATAATAGATGAAACACCATTAAGATTTACTGTAACCTCAGTTCTGCCAGATGCTGCAGTCATTTGGCAGTAGTCAAATGAGGGAGCATCTGTTGGAATGGATGTCGCTTGTGGATGCTTGTTCTGCTAAAAGCCACTAAGACTGTCAGCAGAAATTACATTCCACAAATCGAAGCAGAATAAGAGCTTGAATTTTGGCATATATGAAATCAAGCAATTCCTGCTGGATGCCCCTAAGTGTCATTATCTACATGAAAACAAAGAGGATAAATACCAAAAGAGGAAAAATGAAAGGGAGGGAGGGAGGGAGGATCAATCTAATACAGGCTTTTCCACCCAAGAAATTAGTTGTTTCCATTGGGGCTTAGTTTCAGGATTCTGCATGAATACCAGAATCTTTGAGTGCTCAAGTTCCATTCATTACACTGACATATTAAAATGGTGTCCCTGATATCAAATAGCAAAATCAAGCTTTTTGGAATTTGTGTAGGTATGTGTGTATTTAATATTTTTAAGCCACAGCCAGTTAAGTCCATGGATAAAGAATCCATGGATACAGAAGGTTGACTGTAATTGAAAAGAACTACTGTATATCATTGAGTATCATTTCCATTCATTTTTGGAGTAAGAATTTTACCAAAAATCACACATTTCTTCCTTTTAAATCAGTGTGGCTCAAAATGGTAATCCACAGACCAGTGCCAGAATGTCTTTTAGTTTGGACACTTAGCACCTAAAATGTTCGCCATCACTGGCACAGGGATTAAAATCTCAGACTTTTAACACATGCACTCAAAGCCCTGTACCTGGATAGATAAATCTGTCAATTTTGATTTCTCCCACATTCATATCTATTCAATTTCAATTTCTTTTCATTTAAAACAGTGCTTATTCTTCAATGATTCACACATTTCTTCATATTTTTGGGGGGGAGAGAGACTTGAAATTGGGAAAATTAAAATGTGAAAGACTAATACAAAAAATCCCATGATAAAAACAGGACAAGCTTTTGAATACACATACAACTTCTCCCCCTCTCATGATATTCTCCCCAAGGAAGCAAACACAAAAGTTAATTGTGATCTAAACTGTACTATAATTTGTTGCTGACTGCAAAATTGAGAATACATGCTATACCACACAATACTTAATCTGACGGAGCAAATTACTGGTAGACCTCATTTTTACAGCGTATTGGCAAGAATTTTTAACACAAGAACTGTTTAGCCCACAGGTAATTAGTAACAGAAACAACAAAATGACTACCTTCAACTTGGCAGTTTAATTTATACTAATTGAATTGAAGAAAGCTCTTCAGGATTCCATTTTTTTTATAAAAAAAAAGACAGTGGGCCCCAAAAATCTAATATCTGCTCATCTCTGTTTTAGACTTTCAAGAGCCTCTCTACAACTTCTCAAACAAATGGCCAGCCCCAAACTCTTTAGATGTTATTTCCAATCCCACAACACCTCTGGCATCTGTGGCCCTTTGGGAAATCAACAGCTCTCTCAGTTTTAGTTATAGTTATAGCCTGACCAATCTTTCCTGGTATTGATGTACATATGCCACCATTTCCAAACTACAAATGAGGCAAAGAGGAATGGCAATAAAGCCACAAGTTAGCCAAATGCTAACTGAAATAGGGACCATTTTTAAAAAAAAAAAAAACATCGCAAAGATGTGTATTTCTTAACCTGTTCACAGAGGGAGTTCCAGAACATAGAATTTACAGTTATAAACTAAATAAAGGACCAGAAAGGTACACAATATAAGATACAATTGACATAGTACAAAAATCTTCTCCATCATCATTTCTTTACTTTTTTAAAAAAGACAATCTTAGAAGAATCCTACAAAATCTTGTTGTTTGATGTCTTAATTCCGGTCTGCAAAAACATTGATTCCAAATGTAGACATCATCCTGAGAGCTTCTTTTATCTCAACTGGCATTTCCCACTGACCACTAGAGGTCATGCACAATCTGTGGCATTCATCTGAACAGTAAAGTGTACATAAATGAAGAGTCTCATCCCTAAGGAAAAGCATGTGCACATACAGAGACTTGATCCTGTGTATCTTCAAGCACTGCAGGGAAGTCCACCATACTACTCTGCTTTGTAGCTACATTCTCACTGAGAGCTTACAATATTTTTTGAATCAGGGTGGATAACGTAGAGCCCTCCACATGTTAGTTGAACTGCAACTCCCACCAGCCCTAGCCTGCATAGCTAACACTAACAGATTACCATACATTCCAACAATATCTGGAGCAGCCCACCCCTGCATAAAAGAGAAGGCAAGTTGGGTAAAAGTGGAAGACCATTCATTCCATCTGTAAGTTATTTTTGGGTTTAGCAGGTTTTGTCAAATAATGTTCAGCTAGCTGGATCTTGGTCTACTAAAGCTGGCATTCTGAAGCAATTCTGCTCATGCAGTAAAATCAGTTAATACAGCTTAGACTAAATGCTTTACCTCTTAAGGAGTGTAGGGGTTTGTCTACATTACCTATAAACACCGAATTCTCCCCAGGCTCACTGCACACTGCTTACTTTATGCAGGCCCAATGCCCTGACCTGATTTGGGGTTTTCATGCCTTGTTGCATATTTTAAAAGACTCGTCTTTTGCTATGGATTTTCCAGAGAGCAAAACACAGTGACAACAAGAGGCTGCCTTCCTATGTGGTAGTAAGCGTCCCTGGCAGGTGCTCTGCAGGTGTGAGTGCTCTGAGGTCAGAACAAGGTTGGGTGGCTCTTCTAAACTCAGACAACTCTTGGCCACATTGATGGCACCAACTGGCTCATAAGGACCAAGTGGGAAGGCCCACTGTTTGCAGAAAACCCGCAGCAGGTAAGAGGAAATTCAGGGGGGATTTAGAACCAGAATACTCCAGAGGCATCCAAGAGCCCTAAGCATGAGACCAGAAGGGCACCACCATCAATGGGGACAAAGAGAAATGGTTGGAAGTCAGGTACATCAGAGCCCTCCCCTCTGAGACCAGGACAGCACCACCATCGACAGGGACAAAGAGAGAGGCTTGGGAGTCAGGTACATCAGACCACCACCATCACCCCCAGAGACCAGAAAGGTGCAGCCATCAGCTGTAAGTACAAAGAAGACCCCATTCCTTCCAATCCACCATCATCTAGCCTAAGAAGAAGAGAGAGGCACAGTAAGAAGAGAGGGGCACAGTAAGAAGCCCCCCCTTCCAATCTACCATCAACCAGCCTCAGAGGGGGAGAGAAGCAGGCAAGTTCCATCAGGCCTAGCCCAAAGTAAGAAGAAGCCCATTTGCCATGACCTTAACCCCAGAGGGAGAGAAGAACCAATGAATTGATCCCTTCACTATCACCATTCCCTTCTCCTTTTGTGTCATGTCTTTTTAGATTGTAAGCCCGACGGCAGAGAACTATCTAATTTTTAAAAAAATTAGCCACTCTGAGAGCCTTTATGGCTGAAGAGCGGGGTATAAATACTCCAAATAAATAAATAATCAATGGGGACAAAGAGAGAGGCATCAACGCCTCAGCCCAGGAACATCAACAAGACCAGAGCGCCGCCAATGCTGCCACTGGGGACAAAGCGAGAGGTGGGGAGGAGGCGGGACATCTAGGAGTGTAAAAGGGAAATGGAGAAGAGAACTGAGGGAGGGAAGAAGGGAATAACAGGCAGATTAACAGGCATAAAATAGAATAGGAACAGCTATTGGACTGCAGCGGTAATGGTGGGTGACAGTGAAGTCAGTTCTCACAGAGAATGGTAGAGTCACCATAGCTGACACTTGTCAGCATTGCACGAAAGGAGGCAAAAGGTGTTCCTCCTTGCAAGACCATTTAACCAACAAAACCCTTAGGTGAGACAGCTCAAAAACCAACAACTAGAGAGGGGGAGGTCAGGCAGAAAACATGTCCAATAAGGCAAGCATAGTTAGAAGCAATACTACACATGTAATTGGAACATGGAACGTGAGACACATAAGCCAGGGAAAACTAGACTAGTAAAGAAGAAAACGGAACACATGGATATAGCAATACTAGGAGTGAGTGAGTTAAAGTGGATAGGAATGGGTCACTTTGACTCAGACAACTATACAATAATCTATTCAGGAAATGAAAAAGCAAGAAGAAATGGGGTGGCTTTCATATTAAGGAAAGATATAGCTAAAGCACTCAAAAGATTCAATTCAAAGTCAGACTTATAAACATCACAATAATCCAGGTATATGCACCAACCACAGATGCAGATGAAGAGGAAATTGAGAGATTCTATGATGCAGTCCAAGAAGAAAGTGACAACATACCATCACAAGATTCCAAACTAATAATTGGAAACCTGAATGCTAAAGTTGGCAACAAGGAAGAATCAAAAACAGTAGGAAGATTTGGATTAGGAACATGAAATAACGCAGGAGAGCATCTGATAGAATTCTGTGAGACCAACATCCTGTTTATTGCAAATACCTGCTTCATACAACCAAACAGGAGACTATACACCTTGATATCACCAGATGGTAAATACAAAAACCAGATAGTCTACATCAGGGGTAGGCAACCTGCGGCCCGGGGGCCGGATGCAGCCCCATGAGGCCTTTGAACCGGCCCCAAGCCAGTCCTGCCCCCCCACCATGATGATATTGATTATTGTTGTTATTACTTGTTCTTGGGGTTTTCTTGGCAAAATCTCCACAGGAGTTTTGCCATCATGGCTTTTCTGGGGTTGAGAGAGTGTGCATGCATATTTTTAAATTTTATTTTATTTTATTTTTATTATTTTTATTATTTTATTATTTTGCTTCGGCCCGCCAATTATCTGAGGGACAGCAACCCGGCCCCAAGCTCAAAAAGGTTGCCTACCCCTGGTCTACATAATTGGAAGTAGAAGATGGAGAAGCTCTATCCTTGTGGCCAAAACCAGACCAAGAACTGATTGTGGCACAGTCCATGAACTGCTCACAACAAAAATCAGAGTTAAGCTGAAGAAGAAAGCAAAAAGCATCATTATACCCAAATATGACCTGAATAACATTTCAGATGAATTCAAGGACAATGTAAGAAACAGATTTGAACTATTGAGTATAATTGACTGGGAACCTGAAGAACTGTGGACAGAAGTCAAAGACATAATTAATGACAAATTCAAGAAAACACTAACAAAAAAGAAATACTAACACAAAAAAGAAAGATAAGAAACAATGGATGACAGATGAAACACTTCATGCAATAAAAGAAAGAAGAAAAGCAAAAGCAAAGGGAGATAGGAACAAAACCAGAAGGATGAACACAACTGTCCAACATCTGACACACAGAAATAAGGAGAAATACTACAATGACCAATGCAGAGAAATAGAAGACAACAACAAAAAGGGAAGAACAAGAGACCTCTATCAAAAAATCCGAGAAATTAAAGCCAAGTTCAAATCAAGGGCAGGGATGATCTATGGAGAAAAAAAGAACATAATATAGGAACAAGAAGAAATAAAAAAGACGCTGGAAGCAATACACAGAAGAGTTATACAAAAGAGAGGAGGGAATGAATGGCATTTCAAATGAGGAACCATATGAAGATGAACCCCAAATTCTAAGAAGTAAAGTACAATCTGCAAATGGTGGACAGATGATATCCCAATTGAACTGCTACAATGCCCACAGACAGATGCAACTTTAGTGCTAACTGAAATATGTCAACAAATATGGAAAACAAAGTGGTTGTCAACAGACTGAAAATGCTCAATGTACATACTAATCTACAAGACTGCAATACTGCAGCAATTACAGGACAAGAGCACTAATTTCACATGCAAGCAAAATAATGCTAAAAATTCTGCAGTATAGACTCCAACCAGACATGGAGATAGACATTCCAGACATGCAAGCAGGATTCAGAAAAGAAAGGGGCACTAGGGACTACACTGCAAACCTACGATGCTAATGGAGCACACCAAAGAATTTAAACAAATAATCAGCATGTAGCATGTGTTTCACAGACTACAGCAAAGCATTTGATTGTATAGATCATGAAAAATTATGGAATGCACTCAAAAACATAGGGGTGCCATTACATCTGATAGTCCTGATGAGGAATATTTACCAAGGACAGGAGGCCACTGCCAGAACAGAATTCGGAGAAACAGAGTGGTTCCCAACAGGCAAAGAGGTCAGGCAAGGCTGCATCCTATCACCCTACCTGTTTAATTTATATGCTGAAAACATCATAAGAAAAGCAGAATTAGAATCGGGAAAAGGAATAATTATAATTAAGATAGGAGGAAGCAATATTCACAACCTAAGATATGCGGATGACACCATAATATTAGCAGGTCTGATGCTGACCATAAAGAAAACAAACAGAAGAAATACACAAATTCAATCTAGGAAACCCACTCCCTTGCACAAACTGTCTTTCCCCTGCATTCTTTCATGTTCTCCAAATCAAGATCCTAAGGCAGTGATTGTGTACCTTTTAGAGACCAAGTGCCCAAACTCAGTGTCATTCCCACCCGGGGTGTTACTCAGGGTGGGACTCTGAGGATGAAAACCAAGGCACACTGTCTCTGCCTCAGGCTAGCAATAGCAAACCCCTCCTCTGATGAAACTTGCCAAGAAAACCCCATGATAATGTTTCACCTTAGGGTCGCCAGCAACAATGTGGAGGCACAAAGGCACACACTGGCCACCCACTGCCACTGTTTCCTTCTCCTCCCTCCCTCCCGGCTCTCACACAACAACAACAACCAAGCATTTTAAAAGCAGACAAGACACACAATAATAACAACAAATGTAATACAGGGAGCCAGCATGTCCAGTGGTTTTAGCGTGCGACTCTGGAAACCAGGGCTCAAATCCAAGCTTGGCCATGGAAACCCACTTGGTAACTTTGGACAAGTCACACTCTCTTAGCCCTAGGGGAAAGCAATGGCAAAAAAATCCCCTCTGAACAAATTTTGCCAGGGAAACTCCATGATAGGTTTCCCTTAAGGTCGCCATAAGTTGGAAACATCTTGGAAACAACAACAACAAAAACAACAAGCATTTAAAAACCACAGAAGCTTTGAATTCCTACCCAGCCTCCCCTTCCCTCTGGAAGTAGCGGGAGCAGTGGCAGTCGCAGCTGAGGCAGCGAGGCTCCTCCAGGGCCCTGGAAGCCGAGAACAGCCAGAAAGAGCCAAAAGCATGGCCACTTGGAGGAAGGAGACAGCCCTTCCCAGCCACCGAGATTTTCAAATTCCCTGCCCATGCTTCCTCCAGCCAAAAGGAAGCCGAGCCATAAGAAGGAAGGACTCTTGGCCAATCATGCAAGCCCACAGAGATGGTTCCCCATGCCCTCTCTGGCACACATGTCATGCATTTGCCAACATGGCCCTAAGGCCTATCACAGGATTTTCTCTGCAAAATTTGTTCCAAAGGGGCTTGCCACTGCCTTCCATCTGACACTGGGAGTGTATGACTTGTGCAAGGTCAACCAGAGGGTTTCCTTGGCTGAGCAGGGATTTGAACCCTGATCTTCTAAAGTCCTAGTCTAGAACTCATATCACTATACCATACTGCCTCTAACTTTCCTGCTGAAACCTACCAAATCAGTAGCAGATTTGAAATTTTTTTGAAAGCAACTATTTAATTTAATGTGATCTGACTGCATCCTACAACAATGGTGGTGGAAATAATACTACACATCTGTAATGGCTATTTGTATCTCCTCTCCCATTTGTTTCTCTTCTCCTAAGAGCAAATGCCCCAAAATAAAGAAGTTACATTTCATCCAGGGTTGTTTTCTGAGTGTTTTACTATACTTACTGCTCTCATTAACCTTATTAAAGGCAGAAACAGAGAGTCATCAATGCAAGATGATGAAAACTTTTTTTTTCCTCCAGGATAGATGAAGGGACAACTCTGTTTCCCAACTGCTTCTTATTTATTTACAAGTACATTTCTAGACTTCCTTTCAGTCCTAATTTGAAACTCTGCCTTAAAGCTGTTTGCAATCCATTAAAAACTGATAAAAGTCACTAAAAGTAAGTTTGAACATTATAGCAAAATTAGAGGCAGGAATTTGTGGGGGGAAAGCTCAACAGAACGATACAATATATTCGGATTCTCAGGCGTGTTCCATCTGTTTTGCTTATGAATCTTTTCCAAAAAGGACTCAAAATTCTAGTCACCATGAGTAAAACACACAGACACATCCCCTGGCAAACATTAAGCATAAATACTTCAATAGTCTCACAAAAGTACATCAGATGGATCGTACAACATGGGTTATGGGCTTCTCCATGACAGGAGTAATGCCAGACCAGGAAGGAACAAAAAAGCCACCTTCCACTGGAGTTTTTGAAAAGAACAATTATATTATCATTGTTCTCCAAATGGAAAAAAAGGTGAATTAATACTTTAGTACATGACCAAAAAAATTAAAAAGACAACCAACTGGGTTGGTGGGAAGTGAAATCATTGTGATTAAACTGCACCTGGTAAATTAAAAATCTGTGTTACTCTCATGTGATCAGGAATTGTGCCAAATGAACATGTACCAACCTGCCCCTCCTTCACTTCTCTTGTAAAGGTTTCCAAGGTAGCAGACTTGAAGCGGAGAGATTTAGTCTGCCGTTTAACTTTTACTGAATCCCTTCGGCGATCATAAGAAAATGATTTGGACTTCTTTTTCATTTTCATTCTTGATTTGTCCGCCATTTTAATCCACCAATGCCAGTGCCAATCCCTTCTTGTTGGTACTCTGAGCTGCACCACACAGATACCAGCTTCCAGGGACTTCCAATCTCCAGATAGATTAATTTTCTTCAGAAAATTTGTAAGAATGTAAGTAACCCAGTACAACTAGCATCACTGCAGAAGTGTTTGTCATGTGTCCAATAGCCACACAATTTCTTCGAAGGGTCACAATCATTGAGAAGGAAGCATAAGGTTTGTCACAACAAGAAAATCTGCAATGTTGATCTAAAGCAACAGCACATATCCTGTCAAGCACTTTAAAGGTGAAAGAAAGATGCAAGCCAGAAGGGTGTGTATTGTCACTACCTACAGGGAGGAGGTAAAGCAACCCAACTGGGGTTCAAAGCCATTCTTTTTTAAACTCCTCCCTTGCAGAGACTTATTGCTCAAGCTGCACTGTATTAATTGACAAGCCTGGGTTGTGTTTTCACCATTGCTTTTTTAATGAAATCAAAAGTTCAGACAACCTCACTTGTTTCTCACACACACCATACCAAGATGGTGACTGTTTTAAATGCTTCTTCCTTTGGTTTGAATATCTGAATGATTAAATAATCAAGGTATATCATTCTGGAAATGTTTTGGAAATTTATACCTTATATTCCCTATGTAATAGTCTGGAAGACAGTTTCCAAGCATAATGTAAAGCATAACCAATGGTGTAGTAGTTTCAGTGTTGGATTATGACTCTGAAGATCAGGGTTCAATTCCCTTCTCAGCCAAATCACATGCTCTCAGCCTCAAGGGAAGGCAATGGCAAACCTCCACAGAAAAAATATTGCCAAGAAAAACCTGTGATAGGTTTCCCTTAGGGTCACCATAAGTTGGAAATGACTTGAAGGCACACAACAACAACGACTAAGAATAAACAATGAGCAAATTGGACAAATCAGCTTCAACACATGTAACAAAAGCAAGAGAGCAACTAAGAGCAGGTAGAAGACTTGGTTGAACATGGCAGACTGTTCTGGGGCTCCAAATGGGCAATATGCCTATGGAGGAGAGTTCCATCACCAAAACACCACTCCAGAAATAACCTAATTTTTGTAGCCACCCAGCTGACTCCATAAAGACTTTCATATGATTTATCATATTTATCACCTATCAACAGCAATCTGGCTATGGATGCTGGGCTACAAAAAATCCTCTTACTTCCCAAATTGTGCATTAGATAATAATGAAGAGTTTTGTAATGAAGAGTTTGTAAGAGTTTTGATCATATTTTCTGTGCCAAAGAGCTACCATTTAAACAACATATTAGAAGATGAAATGTGTTAACAGCAAGCCGCTGTAAGCAAATGAAAAACTAACTTATAAGACCTAAAAAAACATGAATAGCATGTAATCCAATGTGTTAATCCTCACCTTCTTTAAAATACTGGAAGTTTACTAAATTGTTGAAATCTACCAGCTCAGATAGAACTCTATGAACTCAGAGGAGCTCCATGATTTCTCTTCCACAATCCAAGCAACAGTTTGTGTATAGAAAAGAGAACCAAAACACCAGCTAGAAACAGCAAAGGGGGGGGGGAGTAGAATCCAATCAATCAAACAAAAAAGTGTTTGATTTTAATAATAAAAGTGGAGGAAATATGCAGAACACAGAAAAACCAAAGCTTGAAGGCAATTAAATATGACTAATAACCAAATATATAATACAAAATAGAATAACAGAAATGCTAACAAACTCCAAAATAAAACAAAGCAGAGTAATACTATAACTAAGTACTACAAATGTACATAAGATAAAAACACCTGAACACAAAGAACTATGGAAGACAAAATGGCACCCAAGTTGTGTGCATGAGTGTGCGCGCACGCATGCCTCTGCCCCCCCAGAGATCTAGGGGACAGTGAACCGGCCCCCAGATCAAAAAGTTTGGGGACCCCTGCTCTAGACCATCTTAACTGATAACAAAAACAGCCTCTTGACAAAATGTAGGCCTATGACTCTAACATTTTTTCTTCTTTTCCTGTATGATTTTTAACACCTTTGATTGATGAAGAAGCCAGCAGAGCTTCAAAAGCTTTCATGATGTATTTTTTGTATTTTAGGTTGGCCCAATAAAGGTATCACTATTTTGTGGATTTTGGATGTTACTTAGGTGTGTTTTACAAAGTACTGAACATGTTTAATTTGGTCCTACTCATTGCTAGAGAATTTAGATTTGATATGATGCACTATATTTTTAATGGTTAGGGTCACACACTATTTTTAAAACATATTATAAGCACATTGCAAAGATGCAAAGTGTGGGTGTTAGAAGGTGTATCTCATAGAGCTGCACTTATCAGAAAGATGCAGTTGCTGAGAGCTCCCTACTGACTGTACTCTCATTCTCTGCCTGTTTAATGTGTGGGGAAGCCTTGAGACATATCCACTGGGACTAGCTGAGCCATCCCACTCCACAGTCTACTCCTCCATTTAAAAGCAAATTTTCTTCAGAAGACACATACAATTAATCATGTGGCCCAATGACCATATACAAGGACGCATTAGGCTTTTTAAAAGGACTAGCCTTTCCTTAAATAAAATATAACCTACCTTGATTTACAGGCCTTTCCTCTGTTTTGGTGTGTGATCCACTTCACATAAAACCAGTGTGAATAATTAATATAGGAGGTGGCTTTAGCCAACACTGTAACAGGGAAGAATACTCAGAGCTCCAAGGTTTATATATCACTTGTTCTACAGAATAGAAATGCAGAATTAATAAAGGTCTCCAGGTGTCAAGAGTTAAAAGGAACATGACTGTTTCAGCTGCACTTTGAAGTATAACTGCATCATTCTCACATTATCACATAAGGATAGCCTTCTCAGCTATTACTCCAGTACTGTGGAATGGCCTGCTGGACAAGATCCATCTTATTACCCCCTTGAACAACTTTTAAAAGGCTGTTAAGATGGACCTTTTCCGGAAGGCCTTTCCTGAATAGTTTTCCCGGCCCCTCGACCTTGATTAATCCTTCTTCCCCCTTTTTGTGCTGCTGTTATTATGATTGCCATGTTATTTGTGATTTACGTTATTTTGTTTTATATTGTTCTTTGTTCAATATCTTTTTAAGGGGTGGGAGGGTTTGGGGGGTTTTGTATGTATTTTATATTGGTTTTAATACTGTAAGCTGCCCCGATTGCGTCTCAGAGGGGTGGGATAAAAATAAATTATTATTATTATTATTATTATTATTATTATTATTATTATTATTATGGGATAGATGAATGAATGGAAAAGAAAAGTCACTGTGCTAGTGTTAATGTGGTCTGGATTTTGTAGTGAAGATTACTAAGAGTTGCATATCCCAACCACCTTGACTTGTAATCTCTTTGGGGTAGAGAAGTTTGCTCATTTTATGCCTGTGGTAAAATCTCAGCTAGGCCAATCATGTTGTACTATTAAATTCACCAGATCATTCAGCAGATGTGGTATATTTCTGCTATGTTTAGAATCTATCACAATAAACAATACCATAATCTTTCCACAGAAGGTCAAGATTCCATGAACTACACACACAGCAATGTCAGGTAGTCCAGAATTTCCCAGCTGTTAAAAAAGTGTGTACTAGTAACGCCACATACAGACAACAGCAGATATGGTTGTAAACCTATCCCACCATTTCTAGAGGAATACACTTAACTAGAGGTGTGAGGAGGCAGAAAGAAAATGTGTGGATATACATGCTGACATGGGTTACTTTTAACTCAGAAAAATCTCTTGTCAAAATTTTGGCAGCCTGGTAGTAACATCTGCTTAACAGACTATAATGAAGTGCTGCTAGATTTCTCCCTCCATCCCTTTTGTATCCTTTTGATAAATGGTTAGGATCAACTGCATTGTTTGTTGCTCTCAATACATTGATTGAGAAAAGCAATTTTTTGCTAAAATAATTTCTTTAAAAATAAATACAAATCTCACAGCAGCAGGACAGATGCCAGACTTAGAAATCTCAGATGTCTTGCATTATTAGTAATTACAATTACTACTCTTTCACGCCCGCACCCCATATTACACAAAAATAGCTCAGAGATGTTGATCTCTCCCTTTAAACTGCTTCCATCATTGCATCTAATATATGTCATAATAATTATAGTCTTCTACCAAGCTGTATTGCAAGAGGACAAGCAGCAAATCCATCAGAAATCTACATTCTCCAAAATATTGAGCTGGTACACAGATAACACAAAACCATAATTTAGCTTTTCAAGAGTGAGCTGTAGCAACTAAACTTTCTTGCACACCTCCTCCTCCAGAGATGCTACAAGGAGAAGATTGCCAGCTTTTTATGGTATATTTTAAGTGTGTCATTGAAAATGTAACTCTGGTTAATAATAACTATGGTTAGTGAAAACAAGCCAGCTTCACAGACTTGTATCCACTTCCTACTGTGTAAATCAATCTCAATTTGTAGAAGCTCAGATATGATGGCAAGCTTCTGCTTAGTCTATAATGGAAGCCAAAGCTTCTAAACTACTCTGCAAGGCCCAAGCAGGGAAGCAAGCAAGCATGAACCTGGGGTTTGCTGTGGCAGGTGAATAAAACTAGTGGAACAGCACAAGGGACTCTATCACAAAATGGATTACAAACAACATTCCCACTGCAACAGAAATTTGGTCATGAGAGTACTTGTTCTTGTGACTGAAAAACATGGTCCTCTCCTTTGAAAAGTTTGCAACTTCATGCTTAAAGCTCTGGAAAGAAATTGTACACACCACATGTGGCACTACAAATCAGATTCATAATAGAGCCTTCAGGGAGAAAGGAGGGGTCAACTATCCTTCCCTCACCTCAATCACTTGTGGCTGATTGCATTCAGCAGGACTTACATCTGTGTAAATAGAAGCCTGAGAGGGTCAAAGGAAATAAAGGGGAAGAAGGGGAGAGAGAATCAGACCAGATATATAAACTGCTCTCAAGCTGCTCTACTGTACCTCCTTCAATCTGTTCCCAACCCCTTAAGCTTGGGCCGCTTAAATTCTGTTATTTTCTACAGCCAGACAAAGCACAGCCAGACATTAATTAAAGGGATAAAGAGCCCTTGCAGGGCTTTAAAATGGGAGTTTGCACAGAAAGCAATTTGTTATTTCACTGAAAATTTCAGCAGCAATTTGATCAGTTAACATGACTCTGTGCTATGAATGTTTTATGAACTCCAGTTGGGCGCTAATGTACTAAAATGAATTTCTTGATTTTGTTACCACATTCTCTAAAGAAAACACACAACAAACATTCCTCTGGCTCCCTCCATTTCAGTCTTTCAGATGGTACACCTAATCACCAATAAGAAGATTTTGTTTGTTTTTTTGCAATGGATGAGGACAAGATGCCCTCAGCCTCAACAAATCAAGGGCAGCTGCACTGACGTACAGGCATGGAAATCTGGTCTAGACATTGCCACTCACCTGCCCCCTTATTGCATCTTTGCACTCAGGAGAGCATAAATAAAAGATTAAGAGTTATGCAGGAGCAAAAATGCTGACTGAATATTAGGGAATGAGAAGCCAACTGAGGGAATGTATTCTTCTAAGCCAGAGAACAGAGAGAAGTTACAAAAAGTGACTTAGGGCTGATGCAGATGGCCCGTTTGAGGCAGCATAGAGCCGCCCCGGGAGCTGCGGATCAGGACTACAGCAACCCCACACCGTGGCCCCCATCCTCCTTTTTGCTGCCCCCAAAAAAGTGGCAAAATGCCATTCCTTTTGGGGTGGCAAAAGGCCACCCTAAGAGCCCTAAGAGGAAGGCCGCCCTAAGAAGAGTACAGGTGCGCGGCATTAGGACAGCGTCAGGGTTGAGTTGGGGTGGCTGGCAGCTGCCCCACCCCCAGGCCAGCCCTTTAGGCCAGTCTGCATAGCCCCTTAGTGAGAACACTATTAATGTTAGAAGCTGTAGTACAAAAAAATCCATCTTTCCTTACAATAACCTATTGTTGCTTTATTATCTTCCCTCCTCTTTTTTCTACACATCTTCACCATTTCACATCTTAATACAGAAAATATTAAACCATTTTAGAAATCATTACCATTAAACCACTTTGCAACCAAGTTTTGCCACCTTTCATGGCTGAAAGCAACTTCACATCTTCAGGGACAAAGCATATCCTAAACGAACATATATACCAGTGGAGAACGCAAGTGCTGTGCGCGCATATATATATACACACACACACACACACACACACACACACAGAGAGAGAGAGAGCACTTGTGTATATATATCTGATTATTTGAAAATCAGATTTCTCTGGACCAGGAGTTGTGAGGTACAAGGTAAAGTACAAGAGACAGGAAGGGTATAAGAGAGAAAGTGCTATGCAGTTTGAGAGGGAGGGATACATCCTGACTTGTGGTAGCTGGGTAGAAGGCTGCTCATCATCTTTATAATTTCTAACCAAGCCAATACAAACCATGAGTCTGGTTCTGCCATATCTACCAGCACAATGTCTTTCCACCTTTATCAGTCCATAGCCATTCAAACATCATACCTGTGAATGAAGTAAAGTAGGGCTTCCTGCCTTGTATTATATAAAAGCACCTTCCTGCTCTGTAAAAAGGTAAAGATATTCCCCTTTGACAAGATTGTCATGTTGTGTCCGACTATAGGGGGTGGTGCCCATCTCTGTTACTAAGCCAAAGAACCAGCATTGTCAGAGACTGTGATCCTGTGGCCAGCATGACTGAACAGAATGAATGCTGTTTACCTTCCCACTGAGAAGTGGTACTATTTATCCACTTGCATTTGCATGCTTTCGAACTGCTAAGTTGGCAGAAGCTGGGACTAGTGATGGGAGCTCACCCATCATGCAGCACCCGGGCCTCAAACTGTCAACCTGTCAACCTGCCAATCTTGCAATCAATAGAGTCAGCATCTTAACCACTTGAGCCACCGCATCCCTTGCTCTGTACTACACGCTCTCTAGTGCACACCAAATTAAAAGAGGTTCATTTTTGCATTTATGTTACAGATCCTAATAGCCGAGCAGCACTCAAATGACTATTAGATTACACCCACAGGAATGGTAGCCAACTACACTTACTAATTCTATCTTTAAGCATGTTTTCCCACTAATATACGTAAGACACAAAGTCAGGCTAATGGCATTATAATTGCCTGGCTCCCTGTGGATCCTTTATTAAAAGCTGGCATTAATCAACAAGCTAATCCTCCTATAAAAAAGGTAAACTGCACTGGAAGATTGCATACATTGTTTGTGGAATCTTAACAGTTTCATATTTAAATTCTTTAAGGACTCTCAGAAATACACCATCGATATCAGGTGACTGGTAAATTCTGCCAGTTAGCTTCACTTCTTCCAGCAGACAGCCTCTCTGAACTAGTATCTATCCAAGATCTTCCTTGGTGAAAATTAAGAATTTGGGAACTCAAACATCCATTGAGCATCTCTGAAATCTCTCCTATTCCTGTTAGCAACCCTATAGTTGCTTATTGTCCTTCAATTCAAATGTCTCCCTGATTGGTTCTGCTTCTTGTGCATTTGTTCCCATGTATTTTAGCAATACAAGACCCGGGTGTTTCTCCTTTTTATTTTGTTCTGCGAAGTGCACTTCCACTTTCCAAAGGAAGCATTCCTAGCCATTATGGCTTCTTTGGCTATGCTTCTTAACCACACAGGCATCTCCTTGGTCCAGGTTCCTCATTTGTGGTATACATTTTATCCAAACTTCCTATTATTGTGGTTTTGAACAAGTGTCTCAGGAAGCAGTACTATTGGCAGGGGTGGGGGGAGGGTCTGAGTATAATTCCTTCACACAGTTTTCAAGCTTTCTTTTCAATTGCAGGTCTTCAATTTTTACCTCAGCAGCAAACACTTAAGATGTTTTATGCCAAGCCCTAGACTGGGCAGAAAAATAAGTGTAATGTGCCAGTACATTAGTGCAAGTGTCTATACAGAAGTAGAAATCATGAGGGTCTCCAGATATTGCTGGACTGCAAGTCCCATCAGATCTAGGAGGCATAACTGATGGTTACAGATGCTGGGAATTGCAGTCCAACAACATCTGGAGGGCTGCATGATTCCTACTCCTGTATAGAGGGTCTAAAAGATCATAAGAAGCCTTTGCTCACCTAAAAGTAAAGGTAAAGGTTTCCCCTTTGACATGATTCATTTATTTTATTTTATTTTATATTATATTATATTTCTATCCCGCCTTTTTCTGCAAAGGGACCCAAGGCAGTTCACAATTAAAATTCTAAAAAACAATATCAGAATAAACAATTAAAAACATCAGCTAAAAACAATATAAAATACAAACATTAAAACCACAATACCCATATAAAATGTATCCCATAATTTTGCATTATGCATTAAGTCTGCCTGAAAAGAGCCATTTTTGCCTGTCGATGAAAGGAAAGCAAGGAGGGGGGCAGCCTTGCTTCTTGTGGAAGGGCATTCCAGCGGGCAGGAGCAGCCCCTGAGAAGGCTCTCTCTCGTGTCCTCACCAGGCGAACCTGTGATGGTGGAGGGATCAGGAGAAAGCCTCCTCCTTAAGATCCTAGGGCTCCAGGTGGTTCATATGGGGAGATATGGTCTCTCAAATAATCTGGACCTATGCCGTGTAGGGCTTTATAAATAATAACCAGCACTTTGAATTGTGCCAAGAAACAAATGGGTAGCCAGTGAAACTGTTTCAGCAAAGGAGTTATATGTTCCCTATAACTGGTCCCAGTCAGCATTCTGACAACGGCATTCTGCACATGCTGAAGTTTCCGGACAGCTTCCAAAGTCAGCCCCATGTAGATTGCATTGCAGTAGTCCAAATGAGATATAATCAAGGCATGTGTAACTGTAGCCGGATGTGACATCTCAAGGACTTGGCACACAAGTTTTAACTGTGCAAATGCACTCCTGGCCACTGCTGAAACCTAGGCATCCAGGTTCAGAGTGGAGTCCAGGCGCACACCCAAGCTGCAAGCCTGAGATTTCAGGGGGACTGTAACCCCATCCATCGCAGGTAACGTCGCTATTCCCTGATCTGCATTATGACTGACCAGAAGCACTTCTGTCTTGTCTGCATTAAGTTTCAATTTATTTGCCCTCAACGATTCCATTGCTGACTGCAGATACTGGTTCAGTACTGAGACGGCTTCCTTGGATTCAGATGGAAAGAAGAGATGAAGTTGGGTGTCATCTGCATACTGATGACACCCTGAAACTCCAGAGGACCTCTCCCAGCAGTTTCATAGATGTTAAACAACATGGGGGAACAGAACAGAATCCCGTGGGACTCCACAGGCCAGTGGCCAAGGAGTTGAACAGGAGTCCCTCAACACCATCTTCTGAGTCTGCCCCTCTAAGAAGGACTGGAACCACTGCATAACAGTGCCCCCAAGTCCCATCCCAGAAAGGTGGCTCAGAAGGATACCATGGTCGATGGTATTGAAAGCCGCAGAGAGATCCAGGAGAACTAACAGGGACATATTCCCTCTGTCCAGTTCCCTGCAGAGGTCATCCACCAAGGAGACCAAAGCTGCCTCCGTTTCATAGCCAGGTCTGAAGCCAGATTGAAATGGATCTAGATAATCCATTTCATCCAGAAACTCCTGGAGCTGGGAGGCCACTACTCACTCCAGAATCTTGCCCAAGAATGGAATATTAAGAGACTGGCCAATAGTTATCCAGAATGGCGGGATCCAGGGAGGTCTTTTTCAGTAATGGCCTCACCACAGCCTCCTTTAGGCAGGATGGCAATGTGCCTTGCTGCAGTGAAGCATTCACCACTTCCTTTACCCACTCAGCCAGTCCCCCTCTAGCTGCTTTCAGGAGCCAGGAAGAGCAAGGAACCAGTGTACACGTAGTAGCCCTCACTTCTCCAAGGATCCTGTCCACATCATCAGGCTGCATAGATTGATACTTATCCAGTAAAACGAGACAAACAAGTGCCAAGATTACATCCACTGGACCTGTGTCAACTACGGCATCCAAGTCAGAGTGATTTTGTCAGCAAAGTGTCTTGCAAATTCTTCATAGCGTGCTGTTGAGTGGTCTTTGTTTTCATCTTGGGGGGCAGAGTGTAAAAGGCCCTTGACCACTTGAAACAGCTCTTTTGGATGACACTGTACTGATGCAATGGTGGCAGAAAAATGTGATTTCTTTGCTGCATCCATTGCACCACCACAGGCCTTCCAATGGGCCTTAGCCCGTGTTCAGTCGGACTCACTCAGAGTTTTCTGCCACTGTTGCTCTAGTCTCCATCCCACTTGTTTCATCACCACCAGCTCCCTAGTAAACCAGGGAGCATGTCTGGCTCAACTTTGTGGGAGAGAACACTCAGGGGCAATCGTGTCCATCACCCTGGCCGTTTGCCTATTCCAGAGATCTGCCAGGGCTTTGACAGGATCATCTGCCAATGGCTGTGTGGTTCTGGGAGTTGTTGCCCCCTGATTGAACTCACTCAATAATCTTGCAAACTTTGGTAAAGCAAGGTTTCCAGTCATGAGGAGGCATCCAAGCATGTTCAGTCTAAATCTTCAGACTGAAGATGACCAAGTCAGAGTAGCAGCCAACTATGGTACTACAGATAGAACCCTACCAGTAACACAAACGTATGTCTGCTTTTGGACAGACCACAAGATGCTATTCTGTACCCCTTTGCAAAACATCCTAAACATCTTCCTCCCCAGCTGTCAAGCCCCAGAAGGGGATACAATTGCTGCTTACCAGAGGAAAGCAGAAAGAGCAAGGAGGAAATTCAACCAACCGAACTAAGGCAAAGTCACAGGCACTACATTTGTCAGCACAGTCCCATTTCCTTTCCCCTCTGAGCCAAGATAAGCCAGTTTGCCAGTGTTTAAATTGTCTCCACATTCTCTGCTCTCCTCAGTGGTGGTGGTGCTGGAGGAGGAGGAGGAGAAGCCCGGAAAACTTAGGATGGGATGCAAATGGCTAGAGTAGTGGATCTTAACCTTTGGCCCTCCAGTTGTTTTGGACTTCAGCTCCCAGAATATCTATCATTGGGCATACTGGCTGCAGCTTCCAGGGAATGAAGTCTTAAGGCATCTGTTGAACCAAAGGTTAAGGGATACTTGGCTACAAAATACCATATCCCCAAAAAAGACATAGGCAGGAGGTAGACACAGAACTTACTCTCTACCTGCTTGATGTAGGATCTCAGCTTGAAAGCAGAACTTGCCTGCACATCACACACCAGACACTTTTAGGATTTGTGTGTTCAAGCAAAAACCAGCCTATGACTTTAGCCAGTCTACCATTTTCATAAGGCTTAAATTGATGAACAGATCATAATTTAAAAAAGTGGAAAGAAATCAACTCCAGTAAATTTAGTTTTTAAATTATTTATGCCATGTGCAGCAGAAGACATCTTACTTCACAGTCTAGCAACCAAGGTATGAAGAACAATGCCTACAATTCATTTTAAAAAGCATCACACAGACATTTCTCTGTCTTTCTTATGAAAACCTAGCTACCAGCCTCTTTCTATCAAATTATTCAAAATGGTTTTAGAGCCATTTCCTACTCATTCCTTCAAAATGTGCTATTTTTCCTCATATTGGCCATCTGCTAGGTCAACAATGGCCTTCAGTCTTTCCTCATGGATCTAAACAACAATCCTTCCATTATCATCAGTTTATTTTGTTGCAAAGACTGGTAAGGTTTAAACAGTTGATAAAAATATTTTGGGAGGTGGAAATCTCTAGGAGTCAAGGATTCAACAATAGAAAGAGGCAACTATCAGGAAGTTTTTATTCCATGCAAAGGTCAAAGCTGTCCCAGAATTTTTAGACAAAAACATGTTTAGACAAAAACATTTCAGGACTCAATTGGTGACTGAGTTTGGCCTTCTAGAGAGGTCCCCAAATGGTCAAGCTAGTAAACATAACCGAAAGCCAAGCTAAGTAATATTTTTAGGGTACAATGCCATAAAACTTTCCACAGCACACCATGTGGCACCATGTGTTGGACAAAATCCTCTACCTCGCAGCTGCTTATGTGACCAGCCTGTGAACTCTGTTATAAGGAAATGAGAATCCAGCTGCACTCATTTAAAGCCTGACAGGAGTTTGCAGTATTTTACATGTATAAGCTACTTATTAAAATGAGTGTATAAGGCCCATCTTCTTCCACAAACAGGTTCACGGAAGGGAAAATCCAGGAAATCAAAGCAAAAACCAAACCAAGGACCAGGACACACTATGACAATAAAAATAGCATTGTTCAAGACCAGGAAGGAATAAAAATATGTTGGATGCAATACACTGATGAATTATACAAAAGAGATGACAAAATGAAGGGCACATGGAACGAATAGCCATATGAAGATGAACCCCAAATTTTAAAAAATGAGGTGGAAACGGCAATAAGAGAAATAGCGAAAAACAAATCACCAAAAACAGATGATATTCCAATTGAACTGCTGCAATCCACATTGACAGAGTCAACTCTAGTGCTAACCAACACATGGCAACATATATGGAAAACAAAATGATAGCCAACAGATTGCAAGCAGTTAATATACATTCCCATCCATAAAAAAAGAGATACAAAAGACTGCAACAAATATAGAAACATAGCACTGATCTCTCATGCAAGCAAAATCATGCTCAAAATCCTGGAACATAGACTTCAACCATACACGGAGAGAGAAATCCCAAGGTCCAAGCGGGGTTCAGGAAAGGAAGAGGCATGAGGGACCACACTGTAAACATACAATGGCTAATGGAGCACACCAGGGTATTCCAAAAGATAATCAGCAGGTGCTTTATAGACTATAGCAAAGCCTTTGACTGCATAGATCATGAAAGGCTATGGCATGCCCTTAAAGACATGGGACTGCCAACACATTTGATAGTCCTGAGGAGGAATCTATACTCAGGACAAGAGGGTACTGTCAGAAAAGAACACGGAGAAACAGAATGGTTCCCATTTGCCAAAGGGGTCAGACAAGGCTGTATCCTTTCACCCTATCTGTTCAACTTGTATGCAGAACATATTATAAGAAAAACAGGCTTGGACAGAAGAAGAAGGAGTGAAAATAGAAGGAAGGAATATCAACAAGCCAAGATATTCAGATGACACCATTGTACTAGCAGAAAACCTCACAGATCTGGAACACCTACAGAGGAAGATCAAAGAAGAAAGTACAAAGGCAGGCTTTATGGTGAACATAAAGTAAACAAAAATAATGACCACTGAGGACATTCACAAGTTCAACCTAGACAATTAAGAAATAGAAATAGTAAAAGAATACCAGATCAAACATTGATAGAAATGGGGACTGCCATCAGGAAATCAGAAGAAGATTAAGAATGGGGAGGGTGGTTATGAAAGAAGTAGAAAAGATTCTAAAATGCAAAGATATACAACCAAGCACAAAAGGACCAGACATCAGGAACCATGGCCTAGGTTCTGCACCTTCCCAGTTCTTCTCTATGAACAACGTCAATTAAAAAACCATAACAATCACCTCTGGAACAGTTTGAAAAACTTAGTTAAACACCAAGAAATGTTAGCACTGGAAGTCAAACCTGGAAGTTTATATAAGATTATTTTATCGAAGAGAATTTTAAATGTAATTATAGTTAAGAAATGTTTGATAATGCATTTTATGTTTTAAAACGTTTAATAAAAAAGCATAATAAACAGGATCATAAAGAGGAATGTCCTAGAAGAAAACTGGAAGGTCCTTGAACATGTGTGACTTGTGTGTGCAACAGCTTTTAAAAGGAGAATCCTGAGACTAATAGTGAAAATCATGCACCACTCCAGTTATTGCTAAACTACAACTTTCAGCTGTCTTCACCATTGGCCATGCTGGCTAAGGCTGATGGAAGCTGCAGTCCCACAACATCTGGAAAGTCACAAATTATCATCCCTGATTTAGACAAACTTCCCCAACATGGGGTGGATAGGACTACCACACCCGACTCCCAGAGTCAATGTGTTATACTGTATATTAGCTGGGAATGGTAGGTGTCACAGTCCAGCCCATGTCTAGTGTGCCAGAAAGGCGAAGGATGCTTTATATGAATTCCAGAAAATACCCTGCTGAAGAAAGAAAGCCAGGCCAGATTACACAAAACCCATCCAACCGGACTATATATAGAACATACAACATACAATTAAAACCATTCATGACAAAGGGAAAGAGTAGCCAAATATTGAAAGCAAGTTATACTTCAAGTGGGTGTAGAAAGGTATGTAGCTTGCAAACATGAAGCACAAGGAGGAAAATAAATGCTGAACAAGACTCAGACTGCCTATTCAATTTGTCTAATGCTACAATCATTGTGAATGTTTATAATATGACTTGCACACATCACCAACAAGTCAGGAGCCTCAAACAGTTTCTGTCATGACAAGGAAGGAAACAAAATATAGGGATATGAGAGAGAAAGAGAGCAAGAGAGAGAGATGTCTGCAGTTGTCTGACAGGTTTCTCAGCTTCCGATACAAAATGCTGCAACAATGATTCTTGCTGAAGTGGCAGTCAACAGCTGATATAGAAACACCCACACTATTTAAGAATTAAAAGTTGTTCCTTCAAACCTGAGCACACACACACACAAATATACCAACATCTTTGGAAGCAAATGCTATAGAGTAAATTTGCATTTAAAGACAGAGAGAATACAGAATGTGAAAGAATGTTACAGCAGGGCTGGGAAATATGGTTAGACTGCAACTCCCATCAGACACAGCCAGCACAGACAACACTATGGTCCAAAATGTCTGGAAAGCCGCACAGTCCTCAAACCTTGTATTACAGGGATTTATCCTATATTCAAGAAAATCATTCTTATAACACGGTATACTTTTTTTCCCTTTAAATCAAAGATGCTTAATCCATCTCATTACCATAAGGGTTGGTTACTTCAGGGGGAGATGGGGGCATTTCCCCCATTCAACCCCTCTGTGGACCACATCCTTGACAATGTTCTCAAATATCTCTATCTGCCAGACGAGATCCGCTAGGTTACATCTTTAGACAGCTTCAAAAAGGCTGTTAAGACGGATCTCTTCCAGCAGGCCTTTCTAGGATAGATACCCAGCCTCGGGAAACCCCCTTTTTTTAGAAGTGTCCTCCAAAATGTGCTGCCAATTAATGTCGTGTTGTGTGTATGTCTGTGTTGCTGTTGTTAATGTCAGTTTTAATTTGTATGATTTTAATCTTTAATTGATTTAATACCTTTTAAGGGGGGTATGGGGGGTTGATTGTATTTTGTATTTTAATATTGTTAGCCGCCCCGATTGTTCTCAGAGGGGCAGGGTATAAATAAATTTTATTATTTATTATTATTATTATCTTCATCCAAAATGTCAACCAGGGTGACATCATATCATTTCCTGCCACCATTTTAAGAAAGACCCGGATGAAAATAGAGGTATTAGGGGTTCTAGGGGATTTTCACATTTGGAGGCTCTCCATGCGGGCTTTCATACCAACTTTTTTAAAAATTTTGGGATTAGGGGCTTTGGGAGACTGATTGGGAGTTTCAGGGGCTGCAGCTATGGGGATGCATTTTGTCTAACCCTGCAAGCCTGGGTAACTATAAATCCTCACAGATAGCCCTTGAAGAGCTTTGATTCTTCCTGTTCAATCCCAATTCTCTTTCAGAAGCAAAAAAGATGTAGTTAATTTACTTGCTGCAGCTTCACTTTTGTAGATGGACAGAGTCTTCCTCAGTTTCTCAGAATAGGTTCCCATTAAAACAAGTTTCAAGCATTCTTTTTAAACAGACTGTTATTTCATAAAGTTATACTTCAATACTCACTGGGCTCATTGAATATAGCTTGACATCACTTTAGCTGCCATGGCTCAATGCTATGCAATTATGGAATTTGTAGTTTTGTGAGATGTTTAGCCTTTACTGTTAGAGAGCTCTGGTGTCACAGCAAACTATAAATCCCTAGATTTCACTGGATGGAGCTATGACAATTAAAGCAGTGTCAAACTGCATTAATTCTGTAATATGGCAGCAGCCTTAGTCTCACATTTTCACTTTGACCAAGGGCATTTTCACATTACATAATTATACCATCATGATTCCACTTTAATTGGCATGGCAACATGATAGCCTAGGATTTGCAGTTTAGGGAGGGGTACTTCGAATTCTCAGCCAGAAAGCTCTGATGCCTCACCCAACTACAAATCCCAGAATGCCTTTCATGGTTGTGGTTGTTGTTGTTATATTTATTTATATCCTGCCCTTTTCCCAAAACTGTGAATCAGGAAACTGGTAGTGGAATCATAGTGCTATAACCATGTAGTGTAAATGAGCATCAGAGCAAGGAAACCTTGGGCTCTCCAGATAGTTTGATTTACAATTTCCATTACCCATATACAATATGTGAAAAGGTAAAAGTTTGTAGTTCAAAACATTTGGAAATCAAAAGGTTTCCCAGTCCTGATCTCAACAAATATTCCTTCCAGAGAAGGCTAAATATTCCTCCTTAATTTAACCCTTGCCCACAATTCTATGAGCATACTGCAAAAGGAGCACTGGAATATGTGATGGTATCCTTCCTCCTCAATTCTACACTACTAGCTATTTTATTCAGATTTCCTTTGTGAATCCCAAATCTTCATTCTTTGAAATATTTTCAATATTTTGCATCAGAGCTTGCAGACATCAGATATTTTATGCATTCCTGTTGAAAAAAGTTCCTTCTCTTGAATTAAGCGAAAATAACCCTCTAAGACAGCATTTCTCAAATAGTGGGGCGCGCCCCCCAGGGGGGGTGCGAGGCTCCATAAAGGGGGGCGCAAACACTGGAGATTGTCCCAGCGCAGCCCCAGTAGCAGCCCTACGTGCTCTATCCTGATTGGCCAAACCCACCCGTGTGACTATTTACAGTCGCGCAGGGGAGGCGCGAAATGTTTTCTTCTTCCTAGCAGCAGATGGTACCTGAACCTAGAAACCCAGTACAGGTTCAGTCTCCCTTATCCGGAATTCCAAATCCAAAATATTCCAAAAACTAAAACCTTTTTCATGGGTGGCTGTGATAGTGACATCTTTGCTTGCTGATGGGTTGATGCAAAATTATTACTGGTAAAAAAAAAAACAGTCTAAAATTACTTTTAGGTTATATGTATAAGGTATATATGAAACATAAATGATTTTTTGTTTAGACCTGTGTCCCTTCTCGAAGACATCTCATTATGCATGTATATGCAAATACAGATATTCCAAAATCCCCCTTCCCAAAAAATCCAAAATCCAAAACACCTCTGCTCCCAAACATTTTGGATAAGGAGATTCAACCTGTATCTTTACTAACAGCAACTGCTGGATATTCTCCACGAATCTGTCTTTCACCTTTTAAAGAAAGTTGGGCAAAGCTGGAGGGGGCCTTCACAATACCCATCTGGTAGACTAGAGAGCCACATGCTGCCCATGCTACTATCCCACCCACTCACCCCAAAAATACTGACATCCCTAAGGGTTCAAGCGGTCAAGACTAGCCATGGAAGATAGTTTTAGGACAATTAGGTCTCCCCCCCCAAAAAAAAAAAATCACCAGGAAACAGCCTCCAATTCCAGACCTTAAAAACCCTAAGGGGGCCCTAAAATGGCCCAAATTTGTCAACTGCATCATCTAAAAGCATCTGGTGTGTGACACTTTGTAGAGGGCAAAATGAAACAAAGCCCTGCAAATTAGCGGCCATATTTATATCTTGCAGCAGCACTGGCATCTTCCTGAATTATAGCATATGTTGTGTTTTCTTTTTTAAAGCCATGTGTTTCAAAGACACAGCATAACTCATTGCATTAATTTACCAATACAGGTTGAGTCTCTCTTATCCAATCTGCTTGGGACCAGATGTGTTTTGGATTTTGAATTTATTCAGATTTTATAATATTTGCATATACATAATGAGATATCCTGGATATGAGTTGTTGTGTGCCTTTATTTCCAATGTATAGTGACCTTATTATGGGGTTTTCTTGGCAAAATTTGTTCAGAGGAGGCTTGCCATTACCTTCTCCTGAGGCTGAGACCATATGACCTGACCAAGGTCATCCAGTGGGTTTCATGGCTGAGTGGGGAATAGAATCCTGGAGATGGGACCCAAGTCTAAACATTAAATTCATTCATGTTTTATATATGCCTTATAAACCTAACCAGAAGGTAATTTTATACATAATATTTGTAATAATTTTGTGCATGAAACAAAATTCATGCACACTGAACCATCAGAAAACAAAGATGTCAGTATCTGAGTCAGCCACATGGGCAATTTTGAATTCTGGCATATTTTGGATTTCAGAATTCCGGATAAGGGATACTCATCCTGCATAAATATTGTTCTTTTAATATAGTTGAGCCACTCTGAATTCCAGTTCTGGGAGCAGAGTGGGATACAAATAAATATGATGATGATGATGATGATGATGATGATGATGATTTATTTTAGCCTTCCTCCTTGGGGATCATGATCATGTGGTTATATTAAAAAACATTTAAAAATTAGTAACTACTATTGAAGTACAGATTATATTCAAGTCCTGAGTTTTAAACTGCATAATTTCATTTTTTAATAAAATTCAGTGATTTTATACACTTGACGAGGCTTTGTAGTTTTTAGTACCAGAAACAAACTTTTATTTTAATGAAAGTATATTGTTTTGTACTAATCGTGCTTGTTAGTATGTGTTGTACCTGTTAGAACTGTACTTGTCACTAGCTTGACGCAAATAAAAATTGACTTGCCTTAATTCTTTTAATCTTATCAGTAACAAAGTCAGAAGAGACAAGCTATTCAAACCCAACTTAATCAAAACACAGAAGGAACAGAAAAAATTGCACACAGTGACTTTTTAAACCCCAAGCAAATAAAAGTAAAAGTAAAGGCTATTCCATATTTACTAATTAAATAATACTTTTCAATGTGTTAAAAGCATTTTCAAAAGCTTTATCGTATGGTTCTGCCAATGCATACATTTTCAAGCCTTGTGTTTACAGGTTTCATATTTGACAAAATAGGGCTATTCTTCTAGTTTTCTTCTCAAAAAGTAAAACTACTCTTTGGTTCTATTTTCATTTCACTATGAAGAGAAGAGTTCTTCATTTGCCCAGATTACGTCTGCCTTTGATTACCAAACAGCACTTTTACTCCCATTAAAATGTGATGTTAAAAGTACCATTCCAAAACTATTTGTTTCCACTTTTGCAATGCCCTCATATCCCATCTTTCCAGCTAAATTCCATTTACAAAATCAGTTCCATCAATTACATCTTCCAGGCACTCATATGCCAAGGAGCTGTACTCTTCCAAATATTTATACTCACTCTGTCTTTATCATCAGCTACGTCACAAAGGATATCATCACGGTCAAGGATCCCTCCATCACCATGTTCCAGACGATGCACCTGTATCCAGTAGTTTGGATCCTGTACACAAATGAAGAGATGCACACACATCATATATATGTAAGCAAATGTTTCTCCCATAGTTGGTGAATCCTTAGCAACTGCTTTGAAACCATCCCACCAGCTCAATATCCCCCACCCCAATTAAAAGTCAAGTATAAACCAAAACCACTGGTCCATCTAGCTTGGCATTGTCTGCTTCTACTGGCAATGGCTCTTCATGAAGTATTTCCAACCATGAGCACCTGAGCTTTTTTAATTGGTGATAAAAACAGACTCAATCCGGGACTTTATACATGAAAATAATAGAATCTATCACTGGTTTACAGTTCCCTTGTGGAAAACATCATCATGCCTGAAAATGGGAGTATGTGTGCTATGTCCCCTCTCACAGACCCTAAATAACATTTGAAATATAGACAACAGGGGAGATGAAGCAAAAACAGAGAGCCTTAAACAGCCACTATGCTCCAAAGGAGAAGTCTGCAGTACGTAAGACAGCCTAACCCATGGTACTCTGTACGTGTTAAGGGCTACATCTCTCACTAGACCCATTCAGCATGGCTGTTCATTAGGTTTGATAATAGTTGTAATCGAAAATATCTGAAAGGCAACAATTTAGGAGCAACTGGAATAAGGCAATGGTTTCCAACTATGGGATCCAGCTATGTCTGCACCATGGTTATCAGAATCCCTGACCACCAAGACAAGCTGGGCATTGATGAGGTTTGTAGTTTAACATGTGGGAATCCACAGCGGGAAATCACTGGTATAGTAGCATACAGAAGGGGTTCATGCCATAGCATATGTAAGCTTATATAAAGGCAATATAAAGGCAAAATATAAATAAAGGTAAACTACTCTTGAGTAGTTTGACTTTATTGACTTTGGAAGCAATTACAAAGAAAAGTCAGGCTGCACAAATGAGTTTCCTCTATATGCAAGTAAATATATATATATCCTTTGGATAAAGGATAAGGCCTAGGCCCAGATCAAAACTTTGAAACTGGTGCAAAATTACAGGAAGCTAGTGGGCAAGACTAAAATGGAAGAATGAGAAGATCATTATGATCTGAATATGACAGAAGGAGGATCTCACTTCAGAATGACATTTTAAAACCAACTCAAGTTCTAAATTGGGATGCAGATGGAAAAGTAATAAAGGTTATACTAATCCATCCTACACAAGAGGTGGCCCAGACATGGACAAAAAATCCACAAGTAGAACAGAGAACTATGGCTTGTGGTTCATTATATCCAAACATGCTTTGTTTGCTCTAACCAGATGAATCAGTTTGTAAACTCTGAAATGGAGAAAGCAGGTGGTAGAAAGCTAAGGGCATTGTTAAGACTACAGAAAATAAGCAACTAAAACATTCCTGCACAGTTAATCACAAACCTGTTATGCTTGGCGCCAATATTAGAACATGTATCACACAGGTTTTTCACTGATCTAAATCAGGAGGAATAGGCTGGACAGCTTGTATGTGTGTTTTGTTGTTGTTGTTGTTGTTTTAAAAAAAAGAAGCTTTTGAAGTTGTGAGATCTGCTAAGGCCAGGAGGTCTAATCTCCAAGGACTCAAAACCAAGAATATTGTCAAGGGGAGGGAAGGGGAACCATCTTTAACTTTCCTGTAATGTCTTGCCTACATCATGTCCATACCATCAATTGACTTTGCCCATTTTTGTTTTTATGTTTGGTGGTAGGCCTGTAACCATAGTAAATAACTAAATCAATGGGTGTTAATCTGAAAAAAGATTGCATTTATTTTAAAGTGACTTAATGCTTCTTAAGGTTTTTTGAACACTGCTTAGTAAAGCTACTAAACATTCTCATTTCTCCCCACCACTACTTCAAAATATGTTTGTTTTAATTTTTATTAGATTTTTAGAATTTATATAATTCATCTATGTTATGAGCAATGATACTCCAGGCAGACTAAACAGGAAAAGGATAAGGCCTAGGCCCAGAAACAGATGAAATGCCCTCCTTCCATCGCAATGTTACTGCTGTGGCCTTGGAGGGAGAGAAGGAAGAGGCAGTATCTGCTGGATTTAATCGCCCCCCATCCCACTGCCATCACCATTCCTTATGTGTAGTGTCTTTAAATTGTATGCCTGAGGGCAGGAAACTGTTTTATCTTGCTCTTTTTCTTGTAAAACACCATGTACAGTGATGGTGTTATATAAATAAATGATGACAACCACGACAACAACAAACAAGGTTTTACTACATGGTTTTAAGGCATGCACTTCATGATTTTCTTAAAGCACAGTTCCACCAAAAGTGTGAATGTGACAAACATATGTTTGAAAATATCTGTGCTATACGGAGTGTATGATATCTACCTCACACATCCATATCAGAGTTGGGCGAATGCAGAAGGTCTGAGGAACAATCTCCTACTAATGGAAACTTTGGGGAGGGGGGGTCCTCATGCTTTTAAAAATCCACAAAGTGGCTGGAATTTGACTTCCAGTTTTGAAAAATAATCAGTTTCTTGTGTCAGAACAAGAAGGCCCTGCAAAAAGGAGAGCTGTTCCTCTGATGATTTCAGGGAGGGACAGTGTACCTTTGTTTTGGCCAGCAAAAACACAGTCCACAGGAATCTGGATAGGTCAAAGGCCCCCAAAATAAAATAGCCCTAGGGCCCCCCAGGCAACTCAGAGCCACACTCTGCCCACTCCCATCAATATCATTCTTGATTTGAAAACTGGGATTAGCTGTTGCTTTCTCAAAAGTGTACACTTGACAGCAATCCAGGGTTATGTATAATGTGTGAAATGCTGGATTGATTCGTTTTTTTCAGCATATACAAATTTGGAGGTGAGGGCAGAGATGGCTGAAGAAGACAAAAGCCCTGTCTGTCTTATCAGATGAGGATAGAAAAGGCTACACAGGTATAAATACTCACAGCCAAAATACAAAGAAAGTTTTTCCCACTACATTTTCTACTTTTCCTCCTTTCTTTCCTTTTTCCATCAAAATCAACATAGAGAATTTCTATACAGTGGTCCCTCCACATTTGTTGGGGTTAGGGACCTCCATGAAAGTGGGGAAAAACACAAATAAAAAAGCCTTTTAACCTGAAATAACACTGCTCTAGGAATCTTTAGGTTCTCCAGTGCAAATATGATCAACATCCTCTGGAAGTTGACTGCAGAATTGTGTTAGAGAACCTACAAATGCATAGAAAAGTGTTCTCTCTAGGAATCTCTAGGTCCTCCAGCACATGTTGTCTGACACAAGCTGGCCATAGAGTCACTCTGGGGAACCTAAAGATTCCTAGAGAGAACATACTAAACAAATCCAAAAATAATCAAATCCTCAAAAGTCAAAGCCGCAAATGTGGAGGGCTGACTGTAATCCCTATGTTTACTGGCTATGTAGCTTGTTTTACTGGTTCTTTCTCTGTGTTTGCTGAGGTTTTTTTTTTAAAGCTACAAGGTATTTACTATGTAACACAACCTAGGTGGTACTGGGTGCGTACTTTCCCCTCCCAATCACTTCACTGTTGGCAGCACAACTTTAAAAAAAAAATCTTCAAAATGCATGCTTTGATTTAACACTTACAAAGAAAATAGATTATAAAACAAAACTATCTTCCTTCAATCTCATTAGCCGAGAGGTGGCTGTTCTGTTCCTTCATACTTCATGGATTGAGTAAGAGTTTATATTTATAGAAGCCCTAACAATGGCACTTAAGAGGAAGGAAAAACTTTAAAAGAGGCATCAAAAAGTAAAAAGAATGAAAAATAAAAAGAGATTCTGTATTTTTGTGGTAGCAATGCAAGTAATCCAATTAGTTTACATCTTAAGAGGACTTCCTGAAACAAAAAAACTGGAGGGAGGCTGAATGCAATGGTTCACTTTACCCTCCCTTAATTCTGCTGAAATTACTTAACTCTTTGAAATGACAAATTTCTGAGCTCAGGATTTACCAGCCACATTTAAATTCACACAAGTATATAAAATGCACTGTAATTTTCATTTTAAAGTCCTATTTAAGTGTTTTAAAGGCACTAGAACTTGTCTAATGCTGGAAGCTAGCAGGGTCAAGTCTGGTTTGTACTTGGATGCGAGATTACCAAGCAATACCAGGTGCTGTCAGCTATGTTCCAGAGGAAGACAAAACTATCTTTGAGAATCCCTTGCCTTAAAAAATAAACCCATTAAATTCAATGGGTTTCCATCAACAGGTATCTTGAAGGTATGCAGAGATAGGGGTTGCACATGAAAAAGGGAAGCTTGTACAGGCTTACAGGATCTGCACTTTCTTCCATTCCTGTTTTCATTGTCCTTCCTTTGTTTGCAGATGACAGCCTCCTTGTTTATGGAGCATTTCCACTAGTAATGGAAAGAATATGGAAAATATTTTAAAGTTGTCGAAAAACATGCTTTTGGAATGCTGAGAAACCCTGACAAAAAGAATTGTGGACTGACTAAAATATTTGAAGTTCAGAATTTATCCTGCACAAAATTCACACAACTGAATTTTCTAAACAGCAAACCCCATTTTCTGTGCAGGAAACAATTTTTCTATGAAGAAATATTCTTTGATAAATATCATTTCCTGTGCAAAAAAATGCTGTTTCCTGTGGGAACTGACCATGTGCAAATTTTACATAGAATATATCCCAAATTTCTAATAGACTGAAAACTATAGAGAGGGGAACCAGCCATCTATTTTTTTTCTTCCAGTGGCAAGAATATTGCTAAAATGGTTGCTTCCCTCAAAAACAAAATTAGTAAAGAATTGTATCCCTATTTTCCATATAATTTTTTCAAGATTTCCCAACATTTCAATTCATGTGGAGTCACCATAGATATTCTACACCTAGTCATATTAGCAATAGCAGCTTCATTTATATACTGCTTCATACAGTCTTTGTATACTATTTTGCCATCTCTAAGCGGTTTTCAACTATAAGCTAATTGCCCCCAACAAGCTGGGTACTCATTTTGGCAACCTTGAAAGGATGCAAGCCTGAGTTGAGCCTGAGCCCTGGCTGGTACTAAACTCACAACCTTGTACTTTGTGAGTCAGTGGCTGTAGTACAGGCATTTAACCACTATGCCACCAGGGCTCTTTAATATTAAGACAAATTCTTTACCCTATATTCAGCTATCTATGGCTCATTGAGGACACCAGGATGCCACTTACACATGGAAATATTATGTTTCTGGACTGTAACTCACTGAATCCTGCAGCCGGCCTGGGAGGCATAGTTTGATCCAGGCTCCGATTAGGATACATATCTATTCTAGCTAGTGACTGCTCTAGACCTCCTCTAAAACTAATAGTTAAATAGTTCTAGCCAGCATGGTATGATGGTTTGAGTGCTTGCCTTGAACTCCAAGAGACCAAGGTTTAAATCCCTTCTCAATCATAACTCACTGGATGATCTTGGGGAAGATATACTTTCTCAGCCCAAGATGAAGGCAATGGCAAATCTCCTCTGAGTAAATCTTGACAGCAAACTCTATAACAACATTGATTAGAAGGCATATAACAAACACAACTAGCAAATATTTCTAACTTGACTTCCAAGTTCCATTGCTGAATGAGGAAAAAAGAAAAAATGAAATGTAAAAACATTTATAATATCATCAATGGGTCCCACCTCTCCCTTCTAAAACAACAAGATGCTAGGAAGAGGAAGAAAGTCAAGGTCAGACAGAAACTATGTGAACTTCAGTATCACACATTAAACTTGGGAGTGACACACCAAGAAGAGTTGATTAAAATTTGTTACGAGGAAATCAAAGAGAAAGCAAAAGAAAGAGAATCCTTCAAGGCAGCTTCTACACCTGGTAAGAAAGCAGCATTTGTAGTTCTTTCTGGATCTGCTACATAACCTGTGTGACTTGGCATACTGTTTTTTAATGACACACGAGAAGTAAGATTGGTTGAAAAGTGCTATAAACCAAGAGCTGAGAGACAGATATGGGCTCCTCATTTCTTGTAGAGCAGGAACAATGAGGAAGATCAGAGGAAGATAGATCAGGATCAGTCCCAGAAGCATTCAAGTAGTTTCCAATGAGCAGGGAGAAACTATGCTTCTGGACTCCCATCAATGAGGGGCCATCAACTGTGGCCTACTTTGCTCCTACTTCTGGACCAACATTGTCCAATGCTATTTGTTGAGGTTGATGCAAGATATCTGACAATCAACAGGCGAGGAAAGAGAAGTACAGATATGCTCAATCTCACTCTCATTCTCTTGTTCTCCCCAAATGGCTATGATTTGGCTTCTGATTTGTGTGTGCGTACACTAACATGCCCAGATTTTCCTCTTACACCCTACAGCTATATCTGGCAGATATTCTCCTATCCTGTTCTACATGCAGCATGCTGAACCTAACATCACTAGGAACCTTAATGTTCTGTACAGAGGCTCTTATCAAATCTTGCATCATTCCCTAATCCAGGGGTCGTCAACCTATGGCCCGTGGGCCGGGGCCGCCCCCCCAAGGCCTTTAGACCGGCCCTTGCCAACCCCCGCGCGTGTCGCAACCGCCATTTTGTTTTCCTGCGCATGCACAAATGAGCCACAGCCGCCATTTTGGAAAACAAAACGGCAGCCACGGTGCGTGGGGGGGCGGTGTGGCAGCAGCGCATGCAGCACACACAGCGGCTGCGGAGGTCAACGGCGGTGGGGGTTGGCGGGGGCCACACTTGCGCGCGCATGAGCACATGCACCGCCATTTCCCACACACACACCATCAGCCTGTGGAAGACCCGTGGCCCCAGGTAAGAGGAACTTGCCAACCCCTGCCCTAATCTTTTAAAAGTCCAAACAGATGTTGTTTCTCTTTTGACAAAAGTCCAAAAGGCTTTATTTCATTTTACAGCCATAAAATCCATACCTGTGATTCTACAAAAGTGGGAGAGAAGTCTTTTGTGGCTCTTCCTGTTCAACAAGGCATTAACACAAACCAATAGGTCAGCAAGACTAGACAGGGCAGGAAACACCCACAAACTAGTTTGACAGCAGCTTAAGTTACAACTAGTATCTCTTAAGTAAATATGAACATACTGGCAGTCCCTTTACTGACAACCTCTCAATCTGTACAAGACAGACTTTTTCTCTTAGATTCCTTGGTTTACACACAGTTACTTCTACACAAGTACCGGGAAGGTGGGGGTGGTCTCATGTTGTTTAGAATAAAAGAAAAGCTTATTCCACGAAAACCTGTACTGCCACTTTACAGCAGTAAATTTCAAAGTTTCAATCAAATTCATAATCACTCTGTAAAACAGTATCACTTGTAGAGTTTGGATAAGGTAAACCTTAGACTAGAGGTCCCAAAATCCCCCAGCCGGAAAGGTCTGGGAGTTTTAATCCCAAAATGTAACTTTTCAAAGTATTGTAGAGACAGGGCTAAGACTGAACTGACAGACACATGTGCTTAATTCCACTAGTAAATTCATGGAAGAAGTAAGATTTAGGCAGGACTTTCATAGCTCAGCTTTTACTTATGTAACCATAACATATGAAATTTAAGTCACAGATTTTTTTGGAGCATACAGTTCTTCCCAGCTAAATTACAGTTTTAACACTTTCAATAACTTTGCAAGAGACTATTAATTAATAGAATATATATGCCTCTTTAAAGCAGCATGTTCTCCTTTTAGACTAATAAACTGGGGGACTATAATTATAAAATCTATATTGCCTGCTTTATATTCTACTTAGACACCATAAGGGAAGACTAGCCTGCTTAATGCAAAAACCTGATAAACAGCACAATGATATGATCACTTAGCGATACAAGTCAAAACAAGTCTCTTATTTCCTGCTTACGCCCAGTTATATTTTGATAATGCTCTGAAAGTCATTTAAACAATACAAATTATGCAACCGAGAAACTTAAACAAATGAGTGGATTTTTAGCTATTGACCCAAAGAAGCCAGGATTATAAATAAAAATGCTTTACAGCCTTACAATTTGCTCCCAGTGCTATAAATAAACATTTTGTCACTTACATAGAAATAATCTCAAACACAATGAATCTACAAAACATTTACTATAATAAATGTGTTAGTCTTTAAGGTGCCGCTGGACTCTTTCATGGATTTATTGCACCTTAACTTGCTCTTGGTGACTTAAAATATGGGGACAGAAAATTAAACAATCTGAAAGCAATTTACTCAACACAAAGCAAACTGACTACAGCACTGTCTCACAACTGGAGGTATCAGGGGAGCATAATGACCCTTGGAAGCTGCAATACTCTGATGAAGGGAAAGAAACCACAGCCAAGTATTGTGTCATAGAAAGACACAACAGAACTGCACACAAACCAAGATGGTAAACTCCTGATTGAAATCAGCTTGCATTCAGTGTGGTTAAACAATAGCTCAACAACAAGCAAGCAATATTAACAAAGGCATTTTTGCCACCTCTATAAACAATTTGCTTAAAAGTAACAAATTCATTCCAGGAATATCCTTCCTCATGAACAGTGCATAGCTCAGTGAGCTAAACATAGATAGCTGTGTTGTATTGCTGGATTGATATGTAATAATATTGCATCTGCGTACTCTGCAACTCTCCTGATTTGGGAAGAAAAGTCCACATTAATTCTCTGTCGTCCCACTTTTTCAGCTGCTTTTAAAATGTCCCAGTTTCTCTCTCCTTCCACTTTCTCTCTTCGTCCTCAGGTTACTTCAATTGCTGCACAATGAGCTCAATGTGCAAAAAGTAGTTTGCACAAGAGAAACAGCATGACATAGTGGTTTGGGTGTTAGAATGGGACTCTGGAGACCAGGGTTCGATTCTTAGCTCAGCCATGAAACCCACTGGGTGAACTTGGCAAGTCACATGCTCTCAGCCTCAGGGGAAGGCACTAGCAAACCTCCTCTGAACAAATTATGTCAAGAAAACCCCATGGTAGGTTTGCCGTAGAGTTGACATAAGTTGGAAATGACTTGAAGCTGCATAACACACACACACAATTAACTCAGGAGGAGGAGAGAAGGGCACTAAAATCTTGCCCCTTCTAGTAGACTCAGGAAAAACAAATTGCTGCAGCATTTCCTAGTTCACCTTTTCTTCCTCATTAATCAATTTGCCACCTGGACCATACTCTTACACTGCTCAGCTTGCCTGTTTTCATCTGTGAAATGTTGGAGGGTTTCCATCTAGGAAACTTTGGTTTGTGCAGCCCCTATTCATCGCTCCCTCACCACAGCCTTGTATTAGTACTGACAACTATGGTTTTAAAGCAGAAGTTGTGAACCAATGATGCGTGTGTAATTAGTGTGTTGCTTTCAATCATTTTTATGTTTTTCATTTTTTATTGAAATGGTTATAATTAGGTTGTGTTTTTAACTGCTGTTTTAAAACTAGCATTATTTAATTCTTATTTAACTTTTGCAATTCATGTTTTAGTTGTATCCTTTTAAAATTATTTTAAGCCACCTTGAATCCCATTTTGGATTTGCTTTCACTCACCATTTCCCCTGCTGGTACTATGTTCCACTCTAAATACAGTGGTCCTTCCACATTCACTGGGTTTAGGGACACAGGACCCCTGTGAAAGTGGAAAAAAACTTCTCAAAAAAACCCACTTGTTTTTATTTAAGAAAAGGCCTCTCTAGGAATCTCTACATCCTCCAGTGCAACTCTATGGTCAATATCCACCAGACGTTGACCAAGAATTGCACTGAAGGATCTAAAAATGCCTAGAGAAGTGCTTCCTCTCTACATCTTCCAGTGCAACCTCTAGCAAAAGCTGCCCATAGAGTCATGCTGGAAGATCTAGAAATTCTTAGAGAGTGCATATTAATCAAATCTGTGAATCTGCAAATCCGCAAAAGTCAAAGCTACATCTGGAGGGCTGACTGTAGTGCCTTACACTGGCATACTGAAGCACAATACCAGTGCAAATCATCAGTAAGAGCCTTTCACACTTCACAATTATAGCATTATGATCGCATTTAAACTCTCATGGTATCATCGTATGGATCTATGGGGTTTCCAATTTAGGGATGGGCATTTAGAATTCTGAGCCACAGAGTTCTAGTGCCTCTTCAAATACAAAGTCCATGATTTCACAGGTGGCAACCATTGAAGATAAAGTAGAATCCTAGTGCTCTAATTGTGTAGTGTGAAAGGGCTCTGGGTCTAGTTCAGATATCCAGTCAGTTCTCCATATCAATGGATTCAACCATCCATGGTTTGGAATATATATGGCAAAAACAAGGTTTGCTTTGGGGAATATATATATACCTTGTTTTTGCCATTTTATATAAGGGATATCGTTATACTATTCTCTTTTATCTAATGGGACTTGAGCATCCATAGATTTTGGTATTCTCAGGGGGGCCTGGAACCAAACCCCAGCAGATACCATGGACCTACTCTAGCCATGATGTTAGTTAAACATAAATGAAGATTTTTCTGGTCTCCTTAGCACAGCTCCACTGGGTAAAAAGGAGGAAGAGAGTACAAGTCTAAGGTTTGCTCTTGCTTTAATACTAAACTATGGTCTAGTGTTGCATATGACATAAGCTACATTTTCTTACCCATAGTGAGGGGAACAAAATATAGTCAGTGCTATAGTCAGGAAACACTGAGCAGATAATACCATTAATCCCAGATCACTGAAATCACGGTATTTTTTCTGTTAATAACACTAAGAAAAGAAAATCCCTCTCTCTTGTCTCTGAAAACTTAAGAGCAAGAAGTTAGAACCTATTCTTTCCAAGGGAGTACAAAGAACTTTCTGTTTTGTATGACAAGCTACAGCCAAACGAAATATTTTAACTCAGCACCGCATGGGAGCTATGCCATCTTAGCTTCTCAGATAGGAGAAATGTCAGCATTCCTTAATGTCCAGAAAAAGTAATGGGGAATTATTCCTAAAGCTTCCCAAAGGGATTTCATGTTCATGACATTAGCAACTTCCAGGGGTTGTGTGTGCATGTGTTTTGAATTTACTTATTCACTATCACACTTGTTTTAATGTTAGTGCCTGACATTAGTATCTCATGTTCACAGTGTCAATATCACACCCGTCACTACCAAAAGATTACACAGTACAATTTGTTTGAAACTATTATGTTTCAAAAGGTCCCTAATAGGAGGCCAGCAGAGAGCACTGTTTGAACAGTGCTTAGACAATAGTTTATTTCTCAGAGGTTGCAACATTTCTTACTGTGAACAGAAGCAACGTAGCATTCCGATCTCTGAATCAACTGTACACAAGTCTTTAGACACCCAGGTTTATAAATACACATTAACTTTTCTTCTTTTTCCCACTGGAAGGAGTTTAAGGCATTTACAACATGCATGTGTTTGCAAGTCTTGTTTTGTCTGCGTATCAAAGCTGTCCTGCAGCATTTGAAGATGTTTTAAGTGTTTTAATTGGTTTACGGTGATTGTACTGACTATATCCCACCCAAAGATTTGCTGATATAAGGTGCCCTAGAAATACTTTAATCATAAATGTCACCAAACTAAGAAGTAGAGTGATCCAACAAATTAAGAGTATACCTTTGTTACACAATACAGTGGGGTACTTCAAATTCTCTATTGCAGGGCAGCAGAAGAGTGGACTAGAGCTCTCTCTTGCAAAGAATTTTAAGTCCCTCAGCAAACTTTAAGTCACAAGATTCCATGGATGGAGCTGTGGCAGCAAGCTGCTATAAAAGTGTAGTCTAGACGCATACCCAAGAAGCAACCAACATATTGCACATAAAGAATTGGTAGAATTTGGGACTGGGAAAACCATATGGATGTTGGATATGTGTGAGCCATATTCTTCAATGCTCTTCCAACACAAAGCTTACTACAAAATGTGTAGACCTTAGTTTCTCTTCAGACCATATAAAAAAGCTTTGTACATCTGGGAAATGTCCTCTATGATTTAAAAAAATCCACATAGTCTTTCTTCCTAATGTAATTATTTAGTACATAAAGATTTTGATTTGTTTTTACTGAAGGTAAATGAAATCAAATTTTCATTGAAGTGAAAATCAAATCAAATCTAGTCATGTTATTAAACTGTCTATATCTTGCCCTTTCTATATCAGAAATTGGAAACTAAAACAACCAAGTAAATTCAGCATAGACATTTTTTAAAAGTCTAAAAAGCATTAAAATGACACCAACAGCAAAAGACCAAGATAAGAAACGTACAGATAGCAGATAAGCAAGTTTGCAAGTCTAAAGCATGTCAAAACAAAATGCTTGCCACTCAGTATTAACATGTAACTGAAGTAGGGACCTAACCAAGGCTTCTGGTCAGTACACAGGAAAAATGTAGGGAAGCACAGATCTGGGACATTTTTCAGAACTGTAGCAAGGGTGACTTCTGCCTGGAGTTAAAAGACACTAACTGGCAAATAGTTCTTGCTCTGGCAAGTGATTAAGGTGATAATGGGGATTTTTAAGTTTTGCTCATATTTGCCACATTAGTATAGGGTATAAAGAGGAATTTTTGGTTCTCCAGAGGTTACTAGAGTGTGATACCTATCATTCTTCACCACTGGCTATGCTGCTTAGGACTGATGGAAAGTGCAATCCATTAATATCTGGAAGTGCATACTTTCCCTCCAAGCCTACATGGCTCTATGACTTCCCACATACATTCATACAACAGATGGGGTTGATAGTTTGTGTGACCCTCCATAGTATGCTCCATTCATCTCCTTCCAATTAGGAGCATATGTTAAATGACAACTGCAAACCTACTGAGTGTGTCACTTGTGTTATAATCTTGTAGATCTTAGTGTCTATTGAGGAACTGCACAGAAATCAGTATAATAGGATTAGTCCAAACGTCCATATCGATGGGGTGGGGGTGGTTTACAATTGGTCTCCCAGCTGCTGAGGTTTTATTTGTTGCTAACCTTTCTCTTTTTGAAATTCCAGCTTGTGAATGAGATATAATTTCAGCCTCTAATGTTTGTTTGTTTTTAAGATTGTTGGACTAAAAATTGTAACATATAAGCTGTACTTTTCCTCACCTTAACAACCTGAATGCTTGTTTTGGCTGTTCCTTCTTGCACTACAGAAGCATGCATGGAAAAATATGACCTTTTTAGCACACTGAAAACAAGGAGTGTTTATTTTTGTAGAAATGGAAATACTGGCTTCCCCCACCCCTCCTTTTATACTGCCTATAATTCTAAATTCTCTTTTACTGATTATCAACATTATTTTGCTTAACAATGGAGGCAAGTGGATCAGCTATGGTAAGCAGTAACTATTTCCAAACTTATGAAAAGTGTCTTTGCATACCAGATTCTCCCTTGTCAACCATCTTATTTTGTTTAAGTTCTCTGAAGACTACATTTCCACCCCTAAAAAAGTGATACCAGAAGGACATATAGCCATGTTGGTCATATAGCATTGGTACAATAACATCCAAAATCCACAAAACAGCACTTTTTTTTTTGGCCAACCAAAATGCACAAAATACATGATGCAAGCTTTCAAAGCTCCACTGGCTTTGTCATCAGGCAAAGGTGTTTAAAAAAAATCAGAGGAGAAAAAAATTATAAAATGTCAATATTAGTCATAGGCCTACATTTTCTGAAGGTGTTGTGTTGTTCTGTAAAAGGATATCTATGCAAGCAGGTCCCTCCTTCTTCTGATCATGTGGCACTGGGAACAAAGCATTCCAAAGTCCAGGAGATAACATTTGAATTCCATTAGCAAAACATAAAAGTACTTTTTGTATTAGCAATAGAAAAAGGTAAAATAATAGATGTGAGACTTGCTCTAAAATTGGTCAACAAGCACCTGGTATAAAACATATGCATTCAATTTTGGAGAGATTATTGGAACTGAATGCAATTCATGATCCTTCCCCATCCCTACCAAAACCCAAATTCATTTATGGTTACCAAAACAACTTTCTTCATTTCAACTATGTAATTGGAGTGGGGGGGGGTTGTCATAATTTTACAGTTATTGTTAAACTGGGAGCAAGAACTCCTTGCTAATCACATAGATCTAGCTAGATACTTTGTTTATGTGACATGAACATCTGTGAATCTTTCCTGTCCTCCTCCTCCCAGGTGGTTCTTTCTGTATTTGGAAGTGTGATTTCTAATCACTGTAAGCCACTTTGAAAGATGTTTTGAATTATTACGGTGATTATTGTTATAACCTACACTCAGTTATGTCAAGGGACTACCTTTACCTCTTTACCTTATTGTTATTATTGGCTACAGAGCAGGTTATAAATGTTTTCATTAAATCAATCTATTCTTCTTATTTTTATATTTATTTAGATCCCATCTTTTTTCCTGTCCAGGACCCAAGGTGACTTACAAAGGTTAAAACAGATACATCTTTAAAAAAATTACATTGTACAGTCTTCCCTCTGTATTTGTGGGGTTAGGAAAACAAGACCCCTGCGGATATGGAAAATTCACGAATAGTGCCGGCCCCATCCACCTTCTACTTCCTTGGGATAGCTGCTGCCAGCTGTCTCAAGGACAGGGGGTGGCGGGTGAGCGGGGCTCATGGTCAAATGGCGAATAATCAAATTTACAAATCCCAAGTCCACAAATATGGGGGGAGGACTGTAAAAACTTTCATGAGAAAAAAATGAATCATTAGAAAAGACAATGATACTAAGAAAAGCGGAAGGATGCAGAAAGAGAGGAAGACTAGATAGATACACCCATTCAAGGAGCACATGGGCCTGGACCTGCAGAACCTGAGCAGGGAGGTTGAGGACAGGGGGGTCTTGGAGATGTCTCATACGCAGGGTCGCCATGAGTCAAAGTTGACTCAAAGGCAGTTAACAATAACAACAGCCTTTTACTCGCACCATTTCCTTTCACTCCTCCTCTTTTCCCATGTCAAATATATATGAACACGTGAATAACCCTTACCTAATCTTCCACATCTGTGTATATGCGCATTGAGGTTGCCTGTCTATTTAAGCCAGGGGTAGGCAACCTTCCCCCTTTAAGGGCTGAGGGACTTCAGCTCCCAGAATCCCGTGTTGGCCAATAGCTCCTAGGATTCTGGGAGCTGAAGTCCCTCGGCCCTTAAAGGGGAAAGGTTGCCTACCCCTGATTTAAGCCATTACCATGATTTTCACAGGGTTTTTTTGGCAAGTTTTTTCATAGAGGGTTTGCCATTTGCCATCCTCTGTGGTTAAAAGTGTGACTTACCCAAGGTGACCCAGTGGGTTTACATGGCCATGTTATTGCCCTAGGATTGGCCCTGACTCATGGCGACTCTTTGGGTGAAACATCTCTAAGCCCTGCTATCGTCCACTGCTCTGCTCAAGTCCTATAGATTCATCCTCATGATCTCCTTGATTGATTGGTCTTCCTCTCTTTCTACTCTTTCTACTTTCAACCTTTCCAAGCATTAACATCTTTTTCAGTGAGTCATGCTTTTCCATGATGTGGGTAAAATACGACAGCCTCAGTTTAATCATTTTGGATTCCAGAGGGATTACTGATTTGATCTGTTCAAGGATCTATTTGTTTGTCTTTTTGGCTATCCAGAGTATCTTCAGTACTCTTCTCCAGCACCACATCTTAAATAAGCTGATTCTTTCTCCTATCTGTTTTCTTCACTTCCAGCTCTCACATCTGTAAATGGTGATGAGGTATTCACCTGATGATGACTTGGACGATTCTGACTTTAGTACTCAGTTGTATGTCTTGACTCTTTAGGATCCCCTTTAGTTCTTTCATATCTGCCCTTCCCATTCTTAGTTTTCTTCTTACTTCTTGGCAGCAGTCATCATTCTGATTGATGTTTGATCCACAGTACAGGAGCTTTATTTCAATTTCTTCATTGTCAAGACTGAATGTATGTATTCATCCTGTGGTCATTATTTTGTTTTCTTTATGTCCAGCATTAAGTCTGCCTTTGCACTTTAATCTTTGACCTTCTTTAGTAATTGTACCAAGTCTGAAATGGCCATGGCAACTGACAATTGATACTCTGTGTGTACTTAATTCTGCAATGTCTACTTTGGGACTAGTTCCCTAAAATAGAGATGTGCATTAAATATCAAACTTTGTAGAGGCTTTATTAAATGAGTCCACGGACAGGTAATTGATCATCAGTGAAATCTCCTACATTTTCTACATCTACATTAAGAACTTGAAAGATTACTAGCCTTCGCTAAATCTGACAGCAATAGCTAGAGGGAACATTGAGTTACAAATCAAAGCTTTATTTCCCTTTCTCCTGTCATTATTAGGAAACCTTTCCATACAATCAATGACATCTGTACAAAAATGTAACACTCGTATGTGTGGGGTTTTTTAAAGAAAGCTGCTGAATACAAACAAGAATTTATGTAGCAGAACATTATGCTAATTTAGTTCTCCACAGAATACTTTCCAGCAATATTTATTTTTTTTTTGTAATATCTCAAATTACATTAAACTACTATCCCAGAGGTCATGAAAAAATTAGTGCCTATTCATTTTCTGGCACTGAACAACCTGAATTGGTCATTAGCCCATTTCAGACACCAGCAATCTGAAGATATAGTCCCATTCTACTCAACTGAAATGACTGTGATGGCTAATTAACTAGTTGCTCTTGGATGCCATTTTAATAGCAAGAAACCTCAATTACAGTTGCTAAATATCAATTGGCTGACAGAGGCCACAAACTCTGAAACATTTGTAACCAAAAGACAATTTTGTGTTGTTGTTTTTTCAGAGAAGGGTCAAGAACAGGGGTCGGTAACCTTGCGTGGGGGAGCACGCATGCAGCCATTTTAATAAACAAATAAACACATGGTGGCAGGGCCCCCCAGGAGGGCTTCCACCGAGAGGCCCAACGCCACCGCTGCCGCAGGGCTCCTCTGGGGCGCCATTTTGGCTGCGCCGCCACCACACGCCGCCACCATTTTGTTTTTCAAAATGGCGGCCGCGGCTCACTCGCACATGCGCAGGAGTACTGCGCATGTGCAAATGAGTCACGGCTGCCATTTTGGAAAACAAAATGGCGGCAGCATGCGCGCGGCAGCAGAGGACAGCAGGCGCCGGTCAGCGGGGGTCTGCGGGCCGGGTGCAGCCCACAAACCATAGGTTGCCGACCGCTGGTCAAGAACATTCCATTTTAATGTATCTGGACCAGGGGTAGGCAAACTTTTTGAGCCGGGGGCCAGGGTGCTGTCCCTCAGATAATTGGGGGGGGGGGGCGCGAAGCACTAAAAATAAATAAATAAATAAATAAATTTTTTGAAAAAATAAAAAATATGCATGCACACTCTCTCAGCCCCAGAAAAGCCATGGCAAAACCCCTGTGGAGAACCCCAAGAACAAGTAATAATAACAATAATCAATATAATCATGGCAGGCGGCGGCAGGACCAGCCTGGGCCGGTCCAAAGGCCTCAGGGGGGCACATCCGGCCCCCGGGCCTTAGGCTGCCTACCCCTGATCTAGACAAAGTACTCCTGAGAATTCTGGGTATTGTCAACAGTGGGAGGTACCCTCCCCCTCTCTTTTCAGATACATCCTACATGCTTATATGGACAACCTCAAACAACACAGGAAATGTGAAGCAGTTCCCTCAAGTGGAACATGCTGGGATGTACCAGCAAGGTGTTGGAAGCGAGCAATGCATGCCATGCCATTTGTCCCATGCTCTAAAAGCTATTTCCCTGCCTTCAAATAGAGTGATACTCTCTGAATGCCAATGCAGAAGAAACATTTAACAGCCATGCCAGCCAGCTTTCCTACATGGAACAAGATGAACGTATTACTCAGCTCTTTGCTTCAGTCTTAAAAAGTAACTTCTCCAAGCTCTGCCCTTCTCCACAATGAGCAGGTGCTCACCCAAGCCTGCAAGCATTCTTGTTTAGGAACTGAAGAACAGGCAAGACAGGTGAAATATGAGAGGGTCATGATAAAACTGTTCCATCTCTGTTATTCTACTTCAGGAGTGGGAATCATGTCCCCTCCCAAATATTGCAGAATTGTAGATCTCATCAGTCCTAGCCAATACAGCTAATAGTAAGGGATGCTGGGAACTGTAATCCAACAACATCTGGATACCCATTATTCCTATCCCTAGTCTAGTCATTGTTATCCATATGCTGAAGGTGAACTTCTACAGCACATAAATGTTCCTATCTGTGTATGTCAAGGCTGGGAACTGTAGTTCTTTAGATGTTGTTGAACTGCAACTACCAACATATTAGTATTAGTGAGGAATTAACTCATGGGCCATATGATTTCCACCCCCAAAATATGAATGTGTGAAATAGCATGTATGTTTCATGGCTCTAGGTCATTCCTTTCTTGGTCAGGCTGAGAACTTTTCAGCACTCCCTCATACTTGCTACTTAAACATGTTCCACCAAGTTCTACCAAGCCTTCATTGTGTAGAGAGATGCCCATCTCAATATTCAAACCACAGATGCAGCCAAACCTTATTATGACATCCTATGGAAGTAGGAAAGACTTGGCCTATTAATGGATTTGCAACTTTCCATGTTTTACAGTAATACAATGCTGGACTTTTTATAGCAATGAGCAGTTTTTATCCTCTGAGTAGTTCTAATTCTGTGTTGCAAGACATTAAAAAAACTCACTGGCTGCAGACCAATAATCTCCACTGCCAGAGTTTGCTTCTGCAATGATATTAACAATGGCATATGGCTGTTCTTAATAATTTAAACACAATGTCACAGTATAATAACTAGCATTAATAATTAGATTAGTGCTTGGTGGTACATAAACTTCTGTCCCTCCCCATCCCATCTCCAAATTTCATACATTCATGTAATACATTCATTTAGAATTATACTGCCAAAACATTGTGGATGGTTTACAATTTAAAGCAAGAGCTTGCAATTCAGAAGACATGATAGCAAAGGAAAGAAAGGTATGAAGAAGGGAAAAGATAATAAGCAAATTAATCTCTTTCATACTGTTATATAATAAAGATACATGCCTGTAATAACAAGATGAAATGGTTTATGATAGTGCAGGGAGGGGATTGGCTATCTCAGGAATCCCTAAATTTGGATCCCCAAATGTTGTTGGACCTCAGCTCCAGGCTATGCTAACTGAGGGCCTTTGCAGACTGCCAGAAATAGTGCAAATTGAGTCCACTTTAAATTGAGGCACTGCTCAGTGCTAGGGAATCATGGGAATTGTATTTTTTTCTAAGACATTGAGCCTTCTCTGTCAGAAAGCTCTGGTGTCACAATAAATTACAGTTCCCATAATTCCCTAGCACTAAGCCAGGGCAGTGCCTCAATTTAAAGTGGACTCAATTTGCACTATTTCTGGCAGGCTGCAAAGGCACTGACGCATCTGAAGGTTGAGGTTCCTCCCAGATACAAGTATCACATATGTGTTTGTTGTTGCTGCTGCTACTGCTAACCCTTCAAATCACTTCCTACATATAGTGACCCTAAGGTGAAACAATCACAGGGATTCCTTGGAAAGATTTGTTCTGAGGGTTTGCCTCTCAGGCTAAGAGAGTGTGTCCTAACCCGGGTCACCCAGTCTGTTTCCATGACCAAGTAGAGATCTCAACGCAGAGTTCAGCACTCAACCCACTACACCAGGGGTAGGCAACCTTTCCCCTTTAAGGGCCGAGGGACTTCAGCTCCCAGAATCCCAGGAGCTATTGGCAAACATGGGACTATTGGCCAACATGGCTGAGGCTTCTGGGAGCTAAAGTCCTTCGGCCCTTAAAGGGGAAAGGTTGCCTACCCCTGCACTACACCATACTGGCTATCATGTGTTGTAACACATAGAATATAATATACAGCCTGGAAAAGGCTGTCTAATAAATCTTTTGATGAGAGCCAGCACAGTGTAGAGGTATGAGTGCTGGACAGGGATTCCATTAGACCAGGGTTTGAATCTCTCCTCAACCATAGAAAGGGCATGTCACATTCCCTAAAGCAGGGGTAGGCAACCTTTCCCCTTTAAGGGCCAAGGGACTTCAGCTCCCAGAAGCCTCAGCCATGTTGGTCAATAGTCCCATGTTGGCCAATAGCTCTTGGGTTTCTGGGAGCTGAAGTCCCAGGACCCTTAAAGGGGAAAGGTTGCCTACCCCTGCCCTAAAGCCTCAGAGGAAGACACTGGCAAACTCTCTTTGAATAAATCTTCCCCCGCCCCCTCAAAAACACAATGCAACCCTGCGATAGGGCCTCCACAAATCAGAATTAATGTCAAGGAACATAGTACAGAAACAAGAAACCAATCTTCTGATAAGCCATGACTTGGCTTAGCTATGGACAAACCAGACTCTTAACAGTTGACCCAATTAGGATTGCTGTAGTCAATAGAAGAAGGATAAGCCCATTCTTCCACCAGAACCAGTAATCATCCCCACCCCTTCTGTAATGCCTTCATCCATCCTAAAAACCTGCTTGAGAAGACTAGGAAATGCTACCTTGGTATACTCCTATGGTGTAGTGGTTTGAGTGTTGGACTACAACATTATAACACTGAAGGAGCACTGGTGGTGCAGTGGTTAAATACCAGTACTACAGCCAAAACATTGAAAGTACGATCCTGCAGGGCTCCAGGTTGACTCAACCTCCCATCCTTCTGTAGATTGGTAAAATGAGTACCCAGCTTGTTGGAGGCAATTGGCTAATACATTGTAAACTACTTAGAGAGTGCTCAGCACTATAAAGCAGTATAGAAAAGTATAAGTGCTATCGCTATTGTTACAACTCTGGAGACAAGGGTTTAATTACACACTCAGCCATGAAACCCACTGAGTGACCTTGGGCAAGTCACATACTCTCAGCCCCAGGGCAAGGCAAATCTCCTCTGAACAAATCTTGCCAAGAAAACACCATGATAGCTTTGCCTTAGGGTTGCCATAAGTCAAAAATGACTTGAAAGCACACAACAACATACCACTATACCACTTGAAGCTAAGCAGAGTCAAGACTGGTTAGTACTTACATGGGAAACCAACAGTGAATGGGTACCAGGGATCTCCAAATAGGGCTAAGAAAGAATCTAGCCTGAAACCCTGGAGAATTGCTGACAACCATATATCCCAGTGGATCAATGGTATGACATTAAAAGGCAGCTTTCTGTGTTTTTGGTGCCACACTGAGAAGATGAAAAGAAAATCCTGATTCTGCTGGTGCTGGTAATGGAGGACAATGTCAGATCATGCCTGAGCACCATTATATTATGTGGAACCTCTCAAATACTACAGAACTAAAACAGTTAATACTGAGATATAAACAAATATAATTTAATATGAAGCAGGGGGAGGGGAAATATGCCTTTCCAGACATGGATGGAAATGTATAACAAAATGTGAATGCCTGCTTAATTCAGAATAAATAATCCTCTTAAATGTTTGCCTTCTGAAGCAAGAGGGAGTTTCTAAATCAAGGATGGAATAAGACAAAATGCTAAAGCAAATACACTGGGTTAAAACTGCAACAAAATCTTAAAAAATGCCTGGATTGCACAATACTTTGTACAAACAGAAGTAACAATCCACTTGCTGCTCTGCATCAAATTTCACAGTGTTCTCTACTCAGTTAACCTTAAACATGTCTGGATGCCTCCAACTTTTTAAAGAAACAAAAACACACAAAACTGACAGCACCCCAGTAGACTAACCGGTTTTAATACAGGATTCTTTTCATTACAACATTGAGTAGGTTACTGTGAAAAGTCTTTCTAGCTCGTGGCAATATTCTTATTTTGACACTATTAGCTGGATGTAATAAAGAAGTAGAGAGAGAGAAAAGACAATTTGAAATTTCACAATGAATCTGGGGAGGGGGAAGGGAAGAGCTGCTATAAAGCATTGATCATTTGGCTCTTTTCATGAATGATTCAGACCCTTCATTCATCTGATATGATAACTCATGCAAATTGTACTGATTCAGCATACAAAAAGCAGTGAATAAACTTAATTTCAGCAGCCACCCTGTGGAAGGTGGCTGTGTCTACACAGAATATGTTACACTGTGATCGGATAATTTCCCAATGCTGAACTCACCCTTAACATCAGCCTGTAATGTCAGAGTGAGAGTGTGTATGTGTCATATATATTCTTTGTAATGTTCCTGTTAAGTACCTACTCAGCAGCATACTAGAGTGTGACAGGAGAGCCACTATGGTGCCATAGTTTAAAAAGTGTTGGACTGGGATGTGGAAGATCCAGATTTCATGGTTCACTATTCCCAGTAAGCCATGAACTGACCCTGGACCAGATACACATACATTCACATGCACAATGACTAACCTCACAGTGCATTTACCCCATCTTGAATTCACTGATGGAAAGATGTGACATAAATGGAGCTAATAACTAAATAAACAAAAACAGGTTGAAATCCAAGTCTCTTCTAAGGACAAAAGGTCACATTCACAAAAGCTACTGCTGAATATACTCTCCTCCTTGTATTAATTGTACAAACATGATCCACACAAAACCAGCATCAATAAGCAGGATTTGAAATATGTTTGCAAATCAAATTTTTGACTTGAGCTTTGATATAATCTCTTAAAAACAACACAATGTCAGGCAAGTGGTAATGAGGACACCGCAACATTATTTATGCAAAGCTATCTAATGACAAACAGCATCTTTAAATGAGCAAACATTCTGAAAAAATTTTTTACCATTTTTCTTTTTCTAACTCTTTCTCTATGTGTGTACACACTCATCAAAAGTAAAGCATTAATACTGTGTTATTCTTGTATTACTCTTAATGGAATGACATGTCACCTCCCCCCACCAAGTAACAACTAAGGTCCAAAACACATTGCAGAAACAATACAGTTTGAGACCACTTTAATTGCCCTGGCTCAGTGCTAGGGAATCCTGGGAATTTAGTTTATTATGGCATGACAGCTCTCTGACAGAAAAGACTAAATGTCTCACAAAACTACCCAGGTTCCCAAGATTTTCTAGCATTGAGCCAAGACAGTTAAAGCGGTCTCAAACTGGATTATTTCTGCAGTGTGTTTAGACCTAAAACTAATCTGTTTTTTTGTTGTTGTTTTTTAGTAATAAAGTTACAAGATCTGTTCCTGATATATCCAAATTATAAAGTGAAAGCTACAGCAGTAGCTTTGCATCCAGAGGTTACTGAAACACAAAGAGAAGAGTGAAGATATGACAACACTGTCTCAGAGCAAGAGCACTGTGACAACAGAAAAAGAAAACCAGATAAATAGCTTTAAACTAATACTCTGCAGTCTGTATGCAGCTCCCTCAAGGCCTTACTTGTTACTCACAGATCCCCCAGTTTTCAACAAAATACCACCGCTTCCCTGTCCTGGCTAGTTAGTACCATCCTAGGGCCTGATATATATCAAGGCCAAAATCTGAATGAGCACTCTCATGACATCACTTTGTGATGTCATCAAACGAGACACATTAAGCATCAACCACAGTTGCTCAGAACATCTCGTTCAATTATTTTTAAAGGAGAATATATAAAGCATACACTTGTGAAGGTGGTGCTCTTGCCTTGAGATTCCTCTAAATCATCCAGAGAACCAGAGAAGGTGGTCCAGGCCCGGACACACAAGGCCAAGTCCTAAGATATAGGAAACATAGTGCTGATTTACCATCAAGTAATCACTTCAATTATAGCTGTTGCTGCTACTACTACAGGTTAAGTCTCTCTTATCCAAAGTGCTAAGGACCAGAAGTATTTTGGATTTCAGATTTTTCTGGATTTTGGAATATTTCATATACATAATGAGATATCTTGGAGATGGGGCTCAAGATTAAACACTAAATTCATTTATGTTTCATATACACCTTATATGAATAGCCTGGAAGATAATTTTATATAAAATATTTTTAATAATTTTGTGCATGAAACAAAGTTTGTGTACAATGAA